>CM054058.1:40777143-41377143 GCA_028641055.1 Alopecurus myosuroides | reverse complement strand
ATTGTGAGAAGTTTGGTGAGAAGGAAGTTTTCAAGGGTCAAGAGAAGAGGATGATATGACGTGATCAAGAAGAGTGAAAAGCCTAAGCTTTGGGATGTGTAACACCTGGGGTGTTCCCCCTTAGTAGAATTGGTTGCTTTCTTTTTCTTTTTGCATCACATGCATCATATGCATTGCACCATGTTTTCCTAATTAACTCAAAAACTCAAACCAAATTAAACTTTCAAACATTGCTCAAAATTTCCAATTTAAAAATTGACAACTAAACCAACTCAATTGTTTTCAAATAGTTTGAAAATGATTTATTCAAATTGCTTGTTAAATAGAACCTCCCTTTAATCAACACCCCAAATGACAAATTCAAATACACTTCAAATTCAATCATAATGGGCATGATCAAATTGTGGGTCTAAAAAAATCAAATTCTTGCAAACAATTAATTCAATAAGGCCTCATAAATTGTTTGGGGTTATTGACTAAATTGTTTAAAAATCAATCTTTATGGAAAACTAATGGAATTTCAATTATCAACTTAAAACTCCAATTATTATTTCAATATTTGGACCTAATATTCACAATTAGTTTTAATTACTGTTTTGCAAACTAATAAAAATTATTCATAAATAAACACCCCCAAAAATCTCTTTCTATCTCTCTCTCCCCTTTATCCCTTACAAAAAAAGGAGAAAAAGGAAATAACAAAGCAAAAAAAAAGAGAGGGGTGAGCTGAGAGAGAGACGGCCCATTTCTTTTCTCCTCCCCAGCCCACCTATTTCCCCACTCAGCCCACTGCCCCTTCTTCCTCCTTACGTCACCCTGTACGAACAGCAGCAGAACCGTGTGATTCCCCCTCCCCCTCCCGATGGCCTGCCGTACCAGGCTCAACCCCTCCATAAAAACGCCAACCCATCCCCCTCTGCTCGCCCTAGAACCCCCCATCTCCCAGCTAGCGCCGCCATCTGTCCTTGCTTCCCCCCGATCTCCTCAGTCTCTGAACCCTGAACCTGCACCACCGAACACCGCCGTCAGAACCCGCTGCCTCCTCATCGCGGTGACGCCACGGGCCTCCTCGAGCTCCACCCTCCACGGGAATGGAACCGCGGTAACTCCCTGTACCTGCACCGCTTCCTCGCCGTGGCTGGGAACCACCGTGGTGGCCGCGCCGTCGCCGGAAAAGACCCCGCCGCTGCTGTCCGTCGACAGCAGCTCGCTTCCTCGACCAACCGCGGTGAGCCCTCTGCTCCTCCTTCCCCTCTCCCTCTGCTCACTGCTTGCGTGCGTGAATTCCAGCGCTTGTCCACTCCCTCCGTTCGCCCGGGATCACCGTCAGGTGCAGGTGCTCGTCGGAGCAGCCGCGGGTTTTCTCTGTCAGTCGAGGAAACCTTCGTTCGTTTCTTCAGTTAACCGCAGGTCCACCAATCTTGTCTTAAAAACTCGCCAGGGCCCAGATCTAACACCAACCAAGCGAGCCAGCCCACTGGCCCTGTTCCTTGCGCGCGCTGGGGAAGTCCCAGGATCGAGTCCCCTTAGGCGCATAAAGCCACCCCTTTTATTTCTGTTTTTTCTTTTTCTGCCCAAATTTCAGAAAGAGAGATCTGAGCCATTACTTCTAAAATCAATATAAAATTAAATATTGCTCCAATTTGAATGATTCAAAATCCTGTGGATTCATAATCTTGAGCCCTTTCTGTTAATGTCAAGTTTGCAATATGTTGCTGTAACAATTTCTGCACTAAATAATTAATTACTGAAAATGCAATAAAAAGTGGAAACTTTGGAATTTCATAACTTTAGTTCTACTCATCCAATTTAATCAAACTTGGGCTCTAAAAATTTGTCTTAACAAACTCTACACATTGGTATTTTATTTGGACACAATTGAATTAAATTTGAACATGTTTTCCTCGGTTTACTAAAAAGGGCAGAATAAGAATGATTATAAAAACTTGCATAATAAATTCATTAATAACCCAAAAATTGTGTTTGATAGCTCTAAATGTTCAATGACACATTTGCTACATGTTTTCAACCTTTTCAATGCAATTGTTTATTGTTTTCCCTAATTAAAAAGTGGTGCAATAATCCAATGCTTTAATTAAAACCTTTTAAATTGCAAAATTCATAACTTGGGCAATTCAAATCCAATTCCAACATGTAAAATATGTTTTCCATCCCATTTTCCATGAACTTTGCAAATATCAACTTTGTTTGCTGTTTTGAATAATTTAAATTGCTGAAAACAACTGTTTCTTATTTAATGCATTTAAAATTGTCAAATTAATAATTAATTCATCTTAATTCCTTTTTCAATAATTGAAACATGTATTCCATCTAAAATTGTGTGTTCTTCCCAAATATGAACTTTGTTATCTATTTTGAACAATTAAAATGGGTGAAAACAACAAATGTTTGTGTAACTCACTTAATAAGCCAAATTTCCTAACTTAATAAATTAGAATTCCAAACTTGGTAAACCTTATTTCAAATTGAATCCCTTGTTGTTTTCCCATTGTTTTCATCATCCATGCATCATTCTAATCAACTTTCACATGATTGTTATTTGTAGATCATTTAAGTCAACATTAATTCATGGGCTTTTCCATATGCAATCCAAATTGCATATGGGTCCATTTAAATATGTTTATCATGTCAACTAGTTTATCTTTGATGCATCCTTAAACTTGTCATGCATCCATATCTTGATCATGCTGGATCTTTTGCCGTAGTAGGAATTGTTGCATCCGGTGTTTGTTCGAGGTTCGTTGCTTCTTCGCGGATAGGACGTTGAGATGATGTGAGCAACGACAAGTTCTGTGGATGTACCTCTACTTGCTGGATCTCAGGCAAGTATACTCACTTGCTGCCAAATGGCTGCCTTTCATCACTTGTTACCGATTCTTTCCGTTGTTCTTATTCTAGCCTTATTCGATGCTTGTGTCTCGATCCTATCATATATTTATCTTGCAGCCATGATATAGCCTTTCCTTCCACTTCCTATTAACTGTTGCTTGTTTACCTTGTTGGCCCCGTGTCGTAGTTGCATGCTTAGTGTTGTTTGCGCTCAAGTCTTGTTGTCCGTTTTATCACCTGTTTAGTTGATAGTTGGGTTTCAATTCAATCAACAACCTGTTAATGTTTTGGGTAATAATAATTTGATAAGGCACATGCAGGAGGCCCGGGTTAGGGTTTTGGAGCCGGCTGGTGTCGAAACTAGGAAAAGAGTCTTGTCTACTGATCCATGATGAGCGTGCTCACCGCATCCGGGTGGTAGTATGGGACCCCCCTCGACTTAGACCTGATTTGCAGCTTGTCCGAAGAGCCACACTTAGTTCGGGTGTTCCATTTGCTCCTTTGCATAATGGGTTGATCACCCATGGTTACTGATGATGATGATGATGCATATAGGGCGAGGCCTGTAGTGCCGGGGTGTTGTGTCCTGCGGGAGTTTTGCACACCTGCGCTGAGTATTCGGCTGCGTGGCTGGGACCTTATAGCTCCGTGGCTCCTAGGATGGGTTGTAGAGATGGTTTGGGTCGTGTCGAGCCAACCTGAGTTTTAGTTGGTGGCTCGAGTGTGTACGGGTACCGGAGCACACCCTGTAGGGATAAATATTCTCGAGAAGCCGTGTTTTCCGCGGTTATGGATTACTTGGTGAAAGTACTGGCTAACAAGTACTCAGACAACTTACACCTAATTAATAACAACTTGACTAGTAATAGGCATATTGTCACAATAACCTGAAACTTCACCCTAATCAACAGTGTGAGTTATCCTTGGGTTGCTTCCTTAGTAGGGGGTGACATTGGATGGGTTTGTTTGGAGTTAGTTGCAGTTGGTTACGATACGCTATCTTATCCCCCTCTTTTAGCCGGATGTTGTAGTGAGTCTCTGTAGTTGGTTAGTGCAGCCCGTTGCCGCTTATTTGCAATAGTCCCTTCCTTTCCGTTGATCCCAAAGTATTTGTATCTTGTGAAGACTGGCTACGCCGGTATCTTGTGAGTATGGTTTATCCACTTGCCAGTACTTAACCGTACTGACCCACGAATCTTTTTCGTGGCTGCATATTCAACATTGCAGTCAACAGGTTTGAATTTCTGACGACGTTAGCTTGGGAATCCCTCCGGCTTGGCCTGGGCAGGGATTGGACGCTCTCGGTTATCTTCAGGACTCTTAGTCCAATTTGTATCTTGTCCGTAGTCGGACGCTTTGTTGTTTCTTCCGCTGTTATTTGGATCTTTGTATTGTATCAGTTGTATCCTTGGCTCGTTTGAATCTTCTTGTATATATCTTTTCTGTTGTTGTTGTGGATTATTCGTGGACTGTTGTAATGTTATCAGACGTGGCAACCTGGAATCGGTTATTATGTGGATTTTGGCGGGAATGCTGAAATCTGCATAGTGCCCGATCTCGTGGCGTCACAAATGGTATCAGAGCCTTGGTTCCGATTCCCGAGATTGTTTCGATACGAATGGTTATCGAAGCAACGGGTCCGCAAAGCCTGTAGGATAACCTCGCTAACGGTCGTGTTTCTAGAGTGTCAAAAACTATTTCTGCTAAACTATTTTGGAAACATCTCACTAGGATTCTTGTTTTCTCCTTATCTCTATTCTACTTCTCCTTCTATCTCATTTGTTTTGAAGTCTACTCTCGTACTCGATCTTTCAAAGTGTTAGGATCCTACGTGGGTGGACGTTTTCTGAGCCTTTAACCTAATAGGTTCGATCATCGGAAGATTCCTGGTGGAAGAACATCGTCATCAGCCCGAGCAAGATTCCATTGTTAGTGGTGTCGAGAAGTCCCTGTTAGTGGTGTCGAGGAGATCAGCTGGAAGCATGAAGAATCGATAGTCGAACTTCTTTCCCCTCCCGGGTTGGCAGGTGGATTGCGAGGGCGCAATCCCTTGTTAGTGGTGTCGTCTGTAACACCTGGGGTGTTCCCCCTTAGTAGAATTGGTTGCTTTCTTTTTCTTTTTGCATCACATGCATCATATGCATTGCACCATGTTTTCCTAATTAACTCAAAAACTCAAACCAAATTAAACTTTCAAACATTGCTCAAAATTTCCAATTTAAAAATTGCCAACTAAAACAACTCAATTGTTTTCAAATAGTTTGAAAATGATTTATTCAAATTGCTTGTTAAATAGAACCTCCCTTTAATCAACACCCCAAATGACAAATTCAAATACACTTCATATTCAATCATAATGGGCATGATCAAATTGTGGGTCTAAAAAAATCAAATTCTTGCAAACAATTAATTCAATAAGGCCCCATAAATTGTTTGGGGTTATTGACTAAATTGTTTAAAAATCAATCTTTATGGAAAACTAATGGAATTTCAATTATCAACTTAAAACTCCAATTATTATTTCAATATTTGGACCTAATATTCACAATTGCTTTTAATTACTGTTTTGCAAACTAATAAAAATTATTCATAAATAAACACCCCCAAAAATCTCTTTCTATCTCTCTCTCTCCTTTATCCCTTACAAAAAAAGGAGAAAAAGGAAATAACAAAGCAAAAAAAAGAGAGGGGTGAGCTGAGAGAGAGACGGCCCATTTCTTTTCTCCTCCCCAGCCCACCTATTTCCCCACTCAGCCCACTGCCCCTTCTTCCTCCTTACGTCACCCTGTACGAACAGCAGCAGAACCGTGTGATTCCCCCTCCCCCTCCCGATGGCCTGCCGTACCAGGCTCAACCCCTCCATAAAAACGCCAACCCATCCCCCTCTGCTCGCCCTAGAACCCCCCATCTCCCAGCTAGCGCCGCCATCTCTCCTTGCTTCCCCCCCGATCTCCTCAGTCTCTGAACCCTGAACCTGCACCACCGAACACCGCCGTCAGAACCCGCTGCCTCCTCATCGCGGTGACGCCACGGGCCTCCTCGAGCTCCACCCTCCACGGGAATGGAACCGCGGTAACTCCCTGTACCTGCCCCGCTTCCTCGCCGTGGCTGGGAACCACCGTGGTGGCCGCGCCGTCGCCGGAAAAGACCCTGCCGCTGCTGTCCGTCGACAGCAGCTCGCTTCCTCGACCAACCGCGGTGAGCCCTCTGCTCCTCCTTCCCCTCTCCCTCTGCTCACTGCTTGCGTGCGTGAATTCCAGCGCTTGTCCACTGCCTCCGTTCGCCCGGGATCACCGTCAGGTGCAGGTGCTCGTCGGAGCAGCCGCGGGTTTTCTCTGTCAGTCGAGGAAACCTTCGTTCGTTTCTTCAGTTAACCGCAGGTCCTCCAATCTTGTCTTAAAAACTCGCCACGGCCCAGATCTAACACCAACCAAGCGAGCCAGCCCACTGGCCCTGTTCCTTGCGCGCGCTGGGGAAGTCCCAGGATCGAGTCCCCTTAGGCGCATAAAGCCACCCCTTTTATTTCTGTTTTTTCTTTTTCTGCCCAAATTTCAGAAACAAAGATCTGAGCCATTACTTCTAAAATCAATATAAAATTAAATATTGCTCCAATTTGAATGATTCAAAATCCCGTGGATTCATAATCTTGAGCCCTTTCTGTTAATGTCAAGTTTGCAATATGTTGCTGTAACAATTTCTGCACTAAATAATTAATTACTGAAAATGCAATAAAAAGTGGAAACTTTGGAATTTCATAACTTTAGTTCTACTCATCCAATTTAATCAAACTTGGGCTCTAAAAATTTGTCTTAACAAACTCTACACATTGGTATTTTATTTGGACACAATTGAATTAAATTTGAACATGTTTTCCTCGGTTTACTAAAAAGGGCAGAATAAGAATGATTATAAAAACTTGCATAATAAATTCATTAATAACCCAAAAATTGTGTTTGATAGCTCTAAATGTTCAATGACACATTTGCTACATGTTTTCAACCTTTTCAATGCAATTGTTTATTGTTTTCCCTAATTAAAAAGTGGTGCAATAATCCAATGCTTTAATTAAAACCTTTTAAATTGCAAAATTCATAACTTGGGCAATTCAAATCCAATTCCAACATGTAAAATATGTTTTCCATCCCATTTTCCATGAACTTTGCAAATATCAACTTTGTTTGCTGTTTTGAATAATTTAAATTGCTGAAAACAACTGTTTCTTATTTAACGCATTTAAAATTGTCAAATTAATAATTAATTCATCTTAATTCCTTTTTCAATAATTGAAACATGTATTCCATCTAAAATTGTGTGTTCTTTCCAAATATGAACTTTGTTATCTATTTTGAACAATTAAAATGGGTGAAAACAACAAATGTTTGTGTAACTCACTTAAGAAGCCAAATTTCCTAACTTAATAAATAAAAATTCCAAACTTGGTAAACCTTATTTCAAATTGAATCCCTTGTTGTTTTCCCATTGTTTTCATCATCCATGCATCATTCTAATCAACTTTCACATGATTGTTATTTGTAGATCATTTAAGTCAACATTAATTCATGGGCTTTTCCATATGCAATCCAAATTGCATATGGGTCCATTTAAATATGTTTATCATGTCAACTAGTTTATCTTTGATGCATCCTTAAACTTGTCATGCATCCATATCTTGATCATGCTGGATCTTTTGCCGTAGTAGTAATTGTTGCATCCGGTGTTTGTTCGAGGTTCGTTGCTTCTTCGCGGATAGGACGTTGAGATGATGTGAGCAACGACAAGTTCTGTGGATGTACATCTACTTGCTGGATCTCAGGCAAGTATACTCACTTGCTGCCAAATGGCTGCCTTTCATCACTTGTTAACGATTCTTTCCGTTGTTCTTATTCTAGCCTTATGTTCGATGCTTGTGTCTCGATCCTATCATATATTTATCTTGCAGCCATGATATAGCATTTCCTTCCACTTCCTATTAACTGTTGCTTGTTTACCTTGTTGGCCCCGTGTCGTAGTTGCATGCTTAGTGTTGTTTGCGCTCAAGTCTTGTTGTCCGTTTTATCACCTATTTAGTTGATAGTTGGGTTTCAATTCAATCAACAACCTGTTAATGTTTTGGGTAATAATAATTTGATAAGGCACCGGCAGGAGGCCCGGGTTAGGGTTTTGGAGCCGGCTGGTGTCGAAACTAGGAAAAGAGTCTTGTCTACTGATCCATGATGAGCGTGCTCACCGCATCCGGGTGGTAGTATGGGACCCCCCTCGACTTAGACCTGATTTGCAGCTTGTCCGAAGAGCCACACTTAGTTCGGGTGTTCCATTTGCTCCTTTGCATAATGGGTTGATCACCCATGGTTACTGATGATGATGATGCATATAGGGCGAGGCCTGTAGTGCCGGGGTGTTGTCTCCTGCGGGAGTTTTGCACACCTGAGCTGAGTATTCGGCTGCGTGGCTGGGACCTTATAGCTCCGTGCCTCCTAGGATGGGTTGTAGAGATGGTTTGGGTCGTGCCGAGCCAACCTGAGTTTTAGTTGGTGGCTCGAGTGTGTACGGGTACTGGAGCACACCCTGCAGGGATAAATCTTCTCGAGAAGCCGTGTTTTCCGCGGTTATGGATTACTTGGTGAAAGTACTGGTTAACAAGTACTCAGACAACTTACACCTAATTAATAACAACTTGACTAGTAATAGGCATATTGTCACAATAACCTGAAACTTCACCCTAATCAACAGTGTGAGTTATCCTTGGGTTGCTTCCTTAGTAGGGGGTGACATTGGATGGGTTTGTTTGGAGTTAGTTGCAGTTGGTTACGATACGCTATCTTATCCCCCTCTTTTAGCCGGATGTTGTAGTGAGTCTCTGTAGTTGGTTAGTGCAGCCCGTTGCCGCTTATTTGCAATAGTCCCTTACTTTCCGTTGATCCCAAAGTATTTGTATCTTGTGATGACTGGCTACGCCGGTATCTTGTGAGTATGGTTTATCCACTTGCCAGTACTTAACCGTACTGACCCACGAATCTTTTTCGTGGCTGCATATTCAACATTGCAGTCAACAGGTTTGAATTTCTGACGACGTTAGCTTGGGAATCCCTCCGGCTTGGCCTGGGCAGGGATTGGACGCTCTCGGTTATCTTCAGGACTCTTAGTCCAATTTGTATCTTGTCCGTAGTCGGACGCTTTGTTGTTTCTTCCGCTGTTATTTGGATCTTTGTATTGTATCAGTTGTATCCTTGGCTCGTTTGAGTCTTCTTGTATATATCTTTTCTGTTGTTGTTGTGGATTATTCGTGGACTGTTGTAATGTTATCAGACGTGGCAACCTGGAATCGGTTATTATGTGGATTTTGGCGGGAATGCTGAAATCTGCATAGTGCCCGATCTCGGGGCGTCACAGGATGCCCCAATGGTACAACCCAGAAAATTCGAAGAAGGCTCAAGCGTCTAAGCTTGGGGATTCCCAAGGCATCCCCTTCTTCATCAACAAATTATCAGATCACTTCTAGTGAAACTATATTTTTATTCGGTCACATCTTATGTGCTTTACTTGGAGTGTCTTTTATTTTTGTTTTCAGTTTTTTTTTCTTTCAGTTTTTTTTTTACTTTTTCAATAAACTTGGTTGGACCAACATTCTTTCATTGGAGAGTGACACGCTCCGCTTTTTCATGAGAATACTTTTTATTCTTAATCTTTGTCTGGCTGTTGCATTTATTTAGCTTCTGTTTTGCATGCATCAATTATTTGAGTTGTTAGTTTTAGTAGTATTATGTGAGTACTCTAATGTTTTCTTGCTGTAGCATTTAGAGAGTTTTTGTTAAAACATATTGTGTATGGTGCTTGTTGGGAGAAAGAAACTGATGTTTAAAGTAGAATTTATACTGGTGCAAGTAGAAGCTTGTATAGACTGTTGCTAGAACTTTTTCATGCCATGATAAATGTTATTTTAGTTCTAAAGCCTTGTGATGTTGAGTAGCATGAATAGCCTCAAATAGCTAAGAGTGTTTAATATTTCATTGAAAGATTCTTCAGCTGTTCTTGTCATAAGGAAGCATACATTTTTGGTATTCTCTTTCGAATGTTTTATTTGGTTGACTTGGCGCATGCTCGCACCATGTTTATGACTATGAACCAGTCACGAATACCCTCCATGACCACTTAGTTTTTGAACTATGATACTGCTTATGCTTTAATTAATGATGCTTATGTCGCTATGCATGATTATGGCTCTTATGCTCTCTTGATTTGTCGCTCCCAGTCTTTTGCTAGCCTCCACCTGTACTGAGTATGAGCTCTACCCGTGCATCCAACTCCCTTAAACCAAAAGTTTTTCCATTGTGTCCACCATACCTATCTACATGTGGTATTTAACTGTCACTCCAAAGTAAATTGCTCATGTGTTATCTTTAAAACCTTCAAAATTACTCCTGATTTATGTTCCTGTTTTTGCTCATGAGGACGTCAATAGAGAATATTTATCTCACTTGTTGATTGGATTTCACACCCTGGACTAGTGGCTTAATCCGCTTATCCAAATGATAGAAGAGCTGGCAGCGGGGTTCCCAGCCCCAAATTAATACACACAAAATCTCTTCACTATTTTTGCCCCTGATTTATTAGTCAAAGGATAATTGTGTAAACAAAAGAGAAAGAGTGAAGACCTTCTACCCAGATGCGTCCTTCACATGGGAGCCGCTCTTGTGAATCCAGTTGGCTTGTAACGTACTGTATTTTCTATTTACCCCGTTGACTTTAACATACATCTCCCAAAATAGACACTCCTCCATGGTATGTGATTGTTGGCATGCACCCCGAGGATTCGGTTAGCAATGGTTTGTGAAAGATGGATGGGAGGAGTGTCAAACTTTTAATACCTCTGTTTAATAAAATAAAAAGCTCTAGCACATGAGTGATCCCTGCTTCCCTCCGCGAAGGGCCTTTCTTTTACTTTTATGTTGAGTCTCCATCTTCTAACTTTATGCACAGTTGAGAGAGCATTTTTGCCGTTCTTAGTTCTACATGCATTGTTCCATGAACATCAATAATTACTTCATGATGTGATATCATTTGTTCTTAAATTATTTTCTCTAGTCTTCCGCATAAACTTTGAAGGTGTCCTGACATTTATGTTTTGCCCCACTCTTAAGGACTAGCGAAATATCACTTTGCCATGATTTCTCTATACCTGAAACAGACGTTTGTCTATCTTTGCTTTGTTTCTCATGATCCTTTATTTGAGATACTCTTCATGATGAAAAGTTATTGCTTTGCTTTATTATTAAAGTTCTTTTTATCATGTTTGTGTTTGAAGTTCTATGATCTCATCTTGCATATGCCTTTACATTTTTATGATCAAGATTATGTTAGTAGCATGTCACCTCAGAAATTATTGTTTTATCGTTTACCAACTCGAGGACGAGTAGAAACTAAGCTTGGGGATGCTTGATATGTCTCCAACGTATCTATAATTTCTGATGCTCCATGATGATATTATGCCAATTGCTACATGTTTTCTCCCTTCTTTATGTGATTTTTATCGATTTTCCGGACTAACCTATTGACAAGATGCCACAAAGCCAGTTCACTGTTTTCTGCTGTTTTTAGTTTCAGAAAAGTTGTTCTGGAAATATTCTCGAAATTGGAAAGTTCGAAGCCCGGAAGTCCTACTTTCCCCGGAAGCATCCATAAGACCGAAGAGGACACGAAGAGGGGCATCAGGGGGCCCACACCATGGGGTGGCACGGCCCCCCCTTGGCCACGCCAGGGGGTGGTGTGGGGCCCCAAGAGCTCCACCACCTCTGCCCTTTCTCCTATTTAATCCCCCCGGATGGAAAACCCTAAACACCTGATCAAATATCCCCGTAAAGTTCCGCAACCGCCGTCGCCGTCAACCCTAGACCAGGGGGGTTCTGAAGCTTTCTCCGGCACCCTGCCGGAGAGGAGATCATCACCGGAGGCCTCTACATCACCATGCCGGCCTCTAGAGTGATGCGTGAGTAGTTTATCCTTGGACTACGGGTTCATAGCAGTAGCTAGATGGTTGTCTTATCCTCATATGCCTCCATGTTTAGACCTCGTGAGCTGCCTAACATGATCGAGATTGATCTTATGTAACTCTATGTGCTGTGTTTGCTGGGATCCGATGAATATTGAACTTATGCCAAATTGATTATAGTCTTTATTGCATATGTTATTTATGATCTTGCATGCTTTCCGTTGCTAGTGGTTGCTCTCGCCAAGTAGTTCTTAGTGACTCCAAGAGGGAGTATTTATGCTCGATAGTGGGTTCATGCCTCGTCACCACCTTGCTCGAGTGACAAAAACTTGGAGGGGGGTGATGTGCTGTTGCCATTAGGGAGAATTAACGGTGAGAGTGCCCGCGTGTATAATCATTGCTTACATTACACACTTTGTTTAATACAGTTATTTGTTGTTTGCAACTTAATACCTAAGGGGGTTCGATAATAACCTGAGGATGGATTATAAGTCATAAATGAAGTTGGATTACGGTCTATGAATATTGTTGTAATGTCCGCACTAAATATCATAGTAGTCATCATGTCATATATGTGCACTACGATGCAACCTCTATTTGTCAATTTCCCAGCTGTAATTTGTTAATCCAACATGTTATTTTTATGGAGAGACACCACTAGTGAACCTATGAACCCCGGTCCATTTTTCCTATATTGTTAAACCAACCAACATAATTTTCTGCTTTCTTTACTTACTGCAAGCATATATTATTTTCCACAATATACGTCTAATCTTTGTTTTCAGTAAGACCGGTGAGATTGACAACCTTACTGTACCGTTGGGACAAAGTATTTTGTTGTGTTGTGTGCATGTTCCACGTTGTTGCTGATACCGGTGAGCCATCACCACCGTCAGTGGCATCAACCTTCCGAAAGTCCTCTTTCTCCTACTGGATTGATAACCTTGGTTCTTAACTAAGGGGAATTTCCTACCGTTGTGCTCATCACACCCTCCTCTTGGGGTATCCCAACACATAATATCAGCTTCTTCCCGTGCTCGTATTCCTATGTCGGAGTTGTTGTTTGAGCTTCGTGCTGAGGAGATTCGCCTCCCTAGTGTTGGTCTGTTTAATGTTCCTTCTGTGTTGTCTACTAGTGGACCTGCCCTGTCGCCATGTGGTCCTGCTCAGTCGCCTACTCCACCAGTTCCTCCGCTGTCCACTGCTCCACCAGTGCCTTCCCACCTTCGTGCTCCGGCTCTTATGTCGCCTCCCACCAATGGTGGAGACCGCCCCCGTCGTCATTGCAACTACTGTGAAAAGCCCGGTCACATTGAGTCTAACTGTGTCAAGAAGATGCGGGACATATCGCGTTACCTCAGCTACTCGTGCTCCTACCCCGACCTCTTCAACAATGTCTTTAACTGAGCAGGATATTTTGCGCCTCCTGCGTCAACTTATGACTTTGGGTTCTTCTTCCACAGGTTCTATCAGTCTTGCTATGGGGTCAAGGCGCGCCGGAAGAATGAGCTATTGCTGGAAGCTATTCCGTTTGTGCTTTGGTTTGTCTATTTTTAGACAAAAAGGTAACTTCTTTTTTACGTGTGCCTTCAATTGCTGATCGGGGTACATGAGCGTGTTGGCTGACCAATCAATTCGTTTGTGTTCGGTTTAATGTGTGGTTTGTCGAGCGTTACTTACCTTACCGACTGGTGTAATGTTACTTACCGACGGTTGTAATATGTGTTCAGTCGTGCGTTACTCACCCACTGTTATAATCTTCTCTAACCCATGATCGTTAAAAAACCAGAAAAGCGGGGTTGCCAGCCAGCCACGTAGGAAAGGACGAGCAACCACCGAGCCACGCCAGTACAAGGAGAAGAGGGGGGTTGCCGCCGGTCTCTGTGACGGCCAACAGTGTAGCTCGTCTTTCCATGGAAAATAATCCTACAGGACCCGCCCTGTACGACCCAGCCGTTGACCAAATCTAACACCCTACTATTTCCCAATCCACGTCCCAAACCAGGTTTCCATGCGAGATTTTGATTAACAGAACAGGTGTTTTAGGAAATTAATCCTATACGACCCATGCATGAACGACCCTTCCGTGGACCACATCCAGATTCGTACGCGTGGAAAATCATGTTTCTTCCATTAACCAACTACTGTTTGAGTTATGCTTTGTGATTTGTTTACACGACATGTACGGTGATTTAGAGGGTCCACTGATGGGTCGCTGAGACAAAGGTCGTATAGGATTAATTTCCGGTGTTTTACCACGTGGTTAGTGCTGGCTGGGGTCTAAGCACATGGTCGTAGCAGGGCGGATCGTATAGGACTATTTTTGTCTTTACCTAGCTAGGACCAAGAAAAATTTCCATCGGGTGATGTCGTGGGTGGTTGCCAAATTCTTCAAAAACTTGGTGCCGTGGAGGCAGCTAGCATGTCCACTCATAGGGCCCTCCGGGTTACATAGCGCATATTACGAAAGTGTGGCTCGTTCTATGAAAACCCTGCGGATATCAACATTTTTTTTATAAGCGACCAGAGCCGGGTTCCATTAACCGAAGAGAAAAACAGAACAAATGTCTTGTTACAAACCCAAAAAGGAAAAACAAAGCATAAACGGCCTGGACAGAAGCGAAGGAAACAGGCCAACCCTCCCCTCCAAGGAAGGAAGGGATGACCCCCTAAAAGCTCTGTATCCCAGGAAAACGGGCAAGTAGAGTTTAAACGACACGGCACAACGGCCAGGAGTTTTAACAACACACAAACTAGCTACGCGCAGGCAGTAAAACCAACTGAAGTTTCTGTTTGTTCGCAAAAGCTGCTCGAAAGCACACGGGGGAGCGGAAGCACCATCATCCAACGACATCAACTTATTCTTCTAAATTAGCATCGGCTTCAATCGTCCTGTTCCTTCGGGCTTGGCTGCGAGCATGTTGTTCCAGAGCAGCATCTTGAATCATCCTGGCACCTGCCTCCAGCTGAGTCCTGTCTCCCTCTGCAATTTGAAGACCTGCCAAGTAGCGTAGAAAGGCACAAAAGTAGCAGATCAGCTCAACAGGGGCTGAGATGAATTTTCTATTAAAACATGCATTATTCCTAGTTTTCCGAATTGCCCAGCAAAAGGCAGCAATCCCAACAACATGTAGATTCAAACGAGCTGGAAAATAAGAAGAGATCCACCAAAAGTATTGAGTAAACTTGACAGGTCTGTTCAAAGCCCCAAAAACCGAGCAAATAACACTCCACATGTAACCAGCAACTGGGCAAACGAAGAAAAGATGATGAATTGTTTCAAACCGGAACAAAAACTGCAAGATAAGTCCCCTTTCCAATTCCTTTTCTTCATGTTGTCCTTGGTGGCGATAGAATTGTGCCAGATCAGCCAGAGCCACACCTTGATCTTCAGAGGGATCTTGGCTTTCCATAACTAAGAGAAAGATCTGTCCACATTAGAGGAGGACAGCTTATTGTACATAGATTTGACTGAGAATTTTCCAGATTTGGTAAGTTTCCACTTGGGTTTACCAGGTCCCTCCCCCAAAGCCACTGTCATAAGTAAGCTACGCAGTACTGATGCCTGTTGTTGCATTTGTACATCCAGCCATCTCCTGAACTCTAGTTGCCAATTCCTGTCAGCCATCTCCCTTATAGTGCACACCTGAAGCGTGCAAACTTGGAACATGTATGGAAATCTATCACAAAAGGGGGTTGGGCCGCACCATTGATCATGCCAAAAGTCTGTTTCATTTCCCCCAACGACCATCATCGATCTACACTGCATGTACCACTGTTTGACTTTCAGTAGGTCCTTCCACATAGGGGAGTCCTGTTGTCCCCTCGTAACCCTCCAGATGCCATGTGTAATCCCATACTTGTGCTTCACCAAGGTTTGCCACAAGCCTTCCTCCATCTCCAATCTCCACCACCATTTGCACAAGAGGCTGATGTTGAAAAGTTTTAGGTCCTTAATGCCTAAACCCCCTTTTCTCTTGGGTTTGTTGATTATATTCCACCGAACAAGATGGTATTTCCTTTTAGTGCTGGCCCCTTGCCAAAATAATCTCCTAATGATCTTGGTCATCTGCTCCAAACATGTGGCAGGAAGCAGGTACATGGACATGTGATATATAGGAATACTAGTTAGTGAAGACTGGATCAGAATCAGCCTCCCCCCAATAGAGGAGTTGTTACCAGCCCAACCTTCCAACCTTCTACTCAATTTCTCCACAAGAGGTTTCAAATCAGCCACCAAGATTCTGGAACCACACACAGGTACCCCAGGTATTTCATTGGCCAATGACCAATCTGACAGTTCAACATGTCAGAGTATAGGACACTTTTGACAGAATCTTCCATAACCATGAATAGTTCACTCTTCATGAAATTGATCTTGAGTCCAGACATTGCTTCAAAAAGGTAAAGTATCATCTTGAGTTGCTTGACCTGATTAATCTCATCCTGAACCATCAACAGAGTGTCATCAGCATACTGAAAAATGGCAACCCCTCTAGTAACCAAGTGGGGCACCAGACCACAAATTAGTCCATTACTCTGAGCCTGTTGAATAAGCTTGGCAAGACCTTCAACAGAAAGATTGAACATGAAAGGAGAGAGAGGGTCCCCTTGTCTAACTCCCCTATGACTGCCAAAATCTCAGCCCCTAGTATTATTGATCTTAACACACAAAGTTCCATCCTTGATGATCTCTTCAATCAACCTTCTCCAGAGTGTACTAAAACCTTTTAAGGAAACACAGTGCATCAGGTAGGCCCAATCCACCTTGTCATAGGCCTTTTCAAAGTCTATTTTAAAGACCACACCCCGTTGCTTCTTCCTTTTGGCCTCATGCAAAATTTCATGAAGAGACATAATGCCATCTATCATGTTCCTGCCTTTGATAAAAGCAGTCTGACACTTGGAAATCAGCTTATCCATGTAAGGTTCCATCCTGAGGGTGGCCACCTTAGTAATAATTTTGTACAGAACCTGTAACAAACAGATAGGCCTGTACTTTTGGAGACAATCTGCATCAGGAGATTTCTGCAGCAGAATGATCATGCCAAAGTTAAGTCTGTAGAGGCCAAGCTTCCCAACATACCAATCATTGAACAACTGTACAATATCGGCTTTAACAAAATTCCATGAAACCTGAAAGAACTCAATAGGAATCCCATCAGGTCCAGGAGCTTTATTCCTGACCATAGAGTCAATAGCTATTTTAATCTCTTTCTCAGTAAATGCAGAGTCAAGATCAGCATTATCAGTGGCATAAAACATTTCATTTTCCCCATATGCCAACTGAAAACCTCATGAGGTTACCTTCCTCAGGACCAAACAGATTTTTGTAATAAGAAGTAGCATGGACAAGTAACTCCCCAGTCCCCTACACACACTGTTCCCCATTAACCAGGGAGTACATGGTGGTTTTCCTCTTCCTTCCATTGGCAACTCTGTGGAAGAAAGCAGAATTCGAGTCCCCTTGCAACAGCCATTTTTCACTAGATCTCTCATGCCAAAAATGTTCTTCCTCATCAGAGAGCCTGAACAGCTCACTCTGAATAAACCCTTTCCTCTCAAATTGTTCTACCGACAGGTTGCCTTGTTCTTCCAGTAGCTCCAGGTTGCTCAGCTCCTCAGATAACTCTTTCCTTAATTTGACAGCATCACCTCTGATATTTGCACCCCAACCCATCAGGCTATTTTTTACACGTTTCAACTTTTGTTGGATGACTGAGACACTATCCACACAGGAAACAGCATCAGTCCAGGCTCTCTGAACCCTCTCCAAGAACTCAGGGTGGGAGGTCCAAGATTTCATAAACCTAAACTCCTTAGTTTTAGGAGTCATTACCTCACCAGTATCCACAATCAAAGGATTGTGGTCTGAGATGACTCTAGGATTTCTCCTAACATTAGTGAGAGGAAACATATTTTCCCAATCAGAATACATGAGCACCCTGTCTAACTTTTCCAGATTGGGGTTCTTTTGATTATTAGACCAAGTGTACAAACCACCAGACATATCCACCTCCCTGAGCGAATAGGACTTAATGATAAAATTAAAAACATCTGAAAATTTAGAAACCCCCCTGTCGGATATATACCAACTAGGGGTATATCAGATGGTAGTCTAAAGTGCCGGATTACCAGGGTGGCCTAAATGGTAATGGGTAACGGTCCATTGGGCGGCCCAGTAAGCTGACGCACGGAAGCCGGATTCTAGAAGAACCCGGATCACGGCCCACGTGATACGGCTTGGAGTAGAAGGCGGATTCCTTACTTTCCAAGTTAACTCATACCGCAGTCTTCTAGGTTTCCTTCTCTGTATGCCCTAACCCGGCTATTATATAAAGCTGGACGGGAGATAAGATAGATAGACAAGAAGCTAAAGGCTAACTCGCCGAGAGGTTGATCCTTGACGAGCAGCTAATAGAACCTCACATTGTACTCTGTATTCTCAGGCTTTAGTCCTGAATAGTGAGATTGCAGGAGTAGGAACGCCGCATTACTACGTCGTACCGAACCTGGGTAAAACCCTGTGTCCTCGATCATCGTACAATTACGTCCCCCACGTCTCTATCGGTAGTCTCATGGCACCCCCGTCTATGAAATCTACTACGATGTCTCGACAGTTGGCGCCCACCGTGGGGCCAGCGACGTCAGGCGCTATGTTTAGATCGGGGATACTCGGCGGAATCGGCAGTACATTAACTTTCGAAAGCCTGGAACTCGACAACGACGTCGGGCGCTTCCTCGACAACGGATCATACATGCCGGCGCGGAATCACCTGGTAAGTGCCTGCATTTTACCGATTGGATCTGCAAACATCTTTATCGGATTAACTGCAGAAGCAATGGGATTCTGTGGTGGGAGCAAATTTATCCCACCCGCCCGATACCCAGTCGAAAAGACGACTATGATGCCGGATTTTGCTCAGATCGTCGATATACTGCTAAATCGCACTTTATCGGCATGGTGCAGTCCGAGATCGCCGAAAACACGGATGAAAGCAATCCCGTGCAAGAGGCAGAAAACAACACTCCCACAACAGAGGTGGAAGATCCGACATGCGTCGGCTTCACGACGCACTCGGAAGCTGACTCTGTATTAGCCGCCATCGAGGCGAGATTAGAGTCGGAACCCGGATCGGATCACTTCGATACCGAAGACGAAGACGAAGACGCTTTCGAAAGAAAGGTCAAATCCTTCCAAGAGGGATTCCACGAAGTACTGATGGAAAACCGGCTGAAAACACGGATGCCGACAGTCAGGAAAGCCCTAGAACGCCTCCGCCAGAGGAAGAGAGAGAAGAAGGTGAAACTTCTCCAAAATTCCCCGACGTCAAAGAATTGACAGAGGAACAACCCTGCAGGAAACCTCCCTCTTCCAAGAAGAAACACAAAGCTGCTAAAAAGCTCCAGTATAAGCTCCGAAAGAAGAAGTTGGACGATCCAGCCAATGAAAGCCTGGAAGTAGGAGGAGCAAGCGGAGTAAAACCTGCGGAGAAGAAAACAAAGGAAATCCTTGTTCCGCCAATGACAGAACAGGACGAGCAGGAATTACTCCAAACACCAGTGGGACACATGAGCCCCCTGAAGTGCTGGAAGCCCGGAGACAAGATCTCCAAAGGCAACAGCAACATCTATTTCGAACTCGAGAACACCTCCATAAAACCCAGGCTGACATCAAGCTCATGCGGGAAGAAATCGAGGAATACGAGAGAAAGAATAGATCTGGCATTAAACCTACGCGGTTACCCGGAATCGCAAAACCGGAAGTACTGCCGCCAAAAGAAAGGTTCCACAACCCATCTTGGCAAAAGCAGGCAAACGGCAAAGATGCCATAGGCGAGCCAATATACAAAACCGTAGCAGAAAACGCGGAAGCGGCATTCGCCATTCTCAACAACGATATGTACTCCAATGGTGAAAAACTTCAAGGGGTGTATGCTTTCTTAGGTAAAGCATTGCAACAGCAACAACGGGGGCAAGAGCGATCAGGGAAGTTGCATGACGACTCCGCCCTATGCAAGACAGCTACATGCGCCGCTGGAGCACCTGGACCTGAAGAACCTTGGGACTCAAAAAATTCGAAAGAGAAGAAATCAGATCCGAGAAAGGACAAGAAAAAACCCGACAATAGGGATGAAGCGTCCAGAACCGGATCCCATCTCCCGAAAGATGGAATTAATCCTCGCGATCGGGAAGAGAAAAACCGGAAGGACGGAAAATTAATGCCGCCTCCGAGACGCCCTGCAGAAAATGCGGGAAGACATGATATACCTCACAGAAGTGAGAGATCCCGGACGCCCCCCAGGAATAAGGAAAGATACAGGAGTACAACTCCACCTTATTCCAAAGGGCAAGGTCACGGAGTAAATAGAGGCAATCCCGGAAAAGCGCGTCCGCGCCACAATGGAAAAGAAAGGAGTAGACCCCCTTCTGTCCATTCAGCCGGCAGATACTCCGCACACATAGATAGAGCGGAAAGAGACGATTTATACTTTGGACCCAAGTGTTTTACTGACAGGATTCGAAGAATAACTCTGCATTCTGGCCTTGCCAAAGTTAGTCCAACATACCAAAAATACACCGGCAGCACAAACCCGGATACCTGGCTCTCAGATTACTATACAACCGTTCAGATCAACAATGGGACAGATTTGGAGGCAGTAAAATTTCTCCCCCTAATGTTACTGGATGGAGTCAGAGATTGGATCAATGGATTACCATCAAGGACTGTGGATAGCTGGGATGATATGGCTAGAGTATTTACTCAGCATTTTCGGGGAACTTACAAGCGACGAAATAGCATCAACCAGCTAAACCGCTGCACCCAGTTTGAGGACGAACCATACGTGGATTTCATCTCAAGATGGACGACAATGAAGAATAGTTGCTCTAGAGTAACCGACGTTCAAGAAATGCATGCTTTCATCAATGGCTTAAAACCCGGACTCGTACCGTTCATGATCGGTTCCAAAAAGCACAAAGATCTCGGATCTATGCTTACAGCTGCCAATGAGCACGCAGCGGCCGAAGACGACATCAGAGCGAGATGCGGCAATATCGACACTTTGATCCAAGCCAAATAGACCCCTCGCACTGAGAAAAAACAATTCCCGAAGCAACGCAAAAGCCCAAAGAAGTTAACATAGCCTTTGGAAGAGAAAATGAGAACAAGTGGAAAATACGAAGCATAGAGCCGATAAACTACACCAAAGAAGAGTGGGAAAAAATAAAGTCGGAAAACTGTGTCCACCACTCGCAATTTGGGAAACCCACCCATACTAACGCACAATGCCGCTTGAACAAGAATATGAAAGGCAGTGCAGGATCTGGAAACAAAGGGAAGAACTCCAAGAGGAAATTCTCCAAGCAAAAGCCAGAAACTGAAAAATAAGACTGTGAAACGGACATGGACGAAAAAATCCAGGAACAGCAGCGAAAAGGCGAGCCTAAGTTTCCGAGAGTTGATGGAGGATGCAACCTAACTTTCCTGGCAACTCCCTCAGCAAAGGTGGCAAAGAGAACGCTTCGAGAAATAAACGCGGTTGTCCCTGCAACCCCGAAATTCTTGAAGTACTCAAATACACCAATTACCTGGGATCAGTCTCATCATCCCAGAAATATCCCTGAACCCGGCACGCAAGCTCTGATTGTAAGTCCTATTGTTCAAAACACTAGGCTAAAAAGAGTGTTGATGGATGGAGGATCTAGCATTAACATAATGTACCTGGATACACTGAAGCATCTGCGAATCTCGGAGACCCAACTCAATCATAGCAACATACGTTTTCACGGCATCGTCCCTGGCAGACAAGCACGATCCCTAGGAGAAATTTCCCTAGATGTAACCTTCGGAGACAAAGATCACTTCCGTCAGGAAAAAGTATCCTTCGAGGTTGTGCCGTTCGAAAGCGTGTATCACACAATACTCGGACGTCCAGCTTTCGCCAAATTTATGGCAAGATCATGTTATATTTATAACAAGCTGAAGATGCCAGGGCCAAAAGGAGGAGTAATCACCATAACGGGAGACTTCAAATTGGCAAACGAGCTGGAAAAACAAAACGCCCTTTGCGCAAAAAAGGGATAGCAAAGGAAGAATTGAAAGAGCTGGCAAAAGAAGTATCGCCGACAGAAATGCCGGCAGGAAAAGAAAGTCGGAAGCCAGCAGATAGCTTCAAAGCTTCCGAGAACACAAGACAGGTAATGCTAGATCCTAAAGATCCGACAAAGTTTGTCGTAGTAGGAACTGGGATGACCGACGAATAGGAAAGCGAGCTCATCAAGTTCCTCTGTGAGAACTGGGACATTTTCGCATGGTGTCCTGCGGACATGCCAGGCGTACCCAGGGAACTTGCTGAGCATCAACTTAAGGTATTTCCAGGATCCAAACCCGTCAAACAAGGTCTCCGTCGATTTGACAGAAGAAGACGGAAGGCCATCGGCAAGGAGATTATCCGGCTTTTGGCAGCAGATTTTATCCGGGAAGTTATACATACTGAATGGTCAGCAAACCCAGTATTAGTCCCGAAGAAAGACAGTACTGCCCCTAGGATGTGTATAGATTATACCGGTTTGAACAAGTTGTGTCCAAAAGATAGATTTGCGTTACCGCGAATCGATCAAATAATAGACGCCACTGCTGGCTCTGAGCTTTTATCTTTTTTGGATGCATATTCCGGGTATCATAAAATACACATGAAGGAGGAAGTCCAAATCAAAACTTCCTTCATAACCCCGTATGGGACGTACTATTACGTAACCATGCCGTTCGGCCTGAAGAACGCCGGAGCAACTTACCAGCGTTGCATGCAACGATGTTTGCATAGTCAGATTGGAAAAAACGTCCATGTTTACCTGGATGACATTGCTGTCGTGTTCAAGGAAAAAGATACACTCATTGAAGATTTGCGGGAAACCTTCGAAAATTTGCGCACTTATAAGATGAAGCTAAATCCATTAAAGTGCGTATTCGGGGTTCCCTCAGGAAAACTTCTGGGTTTCATCGTTTCTCATAGAGGAATAGAAGTAAACCCAGAAAAGATCAAAGCAATCTTAAACATCTCCAAGCCTACGTGCGTAAAAGATGTACAAAGATTGACGGGTTCTGCAACAGCCGTTAGTAGGTTTATTAGCCGACTAGGGGACAAAGCTCTACCACTATACAAGTTGTTGAAGAAATCCATTCGAGTGGACAGAAGAAGCAGATGCAGCATTAACCCAGTTGAAAGAAACTTTGATGAAAGCTCCGATTTTGGCATCCCCAAAAGACGAAGAACCTATGTTACTGTACCTTACGGCTACAAACCGGGTTATTAGTGCGGTGATAGTTGTGGAAAGGAAGAAAGATGAACAAAGCATACCAGATCAGCATCCAGTATACTATGTAAGCGAAGTTTTCTCCCAGTCCAAACAAGAGTACCCACACTATCAAAAACTGGCATATGGCGTATTTTTCGCATCTCGGAAACTTCGTCATTACTTCCAAGGATATTCCATAACAGTGGTATGTAAAGCACCAATAGGGGATATACTAAACAATGCGGAGGCAACTGGCCGAGTAGCCAACTGGGGCATCGAGCTAGCAGCATTCGACATTAAGTACCAACCCAGGACGGCAATAAAATCCCAGGTTCTGGCAGATTTTGTCGCCGACTGGACAGAAGCAATGGAAAAAACACCAATGCCGGAGTCCGAGTACTGGATCATGCACTTTGACGGATCCAAGATGAAGGAGGGCGCTGGAGCTGGTGTAGTCCAAAAATCCCCTAAAGGAGAGACAATGGAGTATGTATTACAAATACACTTCAATGCTAGTAATAACGTGGCAGAATACGAGGCTCTCCTTCATGGCTTGCATATTGCAAAGGAAATAGGTGTTAAGCGCATCTTATGCTACGGCGACTCAGATCTGGTACAACACCAGCTCAACTAAACGTGGGACGCAAAAAGTCCCATCATGGCCGAATATCGGAGAACGGTGGACGAGTTTGCAATCTGCTTCTTGGGATTTGAAGTACTCCACGTCAAAAGGGAGGAAAACTGGAACACGGACGCATTAGCCCGCATGGGATCAGAAAGGGTGAAAATTCTACCACCAGGTGTGTTTGTCCAACATTTGTACGAACCATCGATAAAAGGTGGAGATATCGACTATCCTCTGGTTTCCGAGTCAATTGAAGTCATGCTCGTTAACCCGGAATGGACAATTCCATATTTAAACTTCTTAGTCGATCAGAAGTACCCGGAAGAAGCAGACGAAGTCTTGCAAAGACAGATACATCGTCGATGCAAAGGATACACGGTAATCAATGGTTGCCTGTATAAACGCAGTACTATCGGAAATCCATGCAGGAGATTGCGGATATCATGCTCAATCAAAAAGCAATAGTGAAAAAAAGCATTCCGCGCAGGGTTTTTGTGGCTAACAGCTAAGACAGACGCCGAGCACATAGTAAACACATGTGCCGGATGTCAGTATTACGCCAAGCAGACAAATATGCTAGGCCAATCACTCAAAACTATCCCTATTACATGGCCGTTCGCGGTTTGGGGGCTACATATGATGGGACCATTCAAAACTGCAAGAGGCGGACTTTCAGTCCGGGCGTTCGGGTTTACCTGAAAATTCGAGTTGGGTTTTTCGGGTTAAAATTGATTCGGGTTTCGAAAAGTGATTCCCGAATTTACAGCAGAAAATATGATACCCGACAATTCGGGTACCCGACACTTCGGGTTCGGGTTCGGGTAATCCCGAAATTCCCGAATTATACACAGGTGACGAAAATCAAAGAAAAAAAATGTAAATTTTCACAGCACATCTGTAGTGTTTCTGGAGATTTTTTATAGCATTTCAGACTTTATTTACACGCTAGACATCATAGGAACGAATGTTGGCTGCCGTCAGCGTGTCGCCTGTTGCTGTTGCAGTAGAGTGCACGACCGCTTGAGTCCCATCGATGTGCAGCCCTGCACTGCAACGATTGGGAGGAGCCGGTAATCAGCCGTGTGTCGTTGTCGCCTTGAGTCTGGCTCGGGCGCCGCCGCGGCAGCGACCAATTCAGTCGGGGCGGGGGAAGTGACACGGCAAGGGAGGATCCGCGGTGATGGCTGGGACTCGGGGAGTGGGAGAGAGAGGTGGAGCGGGGACATGATGAGCGGACATGAGTCGGGGAGGACGGCAGTTGGGCGTCGTCGCGGACTCGCGGTTGCCTGGCGGCTGGCGCCCTGGTGGCTGGAAGTGGGAGAGCGAGGGGAGTGCGGACATGGTGAGCGGATGGGATCGAGGGAGTGGACCGAGAGCGACTCAGCCTAGAAAACCTAGGTGAGCGGACGATGGTGGACTTGGGCCTCGGGGAAAAATATATTCTGGGCCTCTCGCGCATGCATATCTAAGGAGTAGTTCGGGCTATTCGGGAATTTCGGGTTCCCCAGATTATAACCCGACATTTCTTAAATAATTTCGGTTTTCAAAACTATTTCCCTATTCAGCGTTCGGGAAATTCGGGTTCGGGCAATTCGGGTTCGGGTTCGGGAAAATCAGATTCGGGTTTCAGGTAACGAGTTTTATGCCCGGCCTGAGCGGACTTACACATCTACTCGTTGTAGTGGATAAATATACCAAGTGGGTGGAGGCCAAACCCATCAAAAAACTTGACGGTGTAACTGCTAGAAATTTCATTATTGACATAGTCATGAGATATGGCGTTCCACATAGCATAATAACTGACAACGGGACAAATTTCTCTATTGGAGAGTTGGCAAAATATTGCCGACAAACGGGAATTCGCCTAGATCTCGCATCTGTGGCACACCCGCAATCCAATGGACAGGTTGAACGAATGAATAGTTCAATCCTGCAAGGAATACGCCCAAGACTCGAATTCCCTCTTCATACATCAGCTGGAGCTTGGGTGGAAGAGTTACCCTCTGTGCTTTGGAGCATTCGAACGACGCCAAATAGGTCAACAGGGCAAACCCGGTTTTTCCTAGTTTATGGTGCGGAAGCAATTCTCCCAACGGACATGATCCATGACAGCCCGAGAGTGCAGGATTTCGATAAATCAGATGCCGAAAGCGCACGGCAGGATGCCGTCGATCTCTTAGAAGAGGAACGAGAACTTGTGCTTCAAAGATCCGCCATCTATCAGCAAGGTTTACGACGTTATCATAGTCAGAAAATCAGGCATCGTTCTTTCAAAGAAGGTGACCTAGTGCTAAGATTGGTGCAGCAAAGAAAGCACAAACTGGCCCCAGTGTGGGAAGGACCATTCTTCATCAGTAAAGCCATGAAAAATGGATCATACTATCTTGTAGACATTCGAGATACGGAAGATGATCCCAAAAAGCCGAATCACAAAATAAAGAGAAAGATAGATGATGAACGAGGAGAGACAAAGAGGCCCTGGAGTATCCAGCAGTTACGCCCCTTCTAAACTTAGTTCAATTTCTATGTAAACATCTTTGAGATCATGAAATAAATTTGTCGGAATTCATACTTCTATGTTTTACATATTCCGACTTTTCTATTTCCCAATGATCTTTCAAAATACTAAATGTTAACCCGAATTGTGCCTGCGTGCTCGGAGTTAAAAAACTGAACGATTTTCAGCCTAAAAAAAAAGGTTTAAGGAAACCCAGATTGTGCCTGCGTGCCTGAGTTTCATATAAAAAAATTCCTTAGCTATTCTCTAAATATTATCTGATTGTTTTTGTGCTGGGTCACTGAAGCTAGTAAGCAAAAAATGCCTTTAGCATGATCCATGTTTCCGAGTTTTAGACTGATCGGTCATACCCAGTCACTCGGCATGAAGATTAAAACGCTATCGAGCCATTTCAAGCACTAAGGACAGTTAAAGCATACAAAACCAGAGAATTTAGAAGATAAAGGAATAATAACCCGGAAAAACTTGCAAAGTAATTATATAACATTAAACTGCAAAAGGCGGAGTACTTGTTCATTCAAAAGGATAGAAGCATTACAATAATGTTTACAACATAAATTTCGGTAATGCTCTATTTTCTATTGCCCCAGGACCCGGATTTCTCCTTCAAGCATCTGAGTCATCTTCGCTGGAGGATTCTTCTGGAGTGTCCGGGATTGCCTCCTCCGGGTAGACGATGGAAAGGTTGACCATGGAAGCAATCTTGGATGCGTGACCATTGATCTCGTCGAAGATGTTGGTCCGCTGGGTGTCCGTATATCCTTGTGGGATGCCGGACTCCACACGCCAAGATTTGGCAGTGGGGTAATGCATACGCATAAGGCCTAAAGCCATGCGTGCACCATCCCATGCCGCGGAGCGCAAGGTGGACTCCTTGGACTCTGCCACTTCCAAGATAGCCTCCGGAAGTTTCTGAACTTCCGAGAATTCCCCAGTCCTTGCGGGAAGGTACTTGTTGATCAGCTGCATGCCCGCAGCCTTGAGCGCGGTAAAAACCTTCCCGAAGGCTCGGATTTTTTTTCAATCCGAGTAAGAGTGGGGTCATCTCCTGTTTTCAGACAAATAACCAAAGGGTTATGAAGAAATAAGGGAAATATTGTAAAACGTAGAAAATCCGGTAAAAGTTGAAAACTTACCGAGGATCCTATCCATCTCGGAGCCTTCCTCCAGGCGAAGATTCAAAGTGTTCTCCAGATCCCGGATAGTTGCTTTGTCCTTTTCAGCTTGGTTGGAGGCATTGGATTGAGCAATGCCTACAGCTAGCTGGCTGGCCTCCAGTTCTTTCTGAACCTTCATAAGTTTCTTATGAAGGTCCAGGTTCTCCCGGCGGAGGTTCTCGGCATTGCCGGCATCTTCAGCAATTTGTTTGGCTTTCGCCAAAGCAGCTGAAAAGCGAGGAAAAATCCCGAGTTAAGAAAACTCGGAAAAGTACTTAGAGAAAATAGCATAAAAGTGAAACCACGGGGAATAAAAATATCTGTTGTTTCCTTCAGCAGATGCTGAGACGATGCCAGCTCCGCTTCCTTAACTTCAAGAATAGAAAGAAGGCTTCTAACCTCCTTATTCTTGACCGTTAGTTTGCCGAAAACTTCCATGTTTATGCTTTCAGTGGTTTGCTAAAACACGGAAATGAACCAGAATGCTTAAGTTAGAAACAAGCATGATAAAGTTGAAAGCATTAAGTTAAAAGCATGCATTTGACTTATTGCTTGGGGGCTAGAGATATTACCTGGCTCATCCGCTGCAAACCTGACAAGTTCTCCTTGAATTCTTTTACATATTCAGAAAAAAGAATTCCAACATGATGCATGCCGTCTTGGATGACCTGATGAGGTGAAAACACGAAGTTATTTCGGACAATTAGTCCGCCTTGTGGCCAAGGACGGATCAGGGGAGCAGGAGCGAAGAACTTCTTAGCTGCCGGACGAATGTATCCGAGATCGTCAAAAGGTTCTTCCTTTACCTTGAAGTCCTTGTCAAAAGTAGGAATGGGTTCGTCTTCTCCAGATGTCCGAGAAGGTCCGCCCATCTCCGGCTCCGCCCTTTCCCTCGCAACCAAGTTGGATGCAATAGGCTGGCTGGATGGCTGGAATTTTTTGTCCGGGTTTGCGGTTTTATTTTCCCCACCGAGAGTTGTTGGAGTGGGTGGAGCTGCAGCTGAAGATGTCATTCCCTTGCCAGCAGTAGCTTTATGTTTCTTCAGTTTCTTTGACTTCAAAGGAACTGGTGCAAGGCTGAAAAGGAAAGATCTGAGAAGTAAATACGTCGAAGAACCAGAATGGAATGAGAGAGTAAAAACCTCAGAAAAATACCTGGAGGTGGCGATGGGAATTCCATCAAGATTTATCACCTCCTCTGTGATCACTTGCCTCTTACGTTTGCGACCGCCATAAAAGCTGGCGTGCAATTCGTCAAGTTCAGCGTCGGAGGCAAGATCTGTTTCCATGAGATCGTCGAACTACAGAGAGCAAAAAATTCGACTAAGTCAGAGATATCAGGGAAGGATAAAAATCCGAGAGAATCCCAAATCAAGGAAAAGTAAAACTACCTTAGGGACGGGGTTCTCCTCATGATACATCTCCAAGCTCTCCTTATATTGGTCGCGAGTAGCGACCAATTGGTTGACTCGTTTCTTGAAATCCTTCTTTGTAAAGGCTTTGTCTGTCCCTCTCATTCCGTCTTCTGGGCCTTTGTATTCACAAAGAAGCCTGGGGCGGAGGGCAAGAGGTTGAATACGACGACCGAGCCACCATAAAATTGTGCTGTTCCGGTCAAAGGAGACTGAGAAGAGGTGAGTTTGGCAATACGCCGTTTGATCTTCAACAGATCATCCGGCAAGGTCTGCACTGCTTCGACTGCCCAACTCTCTTGTGGAGTGGCGACGGAATTGATGAATGGAGGAACCCCATTTTCTTTTCCGGGAAACGGGATGTCGTGATGATAAAAGAAAGAACCCGTCCAAAACTTGACGGATTCTGATGTTTTTATCTTTGGGTACCAGTCTTCCCTAAATCTCCGAAGAGTGAAAGAAATGGTCCCGCAGATGGGAAGAACACCCTCTATAGGGTTACGTTTCACTCCGAAGCAGTATTGCCAGAAGTCTAATCTAGGTGCTATTCTTAAATACCCTTCGAAAAGGGCTTGGAAGCCGACTATATAGAGAATAGAGTTTGGGGGAAGATTGTGAGGTTGAACACCGTAATGGTTGAGGACTTCTAGAAAAAAGGCGGATGGCGGAAAACCCATACCTCTCGCGATGTGGGAGGTAAAGAGAACGCGTTCTCCATCCTTTGGCGTTGGCTCGGACTCGTCCTCCGGGCTCCGCCATTTGCCCTTCAGCAGCAGCCCCTCCTTCTCCATTGTCGAAAGGAGGGAAGGTGGAATACTGCTCTGGCTCCAATTGCCGGCAGTTTCCCCTTCTTCTTCCGCCCCGGTGGCGGCGGACGCGGCCGCGAGCTCCTCTCCGACGAGGATGATTTTTTATTCCGCCGTCTTGGGCGTGAGTGGCGGGGATGGCACGGAGGAGGATCCCGCGAGGTTGGTGGCGGCGAGAGGAATCTCCTCGCTCGCTGCGCTGCCGGTAGTTTTCTCCGGCTCGTCGCCGGTTGCACGCAGGGGAGAATCCACCATGGGATCCATGGTGTTGATGATCTCATCGATCTCCGCCGCGACAGAGCGGGACGGAGAAGAGCTGGGAGAAGCCATTTTTCGGCGGCGCGATGGAGATTCCGTACCTCCGGTGATTTCCCAGACGGCGTGCGTTCGTACGTTCGCTGAAGGTTTGCTCTGTTCGCAGTGTGCTTGGGCGCTGTGGAGGCGAGAAGAGAACTGGGAGCAGAAGGTTTGCCGGAGAGGACGGTGTCGAATCCCTGACTCAACAAATCCCTTCGATGAACCTATCGGGTTTCGATTAGGAGAACCCATGAGCGCTGGTGGAATCGTCGGCTAGACAGGGGGCAAGATTTACCCAGGTTCGGGGCCCTCGAAGAGGTAAAACCCTTACTCCTGCCTCTTGTCGATCTGTATTGATGATTAGATCGGTTACAAAGGTTGTGCTCGAATCGAGAGTAGGTCTCGAGTTCAAGGCTTTTGGTCGTGCGGTATTGCTTGGTTCTCTCTCGGGGGCTCTCCTGGCCTTATATAGGCGGCCAGGTCTCGAGTTCTACCCGGAGAGGACTCCAACCCTAGCTAGGTCGGTTACATGTTTTCTAACTTAACCCGCAAGTTTAATGCGGGTGGGCTTCACGTGGGCCTTCTGGAGTACTCCAAGGGCTCCTCTTCTTGGGCCTTCACCTCGGGCCTGAGAGGGGGTGTCCTTATCCGCAGGATCCAGAATCCATATCTTCGTCAGTAGCCCCCGAGCGTTTGCTCGAGTGGGAATTTTCCAGTCGAGTAGACGGTCAAACCTTTATTGCCTGGCTTTTCCTTTTGAATAAACAGCTGGGCTGCCTACTGTTTTGAAGGGTGTGTTCCCTGTGCAATGAGTCCTTATGCTCGAGTGTCGAGCGACTTAGGTGCCTGTTATTGCGGCTTTATTTGCAGAAGGATGCGGCACAGTAGCTTGGCTCTCCCGAGAGATCAGGGCCAATTAATTGCGACTAGGGCAAAAACATTCCTGGCCTACACGGATTCGAGACCTCCGACTCGAACCCGATAAGGTGATTGTTGCGACTGGGCCGTTGTGGACTTATCGAGTCGAACTTAACCTATGAGGGTACCCGGCGCGACCGCTAGGATTTTTCTTCGTGTTGTTGACACGGAACTGTACCGGAGGATGCAGCTTTCGAGTGCGATTCCAGGCCCTTAAGAAAGATCTTTTTGGGTCTTACCTTCATATTCGAAGAATATGGCATCCGGATGTGCCTAGTCGGCTAAACAATCCAGGTTTTTATGATGTAGAAATATCATGCGTGAATGGAGGTAGGTTCTTTCTACCCGAATGATTGTTTTAAGACTCAGTCGAAAGAGTTTTCGTACTGTAGATAGTCGTGTCCATATGAAAGAGTTTTCATGTTTGGACTGTTGCGCCTATACGAAAGAGTTTTCGTGTATAGGTTGATTCTCTTGTTTAAAAGAGGTCTTGCTCCATGATTTATTCGTAAAGGAATTGCCTTTAGTCGAAGGAATTTCATACGAAGCTATTTTCGTGTTTGAATTGTCCATTCGAAAGTTCTTGAATTTGATGATGCGTGCCATGACGTCATGGCGCACTCTTCTCCTCCCGATGGGACGTGACGGAGTGGTAGCAGATGGGCTGGCCCACCTAGTCAGCTTTTTGACCGGGAAACGAGACGCCGCCTCCGTCTTTTACGCGAACTGCGCAGTAAATGCGCACGATCTTCTGTTAAGATCGTGGCACGGAACAGCGTTCACCGCCCCTTTGTTTCATCTTCACACGTGGTGGCTGCGATACGTGCCACGTAGCACATCGAGTGGCTGAGATTGACCCGCTTCGTGTATAAATACGGGACTTAGCGCTGCGGTAAAATTTTCCCAGCCTTTGCCTTCAGCCATCTTCTTCCTCACGCTCATCTTCTTCCTTGCGCTCGAGCTCATACTGCTAGCCATGGCCGGAGGCAAAAGACGTGGTGCCGCCGCTTCTGCATCCGGAGACGTTTCCGCGCAACCGGCACCTCGGGCCGGCGACTGGCGCTCCCCCAATACCACCGCGAAGAGCGTCAAGGAGATGCAGCGGGAGGGGCTGCTGCCGGCTGAATCTGAGAAGCGGGTGCGCCTCGGGAAGAAAGAAGAGGTACCAAACCCGCAATCGAACGAGCGCGTGGTCTTTGCGGACCACGTGTCTCGGGGTCTTTCTTTCTCTCTCCATCCTTTTCTCCTCGGGTTGCTGTATGTCTATGGCATACAGCTTCACGATCTTCCTCCGAATGCGGTGCAGCACATTTCGTGCTTCATCGTGTTCTGCGAATGCTTTCTTGGCATTCGCCCTCATTGGGCGCTGTGGAAGGCCCTCTTCAAAGTTCGCATTTTCCGCGAGAAATCGCGGGTGGACTCCGAGCCTGGCGAGCCGCTGCGCACAGGCGGCTTCGGGATCCAGGCGCGACTGGAGAGCAGCTACTTCAACATGCACTTCGTCGACTCCGCCCAAGGCTGGCGGAAAAAGTGGTTCTACGTCATCGACAACAGCTCGGGTGGGCTCGTGGAGTTCCACCCATTCGCTGTTTTGAAGAGGCGGAAGTCCTGGGCGCACAAGCTGTCAGCCGAAGAAACCCAGGTCGTCACGCCCCTACTCGCAAGAGTGTCCGCTCTCCGGGATCAAACCGCCGGAGTGGTACTCAACGGGCTGCACCTGGCGAGTATTTTTCTGAAGCGCAGGATCCAGCCGCTGCAGCAAAGGCCTTCCACCATGTGGGAATACCAAGGCGCTGAAGATCCTAGCCGAGTGAGCCGCGAGGAACTTTCGAATGCTGAGTTCGAAAAGAAAATCGCGGCTGTCACCAGCTTGAAGGTGGGGGAGAAGTTCCCCGACTGCTCAGTCGAAGCCTTCGACGCTTCGAAACCTCCACCAGCCGAGGTTAGTTTTATCCTTTCCGCTCATCATTATTTTCTTCTTTGCTTTGAGTCTTTGGTCGGCTGATATTTTTCTTGCCTCCCTCTTCCGTCTTTGTAGAGCTTAGCCAGGGCGAACTGCTACCCGCCAGTTGTGGGAGAAGACGCCTCGGAGTTATTGGCGAGTCACCTGGACGGCTTAGCCGATACCAGCGTAGCCGATGCTTCCTCGAGCTCCGAGGACGATTCTTCGGATGACGCGGAGGGCTCGAATGGCGGCCTACGTCGTTGCAAGCGTCGTCGGGTAGAAGACGATAACGAGGCTACCTCCAAGGATAATTCCTTGGAGGAATCGCCCGGGAAGGCCCCTATCTCCGCGACTCCACTTCGCTCCCTCGCTCCTTCGCCTTCATTCCCAGTAATCGCAACCGCTTGGAACGCGGATTTGCTGGATGAAGATGAAGATGACGAGTAAGTTATTTTCCTCGTTCTTAGTCGAACGTTCTTTCCCTGCGCTTTATGTTTGATTCCTTATTCTTTTTTGCCGCAGTGTGCAGGCCATCAGCCCTCGCAGGTACGCTTCTTGCGTTCCTCCCGAAAAGAGGAACAAAGCAGGAACTGCGGGTGGAGCTCCCAATGTTGGCACCGTCCAGAATTCCCCCAGCGCAGCCCCCAATGCGGCGACTGCGGAACGTGAAGCTCCTAGCTTTGCCGCTAGGACTTCAGCTTCGAAAGAAGCGACGGACAGCTCCGCAGATCCTCTCTCCCGCGCCACGGGCCAGGCAAACTTTGTAGTTTGTCTTCGAATTTGTATCGGGTGCACGACAGTGCTCCCGATGGGAGTAGCCCCCGAGGCTGTAGTCGATTGCTTGCGATCGGCTACAGGCTCAAAATCTTGCTTTATTTTCTTCGTCTTGATTTCTATCGGGTGCACGAAAGTGCTCCCGATGGGAGTAGCCCCCGAGGCTGTAGTCGATTGAGTTCAATCGGGTACATGCTCTAATTTATATCTTCTAATTCTTCTATTTCTGTACTTTTGCAGTCACTTGTTGACTCGCTTACGGCGATCGGTCGCCGCGTTGTTCTTGCCGAATCGGAGTGCGAAAGGCTTCAGTCACACTGTAGTCGATTCCACACCGAGAACGAGCTCCTTAAGAGTAAATCTCATTGTCTTCTTTTGTTTCTGTTGTCGTCTCCATTCTTGATGTTTAACAAATGTTTATTGCGCAGCTCAACTCGAACATTCGGAGTCCGAGAGAGTCAAGCTCTCTGAGCGGGAAACCACTCAGGAAGCTAATTTGGCAGCTGTTCGACAAGAGCTGGAGGCCTCCCGCATGCTGTCGGAGGATCTTGATAGGCAACTCGCGGATGCGAGAAAAGCTTTGAAGGATCAACAGGAAGCTGGCAATAAGGCCGATTCTGACCTTGTCACATTCCTCCGTCCCCTTGCTGAGCGTTTCGCGGGTAAGTGGCTTAGGCTCTCGCAATTGTATCTTTTGTCTTGGTGAACTTGCGAAATTTTGACATTCTTTTCCTTTGCAGGTCTTCTGGATGTTCCTTTGGAGATCCCTGGGATCCAGTGAGTAGATGTGTTAACCGACACACTTGCACAACTCAAGAGGCACGCCGAAGGAGTGTGTTCCTTGATTGGAGATGCCACCCAAGTGTTGTCGCAATTGCACAGTCGCTTCCTCGCCAACGCTGCTCCTCCATCCGCACTAGACGGCCTGCTGAAGATCTTCTCGGAGGGCAATCTCCTGGATGCTTACGCAGTCGCCCAGTCGGAATCTGGTGCGAAGACTGCGATTCAGTTCGCGCTGGCGCACGGAGTCAATGGCTTGGAGGAGGCCTACTCAGCTCTTCCAGTCGACCCCTCGACGGGCAAAAAGGTACGGCTCTCTCGTTTTGGCGAGCAGGCCACCATTCTTGCTCGGAGGCTGTCTGAGCTATTTGCTCGACTGAAAGGAGGGGCGACTGCCACTAGTGGGAGCACCACTGTAGTTTCTTAGTTTTGTTCTTTTTTCTTTTCCTTCGTGAATGTAATGAACCTTGGGATGTATTCCCGTATTTTCATCGTCTTTAATCGAAGTGTTCGTTCTGGAAATTGCCTCCCGTAGCTTGTGTATTTTCTCCCGATGGGAGTAGCCCCCGAGCACTTTTGTCAGATGTGCGACTAGAAATATTTCGAATAGGGCTTCTTACTTCTTTCCTTGTATTCTTCCAGGCTACCGGGGTAGTTGCAGAATCTTCGAGTGGACATACTACTCCAGTAAATCCCCTTGTTGCCGCGGTTGGCACCAATGCTGGTCTTCGTGATAAGGTCCGGGAGGGTGAGCGTCAGCTTAAAGCTTTGCGCGGTATAGCCGATGTGGCGAAGTCGAAGCAAAAACTGGCGGCTGAACGTGAGCAGTTCCTGATGGATGAATTATCGCTGGTGGCGAGGGATTTGCTGTGTAAGTAATACAGCCCCCGTGTCTTCTTTTTGCTTTGTTTCCTTAGCTGATTAAGCATGCTTGCTATTCAGTTGTCAGACCTGATGACAGAGAAGAAAAGCAGTGGGTTGAAAACCATATAGTTTAGGGGGCTGGTAGCTCAAATCCTCATGCGAGTAACTTCTGGTCTGATCGCAGTCGAGGATTTGTGATGGCCACCTTGAAGTTCCGTGTTCTGCAAGCGAGAATTCTCGTGAGTTATTTTCACGAGGTCCTGATTGCGATGAACGCTGCTTTCTACCCACTCGAAAGGGGTCCTGAAGACTGGAGCTATCTTCTCAGATTGTATGGACGTGAAGGAGAGGTTCGCGCGTGTGTGCGCAATCAAATGACATGCGGCGCGGTTGTAGCTCTATCCTTTGTCCGAATATGGTATCCTGAAGTGGATTTTAACTCCGTAGCCAGGCTCCCAGATGATTGGAATAGATTCCTCCAGTCGATGGATTCTTCAATCTGTAGGCTCCGCCTGGGATTACTTCGTGTATGATGAAGGGTCCTTCCCAGGGTGGTTCGAGCTTATGTCCTTCCTTCTGCTTGAGTCGCAGCACTAGATCTCCAACCGCGAATGCTCTGTGGCGTATTCGGCGACTATGATAGTTTCGCAGGGATTGCTGATATACTGCGGATCTGGCCAGTGCGATGTCCCGCATTTCGTCGAGTGCATCCATATCGTCTGCGAGTGCCCTGTTAGAGGTTTCTTCGATGTAGGCCACAACTCGTGGGGCGCTGAATCGAACGTCCTCGGGGAGGACTGCTTCTGCCCCGTATACTATGAAAAATGGCGTGTATTTTGTAGATCGGTTAGGAGTTGTGCGGAGGCTCCATAGGACAGAGGGTAATTCGTCCGCCCAATGTCCTGCGGCGGGATGTAGACGATCGAGTAGGCGTTTTTTGATGCCAGCCGAAACTAAGCCGTTGGATCTCTCGACTTGTCCGTTCGTCTGCGGGTGGGCAACGGAAGCAAACTTGAAGTTGATACCCTTTTCCTCGCAGAACTGTTGCGTTTCCTTTGCTGTGAAATTTGTACCATTGTCTGTAATGATGTCGTGTGGCACACCAAATCTGCATACGATGGAGTTGAGGAACTTGACGGCGCATTGAGCACTAGCTGAAGTTACTGGCGTGGCCTCGATCCATTTGGTGAATTTATCGACTGCGACCAGCAAGTGTGTATATCCTCCAGGGGTGGACTTGCGTAGTGGTCCGACCATGTCTAGCCCCCATTGTGCGAAGGGCCAGGCAATGGGTATCATGTGCAATTTCGTAGCAGGTGCATGTGGTCTTGGTGCGAATCGCTGACAGGCATCGCATCGTTCGACCAGGTTCTTTGCATCGGTAGCTGCTGTCAGCCAGTAGAATCCTGCTCGGAAGGCCTTCCCCATTATTGTTTTCCAGCTAGCATGATGTCCGCAGTCTCCTTGGTGGATGTCATGGAGCAATTCTTTGCCGTCTTCGGGTGCGATGCAGCGCTGAAGTATTCCCGAGATGCTTTGCTTGTATAATTCCCCATTGACTACCTGAAAGAATTTGCTGCGTCTGATTATTTGTCGAGCCTCGCGTGGGTCAGCCGGGAGCTGTCTGTTGGTCAGGTAGTCGAGATATTTCTGCGTCCAGACTGGCTCGACCAGAAAAACCTGTCGCGATATGTTATGAATAAGCTCGATAAGGGCGACTTGCAGGCTGACCTCTGTATCTGGCACTGCTATTGCTTCTGCAGCTTTCTTGATTTTTACCGATCGCTTGATCATTCGTTCGAAATATATTCCTGGTGGTATGGGTGTATTCGTGGAACTCATGTTTGCCAGTCGGTCTGCTTCTTCGTTGCTGGATCTTGCGATGTGCTTTAGCTCGCATCCTTTAAAACTTCCTTCGAGTAGATTGTACATGTCGCGATACGCGATCATGTTTTCAGCGATTGCGTCACACTCTTTCATTGTTTGTTGCACAATGAGATTGGAGTCGCCGTAGATCATTAGGCGAGCAGCTCCACAGGCGATTGCCATCTTCATCCCGTGCAACAAGGCTTCGTACTCTGCGTCGTTGTTTGATGCCGGATCATCTGGTGGAAAATCCAATCGTAGGACGTATTGCAGCTTGTCTCCCTGAGGTGATATAAGGACTATTCCAGCTCCTGCTCCTTCGTTTCTCTTGGACCCGTCAAAGTATATTATCCAATTGCTCGTGTACTCGGGTGGTCCTGGCGTTTGCAATTCTGTCCATTCGCTTAGGAATTCAACAAGTACCTGGGATTTGATTGCGCTTCGTCCTGCGTAAGTGATGTCCCAAGCGCCCAACTCGACGTTCCATTTTGCTATTCTTCCGGATGCCATAGGGTTGTTCATGATCGTCCCGAGTGACGCATCATTAACCACTGTAATGGCGTGTTCCTGGAAATATTGTTTGAGCTTGCGGGAGGTAAGAACAACTCCATACGCGAGCTTCTTGTAGTGAGGGTAGCGTTGCTTGCATGGTGAGAGTACTTCGCTGATGTAATATATTGGGCGTTGAACTCCGTACGCTTTTCCTTCCTCAGGTCGTTCGACCACGATTGCTGTGCTGATGACCTGGTTTGTGGCGGCTAGGTACAAGAAAAGTGGCTCCCCTTCTCGCGGTGTTGCGAGGATGCGCCTACTTTGCAATGACCGCTTCAAATCTGCGAATGCTTGTTTAGCTTCGGGTGTCCACTCGAATTTGTCTGTCTTCTTCAACAACTTGTAGAAGGGTAATGCTTGCTCCCCCAATCGTGCGATGAATCTGCTTAGGGCGGCTAATCGCCCTGCGAGCTGTTGTACTCCGCGCAGGTTGGTTGGCTCCTTCATGGTTAAGATAGCTTGTATTTTCTCCGGGTTGGCTTCAATGCCTCTGGCGGATACCAGGTACCCGAGAAGTTTTCCTGCCGGAACGCCAAAGACACATTTGGTCGGATTGAGCTTGATCCTGTACGCGTTGAGGGTGTCGAATGTTTCTCTAATATCTTCAAGGAGTGTGTCCTCAACTCGAGTCTTGATGACAATGTCGTCAACGTACACTTGCACGTTCTTGCCAATGAGGTTGGCGAGGCATCTTTGCATGCAGCGCTGATATGTTGCGCCTGCGTTCTTCAGCCCGAAGGGCATTGTTGTGTAGCAGTAGACACCGTGAGGTGTGATGAATGATGTCTTTTCTTCATCCTCCTTTTTCATTCGGATCTGATTGTATCCCGAATAGGCGTCCAGGAAGGAGAGGCGTTGGCAGCCTGCTGTAGAATCCACGATCTGGCCGATTCGCGGGAGGGGAAAGTTATCCTTGGGGCAATGCTTATTTAACGACGTGTAGTCGATGCACACCCGAAGGATATCCGTGTTCTTTTTGGGGACCAACACCGGGTTTGCTAACCAAGTGGATATCTTGATCTCGCTGATGAATTTCGCAGCTAGCAATCTGTTTACTTCTTCTCCAAGCGCCTTTTGCTTGGGTTCTGAAAACCTTCGCGTGGTCTGTTTGATGGGTTTAGCGTCTGGAAAGACTTCGAGTGAGTGCTCGGCAAACTCCCTGGGTATTCCTGGCATATCTGAGGGCTGCCAGGCGAAAATTTCCCAGTACTCACGGAGGATTTTGACGAGCGCGCTTTCCTATGCTTGCGAGAGGGTTGTTGAAACCATCACTGTCTTCGCAGGATCTGTCGGGTGCACTTGATGCTTTCGGGTGTCGCTGTTGGCGCTAAATTCTAGTTCAGGCGCCTTTTTCTTCGTGAGGGGCATCACGGAGTGATCCGTGGTTTTTGCCAGCTCTTGAAGTTCTTCGTGCATCCCGAAAGATTTTGCGATCTCGTTGAACTCAATGTCACATTTGTTGGATTTCTGAAAGTCTCCGTCAATGGTGATTACACCGTGTTCGCCAGGTAATTTGAGCTTCAAGTAGGCGTAGTGAGGTACTGCCATGAATCTGGCGAACGCTGTTCGACCCAAGATGGCGTGGTACTGTGAAGGCCAGTCGACAACTTCGAAGTCGAGGAACTCTCTCCTGTAGTTGCTCTACGTGCCTAGCACAACTTCTAGGTTGAATGTTCCGAGTGGACGGACTGCCTTGCCTGGAACTATCCCGTGGAAAGATGTTTCTGATTCCGGGAGGCCGTCCAAGTTCTTGTTCATCCGACGGAGTGTATCCGCGTAGATAATGTTGAGACCACTGCCCCCATCCATGAATACGCGGGCTAAGTCGTAGTTGCCAATTTGCGCCTGGATGACGAGGGCGGCGTGTCCTGGTCGATAGACTCGTGGTGGGTGATCTTTCATCGAGAACGTGATTGGTTGGTCCGCCATTTTCAGGTACTCGGTCTTCGTTGGCGGTGTCTGCACTGCCATGCATAATTGCCTTGTGTTAGTCTTTTGAGCTCTGCGAGAGGGGCATACCTTCTGGATCATTGCGAGTTGTCCTGCCGGGTTCGGATACGCGTTTGCACCGGCGTTCGGTGGTGCGGGTACTACAGCTAGCGCCATGTTTGGGTTTGCGGGTGGAGGTGGTGGTGGTGGCGGCTGGAATCCTTGGTCCCCTCTTCCTGGAAGCGGCGGGTAATTTTGAGTGGAGGCAGATCTTTTCCTCGCGAGTGCGTCCGAGATGTCATGGAACTTTCGGCAATCCTTAAGCAAGTGTGTTGCCTTGGTTTTGCCCGTGCGCTTATCTGTGAATAGATGTAGCGAGCAGTATGCATCTAGGTCTTCCTCGGGGGATTTTTCTTTGGCCTTTGGTCTCCACTCGCGATTTCCACGGCGACCAGAATCGCGGTTTCGGGTGAATTCCGCGGCAACCAACTCCTCTCTATCCTCATGATCGTAATATTTTCTTCTTTTTCTTCGACCGTGACGATCGTCATCGTGTGCGGGTGACGATGCTCTTTCGTTGCGTACCGCATCTTCTCCGTTAGCCCACTTTTCGGCTATGATCATCAGCTCCCCAATAGTCTTGGGTGCAGCTCTGCCTAGCTCCTCTCGAAAGGCAGTTCTTCTGGCGCCCTTTGCGAAGGCTTCGATCGCTACTTCTTCTGAGATGGTTCCCGCGGTATTCCTGAGTGTTATCCACCGATGGATGTATTCGCGTGTGGACTCGCCACTCTTCTGCTTGCAGGCTCGTAGTTCTTCGATCGTAGCTGGCCTCTTATAAGTCGACTAGAAATTTTTGCAGAAGTCGCGGTGCAAATCATCCCACGATGCGTAGCAAGATTTTGGTCTTCTTTCCAGCCAACTGCGGGCTGCGCCAGTAAGATGCAAATTGAGGTATTGCATAGCCGTGTTCTTGTTCCCACGTTGGCATTTTACTGCCGTGAGGTAGTCGCTTAGCCATTGAGAGGGCTCGAGTGAGCCGTCGTACTTCGTCACCTCCGTGCTGAGCTTGAACCTTTTGGGTAGAGGTGCTTCGCGGATGCTGCGAGCGAAACAGAGTGCTCCACAGGTTTCGTCATCCGAGGAGCCGGACGAAGAGCGCTCGCGATATCGCGAAGCCCTTGCCTTATCCACCCTTTTTTGAGCGAGATCTGATCGCGCGTCGTATTCTGGCCGGTCGCGGTCGTCATCTTTCCTTGGTTCCTTGCTTCGTTTTCTCGAGCGGCCGCTATGGTGCCGCGAGTTTCTGTCTCTCGGGCTTTCTTCACTGCTGCTTCGACTGTCGCCGCGGCGTCTAGCTTCTTTTCCTCGACCCTCCTTGGTGAAGAGCTTCTGTGCCTGCGGGGCGTTCCTTTATCTTTCTCTTTCTCCCTTCACTCCTTCTCCTGCTGCTCTTCGGCCTTCTTGCGATCGTGAGAGGCGAGCCTTGCGGCCGCCAATCCGAGTCCTTTTCGTATTTGCTTGTATTGCTCTGCCCGAGGGTCGCTTTCCGTCGGTTGGTTCATCTGCATGTAGGTTGCCGCGGCTAGAACCGCAGCAGCGGGAGTTTGCGGGTACACGTTGCCGTCGTCGTCGACTCGCATGAGAGAAGGAGTGGTTGATCTGTTTGTTTCGGGTATGGATTCATCGTTCCTAGACGTGGATGCGTGTCCTTTCCTCGCGGGTTGGGTTCCGACCGAGGGTGTTACGGATAGCCCAGCTCGTCTTTGGCTTGACTCGTCTGCCGCTCTTCTTCGGCGGGCCAGATCTACCCGAGCATCTTTGATAATCGTGGCTTCCCTCGCCAGGTGATAGTGGTAGGCCACCATGTCTTCGTGTGAGGATCCGGCTGCGGGTGGCTTGCTTGTTCGCATAGCTTCCTTCGTCCGTTTCCAGGATTCCCGCGAAACGCCGATTATGTTGCGCTCAGTCGCGCTGTGTTCTGTTTCCGAGCCTTGTTCCGATCCTGCCATGCAGACTTGAGCTAGTCGAAGCTCGTGCGTCCTAGGCGTAGGTCGAAGGTTTCCTTGGATTCTTGATGGTTCCTCCGCCGAGAGGGTGTTATAGTCGTTGGTGTTAAAGCGGATCGACTCGCCACTTTTCTCCAGGTAATGGCGCGAGTCGACAGCTCCAGATTCAGTCTCCGATTCATCCGAGAAGTGGAGGATCCCGTCCCTGTTTGTCACGAATTTGAGGCTCCCGAACGTCAGAGTGACGCTCTCCTCCAGATCTTCGAATACCGGGCGCGATTCCGGCGAGTGCGGTGTGACCACGACAGATCCGATCCGTAAAGGATTGTTCAGAGCCGTAGTCATTGGATTCCAACGAGAGTTTGATGTCGATGAAGCCGAAGATGCCGGTGATCCAGCGCCCGCCGTTCCCACAGACGGCGCCAATTGTCGAATCCCTGACTCAACAAATCCCTTCGATGAACCTATCGGGTTTCGATTAGGAGAACCCATGAGCGCTGGTGGAATCGTCGGCTAGACAGGGGGCGAGATTTACCCAGGTTCGGGGCCCTCGAAGAGGTAAAACCCTTACTCCTGCCTCTTGTCGATCTGTATTGATGATTAGATCGGTTACAAAGGTTGTGCTCGAATCGAGAGTAGGTCTCGAGTTCAAGGCTTTTGGTCGTGCGGTATTGCTTGGTTCTCTCTCGGGGGCTCTCCTGGCCTTATATAGGCAGCCAGGTCTCGAGTTCTACCCGGAGAGGACTCCAACCCTAGCTAGGTCGGTTACATGTTTTCTAATTTAACCCGCAAGTTTAATGCGGGTGGGCTTCACGTGGGCCTTCTGGAGTACTCCAAGGGCTCCTCTTCTTGGGCCTTCACCTTGGGCCTGAGAGGGGGTGTCCTTATCCGCAGGATCCAGAATCCATATCTTCGTCAGACGGAGACGGCTATTTATAGCCGGAAACCCGTCGCGATGCGTGCTAACGGCTCTTTTGACCGTTGGATGATCAACGCATGTCAATCGCCGGAAATTCCGGGAAATGAAACGACAGGTGATTATTGCTATCTCCTCGTTTCCCGCGAGAATCTGTCAGAGATACGTTTCAGGGTTTCCCGCTCGACACCTAAACGTCCCTGACGTCAGCAAGATTAAAGCGCTGTCGTAGAAAGTTCCTTCTCTGCGAAGATTCGCTGAAGAAAAGCCGGATTTTCCGAAATCTGAGTTTTGCGTTATGACATTACTCTGATAAAAAGAAGAATCAAGACAGAGAGCCCATATTTCTCGGAAAGCATGCAACACTTGACGAAAGATGGCAAATCGGAGTCTTAATCCTTCTTGGGGGCTACTGTCGGATATATACCAACTAGGGGTATATCAGATGGTAGTCTAAAGTGCCAGATTACCAGGGTCTCCTAAATGGTAATGGGCTACGGTCCATTGGGCGGCCCAGTAAGCTGACGCACGGAAGACGGATTCTAGAAGAATCCGGATCACGGCCCACGTGATACGGCTTGGAGTAGAAGGCGGATTCCTTACTTTCCAAGTTAACTCATACCGTAGTCTTCTAGGTTTCCTTCTCTGTATGCCCTAACCCGGCTATTATATAAAGCTGGATGGGAGACAAGATAGATAGACAAGAAGCTAAAGGCTAATTGGCCGAGAGTTTGATCCTTGACGAGCAGCTAATAGAACCTCACATTGTACTATGTATTCTCAGGCCTTAGTCCTGAATAGTGAGATTGCAGGAGTAGGAACGCCGCATTACTGCGTCGTACCGAACCTGGGTAAAACCCTATGTCCTTGATCATCGTACAATCACGTCCCCCACGTCTCTATCGGTAGTCTCATGGCACCCCCCTCTATGAAATCTACTACGATCTCTCGACAGAGGTCCTTCTAGAGATAACAGGAGTGAAAGGATTTTCATCACTATCTGAGAAGGATTCCCTAGTATGTTCCTCAATAGGAGGTAAGCACAGAGGAGGGGCCTTCTCAGGGTGAGTTGGTGCATCAGGATTCACATGATTAGCAACAGAAAGAAGTTTTTTTTATTTAGCAAGTTGGCTCTAGCCACTTCCCAGCTAAGAAGCAAATCAACAGTCTCCAAAGAAATAGAAGACGGATCGATTACTAATTCGAGAGCTTTATCTAAAACATTATTATCAGCTAGCACAGAGAAAGAATTAGAGCATGCAGTCTTACCTTCATCCCTCGATGCAATGGATTGAGTAGCCCTTTGGAGGATAGATTCATTGGCTCTACCAGAAGCAAGTATCCTGGCACTGCTCCTCAAGGGTGCAGGCTGAGCTGGAGTGAAGGAGGATGGAGCATTCACATGAGGCACAAAGACAGGAATAACAGGTGGCATGGATTCATTATCCAGGTCAGGGTTCTTGTCAACCTCCATAATGTGCACTGCAGAGGAATGCATCTGTTGACTTTCCACAGTATTAGCAGACATGGCTGACAAGGATTTTGATTGACTATCAGTCTCATAAGTGGTCTCAGGAGATTCAATTACAGGTGGTAACTCAGCACCAGGGATTTGTTGAAGCATCCCGTTCTACATACAACTCTTGTCACTTTTTGTTTGCAACAGCTGCTTGAGGAACTCCTCATAGGTCAGTTCATTCTGCAGTGGTTCCTCTGGATTCTCAACAACGCCTGCTGTTATTAGCTTGGGAGCTTCCAGGTATTCAAGATACCTATCATAGTGATGAACAACAGGGGTTGCATCAACCCTAGAGGTAGAGCCCACAGAAACATGAATCAATTGCCTCTGCTCATTAGGATTATAGCCAAACCTATGTACTTGAGCAGTAAATGAGTCATCATCACTGTCATCATCTATACTTTCTGAAGGTTCAGGAGCCTTTCTCTTTCCTTTGTCATCACACATTGTATCTTTTGTTTGAGCAGGGAGACAAGAACCCCCTTGCTGTCTAGCATATGATGCCCTGGCCTCCCGCATGAAACCCCCAGAGACAGGGTTAGCACCAGTACGCCCTGAACTAGGAGGGTCCTGCCTGGCCCTTTTAGGGGTGTGTTGAGATTCACTCCCTCCCAGATTCTCACCTTCCTCGTTCCTTGATGCAGCTTCAGAGACAGTGTTCTTGGCTTGCTTGCTAACATGAATTTCCCTAGTAAACTCAATATCGTAGAACTTGTTTGCAATGTTAACGTTTGACACAACAGGGGGAACCAGAGAAACATCAGTAGTGCCAATTCTAACTCGAACATAATTCACATTGTTTAAACTATGCCTGTCCACAAAGATGGGTCTGCCCACAAGGCTACCAATGAAAGCAGCAGTAGGGAAGTTCCTGTTGTCTGGAGGGATGCCCTTGACTTGGAACCAAGCAATGTCTAGTTCCCCTGTAGCTCCATACTCTGGTGTCCAGTGTGCTACTCTAATCACCACCCCAGGGATGGTGCGCAAGCGAGCATCACTGAAGTGAACCCAGGCATCGATGTCTCTAGAGCTCGGGAACCTCATAAGAAATTTTCTAGCAGCGAGGGGCTTTGCATACCATCTCCAAGTACAGTTCCTGCCAGCCCATTGAAGGAATTCCTCTTCAATCTCTCTTCCAGAAGGATTCCCTTCTAGGATTTCAATAACGGCCTGATGCATCTCCTTAGGTGGAGCAACATTCCTAATGTCAGGAATAACAAAAAATCCTCCTCCTGGAGTAGCTGCACCCACAAAGGGGGCTGCAACTTCCCAAGGCTTAATCTCATCATACAGGAATTTGTCCCCATGGTCATCTCCACACAAGATGCACAAGCAGTCTGTGTCAATTGGCCGAGCATCCTCCTCCTGAAAACTGACCGAGCGCGGTTGGACTTGGTTGTCAGCATCACGAGCTGTCTCCTCATCAGATTGATCATTGAAGTTAACAAATCCACCATCTCTACCAACCTGAATCGTGCCAGAGCGATTATGAAGAGAAACTACCCCATGATCCCTTCCAACCTCAATAGTACCGACAACTGCAGAGGAGTTGTCTAGAGGAGGTTGATTAGGATTAGAGAATGTAGAGTCCCTCCTATCCTCGAACGAGTTATCCGAGTCTTCCTCACGCATCTCTGCGCGGTGATTCCAGCGATCCCTGTTTCCTTGATTGGCCGCAGAGCTCCTTGAGGGTGCACGGCTAATGGCACCAAGGAGATTGTTACTGTAGTTGCTCCTTCCAGCATCGTGGCCAGCACCACGGCCCCGGTCGCGGCTGCGAGAACGGGTATCCCCACGTACCTGGTCACGGCGATCCTCCGCCCTTCCCCGCTGCACGGGAGCACCATAGCCCCCCGCCGGATTTGTGCGGTTGGAATCGAACGCGCCTGTGCCGTACCCTTCTGGCGGCCGGCGGGGTGGGAAGTTGGCCCTCGGAGGTGGACCTCCACCGCGGCCACCTCCCCGCCTGTCGTAGTTGAAGGACATGGACTGAGTTGGAGAAGAAACAACCGTAGCGAAGCTCCGACGATCCCCTTGCACCGTCCCCTCCCAAGGAAGAACATGACCTGGATCTGAATGACGGAGAATCGATTTGAGCGGCTGGATCTGGACGAACACTACCCTAGGTCTCCCCGCGGCTTTTCCTCTCTCCCAGATGTGAGCGAATCTCGCGTTTAGATCTGGGGAAGGTGGGGGCGAGGAGATAAGGTATCCTGGACGGAACGTGACGGCGTCGTGGGCGGCGCACCACCTCCAGGCCCACTCGCAGCGAGCGGGCTAGACGGCGCACGGAGCCCCACCAGCGAGTCACGGAAGAGCGCACGAGGGCCCAGCGCATGACACGGTCGCTGAGGGACACGTGCATCAAGGATCTGGACACGCGGTGATGGGAACTGCTCACCAACCACCGCCGTGAAGCACGGAAACTGGAGACGTGCACCCGTAACCACCGCTTTATTGTGACGAAGCTGGCGGACATCAACGGCGATCCCGTCCTCACCCACAAGCACCAACCTGCGCTCGGCGCACCGGAGCAGGACCGCCCCCCCCGTACAACATGACTCTTGTGACGCGCCATACAACGCACCCCAACGTATAGTCTCGGGAGAGGAAGGCCACGTAGTACCGGCGAGGTGCTCGGGTCCATCGGCGGCGATGGCGTGGTGGTGCGTGTCGGTAGGCGGAGTCGCAGCGCGTTCCGTGTCGGTCGACTCCATCCTATATTTTCCTCGCAAGTATATGGAGATCAACATGCTTACAGAATCTGAAACTTTTCAAGTGTAACAAGTAAAAACATGGAGGTGCCACTAGCCAAAGTAGGCCTCTCGTGAGCGTACGGAAGGCCACCGCGAGGGATCGATGCGTGGCGAGGGTGGAGCGTAAAAGGGAGCACAGATTTATTTTGAGATTTGTTTTTTAGAAATAAAATATCTCGAGAACCGTATTTCGGACTGATGAACCATTTTCATATTTGAGATCCTCGCGTCAAGATTTTCAAAACTAGATCCCATATTGATAGGTTTCGAGAAACCTTTTCTCGTACTTTATACTCGTTATATACACTTTGTACTTTCAGTAGCAGTTTATACATCCAGTAGCGATGTATAAGAATGTTCGGCTTCGCCTCTATATTTTTTTAGTCTCGCCGTCGCCTCGATAACCATTTATAAAGATCTTGAAGGGGTACATAGATCGTTGTGCACATTGGTTGAAGCGTGCATTGTCGTAGTGAATGCTACGACTCAGTGTTGCCTCGTGCTACCGCTCGACCGGCTTCGCCTCGAACAAAGCGTCTACGGCGCTTCACCTAAAAAGTACACATACATTGTATATGAAAGCATACAAAAGTTGACGCTGAAAGTATACACACGCTGTACCTGAAAATATAAACGCGGTGTACCTAAAAGTACACACACGTTTTTGTACACCGACGTCAGCACTGTATATACTCACGCGATGCTTCTATGTGTACGCCCACGTTGGTACTGAAAGTATACGGTGTACAAACACGCTGCTACTGAATGTACACGGTGTATATGGTGTATATCCACGTGTCTGCTACAGAATGTACACCCACGTTGCTAATAGAAGTATAAACTGTTAGTGAAAGTATAAAGTATATAGAACAGAAAGTACAAAGTAAAAAAAAAGTTTCTCAAAACCTATTTACATGGGATCTAGCTTGGAAAATTTCGACGCGAGGATCTCAAATATAAAAACGGTTCGTAATTTCAAAAAACGGTTCTCACGATATTTCATTTTTAATAAACGAATTTCAAAAATAAATGTGTTCACACCCATGTGTGTGAGGGAATGGAAAATCCTACAAAAACTCTCTCGTGATGCCACTTGTCACGCATACGAGCACCCACGGGGGTCTGCAAGGAAGGAGAAGACGACACTTGTCGCAAGCATAGCGCACGCGATGTGACCTTTGGAAGGGTTCCTTTTCTAGTCATCCTCAAAACATGGCCCGTGTAGTTAGTATATATAGAAATAACTAGATGACCCGTTGCGCCCGCTTGGCGCAAATATTGCATTTATGCTATAATTTTAGTACATAAGAAAAAAGGGGGAGAAAGTTAAAAAGATTCTTGGTATAGAATAATTGATGCTCATAATAGGTGCACAAAAAAAAATTCTACCTTGATACTCCTGAGAAATTTTGTTGTTGGTATTTCTGGCTGGTATAGGCATGTGTTAGATAATATTACGGGTGGAAATTTTCTAGGAACTCCTGCCTTGGAAGCATGCAATCTGATTGAAAGTTTAATAGGAGCACCCCCACTACAACTATTAAAACTGAGACCACTTTGGAGGATGTTATTAATAAACTAAACTCTTTGGAAATGAACTTACCAATTTTCCTTGATAATGCTAGCAAAGTTAATGAATCAATAAGTACTATTGATAAAAGAATCACTCCTCTAGAAGCTAGGAACACTCATGATGATCAAAATTTTAGGATCGATAAATTAGAGGAGGCTATGGGAACTTTAAGCTCAATTTTTTCATCTCTTAAATTCAAAAAGGAGAAAGCCTTTGTGGGAAAGGAGCAAATATTCATGTATGTTCCCAAGATAACTAAACCTAAATCTAAATATGTGCTGAAAATTGCTAAAACAATTAATGAAACTAAAAGTGACCTTCATGTTGAATCTTTAGAAACACCTAGAGTGCCTAATGCTGCAAACAATGATTTAGAGGGAGTAATTGATGTTGATTCTTCTTCACTTGAAAATACTTGAGTTGCCCCTTTTATGCCTAGCTGAAAGGCGTTAAAGAAAAGCGCTATAGGGAGACAACCCATTTTATTTCGCTGTTTTCAACCCGGTTTCTTTCGTTTTGTTTGGTGTGCTTTGCACCTGGGTGTTGTCTATTTCCTTAGCAACCTCGCTGTATATTTTATTTTGAGTCTTTGTTGAGCCAAGTAAATCCTCTAGTGGAAAGTTGAGGCTATATTTCGGATTTCTGCGCAGGAAACAGATTTCTGCTGCCACTGTCTATTCCGTATAAAATCACAGAAAATTCAAAATGACCTGAGTGTTTTTGTGCGTAATCCTGAGATGTATACACAGCTTTTCTTAGTTGACCACTTTTTGATTTGAGCAACAGAAGATTTTCGAACAAAATCATCTTTACCTGCTGTCCTGTTTTGACAGATTTCTGCCAATAATTGCATTTGCTTCTTAATTGCTTTCTTTCGGTGTTCTTTTGAGAAAAAGAGTTTAAAAAAAAGTTGTGACAGTAGCTAATGTGTTTTTGAGTGTTCGACATGTGTTGAAACTGAACCATGTGAATTTATTATTTCGATTGCACTAACGTTGCTAATGAAGATTGTGAGAAGTTTGGTGAGAAGGAAGTTTTCAAGGGTCAAGGGAAGAGGATGATATGACGTGATCAAGAAGAGTGAAAAGCCTAAGCTTTGGGATGCCCCAGTGGTACAACCCAGAAATTTCGAAGAAGGCTCAAGTGTCTAAGCTTGGGGATGCCCAAGGCATCCCCTTCTTCATCAACAAATTATCAGATCACTTCTAGTGAAACTATATTTTTATTCGGTCACATCTTATGTGCTTTACTTGGAGTGTCTTTTATTTTTGTTTTCAGTTTTTTTGTTTTTTCTTTCAGTTTTTTTTTACTTTTTCAATAAACTTGGTTGGACCAACATTCTTTCATTGGAGAGTGACACGCTCCGCTTTTTCATGAGAATACTTTTTATTCTTAATCTTTGTCTGGCTGTTGCATTTATTTAGCTTCTGTTTTGCATGCATCAATTATTTGAGTTGTTAGTTTTAGTAGTATTATGTGAGTACTCTTATGTTTTCTTGCTTTAGCATTTAGAGAGTCTTTGTTAAAACATATTGTGTATGGTGCTTGTTGGGAGAAAGAAACTGACGTTTAGAGTAGAATTTATACTGGTGCAAGTAGAAGCTTGTATAGACTGTTGCTAGAACTTTTTCATGCCATGATAAATGTTATTTTAGTTCTAAAGCCTTGTGATGTTGAGTAGCATGAATATCCTCAAATAGCTAAGAGTGTTTAATATTTCATTGAAAGATTCTTGAGCTGTTCTTGTCATAAGGAAGCATAAATTTTTGGTATTCTCTTTCGAATGTTTTATTTGGTTGACTTGGCGCATGCTCGCACCATGTTTATGACTATGAACCAGTCACGAATACCCTCCATGACCACCTAGTTTTTGAACTATGATACTGCTTATGCTTTAATTAATGATGCTTATGTCGCTATGCATGATTATGGCTCTTATGCTCTCTTGATTTGTCGCTCCCAGTCTTTTGCTAGCCTCCACCTGTACTGAGTATGAGCTCTACCCGTGCATCCAACTCCCTTAAACCAAAAGTTTTTTCCATTGTTTCCACCATACCTATCTACATGTGGTATTTAACTGTCACTCCAAAGTAAATTGCTCATGTGTTATCTTTAAAACCTTCAAAATTACTCCTGATTTATGTTCCTGTTTTTGCTCATGAGGACGTCAATAGAGAATATTTATCTCACTTGTTGATTGGATTTCACACCCTGGACTAGTGGCTTAATCCGCTTATCCAAATGATAGAAGAGCTGGCAGCGGGGTTCCCAGCCCCAAATTAATACACACAAAATCTCTTCACTATTTTTGCCCCTGATTTATTAGTCAAAGGATAATTGTGTAAACAAAAGAGAAAGAGTGATGACCTTCTACCCAGATGCGTCCTTCACATGGGAGCCGCTCTTGTGAATCCAGTTGGCTTGTAACGTACTGTATTTTCTATTTACCCCGTTGACTTTAACATACATCTCCCAAAATAGACACTCCTCCATGGTATGTGATTGTTGGCATGCACCCCGAGGATTCGGTTAGCAATGGTTTGTGAAAGATGGATGGGAGGAGTGTCAAACTTTTAATGCCTCTGTTTAATAAAATAAAAAGCTCTAGCACATGAGTGATCCCTGCTTCCCTCCGCGAAGGGCCTTTCTTTTACTTTTATGTTGAGTCTCCATCTTCTAACTTTATGCACAGTTGAGAGAGCATTTTTGCCGTTCTTAGTTCTACATGCATTGTTCCACGAACATCAATAATTACTTCATGATGTGATATCATTTGTTCTTAAATTATTTGCTCTAGTCTTCCGCATAAACTTTGAAGGTGTCCTGACATTTATGTTTTGCCCCACTCTTAAGGACTAGCGAAATATCACTTTGCCATGATTTCTCTATACCTGAAACAGACGTTTATCTATCTTTGCTTTGTTTCTCATGATCCTTTATTTGAGATACTCTTCATGATGAAAAGTTATTGCTTTGCTTTATTATTAAAGTTCTTTTTATCATGTTTGTGTTTGAAGTTCTATGATCTCAGCTTGCATATGCCTTTACATTTTTATGATCAAGATTATGTTAGTAGCATGTCACCTCAGAAATTATTGTTTTATCGTTTACCTACTCGAGGACGAGTAGAAACTAAGCTTGGGGATGCTTGATATGTCTCCAACGTATCTATAATTTCTGATGCTCCATGATGATATTATGCCAATTGCTACATGTTTTCTCCCTTCTTTATGTGATTTTTATCGATTTTCCGGACTAACCTATTGACAAGATGCCACAAAGCCAGTTCACTGTTTTCTGCTGTTTTTAGTTTCAGAAAAGTTGTTCTGGAAATATTCTCGAAATTGGAAAGTTCGAAGCCCGGAAGTCCTACTTTCCCCGGAAGCATCCATAAGACCGAAGAGGAGACGAAGAGGGGCATCAGGGGGCCCACACCATGGGGTGGCACGGCCCCCCTGGCCACGCCAGGGGGTGGTGTGGGGCCCCCAGAGCTCCACCGCCTCTGCCCTTTCTCCTATTTAATCCCCCCGGATGGAAAACCCTAAACACCTGATCAAATATCCCCGTAAATTTCCGCAACCGCCGTCGCCCTCAACCCTAGACCAGGGGGGTTCTGAAGCTTTCTCCGGCACCCTGCCGGAGAGGAGATCATCACCGGAGGCCTCTACATCACCATGCCGGCCTCTAGAGTGATGCGTGAGTAGTTCATCCTTGGACTACGGGTTCATAGCAGTAGCTAGATGGTTGTCTTATCCTCATATGCCTCCATGTTTAGACCTCGTGAGCTGCCTAACATGATCGAGATTGATCTTATGTAACTCTATGTGCTGTGTTTGCTGGGATCCGATGAATATTGAACTTATGCCAAATTGATTATAGTCTTTATTGCATATGTTATTTATGATCTTGCATGCTTTCCGTTGCTAGTGGTTGCTCTCGCCAAGTAGTTGTTAGTGACTCCAAGAGGGAGTATTTATGCTCGATAGTGGGTTCATGCCTCGTCACCACCTTTCTCGAGTGACAGAAACTTGGAGGGGGGTGATGTGCTGTTGCCATTAGGGAGAATTAACGGTGAGAGTGCCCGCGTGCATAATCATTGCTTACATTACACACTTTGTTTAATACAGTTATTTGTTGTTTGCAACTTAATACCTAAGGGGGTTCGGATAATAACCTGAGGATGGATTATAAGTCATAAATGAAGTTGGATTACGGTCTATGAATATTGTTGTAATGTCCGCACTAAATATCATAGTAGTCATCATGTCATATATGTGCACTACGGTGCAACCTCTATTTGTCAATTTTCCCAGCTGTAATTTGTTAATCCAACATGTTATTTTTTATAGAGAGACACCACTAGTGAACCTATGAACCCCGGTCCATTTTCCTATATTGTTAAACCAACCAACATAATTTTCTGCTTTCTTTACTTACTGCAAGCATATATTATTTTCCACAATATACGTCTAATCTTTGTTTTCAGTAAGACCGGTGAGATTGACAACCTTACTGTACCGTTGGGACAAAGTATTTTGTTGTGTTGTGTGCATGTTCCACGTTGTTGCTGATACCGGTGAGCCATCACCACCGTCAGTGGCATCAACCTTCCGAAAGTCCTCTTTCTCTTAATGGATTGATAACCTTGGTTCTTAACTAAGGGGAATTTCCTACCGTTGTGCTCATCACACCCTCCTCTTGAGGTATCCAAACACATAATATCAGCTGCTTCCCGTGCTCGTATTCCTATGTCGGAGTTGTTGTTTGAGCTTCGTGCTGAAGAGATTCGCCTCCCTAGTGTTGGTCTGTTTAATGTTCCTTCTGTGTTGTCTACTAGTGGACCTTCCCAGTCGCCATGTGGTCCTGCTCAGTCGCCTACTCCACCAGTTCCTCCGCTGTCCACTGCTCCACCAGTGCCTTCCCACCTTCGTGCTCTAGCTCTTATGTCGCCTCCCACCAATGGTGGAGACCGCCCCCGTCGTCATTGCAACTACTGTGAAAAGCCCGGTCACATTGAGTCTAAATGTGTCAAGAAGATGCGGGACATATCGCGTTACCTCAGCTACTCGTGCTCCTACCCCGACCTCTTCAACAATGTCTTTAACTGAGCAGGATATTTTGCGCCTCCTGCGTCAACTTATGACTTTGGGTTCTTCTTCCACAGGTTCTATCAGTCTTGCTATGGGGTCAAGGCGCGCCGGAAGAATGAGCTATTGCTGGAAGCTATTCCGTTTGTGCTTTGGTTTGTCTATTTTTAGACAAAAAAGGTAACTTCTTTTTTACGTGTGCCTTCAATTGCTGATCGGGGTACATGAGCGTGTTGGCTGACCAATCAATTCGTTTGTGTTCGGTTTAATGTGTGGTTTGTCGAGCGTTACTTACCTTACCGACTGGTGTAATGTTACTTACCGACGGTTGTAATATGTGTTCAGTCGTGCGTTACTCACCCACTGTTATAATCTTCTCTAACCCATGATCGTTAAAAAACCAGAAAAGGGGGGTTGCCAGCCAGCCACGTAGGAAAGGACGAGCAACCACCGAGCCACGCCAGTAAAAGGAGAAGAGGGGGGTTGCCGCCGGTCTCTGTGACGGCCAACAGTGTAGCTCTTCTTTCCATGGAAAATAATCCTACAGGACCCGCCCTGTACGACCCAGCCGTTGACCAAATCTAACACCCTACTATTTCCCAATCCACGTCCCAAACCAGGTTTCCATGCGAGATTTTGATTAACAGAACAGGTGTTTTAGGAAATTAATCCTATACGACCCATGCATGAACGACCCTTCCGTGGACCACATCCAGATTCGTACGCGTGGAAAATCATGTTTCTTCCATTAACCAACTACTGTTTGAGTTATGCTTTGTGATTTGTTTACACGACATGTACGGTGATTTAGAGGGTCCACTGATGGGTCGCTGAGACAAAGGTCGTATAGGATTAATTTCCGGTGTTTTACCACGTGGTTAGTGCTGGCTGGGGTCTAAGCACATGGTCGTAGCAGGGCGGATCGTATAGGACTATTTTTGTCTTTACCTAGCTAGGACCAAGAAAAATTTCCATCGGGTGATGTCGTGGGTGGTTCCCAAATTCTTCAAAAACTTGGTGCCGTGGAGGCAGCTAGCATGTCCACTCATAGGGCCCTCCGGGTTACATAGCGCATATTACGAAAGTGTGGCTCGTTCTATGAAAACCCTGCGGAGATCAACATTTTTTTTTATAAACGACCAGAGCCGGGTTCCATTAACCGAAGAGAAAAACAGAACAAATGTCTTGTTACAAACCCAAAAGAGAAAAACAAAGCATAAACGGCCTGGACAGAAGCGAAGAAAACAGGCCAACCCTCCCCTCCAAGGAAGGAAGGGATGACCCCCTAAAAGCTCTGTATCCCAGGAAAACGGGCAAGTAGAGTTTAAACGACACGGCACAACGGCCAGGAGTTTTAACAACACACAAACTAGCTACGCGCAGGCAGTAAAACCAACTGAAGTTTCTGTTTGTTCGCAAAAGCTGCTCGAAAGCACACGGGGGAGCGAAAGCACCATCATCCAACGACATCAACTTCATCTTCTAAATTAGCATCGGCTTCAATCGTCCTGTTCCTTCGGGCTTGGCTGCGAGCATGTTGTTCCAGAGCAGCATCTTGAATCATCCTGGCACCTGCCTCCAGCTGAGTCCTGTCTCCCTTTGCAATTTGAAGACCTGCCCAGTAGCATAGAAAGGCACAAAAGTAGCAGATCAGCTCAACAGGGGCTGAGATGAATTTTCTATTAAAACATGCATTATTCCTAGTTTTCCGAATTGCCCAGCAGAAGGCAGCAATCCCAACAACATGTAGATTCAAACGAGCTAGAAAATAAGAAGAGATCCACCGAAAGTATTGAGTAAACTTGACAGGTCTGTTCAAAGCCCCAAAAACCAAGCAAATAACACTCCACATGTAACCAGCAGCTGGGCAAACAAAGAAAAGATGATGAATTGTTTCAAACACGGAACAAAAACTGCAAGAGAAGTCCCCTTTCCAATTCCTTTTCTTCATGTTGTCCTTGGTGGCGATAGAATTGTGCCAGATCAGCCAGAGCCACACCTTGATCTTCAGAGGGATCTTGGCTTTCCATAACTAAGAGAAAGATCTGTCCACATTAGAGGAGGACAGCTTATTGTACATAGATTTGACTGAGAATTTTCCAGATTTGGTAAGTTTCCACTTGGGTTTATCAGGTCCCTCCCCCAAAGCCACTGTCATAAGTAAGCTACGCAGCTGTTGTTGCATTTGTACATCCAGCCATCTCCTGAACTCTAGTTGCCAATTCCTGTCAGCCATCTCCCTTACAGTGCACACCTGAAGCGTGCAAACTTGGAACATGTCTGGAAATCTATCACAAAAGGGGGTTGGGCCGCACCATTGATCATGCCAAAAGTCTGTTTCATTTCCCCCAACGACCATCATCGATCTACACTGCATGTACCACTGTTTGACTTTCAGTAGGTCCTTCCACACAGGGGAGTCCTGTTGTCTCATCCTAACCCTCCAGATGCCATGTGTAATCCCATACTTGTGCTTCACCAAGGTTTGCCACAAGCCTTCCTCCATCTCCAATCTCCACCACCATTTGCACAAGAGGCTGATGTTGAAAAGTTTTAGGTCCTTAATGCCTAAACCCCCTTTTCTCTTGGGTTTGTTGATTATATTCCACCGAACAAGATGGTATTTCCTTTTAGTGCTGGCCCCTTGCCAAAAGAATCTCCTAATGATCTTGGTCATCTGCTCCAAACATGTGGCAGGAAGCAGGTACATGGACATGTGATATATAGGAATACTACTTAGTGAAGACTGGATCAGAATCAGCCTCCCCCCAATAGAGGAGTTGTTACCAGCCCAACCTTCCAACCTTCTACTCAATTTCTCCACAAGAGGTTTCAAATCAACCACCAAGATTCTGGAACCACACACAGGTACCCCCAGGTATTTCATTGGCCAATGACCAATCTGACAGTTCAACATGTCAGAGTATAGGACACTTTTGACAGAATCTTCCATAACCATGAATAGTTCACTCTTCATGAAATTGATCTTGAGTCCAGACATTGCTTCAAAAAGGTAAAGTATCATATTGAGTTGCTTGACCTGATTAATCTCATCCTGAACCATCAACAGAGTGTCATCAGCATACTGAAAAATGGCAACCCCTCTAGTAACCAAGTGGGGCACCAGACCACAAATTAGTCCATTACTCTGAGCCTGTTGAATAAGCTTGGCAAGACCTTCAGCAGAAAGATTGAACAGGAAAGGAGAGAGAGGGTCCCCTTGTCTAACTCCCCTATGACTGCCAAAATCTCTGCCCCTAGTATTATTGATCTTAACACACAAAGTTCCATCCTTGATGATCTCTTCAATCAACCTTCTCCAGAGTGTACTAAAACCTTTTAAGGAAACACAGTGCATCAGGTAGGCCCAATCCACCTTGTCACAGGCCTTTTCAAAGTCTATTTTAAAGACCACACCCCGTTGCTTCTTCCTTTTCACTAGTAGAAAACAGGGCATTGAGCCAAGCACAATGGAACCGGATGTGATATAAACCGGTTCAAAAGGGTCTGTCCCCTGGGCCCCACCCATGCAGCAAATGGCCGCAAGGCCTTTAGGACCGGTTTGTAACACAAACCGGTCCTAAAGGCCTTGCGGGCCATTTGCTGCAGGGAGGGGGGGCCAGGGGACAGACCCTTTAGAACCGGTTTGTATCACAAACCGGTTCTACAGGGTTTCTCATTTTTTGCAGCTACTGCGGGTCCCGCTGTCATATCCTTTAACACAAACCGGTTCTAAAGCCCTCCCCTAAACCCTACATACCACCCCGAGCTCAGCTCCATTTTTTCCAGCTCTAGCTCAACTCCATTTTTTCTCTCTCCTTCCTCTTGTGAGGTCTAATCCATTCCCATTTTTCTCCACCATTTGTCAAGATTGTTGGTACCCATCGGTCCTACGGTTAGCATCAACATTCCCTCTTCCGGCATTGCAAGTTTTGCTCGTTTTCTTGCTCATTTCATTTTTGTTGTGCTAGCTAGGTGTTTGATGAATGCCTAAGCTAGAATTTGTTATTCATTTTGTTATGTATACAAATTGATGCAATTTGAGCTCAAAATTAATTATGATTTGTGGTTTTTTTAGTGTCGCGCGCCTTGTCCCCTTCCTCACTGTCGTCGATCGCCCCATCACCGACACAACCTTGGTGAGCCTATTGTTTTTATTTACCAAAACAAATTTTGATTTGTATGATTTACATATATATTTACTTGTATATAATTTTCTTATTGTGTAAGATTTTTTTTATATACATAGCGCCATGGTTTTGATATCCGTCCCCGTTGGCCCTCGTCCAGCCTATGATTCGGATGTGGTATATTATCTTTTTTCACTACATATTTTCATTTCCTGATTATACGACAATTACTTACGCCGACCAACTTGTCATATATATTTTTATCTAGGAGGTAGTGGAACCGGAAATGTCAATCGACCCTATTGTTGAGAAGTTATACTTAGTTGAACAAGAAAATGTTGGCTTGAAAGAAAGATTGAAAAAAACTGAAGAAAGGTTGGAAAAAACTGAAAGAGAGAAGATGACCTTGGAAAAGGTTCTTGCCGGTGTCGTCGATGGTCACAAGAGCGAGATGGACGCAATGCGCCTGAAGATTAGAAAGATTAGGAAATATGCAATTAGTAAAGAGGCTTGGTATCATTATGCCGTCGGGTCAATTGTTACCTTTGTTGCGATTTTGATCGCATTTATTGTTGTTTTTAAATGCATTAATTAGAGAGAGTTTTTATGGATGGTTTCAGTGTGTATTTTTATGAGAACTATATATGTATGGTCACTATACGCTAATTTGGTATTAACGTGTGATGAACTTTTTGTATTAATTAATTAATTTAGTCATGATGATTTAGCATAATGGTTGTTGATAAATTTATATAATGCAGATGAACCGGCAATGGATGTACAGTGATCGACGTCGTCCCGAATTCCTTAATGGCATGCATAGTTTTCTCAATGTGGCTGAGAAAAACAGGCAGAATGGATTTATTTTTTGTCCATGTAAAAAATGCCAGAATAAGAGGAATTTCCATAACTCAAGAACCATACACACCCACCTGTTGCAAGAAGGCTTCATGCCCAGTTATTTTTGTTGGACCAAGCACGGAGAAAGAGGGGTTGTAATGGAAGACAATGAAGAAGAAGAGGATGATGATAATTATCCTATGTTCGGTGAACACGGTGATACTGAAATGGGGGAAGACGAGCCTGAACTTGAGGACATTGTTGATGAGTCTGATGATGATCTTCGTCAGGTCATTCGTGAAGAACAGATAAACTGCGCAAGTGAAAACGAGAGGTTAAAGTTGGAGCGCATGTTAGAAGACCACAAAAAATTGTTGTACCCAAATTGCGAAGATGGCCAGAAAAAGCTGGGCACCACCCTGGAATTGCTGCAATGGAAGGCAGAGAATGGATTATCTGACAAGGGATTTGAAAATCTGCTGAAAATAATGAAGAAGATGCTTCCAAGAGATAACGTGCTGCCATGCAGTACATACGAAGCAAAGAAGGTTGTCTGCCCTCTAGGAATAGAAGTGCATAAGATACATGCATGCATCAATGACTGCATCCTCTACCGCGGTCAGCACGAGAATTTAACTGCCTGCCCGGTATGCGGTGCATTTCGGTACAAGATCAGGCGAGATGATCCTGGTGATGTTGAGGGCGACGATCGCCCCAGAAAGAGGGTTCCTGCCAAGGTGATGTGGCATGCTCCTATAATACCACGGTTGAAACGTTTGTTCCGAAACAAAGAGCATGCCAAGTTGCTGCGATGGCACAATGAAGACCGTAAGGAAGACGATATGCTGAGACACCCCGCTGATGGGTCGAAGTGGAGAAACATCGATGATAAGTACGAGGACTTTGCACGTGACGCAAGAAACTTAAGGTTTGGTCTGAGTACAGATGGCCTGAATCCGTTTGGGGAGCAGAGTAGCAGTCATAGCACCTGGCCCGTGACTCTATGTATCTATAACCTTCCTCCTTGGTTATGCATGAAGCGTAAGTTCATTATGATGCCAGTGCTTATCCCAGGCCCGTCGCAACCTGGCAACAACATTGATGTGTACCTGAGGCCACTGGTTGATGAACTTTTAGAGTTGTGGGCTGACGAAGGTGTACGTGTGTGGGACGAGTACAAACAAGAGGAATTTGACCTACGAGGGTTGCTGTTTGTAACCATCAATGATTGGCCCGCTCTTAGTAACATCTCAGGACAGTCAAACAAGGGATACAGCGCATGCACACACTGTTTAGGCGAGACTGAAAGTATACATATAGGCAAGAATGTGTACCCGGGGCATCGTCGATTTCTTCCAGACAGGCATCCCGTAAGAAAGAAAGGAAAGCATTTCAAAGGCGAGGCAGATACACGGAGGAAGCCAACCCTCCCTAAAGGTACTGATATATATGACATGGTCAAAGATATAAAAGTAATCTTTGGTAAGGGTCCTGGCGCACAATCTGTTCCGAATGACGCCGACAACCACGTAGCCATGTGGAAGAAGAAATCTATATTCTGGGAACTACCCTATTGGAAATTCCTAGAGGTTCGCTCTGCGATCGACGTGATGCACATGACGAAAAATATTTGTGTGAACCTGCTAAACTTATTGGGCGTGCATGGGAAGAAGTCGAGAGATACACCAAAAGCACGGCTGCACCACCAACGTATGCACGAACGAGACGACCTGATGAATCCAGAGAATTTCAAAGGTCCTGCCATCTACGCTCTTACCAAGGAAGAGAAGGAGATCTTTTTCCAAGTCCTGAGCAGTATCAAGGTCCCGTCTGGCTACTCGTCGAACATAAAAGGAATACTAAACCTGGAAGAGAAAAAGTTCCAAAACCTAAAGTCTCATGACTGCCACGTGATCATGACCCAGTTACTTCTGATTGCATTGAGGGGGCTTCTGACAGAAAACGTGCGAGTACCCATTGTGAAGCTATGTGCATTCCTCAACGCAATTTCTCAGAAGGCAATCGATCCAGCAACTCTACCAAGTTTACAGAAGGACGTGGTCCAATGTCTTGTCAGCTTCGAGTTGGTGTTCCCACCAACCTTCTTCAATATTATGACGCACCTCATAGTTCACCTAGTCCAAGAGATTTCCGTTCTCGGTCCTGTATTCTTACACAATATGTTCCCCTTTGAGAGGTTCATGGGAGTCTTGAAGAATTATGTTAAAAACCGTGCTAGGCCGGAAGGAAGCATGGTCAAGGGCTATGGAACAGAGGAGGTCATTGAGTTTTGTGTTGACTTTATTCCTGACCTGAACCCGATCGGTGTTCCTCAGTGGCGCCATGAGGGGAGACTGCGTGGAAAAGGCACGCTAGGAAAGAAATCAACAACATGTATGGACGAGCAATCTTTCACTCAAGCACACTACACAGTTCTAGTTAATTCCAGCTTGGCGGCTCCATATATCCAGGAACACACGGATATTTTACGCTCGGAATACCCGGAGCAACCTGAAGATTTCATTGCTAAAGAACACGCGAAGACTTTCGGCGGTTGGTTGCAAAGACGTCTCATTAATGACAACATTGTTGAAGATGAGCTATACTTGTTGGCCAAGCAACCATCTTCGACTATATTGACCTTTAAAGGGTACGAGATAAATGGTAACATATTTTACACGGCAGACCAAGATAAAAAGAGCACCAACCAAAACAGTGGCGTCCGGTTTGATGCAAAAGACGACAACGGGCAAAGGGTCACATACTATGGTTACATAGAGCAGATATGGGAACTTGACTACGGACCTTCCTTTAAGGTCCCTTTGTTCTGGTGCAAATGGTTCGACCTGTCAGGCGTGAATGTAGACCCGAAGTACGGAATGACAACAGTGGATCAGAAGAATCTTGGGTACGACAATGATCAATTCGTCCTAGCCAATGATGTGGCTCAGGTTTTCTATGTGAAGGACATGTCTAGCAGACCGAGAAAAAGAAAAGATAAGGAAGCGAATACATCAGACGATGAGCCAAGACGCCACATAGTTCTTTCAGGGAAAAGAAACATCGTGGGAGTCGAGGACAAGACAGACATGTCAGAAGATTACAATAAATTTGATGAAATTCCTCCCTTCAAAGTCAAAGATGATCCAAGCATTCAGTTAAGTGATGAAGATGTTCCATGGTTATTACGGCGCAATCAGAAGAAAGGCAAGAAGAAAAATAGAAACGGATCATCCCTTTAGTCCCGGTTGGGGACACCAACCGGACTTAATGGGTTAGGGTTTCGTTTGGACCAATCAGATAGAATCACACGGATCGTGTGTTTCTTTCAACCGCTTGTGAGCCGTACGATCAGGGCTACGGTGTGTTTCTTTCGAGCTGTTGTGAGCCGTTGGATGAGATGTTTCTTAACCGTTGGATCAAAACCCTAGCTCAACACTTTGTGAGCCAGAGGACCCTATATATAGCCCAGCTTCATACACCGTTCAGTTCATCTCCCAAATACAAAACATCCGGATTCGCCAGCATATGCCCTGCTGTGCATTTAGTATGCATATATGCACTCAGTAGCCACTGCAGGGTTGTATACTGGCGATACCGATTGTTTTGTTCTACACCCACTTTAAGGTTTGATACATCATATATTCAGTTCATCGAGCAAATACAAAACATCCGGATTCGCCGTCATAAGTCCAGCCGTGCATTTGGTATGCATATATGCACCCAGTAGCCACGGTTGGGCTATATGACGGCGATACCGTCTGTTTTGTTCTACACCCCCTTTAAGGTTTGATACATCATATATTCAGTTCATCGAGCAAATACAAAACATCCGGATTCGCCGTCATACGTCCAGCCGTGCATTTGGTATGCATATATGCACCCAGTAGCTAGCCACGGTTGGGCTGTATGATGGCGATACCGTTTGTTTTGTTCTACACCCCCCTTTGGAAACAGAAATAAGAAGAAAAGAAATGTGCGCCCCCCCTGTACAGGCCTTTAGTACAACCGGCGCGGGAGTTGACGCGTGGCGCGGGAGTTCACGCGTGGCGCGGGAGTTGTGACGCGTGGCCAGGAGGGCGCGGTATAAACTGTCGCGCCTCGAGCGCGTCTTCTCCTCTCCACGCGCCCACTCCTCTCCACGCACCGTCGCGCTTCCACAATGCCTCCGAGGAGAAACAGCACCACCGGCTTCCGCGGCGTCCGAGCACGGCAGAACGGAATGTTCAGCGCAGATATCCGCTGGGGGGACGACCGCATCCCCCTCGGCTCCTTTGCGACGGCGGCGGAGGCCGCCCGCGCCTGGGACGCGGCGGCCTAGCGCCTCAACCGCCCGCGGTCGCTGATGAACTTCAACGACTGCCACACCGTCTGGGAAGCGGAGGCCAGGGCTCCAAAGCCGCATATCGTCACTGCCGCCGACCACCTCCACCTCCGCCACCGCGCGTTTCAGGGCCTAGTCGACGCCATGGAAGACCGCGTCGTCCGCGAGTATTACCGGAACAACCCGAGGGAGGAGAGCGCCGACGAGGAGCTCTGGCAGACCCGCGCGGCTGAGCGGGCGGAGCGCCGCCTCGAACGCCACCTCGCGTTAGATGCCGCTCGGGAGGCGAGGACGAATGCGCTGCAAGAGCTTCGTCGGGCCGACCACGCCGGCGAAGTCTGGGCCTCCGACGATCCGAGGTGGGGGCCTATCTCGGACATACCATCATGGACCTCTGACGACGAGGAGGAGGTCACCGACGAGTTCGACAACGACGATGACCCGGAGGGGGTCAGCGACGAGTTCCCCGACGACGACGACGAGGAGTAGTGTTCGTCTATTTTCTCCTTTTTAATAAAAGAATTTGTATTCCAGCGACACTGCGGCGTGCTAGCGCATCTGTTTTCTGTTTTTAATAAAAGTAACCTTCTGTTTTCCATGTTTTCCATGTTTTATAAATCAATGTAAAAGAAAACAGGGAAGTGAAACAAAAAAGAAAAATAAAAGAAGAAAAATCTACATGTATGGTATCTCGCTAAATCAATCTATATATATGTATCCACGATATATATGCTCGATGTATCACTTGCGCTCTCACTTCTCGTTGCCTTACTCATTACCCACCCTAACTTACCACAGGCGCATAAACTTCAGTATGCGCCTGGGGTAACATTACCGCAGGCGCACCGTGGACGAATGCGCCTGGGATAAGAGTACTACCGCAGGCGCACAGTGTACAAATGCGCCTGGGATAAGTGTACTACCGCAGGCGCACAGTGTAAAAATGCGCCTGGGGTAAGTGATCAAAATTTTCCCATTCTACACCACATTTTATATCTTTGTTTTTGATTTTAGAACACAATCATATCACATTCATAACATAGAGTCTTACGATCACACATAACACAAACATAAGTCTCACAATACTAAGATATCCATTAATTACATACTAAGATATCCATTACATGCATATATATCGAACGCATACATCTATGGCTCCGTCGAGTAGATGCGGAACAACTCGTAGGAGACGTATGCATCTATGGCTGCATACTTGACGTTCGTCAAGTCCAGTGGGTTCTTCTCCCAATACCAGTGATTACTCGAGGGGAAACCAGACTTCATGGTTTCGTAGCCCTCGTGGATGAACGCAGTTGCCATGCGAGCCATCCCGGTCTTTGCCCCATTCAAATGGATAAGATCCTGAAGATCAATGTAGTGATCGGACGGTCTTGAGTGATGTCAACGCTGCAAAAGTCATATCCCTTGTTGACTAGAAAATCAACAAGTGTCGGAGAATGCTTTGAACTACTGCAACAACAAAAATTTGATACGTGTTAGATATGTTGCAACACATGTATTCTTCACATGCAACAAACAAATAGAAGATGCAAGATTGTACGTGTGCGTTACCTTGACCATTGGAAGACCAAAACGGCCTCCTTGAACGCAATCTGGATGACCGCAACATCCCGTTTATCCGCCGTATACTCCAGATCAAGCCCGAAGAACCGGTGTTCATCGGGAGAGGACAAATAGAGATTGGTCAAATGCGCAAGAGGACCGGGGAGCCTCTCGCAACTGTTGGTGTAGCACACCTCGAGTTCATTGCCGCATGGTGTGGGACCACGGTATATCTCCCAAACTTCAGCCATGGTGTGCTTGGTGGAGGAAGATCAAGAGAGGAAGAAGAGAAGACAGAGGAATAAGAGAGAATACAGAGAAACAGAAAGACTCGCGATCGGGAACTGTAGCAATAAAACCGCCGCGCGCGGGAGGCGAGCAATTTGTACAGAGACCCTTTAGCACCAGTTGTTAACACAAACCGGTGCTAAAGGTCTGTACAGGGCGCGCAGTCTGAATGTGGCCCCCACTACAGGCCTTTAGCACCGGTTTGTGTTAACAACCCGTGCTAAAGCCCCTTTCGCACCGGTTGTTAACACCAACCGGTGCTAAAGGCCAGTAGTGGGGCGATATCTCGGGAACTTGTGAAAATTTTGCTCATTTTCATTCGCGCGTCTTCTCTCCTAACACGTACGGCGGCGAAGCCCTGCTCCGGCCGCGCCTCTCCGTCCGTCGCGCCTCCGTCCGCCTCTGCCTCCGTCGCCGTCACCGCCGCTGCCCTCTGCCTCCGTCGCCGTCGATCCCCCGCGGCCCCGCCTCCGTCGCGCCGTCGCCGTCCGCCTCCGTCGCCTCGCCTCCGCCTCCGCCGCCCCGCCTCCGCCTCCGCCGCCCCGCCTCCGCCCCGTCGATCGCCTCTCGCCCCTCGCCGTCGCCCCGTCGCCCTCTGTACACGCGTAGGTAAGATTTTTTTTTGTTTTTACAATTTTGTTTAGTTTTAGAATTTTTAGAGTAATTAGTGCTAGAATTTTTAGAGTTAGTGTTAGTGTTAGAAATTTTTAGAGTTAGTTTTAGATTTTTTTTAGAGTTAGTGTTAGTGTTAGAAATTTTTAGAGTTAGTGTTAAATTTTTTTAGAGTTAGTGTTAGTGTTAGAAATTTTTAGAGTTGGTGTTAGATTTTTTTTAGTGCTTTAATTTGTTTTTACAATTTTGTTTAGTGTTAGAATTTTTGTGTTAGAATGTTGTGTTAGAAGTTAGTGTGTTAGAAAATTTCACTAAGTCGTTAGTGTTAGAAAATTTCAGAAAGTTAGAATAATTGCACTAATTAAGTTAAGAAATTTTACTAAGTTACCATTTTGTTCCTGTTTAACTTTCATCTTATTTCTGTTATATTTCTCAATTTACTATTTTTTACTAAGTTAGAAACACTAAGGTATTTTACTTAATTATGGAATATTTACTTAGTCCGGGCATGTTTTTAGTTCATGTCTCTGTTGGACCCGTCGGGCGATGTCCGGGACTGGGCCCCGCCAGGCTGGCACTGGGAGCTCCTTAGTACCGGGGCACGCGGCTTGGTGAGAAATCCGGGTGACGTGGTCGACCCGGATATTCTTTGATGGCCATCGCGTGGGCCACGCTCGGTGCGGAGAGAGCCGGCCCCTGAGGAGGTACAACAGCGTATCAGGGAGGAGGAAGAGCACGTCCGTCGCTACATGTACTTGCTCGATAGGCAGTATAGGCAGTATAGCAGCAGTTGGTCGATTATTCGGAGGGTTCCTTACCACGTGAGCTATGACCCTATGAGGGTTCCTTATCTATGGATGCGTAGCACCCGTGACTCAGCACCCCGCGGCTTAGGACCCGGTCGGAGTTAATTATTTTGAGAGATGTCACGAGACTATGTATAAGTGATATTATTCGATCGTGATGTATTAGGGTTAAAAAAATTAACCCGAGCTATGTAACTCTTGGTGTGTCCAGAACTATTATTTCATTAATATGTCCAGAACTATTATTTTATTACTGTCCGATGAAATAATTTCGCCAAGTGCCCGATGAAAATTTCGCTAAGTGTTCTTCATTTTATAAATTTTACTAGCAGGTGTTGAGCTATGGAGCCCCAAGAACCTGCACATGATCCGCACGCCGATAAACTCGCGGGAATGGGTGAGGCGGAGAAGGAAAGATTAATGTGCGAGATGATTTTTAATAATGCAACGGCCATATATCGTGATGACGACGGTGGACAGGCGTTTAGCAATCAATTTTTGAACGACTCCGGTGACGGAGATCAGAATATAGAAGATGTAGTAGATGATGACGACGACAACGTCGAGGATGAAGAAGTGCCCTCCAGAACAAACTCTGCCAATGTATATCTCAAGTCACTGTTCACGCAACAATTAATTTGTATTGCACTTACTAACGAATCATTATTTTCCCGTTTAGGCGCCCTCCGGAACAGCTAGCGCAAGTACTGAGACAAAGTCGAAACGAGGCCCGGCCGCAAGGTTGAAAGATACCGCAAGCTTCATGATCGATACAGTTGCTGCTGATGGCAAACCACTGCAGCCCCCAGAAACTTATCGCAAATTCGTAAATCAGTGCGGAGTTGTTGTAAGAGACCTGGTCCCGATCAACTTAATAGAATGGAATAAGCCGAAGACCGGGGCCAACGTTGGAGCTAGTTATGTCGATGAAAGATTGAAAAAAATTCTCTGCGAAACGCTATGGCTAAATTTCAGCGTAGCGAGCGATAAGAAGAAGAAAGTCGAGCAGTGGGCTTTGAAGAAGATGGCCACACAATTCCAGAGGTGGAAGAAATATAAGGACGAAGATCCAATTTTCACTGGGAACCTAGTGAAGATAAGAGACGCTTGGGATGATTTTAAGGCGTACAAGAAATCGGGTGTCTTTACATCCCGATCGGCCACAAATTCGGAGAATGCGAAGAAGAAGAAATATCACCATATTTTGGGGTCAGGTGGCTACATGACTGCCCTGCCTAGGTGGCGAAGCTATGAAGCCGTGCTTGTGAAAAGAGGTATCATTCCACAGACACATGACTGGCCCGATAGGTCCAAGTTCTGGTTGTTCGCGCATGGGGCAACGTTGGACGCTGAGACTGGGATGATTTTTGCTCAGGGACCATGGTCGGAAAAAATAACAAAAGTCGTAGCAGAACTAGAGAAGGCAATAGAAGCTGTTCGAAAAGGAACTTTTGTTCCCGATAGAGAGAACGACGAGCTGACGAGGGCACTCGGGAACCCCGAAAAGTGGGGACGAACACGAGGCTTTGGAGCCTCTACCCCGTGGAGCCAAGGGTTTGCAGCGGACATTGGCACTTACAGAAGCCGTGATAGAAGCAAGAAAAAGGCGATGGAACGGCTATCGACATTAGAACAAAAGGTGGATTTTCTCTTGAAGAAAGGGGGACACCCTCTACCTGACACTGAAGAGGAGTTAGAACATCGTCCTGCACCTGATCAGCTGCAAATAGAAGACGATCATGTAGCAGATGCCGTCCCATCTCAGCATAGAAGCAGCGTTGGTTCCACGCACATGCAGCTAGAAGACGGTCGTGCAGTCGAACCGTCGGCGCCTCACTACCCCGTGGATGATATCACGGAGAAGACAAACTGTGAGATACATATGCCAATGGGGAACATATCCTTCAGGGTGGCGTCAGGCTATGCTTTGCTGAATCAACCTGGAGCAACCTACCATGGTGGTCAGATTCCAGCATCCCATGCTCGTGTCGGGTTGTCAACAATTACGCCGGGATGCCATTCAATTGAGCTCCATATTCCTGGAGGTGAAGGCGAGAAGACACTGGGAGAAATGGAGCTTGGTATTATATTGTGGACACCTGAAGCGTGCAAACTTGGAACATGTCTGGAAATCTATCACAAAAGGGGGTTGGGCCGCACCATTGATCATGCCAAAAGTCTGTTTCATTTCCCCCAACGACCATCATCGATCTACACTGCATGTACCACTGTTTGACTTTCAGTAGGTCCTTCCACACAGGGGAGTCCTGTTGTCTCATCCTAACCCTCCAGATGCCATGTGTAATCCCATACTTGTGCTTCACCAAGGTTTGCCACAAGCCTTCCTCCATCTCCAATCTCCACCACCATTTGCACAAGAGGCTGATGTTGAAAAGTTTTAGGTCCTTAATGCCTAAACCCCCTTTTCTCTTGGGTTTGTTGATTATATTCCACCGAACAAGATGGTATTTCCTTTTAGTGCTGGCCCCTTGCCAAAAGAATCTCCTAATGATCTTGGTCATCTGCTCCAAACATGTGGCAGGAAGCAGGTACATGGACATGTGATATATAGGAATACTACTTAGTGAAGACTGGATCAGAATCAGCCTCCCCCCAATAGAGGAGTTGTTACCAGCCCAACCTTCCAACCTTCTACTCAATTTCTCCACAAGAGGTTTCAAATCAACCACCAAGATTCTGGAACCACACACAGGTACCCCCAGGTATTTCATTGGCCAATGACCAATCTGACAGTTCAACATGTCAGAGTATAGGACACTTTTGACAGAATCTTCCATAACCATGAATAGTTCACTCTTCATGAAATTGATCTTGAGTCCAGACATTGCTTCAGAAAGGTAAAGTATCATCTTGAGTTGCTTGACCTGATTAATCTCATCCTGAACCATCAACAGAGTGTCATCAGCATACTGAAAAATGGCAACCCCTCTAGTAACCAAGTGGGGCACCAGACCACAAATTAGTCCATTACTCTGAGCCTGTTGAATAAGCTTGGCAAGACCTTCAGCAGAAAGATTGAACAGGAAAGGAGAGAGAGGGTCCCCTTGTCTAACTCCCCTATGACTGCCAAAATCTCTGCCCCTAGTATTATTGATCTTAACACACAAAGTTCCATCCTTGATGATCTCTTCAATCAAACTTCTCCAGAGTGTACTAAAACCTTTTAAGGAAACACAGTGCATCAGGTAGGCCCAATCCACCTTGTCACATGCCTTTTCAAAGTCTATTTTAAAGACCACACCCCGTTGCTTCTTCCTTTTCACTAGTAGAAAACAGGGCATTGAGCCAAGCACAATGGAACCGGATGTGATATAAACCGGTTCAAAAGGGTCTGTCCCCTGGGCCCCCCTCCCTGCAGCAAATGGCCCGCAAGGCCTTTAGGACCGGTTTGTGTTACAAACCGGTCCTAAAGGCCTTGCAGCCATTTGCTGCATGGGTGGGGCCTAGGGGACAGACCCTTTAGAACCGGTTTGTATCACAAACCGGTTCTACAGGTTTTCTCATTTTTTGCAGCTGCTGCGGGTCCCGCTGTCATATCCTTTAGAACCAGTTTGTAACACAAACCGGTTCTAAAGCCCTCCCCTAAACCCTACATACCACCCCGAGCTCAGCTCCATTTTTTCCAGCTCTAGCTCAACTCCATTTTTGCTCTCTCCTTCCTCTTGTGAGGTCTAATCCATCCCCATTTTTCTCCACCATTTGTCAAGATTGTTGGTACCCATCGGTCCTACGGTTAGCATCAACATTCCCTCTTCCGGCATTGCAAGTTTTTCTCGTTTTCTTGCTCATTTCATTTTTGTTGTGCTAGCTAGGTGTTTGATGAAATGCCTAAGCTAGAATTTGTTATTCATTTTGTTATGTATACAAATTGATGCAATTTGAGCTCAAAATTAATTATGATTTGTGGTTTTTTTAGTGTCGCGCGCCTTGTCCCCTTCCTCACTGTCGTCGATCGCCCCATCACCGACACAACCTTGGTGAGCCTATTGTTTTTATTTACCAAAACAAATTTTGATTTGTATGATTTACGTATATATTTACTTGTATATAATTTTCTTATTGTGTAAGATTTTTTTTATATACATAGCGCCATGGTTTTGATATCCGTCCCCGTTGGCCCTCGTCCAGTCTAAGATTCGGATGTGGTATATTATCTTTTTTCACTACATATTTTCATTTCCTGATTATACGACAATTACTTACGCCGACCAACTTGACATAGATATTTTTATCTAGGAGGTAGTGGAACCGGAAATGTCAATCGACCCTATTGTTGAGAAGTTATACTTAGTTGAACAAGAAAATGTTGGCTTGAAAGAAAGATTGAAAAAAACTGAAGAAAGGTTGGAAAAAACTGAAAGAGAGAAGATGACCTTGGAAAAGGTTCTTGCCGGTGTCGTCGATGGTCACAAGAGCGAGATGGACGCAATGCGCCTGAAGATTAGAAAGATTAGGAAATATGCAATTAGTAAAGAGGCTTGGTATCATTATGCCGTCGGGTCAATTGTTACCTTTGTTGCGATTTTGATCGCATTTGTTGTTGTTTTTAAATGCATTAATTAGAGAGAGTTTTTATGGATGGTTTCAGTGTGTATTTTTATGAGAACTATATATGTATGGTCACTATACGCTAGTTTGGTATTAACATGTGATGAACTTTTTGTATTAATTAATTAATTTAGTCATGATGATTTAGCATAATGGTTGTTGATAAATTTATATAATGCAGATGAACCGGCAATGGATGTAGAGTGATCGACGTCGTCCCGAATTCCTTAATGGCATGCATAGTTTTCTCAATGTGGCTGAGAAAAACAGGCAGAATGGATTTATTTTTTGTCCATGTAAAAAATGCCAGAATAAGAGGAATTTCCATAACTCAAGAACCATACACACCCACCTGTTGCAAGAAGTGTCGGATATATACTGAATAGGGGTATAGAAGATGGTAGACAAAGAGCCGGACTACCAGGGTGGCCTCAGAGGTAGTGGGCTTAGGTCCATTGGGCGGCCCAGTAGTCCGACGCGCAGAAGCCGGATTCTAGAAGAACCCGGATCATGGCCCACGTGATCTGGCTTGGAGGAGAAGACGGATTCCTTACTTTCCAAGTTACAAGTTAAACGTAGTCTTCTAGGTTTCTGGTTCTGTAAGCCCTAATCCGGCTATTATATAAAGCCGGACGGGAGATATATTAGATAGGTTCAAGTTTCACCAGCTAAAGCTCTGCGCAACTCGCCGAGAAGCTCATCCTCGTCGAGTAGCTAGATCTATTCCCTCACACTGTAGCCCTGTTATACGGGCTTTAGTCCCAATTAGTGAGAAGTGCAGGAGTAGGTACGCCGTACTGTCGCGACGTACCGAACCTGGGTAAAATCCCGTGTTCTGTGTTACTACGCTATCCCGTTACCCCACGTCTCTACCGTAGTCTCATGGCACCCCAGTCTATGAAAACTACTACGATGTCTCGACAGTTGGCGCCCACCGTGGGGCAAACGACGTCAGGCGTGAAATTCCGATCTGGGATACTAGGCGGAATTGGAAGATCGATCACTGTCGGAAGCTTGGAATTCGACGACGACGTCGGGCGCTTCCTCGACAATGGATCCTACATACCGGCGCAAAACCACCTGGTAAGTGCCTGCGTTTTACCGATTGGATCTGCTAACATCTTTATCGTATTAACCGCGGAGGCAATGGGGTTTTGCGGTGGAAGCAAGTATTTCCCACCCGCCCTATACCCAGTCGAAGACGACTATGATGCCGGATTTTGCTCAGATCGCCGACAAAGAAGTGACTCACACTTTATCGGCATGGTGCAATCTGAAGTCGCCGAAAACACGGATGATGGAAATCCCGTGCAAGAGGCAGACAACAATACACCCGTCACAGAGACGGAAGAACCAATACCCGTCACAGAGACGGAAGATCCGACATCCGTCAACCAGACGATGAACTCGGAAGCAGAGTCCGTGCTTGCCGCCATAGAGGCGAGATTGGAGTCGGAAACCGGATCGGATAACTTCGACTCCGAAGACGAAGACGATGATGCCTTCGTAAGAAAAGTTAAGTCCTTTCAAGAGGGATTCCATGAAGTGCTAATGGCAAAACCAGCTGATACAACGGGTGCCGACAGCCAGGAAAGCCCTAAAACTCCTCCGCCAGTGGAAGAGAGAGAAGACGGAGAAACTTCTCCGATATTCCCTAATGTCAAGGAGATGACAGAAGATGAACCTGTCAAAAAACCTCCTTGTTCCAAGAAAAAGCACCGTGCTTCTAAAAAACTCCAGTACAAACTCCGGAAGAAAAAGTCAGCTGATCTCGCTGATGAAAACCTGGAAGTTGGAGATATTAGTGGCACAAAGCCCGCGGAAAAGAAATCTAAGGAAATCACCGCTCCGCCAATGACAGAACTGGAAGAGCAAGAACTATTACAAACACCAGTGGGACCAGATGAACCCCCTGAGATGCTGGAAGCCAGGAGACAAGCTTTCCAACGGCAACAGCAACATCTGCTTAGATTTCGGCAACATCTCCAACAAACCCATAATGACATCAAAGTCATGAAGGAAGAAATAGAGGAGTACGAGAGAAAGCATAGATCTGCCTTAAAACCTACTAGGTTACCCGGAATCGCAAAACCGGAAGAACTGCTGCCAAAAGAAAGGTTTTATAACCCATCTTGGCAAAAGCAGTTAAACGGCAAAGATGCCAAGGGCGAACCAATATACAAAACCGCAGCAGAAAACGCGGAAGCAGCGTTCGCCATCCTCAATAACGATCTGTATTCCAACGGGGAAAAACTTCAAGGGGTGTATGCTTTCCTAGGAAAAGCATTGCAACAACAACAGCGAGGACAAGAGCGATCAGGGAGGCTGCATGATAATTCCGCCCTCTGCAAAACAGTTACTTGCGCTGCTGGAGCACCTAGACCGGGAGAACCCGGAGATTCGGATAAAAAAGAGGATCCAAGAAAAGACAAGAAAAACCCCGACAACCGGGACGCAGCGTCTAGAACCGGACCTCATCTCCCGAAAGATGGATATAAACCACACGATCGGGAAGACAAACACCGGAATGACGGCAAAATAATGCCACCTCCGAGAAACCCAGCTGAAAAAGCTGGAAGATACGATACACCTCACAGACGTGAAAGATCTCGGACACCGCCTAAAGATAAGGAAAGGTACAGGAGCAGGACTCCACCTAATCCCAGGGGGCGTGACAACGGAAGAGATAGAGATAACCTCGGAAAAGCGCGTCCGCGCAACAATGGAAAAGAAAGGAGCAGATCCCCTTCTGTCCATTCAGCCGGGAGATATTCTGCACATATTGATAGAGCAGAAAAGGATGATCTATACTTTGGTCCTAAGTGTTTTACTGACAGGATCCGAAGGATAACCCTGCATTCTGGCTTCGCCAAAGTTGGTCCAACCTACCAAAAGTATACCGGCAGTACAAACCCGGATACCTGACTTTCAGATTATTACACAGCCGTCCAAATCAACAACGGGACAGACCTGGAAGCTGTCAAGTTTCTTCCCCTAATGTTGCTAGACGGAGCCAGAGATTGGATCAATGGTTTACCATCAAGAACTGTCGACAGTTGGGATGATATGGCGAGAGTATTTACTCAGCATTTTCGGGGAACATACAAACGCCCAAATAGCATCAACCAGCTGAACCGTTGCACCCAATTTGAAGACGAACCATACGTGGATTTCATCTCCAGATGGACTGCAATGAAGAATAGTTGCTCTGGAGTAACTGACGTACAAGCAATGCATGCTTTCGTCAATGGCCTAAAACCCGGACTTGTACCGTTCATGGTTGGTTCGAAAAAGCACAAAGATCTCGGATCTATGCTTACAACCGCTAATGAGCACGCTGCAGCCGAAGATGATATCAGAGCAAGAGGAGGCAATATAGATACATTGATACTTGCCAAGAAAACCCCTCGTTCTGACAAAAAAGGAACTCCGGAATCAACGTCAAAGCCCAAAGAGGTCAACATAGCCTTTGGAGGAGAAAAAGGGAATAAGTGGAAAGGTCGCAGTCCAGATCCAATCAATTATACTCCCGAAGAATGGGAGAGAATTAAGTCGGAACCCTGCGTCCACCACTCCCAATTTGGCAAACCTACCCATACAAATGCGCAGTGCCGGCTAAACAAGCATATGAAAGGCAATGCAGGATCCGGAAATAAAGGGAAGGGTTCCAAGAGGAAACCTGCCAAACAAAAGCCAGAAGCTGAAAAAGAAGACAGTGAATCGGACACTGATGACAAAATCCAGGAACAGCAGCGAAAAGGCGAACCTAAATTTCCGAGAGTTGACGGAGAAGCAATGTTAACTTTCCTAGCAACCCCGTCAGCAAAGGTGGCCAAAAGGACACTTCGAGAAATAAACGCGGTTGTTCCTGCAACCCCAAAATTCTTGAAGTACTCCAACACACCGATAATCTGGGATCAGTCAGATCATCCCGGAAATATCCCTGAACCCGGCACACAAGCTCTTGTTGTAAGCCCTATTGTTCAAAACACTAGGCTAAGAAGAGTGCTGATGGACGGAGGATCCAACATCAACATAATGTACCTGGATACACTGAAGCACTTGAAGATCTCCGAGTCCCAGCTCAACTACAGCAATATACGCTTCCATGGCATTGTTCCTGGCAGGCAAGCACGATCCCTAGGAGAAATTTCCCTAGATGTCACCTTCGGAGATAAAGATCAATTCCGGCAGGAAAAAGTATCCTTCGAAGTAGTACCGTTCGAAAGCGTGTATCACGCAATACTCGGACGTCCGGCTTTCGCCAAATTTATGGCAAGATCTTGCTATATCTACAACAAGCTGAAGATGCCAGGACCCAAAGGAGGAGTAATCACCATTGCCGGTGATTTCAAACTGGCAAACGAGTTGGAGAAGCAAAACGCCCTTTGCGCTCAAAGAGTTATAGCTCAGGAAGAACTGAAGGAGTTAGCCAAGGAGGTATCGCCGAAAGAAATGCCGGCAGGAAAAGAAACTCGGAAGCCAACAGCTAGCTTCAAGGCGTCCGAGAATACAAGACAGGTAATCCTAGATCCCAAAGATCCGACAAAATTCGTCGTTGTAGGGACTGGGATGACCGACAAATAGGAAGGCGAGCTCATCAAGTTCCTCCGTGAGAACTGGGATATTTTTGCCTGGTGTCCAGCTGACATGCCAGGCGTACCCAGGGAGCTTGCTGAGCACCAACTCAAGGTTATTCCTGGATCAAAACCCGTCAAACAAGGTCTCCGTCGATTTGACGGAAGATGACGGAAGGCTATTGGCAAGGAAATTATCCGGCTTTTAGCACCGGATTTCATCAAGGAGGTAATCCATACTGACTGGTCCGCAAATCCGGTATTAGTACCGAAGAAAGACACAACTGCCCTCAGAATGTGTATAGATTACACAGGATTGAACAAGTTATGTCCGAAAGATAGGTTCGCACTGCCGCGAATCGATCAAATAATAGATGCCACTGCAGGCTCCGAGCTTTTATGCTTTTTGGATGCATACTCCGGGTACCACCAAATACGCATGAAAAAGGAAGATCAAATCAAGACTTCTTTTATAACCCCGTACGGGACGTATTACTACGTAACCATGCCTTTTGGCCTGAAGAACGCAGGTGCAACCTACCAGCGTTGCATGCAACGTTGTTTGCATAGTCAGATTGGAAGAAATGTCCATGTTTACGTGGACGATATTGCCGTCGTAACCAAGGAAAAAGATACACTCCTTGAGGATTGCGAGAAACTTTCGAAAACTTACGCACCTACCAGATGAAGTTGAATCCATCTAAGTGCGTATTCGGGGTTCCCTCAAGTGAACTTCTGGGTTTCATCGTTTCTCATAGAGGAATAGAAGTTAACCCGGAAAAGATTAAGGCAATCTCGAACATCTCAGAACTTACGTGTGAAAAAGATGTCCCAGAATTGCCGGGTTCCGCCACAGCCATAAAAAGATTTCTTAGTTGGCTGGGGGCTAAAACCTTACCATTTCACAAACTGCTGGAGAAGTTCGACAAGGTCAAGTGGATTGCGGAAGCCTGGGAACGTCTAGCAAGTTATGTCCCCTTCTGTACTTAGTTCAATTCTATGTAAACATCTTTTGAGATCATGAAATAAAGTTGTCGGAATACTATCATCCATATTCTTTATAAGTGCAAAGTGTTTCCGCCTCATCTATTTCCCAATGATCTTGCAAACTTCTCAACGTTAACCCGAATTGTGCTTGCGTACTCGGCGTTACATAACTGAATGATTTTCAGCCTTTTAACGGCTAAAGGAAGCTTGAATTGCCTGCGTGCCCAAGTTTCACTTAAAACTTTCCTTGTTTCTCTAAGTCTTATCTGATTGTGTGTGTGCCGGGTTACTGGAACTAGTTAGTAAAAATGCCTTTAGCATGATTCATGTTTTCGAGTTTCAAAACTGATTGGTTCGTCCCCACTCGGCATAACGATTCATAATGCTATTTGAGCCATTTCAAACACTAAGGACAGTTAAAGCATATACACCAGAGAACTTAGAAGATAAAGGAATGGTAAAATCCAAACAACCTGCAAAGTAATTTCATAGTTTAAACTGCAAAAGGCGGAATTCTCATTAATATAAAAGAAGCATTACATTTCAGATTACATTAAAAGGACAGTAATGCTCCTATTGTCTATTTTTTCTATCCAGGTTCCAAGTAACCTTTCAAGAATCCGACTCCTCCTCGCTGCTTTCTTCGTCGGGGATTGGAGGAGCTTCCTCTTCTGGATAGTTGACGGCGACATTTACCATGGCGGCAATCTGGGTGGCGTGGCCCTTAACTTCACCAAAGATGGTGGTTCGTTGCGCATGCGTGTATCCCTGAGGGACACCGGTGGCCACACGCCAGGATTTGGCACTAGGATAGTGCATGCGCATAAGGCCTAAGGCCATGCGCGCACCACCCCGTGCAGCGGAGCGGAGAAGAGACTCCTTGGACTCCGCCACCTCCATGATGATACCCGGAAGTTTTTCAACTTCCGAGCATTCCCCAGATTTATCGGGAAGGAACTTCTCTATGAGCTGCGTCCCGGCAGCCTTAATCAAATTCCATGTTTCCCCGAAAGCTCGGATGCCTGCAATCCGAGTTCCATCTGGGGTGTCTCCTGTTCGATTCAATAAAACGTACAAAAGGATTAGGCAGACAAACAGAGAAAGCAAAAAATGGAAAGATGTGAAAAGGGTAAGAAATTTACCGATGAGCTTGTCGATCTCGGAAACTTCCTCCAGGCGAAGGTTCAGAGCTTCGGTCAAATCCTGAATGGTGGATTTGTCTTTCTCCGCCTGTTCGGAAGCCTTGGAATTAGCCATTCCAAGAGCCAGGTTGCTGGCTTCCAGGTCTTGTTGAGCTTTCACAAGGTCCTTGTGAAGCTCAATGTTCTCATTGCGGAGAATTTCGGCGTTGCCAGAATCTTCCGCTGCCTGCTTAGCCTGAGCTAAGGCAGCTGAAAAGCAAGGGAAAATCTGAGTTGGTCAATTTCCTCGGGAAAAAACTCAGACAAAGACTCAAATAAGAAATTTCAAAACGAAAATGCCTACCTTTCGTTTCTGTCAATGCGAGCTGAGAGGATTCCAGCTCCGCCTCCTTCTCCTCAAGAATAGAAAGAAGACTTCGAACTTCTTTATTCTTGATGGTGAGCTTCCTGAAAACTTCCAGGTTTATGGCTTCGGAGGTTTGCTGAAACGTAGCAAGGAAAAGTATGGTTACAAAAAAACATCAAAGCAAAAAAGCATGCATTTTGTTTAATGTTTGGGGGCTAGAGTTATATACCTGGCTCAAACGCTGCAAACCTGCCAAGTTTTCTTGGAATCCTTTTGCGTATTCTGCAAAAAGATTCCCGGCTGCATCCAAGCCGTCATTGATCACCTTGAAATCCTTATCAAAGGTGGGGATTTCCTCGTCGAAAGTCCCAGAAGATTTCCCCACCTCTGGGGCCGCCCTTTCCCTCGTGTCCGACTCGGACACAACGGGCTGGCTGGGCTCTGGGGGCTTGGTGGTGGGGGCTACAGTAGGCTCTTCCGCCATTGTCTGCGGCGTGTCCGGGGCGACGGCGGGAGATGGTTGGCTGCCTCGGCTGGAAGAAACCCTGTGTTTCTTCAGCTTCTTCGGCTTCAGGTTGGAGGGAGGTAGGCTAAAAACCAAAAACCCAGAAAAGGTCAAAACACCGAAAATGGACGAAAAAGATCCCATGAAAGAAAAAGAACCCAGAAGAAGGAACCTGGAAGTGGCGACGGGGATCCCGTCAAGGTCGATAATTTCATCCGAGGAGGTTATCTTCTTGCGCTTGCGTCCACCTGTGGTAGCGGTGCGCAACGCGTCCAGCTCGGCCTCGGTGGCTAACTCCGAGTCTGGAAGATCCACAAGCTGTTGGAAGAAAACCAATCGGAATTAGAAGTTGGAATATCCGAAATAAATAACTGAAACCCAAATGGCGGAAAAATTACCTTGGGAGCCGGGTTGTCGGCCGTGTACATCGGCCGACTCACTTCATACTGGTCGCGAGATGCGACCAATTGGTTGATGCGCCGTCGAAGCTCTTTCGGGGCCCAGTCCTTGTCGGTTGTCCGCATAGGATCTTGGGGTCCCGTATATTCGCACAAAAGGCGACCTCCATGGTTTGCTAACGGCTGAATCCGCCTATTCAGCCAGCAAAGGACCGTATCCATACCGGTCAGATGAGGGGTGGAGGAGGTGAGCTTGGCGATGCGCCGCTTGATCCTTAACAGATCTGGCGGCAGAACTTGGACGGCTTCTGTTCCCCAGTTGTCCTGGGGAACGGCGGCAGAATTCACAAAAGGTGGAACCCCGACGGCTTTTTTAGGAAAAGGCACGTCGGGATGATAGAAAAAAGAACCCGTCCAAAACTTGACGGATTCTGAGGTTTTGATTTTAGGGAACCAATCCTCTCGGAATCTCCGAAGAGTAAAGGAAATGGTCCCGCAGTTCGGGAGTGCGCCCTCTGAGGAGTTCCGCTTAACCCCGAAGCAATACATCCAAAAATCTAACCTAGGCTCTATTCCTAGGTAACCTTCGAACAAGGCCTAAAAGCCGGCCATGTACAGAATGGAATTGGGAGGAAGGTTGTGAGGTTGGATATTGTAATGGGACAGAACCTGGAGGAAGAAAGAGGAAGGTGGGAGCCCCATACCTCGTAGAAGGTGGGAGGTAAGAAGTACCCTTTCGCCCTCTTGTGGCATGGGTTCGGTCTCCTCTTCCGGGAGCCGCCATTTCTTTTTGAGCACCAAACCCTCCTTCTCCAAGTTTGGAAGGAGAGCCGGGGGAATACTGCAGGCACTCCAGTTGCCTGCAGTTTCCTCTTCCTCGTCTGCTCCGGCGGCGGCGGCGGCGGCGGCCTTCGCGGCGGCGAGTTTGTCGCCGAGGAGCTCGATTTTTTCCTCCGCCGTTTCAGGTGCAAACGGCGGAGTTGTTGTGGCGCTTGGGCCCGCGACGTCCGCGGCGGCGGAAGTGCTTCCTCCGCCCGCCGCGGATGCCGTGGTCTTTTCCGGCTCGCCGCCGGCGTGCTTGGGCGACCCTAGCTGTGGATCTAGGTCGCCCAAAAGATCGTCGATGGAAGCGCGGGCCGGCGAGGACTGCGGAGAGGCCATCTTCCTTGGTGATGTGTGTGCGCTCTGGCGTGCGAAGAGCTCGTCGGGGAAAGGTCTCGTTCTCTCTCTCGAGCTCGCGTTCGCAACAATGGTGAGGGCAGTGAGGGAGTGAAGAAGATTGCCGATGGGGACGAGGACGGCTATTTATAGCCTGAAAACCTCTAGATACGTGCTAACGGCTCTTTCGAACGTTGGATGTTTGACGCGTGTCAACCATCGAGAAATCCGGGAAACGGAACGACAGTGGAATGATGGCTATCTCCTCGTTTCCCGTGAGAATCTGTCAGAGATACGTTACAGGGTTTCCCGCGTGAAACCAAGCGTCGCCTACGTCAGCATGATTAAAGCACTGACGTCAGAAGTTCCTTTTCCGCGAAGGATCGCGAGAAGAAAAGCCGGATTTTCAGAGTTCCGAGTTTTATGTTACCATCTCCTTCAAAAGGAAAGTAGAAAGAATCAAGACTGCTGAATCAAGATTTCCCGGACAAATGCATTTGACGAAAGACGGAGAATCAGAGTTTTGATCCTTCCTGGGGGCTACTGTCAGATATATACTGAATAGGGGTATAGAAGATGGTAGACAAAGAGCCGGACTACCAGGGTGGCCTCAGAGGTAGTGGGCTTAGGTCCATTGGGCGGCCCAGTAGTCCGACGCGCAGAAGCTGGATTCTAGAAGAACCCGGATCACGGCCCACGTGATCTGGCTTGGAGGAGAAGACGGATTCCTTACTTTCCAAGTTACAAGTTAAACGTAGTCTTCTAGGTTTCTGGTTCTGTAAGCCCTAATCCGGCTATTATATAAAGCCGGACGGGAGATAGATTAGATAGGTTCAAGTTTCACCGGCTAAAGCTCTGCGCAACTCGCCGAGAAGCTCATCCTCGTCGAGTAGCTAGATCTATTCCCTCACACTGTAACCCTGTTATACGGGCTTTAGTCCCAATTAGTGAGAAGTGCAGGAGTAGGTACGCCGTACTGTCGCGACGTACCGAACCTGGGTAAAATCCCGTGTTCTGTGTTACTACGCTATCCCGTTACCCCACGTCTCTACCGTAGTCTCATGGCACCCCAGTCTATGAAAACTACTACGATGTCTCGACAAGAGGGCTTCATGCCCAGTTATTTTTGTTGGACCAAGCACGGAGAAAGAGGGGTCGTAATGGAAGACAATGAAGAAGAAGAGGATGATGATAATTATCCTATGTTCGGTGAACACGGTGATACTGAAATAGGGGAAGACAAGCCTGAACTTGAGGACATTGTTGATGAGTCTGATGATGATCTTCGTCAGGTCATTCATGAAGAACAGATAAACTGCGCAAGTGAAAACGAGAGGTTAAAGTTGGAGCGCATGTTAGAAGACCACAAAAATTTGTTGTACCCAAATTGCGAAGATGGCCAGAAAAAGCTGGGCACCACCCTGGAATTGCTGCAATGGAAGGCAGAGATGGATTATCTGACAAGGGATTTGAAAATCTGCTGAAAATAATGAAGAAGATGCTTCCAAGAGATAACGTGCTGCCCTGCAGTACATACGAAGCAAAGAAGGTTGTCTGCCCTCTAGGAATAGAAGTGCATAAGATACATGCATGCATCAATGACTGCATCCTCAACCGCGGTCAGCACGAGAATTTAACTGCCTGCCCGGTATGCGGTGCATTTCGGTACAAGATCAGGCGAGATGATCCTGGTGATGTTGAGGGCGACGATCGCCCCAGAAAGAGGGGTTCCTGCCAAGGTGATGTGGCATGCTCCTATAATACCACGGTTGAAACGTTTGTTCCGAAACAAAGAGCATGCCAAGTTGCTGCGATGGCACAAAGAAGACCGTAAGGAAGACGATATGCTGAGACACCCCGCTGATGGGTCGCAGTGGAGAAACATCGACGATAAGTACGAGGACTTTGCACGTGACGCAAGAAACTTAAGGTTTGGTCTGAGTACAGATGTCCTGAATCCGTTTGGGGAGCAGAGTAGCAGTCATAGCACCTGGCCCGTGACTCTATGTATCTATAACCTTCCTCCTTGGTTATGCATGAAGCGTAAGTTCATTATGATGCCAGTGCTTATCCCAGGCCCGTCGCAACCTGGCAACAACATTGATGTGTACCTGAGGCCACTGGTTGATGAACTTTTAGAGTTGTGGGCTGACGAAGGTGTACGTGTGTGGGACGAGTACAAACAAGAGGAATTTGACCTACGAGGGTTGCTGTTTGTAACCATCAATGATTGGCCCGCTCTTAGTAACATCTCAGGACAGTCAAACAAGGGATACAGCGCATGCACACACTGTTTAGGCGAGACTGAAAGTATACATATAGGCAAGAATGTGTACCCGGGGCATCGTCGATTTCTTCCAGACAGCCATCCCGTAAGAAAGAAAGGAAAGCATTTCAAAGGCGAGGCAGATACACGGAGGAAGCCAACCCTCCCTAAAGGTACTGATATATATGACATGGTCAAAGATATAAAAGTAATCTTTGGTAAAGGTCCTGGCGCACAATCTGTTCTGAATGACGCCGACAACCACGTAGCCATGTGGAAGAAGAAATCTATATTCTGGGAACTACCCTATTGGAAATTCCTAGAGGTTCGCTCTGCGATCGACGTGATGCACATGACGAAAAATATTTGTGTGAACCTGCTAAACTTATTGGGCGTGCATGGGAAGAAGTCGAGAGATACACCAAAAGCACGGCTGCACCACCAACGTATGCACGAACGAGACGACCTGATGAATCCAGAGAATTTCAAAGGTCCTGCCAGCTACGCTCTTACCAAGGAAGAGAATGAGATCTTTTTCCAAGTCCTGAGCAGTATCAAGGTCCCGTCTGGCTACTAGTCGAACATAAAAGGAATAATAAACCTGGAAGAGAAAAAGTTCCAAAACCTAAAGTCTCATGACTGCCACGTGATCATGACCCAGTTACTTCTGATTGCATTGAGGGGGCTTCTGCCAGAAAACGTGCGAGTACCCATTGTGAAGCTATGTGCATTTCTCAACGCAATTTCTCAGAAGGCAATCGATCCAGCAACTCTACCAAGTTTACAGAAGGACGTGGTCCAATGTCTTGTCAGCTTCGAGTTGGTGTTCCCACCAACCTTCTTCAATATTATGACGCACCTCATAGTTCACCTAGTCCAAGAGATTTCCGTTCTCGGTCCTGTATTCTTACACAATATGTTCCCCTTTGAGAGGTTCATGGGAGTCTTGAAGAATTATGTTAAAAACCGTGCTAGGCCGGAAGGAAGCATGGTCAAGGGCTATGGAACAGAGGAGGTCATTGAGTTTTGTGTTGACTTTATTCCTGACCTGAACCCGATCGGTGTTCCTCAGTCGCGCCATGAGGGGAGACTGCGTGGAAAAGGCACGCTAGGAAAGAAATCAACAACATGTATGGACGAGCAATCTTTCACTCAAGCACACTACACAGTTCTAGTTAATTCCAGCTTGGCGGCTCCATATATCCAGGAACACACGGATATTTTACGCTCGGAATACCCGGAGCAACCTGAAGATTTCATTGCTAAAGAACACGCGAAGACTTTCGGCGGTTGGTTGCAAAGACGTCTCATTAATGACAACATTGTTGAAGATGAGCTATACTTGTTGGCCAAGCAACCATCTTCGACTATATTGACCTTTAAAGGGTACGAGATAAATGGTAACATATTTTACACGGCAGACCAAGATAAAAAGAGCACCAACCAAAACAGTGGCGTCCGGTTTGATGCAAAAGACGACAACGGGCAAAGGGTCACATACTATGGTTACATAGAGCAGATATGGGAACTTGACTACGGACCTTCCTTTAAGGTCCCTTTGTTCTGGTGCAAATGGTTCGACCTGTCAGGCGTGAATGTAGACCCGAAGTACGGAATGACAACAGTGGATCAGAAGAATCTTGGGTACGACAATGATCAATTCGTCCTAGCCAATGATGTGGCTCAGGTTTTCTATGTGAAGGACATGTCTAGCAGACCGAGAAAAAGAAAAGATAAGGAAGCGAATACATCAGACGATGAGCCAAGACGCCACATAGTTCTTTCAGGGAAAAGAAACATCGTGGGAGTCGAGGACAAGACAGACATGTCAGAAGATTACAATAAATTTGATGAAATTCCTCCCTTCAAAGTCAAAGATGATCCAATCATTCAGTTAAATGATGAAGATGTTCCATGGTTATTACGGCGCAATCAGAAGAAAGGCAAGAAGAAAAATAGAAACGGATCATCCCTTTAGTCCCGGTTGGGGACACCAACCGGACTTAATGGGTTAGGGTTTCGTTTGGACCAATCAGATAGAATCACACGGATCGTGTGTTTCTTTCAACCGCTTGTGAGCCGTACGATCAGGGCTACGGTGTGTTTCTTTCGAGCTGTTGTGAGCCGTTGGATGAGATGTTTCTTAACCGTTCGATCAAAACCCTAGCTCAACACTTTGTGAGCCAGAGGACCCTATATATAGCCCAGCTTCATACACCGTTCAGTTCATCTCCCAAATACAAAACATCCGGATTCGCCAGCATACGCCCTGCTGTGCATTTAGTATGCATATATGCACTCAGTAGCCACTGCAGGGTTGTATACTGGCGATACCGATTGTTTTGTTCTACACCCCCCTTTAAGGTTTGATACATCATATATTCAGTTCATCGAGCAAATACAAAACATCCGGATAAGTCCAGCCGTGCATTTGGTATGCATATATGCACCCAGTAGCCACGGTTGGGCTATATGACGGCGATACCGTCTGTTTTGTTCTACACCCCCTTTAAGTTTTGATACATCATATATTCAGTTCATCGAGCAAATACAAAACATCCGGATTCGCCGTCATACGTCCAGCCGTGCATTTGGTATGCATATATGCACCCAGTAGCTAGCCACGGTTGGGCTGTATGACGGCGATACCGTTTGTTTTGTTCTACACCCCCCTTTGGAAACAGAAATAAGAAGAAAAGAAATGTGTGCCCCCCCTGTACAGGCCTTTAGTACAACCGGCGCGGGAGTTGACGCGTGGCGCGGGAGTTGACGCGTGGCGCGGGAGTTCACGCGTGGCGCGGGAGTTGTGACGTGTGGCCAGGAGGGCGCGGTATAAACTGTCACGCCTCGAGCGCGTCTTCTCCTCTCCACGCGCCCACTCCTCTCCACGCACCGTCGCGCTTCCACAATGCCTCCGAGGAGAAACAGCACCACCGGCTTCCGTGGCGTCCGAGCACGGCAGAACGGAATGTTCAGCGCAGATATCCGCTGGGGGGACGACCGCATCCCCCTCGGCTCCTTTGCGACGGCGGCGGAGGCCGCCCGCGCCTGGGACGCGGCGGCCTAGCGCCTCAACCGCCCGCGATCGCTGATGAACTTCAACGACTGCCACACCGTCTGGGAAGCGGAGGCCACGGCTCCAAAGCCGCATATCGTCACTGCCGCCGACCACCTCCACCTCCGCCACCGCGCGTTTCAGGGCCTAGTCGACGCCATGGAAGACCGCGTCGTCCGCGAGTATTACCGGAACAACCCGGGGGAGGAGAGCGCCGACGAGGAGCTCTGGCAGACCCGCGCGGATGAGCGAGCGGAGTGCCGCCTCGACGCCACCTCGCGTTAGATGCCGCTCGGGAGGCGAGGACGAATGCGCTGCAAGAGCTTCGTCGGGCCGACCACGCCGGCGAAGTCTGGGCCTCCGACGATCCGAGGTGGGGGCCTATCTCGGACATACCATCATGCACCTCCGACGACGACGAGGAGGTCACCGACGAGTTCGACAACGACGATGACCCGGAGGAGGTCAGCGACGAGTTCCCCGACGACGACGACGAGGAGTAGTGTTCGTCTATTTTCTCTTTTTTAATAAAAGAATTTGTATTCCAGCGACACTGCGGCGTGCTAGCGCATCTGTTTTCTGTTTTTAATAAAAGTAACCTTCTGTTTTCCATGTTTTCCATGTTTTATAAATCAATGTAAAAGAAAACAGGGAAGTGAAACAAAAAAGAAAAATAAAAGAAGAAAAATCTACATGTATGGTATCTCGCTAAATCAATCTATATATATGTATCCACGATATATATGCTCGATGTATCACTTGCGCTCTCACTTCTCGTTGCCTTACTCATTACCCACCCTAACTTACCACAGGCGCATAAACTTCAGTATGCGCCTGGGGTAACATTACCGCAGGCGCACCGTGGACGAATGCGCCTGGGATAAGAGTACTACCGCAGACGCACAGTGTACAAATGCGCCTGGGATAAGTGTACTACCGCAGGCGCACAGTGTAAAAATGCGCCTGGGGTAAGTGATCAAAATTTTCCCATTCTACACCACATTTTATATCTTTGTTTCTGATTTTAGAACACAATCATATCACATTCATAACATAGAGTCTTACGATCACACATAACACAAACATAAGTCTCACAATACTAAGATATCCATTAATTACATACTAAGATATCCATTACATGCATATATATCGAACGCATACATCTATGGCTCCGTCGAGTAGATGCGGAACAACTCGTAGGAGACGTATGCATCTATGGCTGCATACTTGACGTTCGTCAAGTCCAGTGGGTTCTTCTCCCAATACCAGTGATTACTCGAGGGGAAACCAGACTTCATGGTTTCGTAGCCCTCGTGGATGAACGCAGTTGCCATGCGAGCCATCCCGGTCTTTGCCCCGTTCAAATGGATAAGATCCTGAAGATCAATGTAGTGATCGGACGGTCTTGAGTGATGTCAACGCTGCAAAAGTCATATCCCTTGTTGACTAGAAAATCAACAAGTGTCGGAGAATGCTTTGAACTACTGCAACAACAAAAATTTGATACGTGTTAGATATGTTGCAACACATGTATTCTTCACATGCAACAAACAAATAGAAGATGCAAGATTGTACGTGTGCGTTACCTTGACCATTGGAAGACCAAAACGGCCTCCTTGAACGCAATCTGGATGACGACAACATCCCCTTTATCCGCCGTATACTCCAGATCAAGCCCGAAGAACCGGTGTTCATCGGGAGAGGACAAATAGAGATTGGTCAAATGCGCAAGAGGACCGGGGAGCCTCTCGCAACTGTTGGTGTAGCACACCTCGAGTTCCTTGCCGCATGGTGTGGGACCACGGTATATCTCCCAAACTTCAGCCATGGTGTGCCTGGTGGAGGAAGATCAAGAGAGGAAGAAGAGAAGACAGAGGAAGAATAGAGAATACAGAGAAACAGAAAGACTCGCGATCGGGAACTGTAGCAATAAAACCGCCGCGCGCGGGAGGCGAGCAGTTTGTACAGAGACCCTTTAGCACCGGTTGTTAACACAAACCGGTGCTAAAGGTCTGTACAGGGCGCGCAGTCTGAATGTGGCCCCCACTACAGGCCTTTAGCACCGGTTTGTGTTAACAACCGGTGCTAAAGCCCCTTTCGCACCGGTTGTTAACACCAACCGGTGCTAAAGGCCAGTAGTGGGGCGATATCTCGGGAACTTGTGAAAATTTTGCTCATTTTCATTCGCGCGTCTTCTCTCCTAACACGTACGGCGGCGAAGCCCTGCTCCGGCCGCGCCTCTCCGTCCGCCTCGCCTCCGTCCGTCGCGCCTCCGTCCGCCTCTGCCTCCGTCGCCGTCGCCGTCCGCCTCCGTCGCCTCGCCTCCGCCTCCGCCGCCCCGCCTCCGCCTCCGCTGCCCCGCCTCCGCCCCGTCGATCGCCTCTCGCCCCTCGCCGTCGCCCCGTCGCCCTCTGTACACGCGTAGGTAAGATTTTTTTTTGTTTTTACAATTTTGTTTAGTTTTAGAATTTTTAGAGTAATTAGTGCTAGAATTTTTAGAGTTAGTGTTAGTGTTAGAAATTTTTAGAGTTAGTTTTCGATTTTTTTTAGAGTTAGTGTTAGTGTTAGAATTTAGTGTTAGAAATTTTTAGAGTTAGTGTTAGATTTTTTTAGAGTTAGTGTTAGTGTTAGAAATTTTTAGAATTAGTGTTAGATTTTTTTTAGTGCTTTAATTTGTTTTTACAATTTTGTTTAGTGTTAGAATTTTTGTGTTAGAATGTTGTGTTAGAAGTTAGTGTGTTAGAAAATTTCACTAAGTCGTTAGTGTTAGAAAATTTCAGAAAGTTAGAATAATTGCACTAATTAAGTTAAGAAATTTTACTAAGTTACCATTTTGTTCCTGTTTAACTTTCATCTTATTTCTGTTATATTTCTCAATTTACTATTTTTTACTAAGTTAGAAACACTAAGGTATTTTACTTAATTATGGAATATTTACTTAGTCCGGGCATGTTTTTAGTTCATGTCTCTGTTGGACCCGCCGGGCGATGTCCGGGACTGGGCCCCGCCAGGCTGGCACTGGGAGCTCCTTAGTACCGGGGCACGCGGCTTGGTGAGAAATCCGGGTGACGTGGTCGACCCGGATATTCTTTGGTGGCCATCGCGTGGGCCACGCTCGGTGCGGAGAGAGCCGGCCCCTGAGGAGGTACAACAACGTATCAGGGAGGAGGACGAGCACGTCCGTCGCTACATGTACTTGCACGATAGGCAGTATAGGCAGTATAGCAGCAGTTGGTCGATTATTCGGAGGGTTCCTTACCACGTGAGCTATGACCCTATGAGGGTTCCTTATCTATGGATGCGTAGCACCCGTGACTCAGCACCCCGCGGCTTAGGACCCGGTCGGAGTTAATTATTTTGAGAGATGTCACGAGACTATGTATAAGTGATATTATTCGATCGTGATGTATTAGGGTTAAAAAAATTAACCCGAGCTATGTAACTCTTGGTGTGTCCAGAACTATTATTTCATTAATATGTCCAGAACTATTATTTTATTACTGTCCGATGAAATAATTTCGCCAAGTGCCCGATGAAAATTTCGCTAAGTGTTCTTCATTTTATAAATTTTACTAGCAGGTGTTGAGCTATGGATCCCCAAGAACCTGCACATGATCCGCACGCCGATAAACTCGCGGGAATGGGTGAGGCGGAGAAGGAAAGATTAATGTGCGAGATGATTTTTAATAATGCAAAGGCCATATATCGTGATGACGACGGTGGACAGGCGTTTAGCAATCAATTTTTGAACGACTCCGGTGACGGAGATCAGAATATAGAAGATGTAGTAGATGATGACGACGACAACGTCGAGGATGAAGAAGTGCCCTCCAGAACCAACTCTGCCAATGTATATCTCAAGTCACTGTTCACTCAACAATTAATTTGTATTGCACTTACTAACGAATCATTATTTTCCCGTTTTGGCGCCCTCCGGAACAGCTAGCGCAAGTACTGAGACAAAGTCGAAACGAGGCCCGGCCGCAAGGTTGAAAGATACCGCAAGCTTCCCGATCGATACAGTTGCTGCTGATGGCAAACCACTGCAGCCCCCAGAAACTTATCGCAAATTCGTAAATCAGTGCGGAGTTGTTGTAAGAGACCTGGTCCCGATCAACTTAATAGAATGGAATAAGCCGAAGACCGGGGCCAACGTTGGAGCTAGTTATGTCGATGAAAGATTGAAAAAAATTCTTTGCGAAACTGTCGTGGTGGTGTCACGGCAGATGCCATAGGATGGCTAAAGATGTGGGAACGATGGACGCTGGAGGTGCTCGGGGAGGGATCACGCGACGAGTAGCCGCGTGAGGTAAGAACCAAACACTGCAAACAACACGATCTACCTAGGTTCAGGGCCCTCGTGAGGAGGTAAAACCCCTACTCCTGCCTTTCTCTATGTATTCTGGTGTCTCACCGAGTAGCCACAGTACAATGTTCTTGCTACCGAGTAGCCACTCTTCTCTCTACGTGATGAACTAGGTCAAGAATCTAGGGTTTCCAATGTCCCAGCATGCGATCCTCACGCAGGAGGCGGCGGGGCACCTTATATACTCGGTGCCCAGCCGGATACGTCCAAACACGGACAAGTGTCGACATAGTGTGCACATCGTCCTTCTTCCGAGTTCCCGCTGACAGCTTTGGTTCCTAATCTTGGCTGCATCCGGAAAGTCGTTGGGCAAAACCAAGGGGACAGTCTGGTATCACTGTGCCAAACACAGGGTAGGGCCCACTTATCCTGCGACCGCCTGCTTTGAGACTGTCGCTGTCAGGCAGGCCGGTCCCAGATGAACAGTAGTTTGAATAGTGCCAAGTACGGACCCAGGATACGCGGGATCCTGTGTCAGAACGGCTCCTTTGACTTCTGGCCCGAGTAGATTCCCGCGATTCTTACTCGGACCAGCTCTTCTACTCGACCGGACATAACTTGCTTGATATCTCCTTCTGGTCATCTTTTCGTAAGACCGAGTAGCAGTCGACCGGGTAGCGAGTACCGGGTAGGCGGCTACTCGACCAAACTTCTCTTCTGACTGTTGCCTTTACCACTTGCCTTTACCCTACTCGGGGGTAACCCCCCGACAGCAGTCCCCGAAGCTGGTAGAGTCTTGCGAACTCGTTCACTAGGCTCTGCCAGCTTAAAACCAATCTTTGCAACACCGCCCTTGAACCTCAAGATGCCGAGTAAAACCTCCGAGTAGCACTCTGGAAAGTACCTTGGGTCTCTTTTCTTCCGAATAGGGCTAGTCTCCTTCTCTGCGTCCGAGAAAAAGGACTTAGAGAATTTCTTAAGCAGAGTCTCTGCAGCGCAGAGCACAATCTAGCTTTCCGTGCTGCAACTGGACACGTGTCATGCATCAGCGGCCCCGACGTCTCGCTGCCCAGGACACGACGTGCCACGCGCCCAGTTTTCACGGAGTGGGCCCACCGGCTCGTCATGTCCCATCAAGCGCAGTAATAGGCCACGATCTGGTCGTGGGATCAATTGTGGCCGTTACGCGCGCGTTCCGCGCTTGCGTGCGTTTCTATCCGGCCACAGGCCCCACCACACGAGAGTTATGGCCACGATCGATCCCACTACCCCGATGGTAACGGTAATCTGAGGAGAGGGTATAAATACCCCCATCGGTAACTTCCTCTTCTCCTTCCTCCGTACTTTCCTCTTTCGCCTCTCTGTTTCTTCTCCGCCGCCGAGCTCTCCGCCGCCGCGCAAGTCTTTGCGCCGCCGCGGATTCATTCTTTCCAATAGACTATTCCAAACCTTCCACCGCTTTCTCACTCGGTGCCATGGCTGCTCGCGCCGGCTGGGCTGGTTCTGATGTCACCGTCGACGACTGCTCCTGGCTCGTGAACACCCGGAGGGTTCCTCCTGGTGTTCAGTGCCGGCCGTCCGACGGCGAAATCGTTCCGGCCCCGCGGGAGGGCGAGCATGTCGTCTTCCTCGCGCACTTTGCGCAAGGATTCGGCCTGCCGGCTTCCGATTTCCTCCGCTCCTTTCTGGACCACTTCGGTGTTCAGATGCATCATCTTCCCCCAAATGCTGTCGTCTTCCTCGCCTATCACACCGTGGTGTGCGAGGCCTTTCTTGGCGTCCGCCCCACGGTGCAGAAATGGCTGAAGTACTTCCACCTCCGCCAACAGAGCACAGGGAAGAAGGACGGCGCGACCTCTGGCAGCCGGGTAACCGACACCGGCAGCGCCATGAGGGTGCAGCGGACGGGAACCAACCACCCTCGCATCAAGGGCTTGGACTCCGTCCGTATGTGGCAAAAATCCTTCCTCTACGTGAAGAATATCCCCGCCACGAAGGGGGGAAAGGTAACGGACCGCATCAATCTGCCTGCTTGAGGCAACCGAGCTCCATCCGGGCAGAATTGGAAGACGAAGCCCTCCAACGACCGCAACGCCGTGCAGATGGAGGAGCGGCTCGCTGAGCTAATCGGAGAGGGCCTCAAGAGCGATGACCCCGTCGCCTGCTGGATCCGGAACAGGGTGCTGCCTCTGCAGCAGCGCTCCCACCCAATGTGCTACTTGGGAGGCCCCCGCGACTGCACTCGGACGACCACGTTCGAGCTCAGCAACGCGGAAGTCGCCGCGCACGCAAGGTCCATCCTGACCACAGACCTCCGAGATAACTGGCAGTACGGGTTCATCCCCTTCAGCCGCACGAAGACGATTCCACGGGTATGTTCTCCTTACTCTGCTTCCAGTTTATATGTAATCCGAGTAGACAGCTTTCTTTCCTTGCTGCGACTAGCAACTGCATTCCGCGCCGAGTAGAGCACTCTGCAGAACTGCCTAGGCTTAGTATGCTTGATTTTTGCACGCCTTGCCGAGTAGCATACTTAGGAGCAATACTTAGGCTTAATGTGCTTGTTGTTTGCACGCCTTGCCGAGTAGGACACTTAGCAAATTCCCCTAGGCTTAGTGTGCTTTCTGTTTGCACGCCCATCCGGGTAGAATGCCTTCACGCTACTCGGCTAATTTGTAATGTTTCTCTGTCTTTCAGGTCCTTGACCGCCAGCTTGCTGAGAGCTGTGAGCGCTTCGAGGGCAACTGGTCATCTGACCGAGAGGAAGATGACCAGGCCTCCTTCGAGACCACGGACCAGCTCGATCCTTCTGACGCCGCCCAGGCGGGTGATCATCCCGCGGAATCGTCTCTTCGTGACTGGTCCGAGGATGAAGTTGAAGGTAATTGAACTTATCCCTTCTGACCGCGAGCAGCGCAAATCAATTGCTTTCTGCTTCTGAAGTGCTTTTCTTCCTTTCTATTTCACAGATGTCACTGGTGCTGATGGCGAAGACGAGGATGAGGATGAGGACAAGGCAACCCAGGTCGTCAAGCCTCTTGCAGTTGCCGCTCCTGCCACCCGCAAACGGACAGGCAGTGGCGCCCAAGAACCTCCCGCCAAGAAGAAGAAGGTGACCGAGAAGGCGACTAAGAAAATCGTGAAGAGGAAACGACCACCGATTCCTAGCCGCAAGGGGTAAGTTCCTTCTCGGTTGCACGCTTCATTTTACTTCGTTCTTCTCGGTTGACTCCCAATCTTTTTTGCTTCGCTGTCTCCTCTTGATTTCCTCTGCCCTCTTCTTGCTTCTGAACATAATTTTCTCTTCAGAGACCCCTTCGACGCGGACGCCGCTCTTGCGTCCACCGAGACCCAGAAGAAGGCCGCCATCGATGTCGATAATCTAATCGACCTCGACGGCGATGAGAACAATGCCGCCAACGCACCAAACACCGAGCCAGAGCCGCAGTCCCGCGCCGAGCAGGAGGCGCAGGACGCTGCTCACCAAGAGAAGCCACCTTCTCCTCCGGCCAACACCGCCGAGGAGAACCAAGATCAAGAGACCGAGATGCACCACGACCCCGCCCTTGAGCGGCAGGAAGAAGGAGAAGAGCAGCCAGCAACAGGGGCTGCTCGACAAGAAGACCCCGCGGCCCAGCCGCGGGTAGAAGAGATGGATGTCTCACAGCCGGATCCCACTGCCGAGCAGCGGGTAGAAGAAGTCACCGTGACGGAGGAGTACCCATTGAGCGACGCGCAACCTGATGCCGCGCAGGGTAGCGCTCAGCCAGACGCCGCACCGGATAGCGCGCCCCTGGCGCCACCAACAGATCAGGGCAGCGCTCAGCCTGATTCCTCCTTGGTGCAGACAACCGAGGCTGCACCCAGCCCTCCGGCCAGGCCGCTTACCAGGAAGAGTGCCCAAGATGCTGCCGAGAAGGAGGCAGCCGAGAAGAAAGCCGCCGAGAAGGAGAAGGCTGAGGAGAAGAAGACCGAGAAGCCAGTTGCCGCGAAGCCACCTGCCCAGAAGGAGAAGACGAAGAAGCGGGCTGCGGACATGCCGCCGCCAACATCAACTGGCCAATCCAGTCAGCTGGTTATTCGCGATCCCAACGCGGTTCCTGCCGCCGCCGCTGCAGCTGATCAGCCCTGCTACCCTGACTACATGGTGAAGGTTAGCCATCAGCACCAGGTCGGCTTTTCCCCCAAGGACCGGAATCTTGCTCTTCAGAAAGGGAGGAAAGCCGTGGCAGTGGACTCCAGGCCCCCGGCCCCAAATCAAGACAAATCCATCTCCATTGCCTCTCGTGGAGTTCAAGACCAGGCGATAACGTCCCAGAGCCTCGATCAAGTACTCGACTTGATCGGCTTCATTGATGCCAAATGGGACAGCAAGGTTCTCGGCAACACCAACTGGAACGACACCGATCTGGGCGACATCGACCATATGCGTGTGGATTGGAACAAGGTGGACTTGGGTTACAAGCCCATGACCATCTCGACCACCTCTGCTACACTTGCTGCCAAGATGTTTGTCCACCGCAAGAACGCCGAGGACCTCGAGCAATCCTACGCGGTAAGTTCCTGATCATCCTCTCCGAGTTGCATTTTCACTTCTTTTCTACTCTTCCTCTTTTCCTTATCCATCACCCAGTCCCCGAGATTCTGGCCGAGTAGGCGGACGCTCTCCCGAGTAGCCGCCTTCTCGGGTTGAATCTCACGTACTTTGCCTGATTCTTGTTTCTTTTGCTTCTCAGAATAGCGTACTGAAGCGAACCGACTTGCATCGTCGGCTACTCTGGAACCACGCCATTGCCAAGAGGCGCATTGCCGCCTTGGAGAAAGAGAAGATGATTGCCGAGGAAGCCGACAAGGAAGTGATGAACAGCACTATGAGGCTGTCTGAAGTTGAAGGTACGCTTCTAGCTGCGCGGTTCTTGCGTTTGGTGCTTACGCCCGCTTCTGCTTTTTGCGCTAACTAGTTTCACGTTGCAGGGAAGCTGAAGGCCCCGTCTGACGAGCACGAGAACTGTCGTGCCTTCGTCGAGAGTGGCCAGGCCACCATCAAGAGACTGGAAGGTACATTGCCGTCTACTCTGCTTTTCCTGTGTTTCTTTCTTTCGCTTCTCTGCTAACCGTGCTTTGCCTTCCGCAGAAGATCATAAGAAATTCGCTGAGGAGCATCAAGACTGCCTCAAACCAGCTGAGGTGCAGCAGCAGTTGTCCAGCCAGGCTGTCGAGCTGATGAAAGAGCACACTACCGAGATGGAGAAGCTCCAAGTCCAGCTGCAGGCTGCGCTCCAGGATGCTATCAACCTTGGTGCCGAGAGGGATAGAGTAATCGCCGAGAAGGCGAAGAGCGAAGCAGCAGCCAAGGCCAGGGAGAGAACCCTCAAACAGGAGTGTGAGGTGCTGACGAAAAGCAACGCTGGGCTCTTCACTCAGCTAGAGGAGCTCCGCTTGATCCAAGAGAAGCATATATCCAACGAGGAAACATGGAAGACCCAGCTGTTAGGACTGCGCCACGATTTGAACAGTAAGTGCTCCCTTTTCTCCGCTTCTCTGCTACTCGACCGGGCCTTTCTTCTCTGCTTCTCGTTTCATGCTTCCACTCTGTTACCGTTTCTGATCTTCTCGATAGCTCTTGCAGGAATCTTTCCCAACCTTGAATCTTCTAGCGTGCCCACCCTAGAAAAGGTCCGAGCAGCTCGTGCTGAGAAGGGCGAGCCTTTGGACACCAGAGCCGAAATCAAGGAAAGTATCCTGATTATGCAGAGCCAGTGTCCGCGGCTAGCGGGCGTGGGCACCGAGTTGGTGCGCGTCGCCTTCCAGATCCACAATGTCTTCTGGCCTGATGACTCCGCGCCGACAACGATCTCTGGACTTGCCTTGAAGCTGCCGCGCGTGAAAGCTGAACTGAAGAAATGGCGCGCCTAGGGAGCTCGGGCAGGTGCGGACATGATGCTGCTCTTCGTCACCACTTGGTATGAGAACCTGAATATGCAGATCATCCGCGAGATGCGCCGAGACTCCAAGTGGGAGAAGGACCCCGACTGCGTGGCTATTTGCCAGGTGGTTGCTCACGAGGTCGCGCAGTATGCCGACACAGCGACCTTCATCGACGGCCTCACCGAGCCCGACACCGAGGTGGACGAGGGCGAGGAGGAGGATGAAGACGAGGAGACGGACACCGACGAGCCGGACCTGAGCTACTTCGACTCTCCAGCTGCCAAGGACGGGAAGGGGAAGGCCGCGGTCATCGCGGGTGGCGACGAGGAGGACGAGAACGTGGAGATGTCGATCGACACCTCCGCGCTCGAGTTCGGCACCTCGTCGGGAGCTGCCCTCGACGACACCGTCAACCTTCGCGCCCAAGCCAGCGGCTCCACCTCCGTGACAACGCCCGTCTCGGTGGCCACGGCCACTTCAGACCAGGTAGCCACCGAGCCCAACGCCGAGGACGAAGCAGCGAAGTCTGTTGACGCCAGCCTGGAAACGGACACGACCAAGGCCACTGCTGAAGAGGAGGCAGCCAAGGCTAGCACCGAGAACGCCGCCTCAACCTGAGCTTATCCTGCAGCTTTATTTCTCAAACACTTATCAGATCCCCGGGATGCCGGGTGCAAATGTATCAGACTATTTATTCCGTTGCTACTCATTTTTATTCCCACTTGTTATTTTCAACTTAATCAATTTGTTCAGCCTGGGCACGATGCCGGGTTGCGTTATCATGCGAGTCCCCGAGTTGCATTTCTTATTCACTCTCTCTTTTAGTCTCAGCTCTACCCGCAACTTGTTGCTTTTTTTGGTATTCGAGTCACAAGAGTTAAAGAGTAGAGCTGCAAATACTTAGCCGCTTAGAAACAATCATAGTAACGCAGCCCACCACTTAGCCGAAAAGATGAGACACAGAACAGTAATAAAAACACCCTACTCGGTTCCTGCACTCTTCCTTTCCTTAGTAATTTTTCTTGTGCTCATGGACCTTTTGCTTGTTCTCTTGCTTGCCATGAAGCCGGGTTTCGGACAACAGCAAAGTCGAAGAGTTGGCCTGTAGGTTTAAACACAGTACTCAATGTACCTTTGAATTTTGAAGTAGAGCAACCGAATAGGCAAAAGGTAAAGCCGAGTAGAGACACTTAGAGCAATTTTGGACGAGGGCAGTCCCCGAGATCAATTTCAGATTGCAGAATAGAATTTCAACTCGGATAAGAGGGTACATACACATCTTTGCTCACGAATGAAAACGACGGAGTAGAGCTACATTCCAAGGGCGCTTGGTTTCCTCTCCAGCTTTATCTGCCCTGTTCGCCTGTGGTGGGCGCGCATCTATAAGGTAGTAAGCATCGTTGTGCAGCGCTTTGCTCACAATGAAAGGCCCTTCCCATGGAGGAGACAACTTGTGCATCCCGGCCGTGCGCTGCACAAGCCTAAGGACCAAGTCTCCTTCTCGGAAAACCCTTGGGTTCACCTTTCGGCTATGATAACGCCGCAGGTTTTGCTGGTAGATAGCCGAACGTGACAGAGTAAGCTCTCTTGCTTCTTCAAGCAGGTCAACGTCGTCTTCTCGAGCTTCTCTCGCCTCCACCTCAGTGTAGAGGGTTACTCGGGGGGAGTCATGCTCTAGGTCTATTGGCAACACGGCCTCAGCCCCGTATACCAAGAAGAATGGCGTGTAGCCGGTTGACCGGTTAGGGGTAGTCCGTAGACTCCACAACACCGCTGGCAACTCGTCTAGCCAACACCCAGGTGTTTTCAGCAGTGGCTCCATCAGTCTTGGCTTTATGCCTGCCAGTACCATGCCGTTTGCTCTTTCCACTTGTCCATTGGAGGCGGGATGCGCAACAGACGCAACATCTAGTCGGATGTGCTTATCCCTGCAGAACCGCACCATTGCTCCCTCAGCAAAATTTGTGCCATTGTCGGTGATGATGCTGTGCGGGTAGCCATATCTCAGGATCACATCCTTCACGAACTTCACAGCTGTGGCCCCATCGCACCTCCGAATAGGCTTCACCTCGATCCACTTGGTGAATTTGTCCACCATGACCAAGATGTGGGTCATGTTGCCTCTAGCCGGCTGGAAGGGTCCGACCATGTCCAAACACCAAACAGCAAATGGCCAAGTGATAGGAATTGTCTTCAACTCGGAAGCAGGCATGTGAATCTTACTCGCGAACATCTGGCAGCCATTGCACTTCCTCACGATATCTTCGGCTTGCTGCAGAGCTGTGAGCCAGTAGAAGCCATGCCGAAAAGCTTTCTTGACCAATGCCCGAGAAGAGGCATGGTGCCCGCATTCCCCTTGGTGTATCTCTACCAGAATTTCTTCTCCTTCTGCTGGGTCCACACAACGTTGTAGCACGCTAGTGGCACTTCTCTTATGCAGCACATCTCGGACTATAGTGTAGCCCTTAGATCTTCTCTGAATCTGTCTTGCAGCCACCTCATCTTCTGGCAGAGTACCGTCCCTTAGAAAGGATAATATGGGCATAGCCCAACTCGGTGTCTCCTGTGTGGGAAACACTGGTTCGTCCACTTCCATTGGGACAGGCACCTCTGGTTGCTCTTTAGGGTTGGGAGCACTTCTCTGGAGCCCAGATCGATTGGCAAGGACTTCCTCAATGAATGCGACAGTCCCCGGGTTAAGGACAGCAGTCCCCGAGTAAGGAGTGGCAGTACCCGAGTAAGAAGTGGCAGTCCCCGAGTAGGGATTGGCAGTCCCCGGGTAAGGAATGGCAGTCCCCGAGTAAGGAATGGCAGTCCCCGAGTAGAAGACGGCAGTCCCCGAGTCGGGAGTGGCAGTCCCCGGGTTTCCTGCAGCATTCTCCCAGTCAATCTCCATGGGATCAGATTCCTCACCTGGCAGAGAAGGAACAAATATGGACTCCGAGTTGGGAGAGGGCTTGATGGATGGCTTCCTTAAGTGCTCCAAGGCAACCCCCGCCGGGATGGATTGCCGAGAAGATCCCAGCTTGGATAGCTCGTCTGCCGCTTCGTTCTCTGCTCGGTGAATGTGCTGGAACTCGCAGCCTTCGAAGAACCCAGTCATGGACTGTACCAGGAAGCGATAGGATGCCATGTTGGCATCTAGAGCATCCCAGGTACCAGAGACTTGCTGCACCACCAGATCTGAATCGCCATAGCATATAATGCGCTGCACGCCAACCTCCTTGGCTACTCGCAAACCATGCACCACTGCCTCGTACTCTGCTACGTTGTTGGATGCCTTGAAGTGAATCTGCAGCACATACTTGAGTTGATCTCGCTTGGGTGACGTAAGCACCACGCCAGCACCAAGGCCTTCCTTCACCTTCGAGCCATCAAAGTGCATCTTCCAGTAATTAGAAACTGGCGCAGGAGGTTCATACTGTACCTCGGCCCAATCCACCAGGAATTCTGCCAGAATCTGAGACTTGATGGCTTCTCTTCTCGCATACGCGGGTGCATACGCGGCCAGCTCGATTGCCCACTTGGCTACTCTGCCACTCGCCTCCTTGTTACCCATGATATCCGAGATGGGAGCAGAGCTCACAACCGTGATAGGATGCTCTTGGAAGTAATGCTTTAGCTTCTTGGCGCCCAGGTACACGCCGTAGGTCATCTTCTGGTAGTGCGGGTAGTTTTGCTTGGAGCTGGACAGCACTTCACTGAGATAGTACACTGGGCGCTGCACACTCTTGCCTTCTTCTTCTCGTTCCACCACAATCACCACACTGACCACTCGGTTAGTCGCAGCAATGTACAGCAGCATTGGCTCCTTGGGTAGCGGACTAGCCAAGATGGGAGCGCTAGCCAGCATTGCTTTCAGCTCGTTGAATGCCACATCCGCTTGCGGAGTCCAGACAAACTTGTCACTTTTCTTCATCAACTGGTACAGAGGCAGGGCCTTCTCGCCCATTCGGCCTAGAAAACGGCTCAGAGATGCCAAGCAACCAGTGAATTTCTGCACGTCTTTCAGGGATCTCGGCAAAGACATGCTCTCAATAGCTTTTATCTTTGAAGGATTGGCTTCAATGCCCCGACTAGACACCAGGAAGCCGAGTAGCTTGCCAGCCGGGACACCAAAGGTGCATTTACTCGGATTCAGCTTCATTTTGTACTTGCGTAGGTTAGCAAAGGTTTCCTCCAGGTCGGCAAGCAGAGTATGTGTTTTATTCGTTTTGATGACAATGTCATCTACGTACACCTGCACATTCTTGCCGAGCTGGTCGTGCAAGCATTTCTGCATGCATCTCTGATAGGTTGCACCCGCATTCCTCAAGCCAAAACACATGACATGATAGCAATAAGCCCCGTACGGGGTAATGAAAGCAGTCTTTATTTGATCAACAGGATTGAGTGCAATCTGGTGGAAACCAGAGTAGGCATCTATGAAAGACAACAGTTCACAACCAGCAGTGGAATCGATCACCTGATCGATGCGAGGCAACGGGAAGGGATCCTTGGGGCATGCCTTGTTCAAGTCGGTGTAGTCGACACACATGCGCCATGCAGTGGCAGCCTTGGGATCTTCCTTCTTCTTCTCGACCATGACCGGGTTGGCTAGCCAATCCGGATGCAACACCTCCATGATGAAATTGCTTATCAGCAGCTTGGTGATCTGGTCACCAATGGCCTTCCTTCTCTCATCTCCGAAGCGGCGCATAGCCTGCTTCACTGGCTTGGCGTCAGGACGCACATGTAATGAGTGCTCAACCAACTCCCTCGGGACTCCTGGTAGATCTTCATTGGACCAGGCGAATACATCCCGATTCTCACGGAGGAAGTGGATGAGCTCGCTTTCCTATTTCTCCGCCAACCCGGAGCCAATGATGGCTACGCGGTCGGGGAACTCGGGGTCGACCTGGACCTTCTTGGTCTCCTGAGATGCCTGGAATGCGGTCCCGTGTTGGGTACTCGGCACGCCCTGCGCGCCAGCTTGCGCGGATTGCGCCATGGCCACCACCTCATACATCTTCTTCTTCTCGGCAGCAATCACCATCGACTCCGCCAACTGGGAACCAGCAGAGGCACATTCCATGGACTTCTTGTAATCACCAGAGATTGTAATTATGCCATTGGGGCCAGGGATCTTCATCTTCAGATATGCAACATGAGTAGAGGCCATGAACTTGCTCAGAGCAGGCCTGCCGAGTAGAGCATGGTAAGGACTCTGATGATCAACCACTTCAAACTGCAGGCGCTCAGTGCGGCAGTTCTCCCTGGTGCCGAATAGCACATCTATCCACACTCGGCCAATCGGGTTGCACGAGATCCCGGGCACAATGCCATGGAAAGTGGTCTTGCTGGGCAGCATCATGTTCTCGGCCAGGCCAAGCTTCTCAAGTGTGTCTTTGTACACGATGTTGATGCTGCTGCCGTTGTCGATTAGCACCTTGCTGAACCTCACATTCTTCTCGGGACCCAGGAAGGTAGGATCCAACACCAAGGCATAGCTACCCGGGTTGGGCATCACCTTGGGATGATCTACTCGGGACCACCTGATCTCCTGGTCACACCAATACATGTAATGAGGGACAGCAGGAATGTGACGCCCCGAGATCGGGCACTATGCAGATTTCAGAATTCCCGCCAAAATCCACATAATAACCGATTCCAGGTTGCCATTTATGATAACATTACAATAGTTCACGAATATTCCACAATTACAACAGAAACAGATAGATACAAGATGACTCAAACGAGTCGGGGTTACAACTGATACAATACAAAAGATCCAAATAACAGCGGAAGAAACAAACGTCCGTCTACGGACAAGATCCAAATTGGACTAAGAGTCCTGAAGATAACCGAAGGCGTCCAATCCCTGCCCAGGCCAAGCCGGAGGGATTCCCAAGCTAACGTCGTCAGACTTCAAACCTGTTGACTGCACTTTGGAATTTGCAGCCACGAAAGAGATTCGTGGGTCAGTACGGTTAAGTACTGGCAAGGGGGATAAAACCCATACTCACAAGTTACCGGCGTAGCCAGTCATCACAAGATACAAATACTTTAGGATCAACGGAAAGGAAGGGGTTATTGCAAATAAGCGACAACAGGCTGCACTAACCAACTACAGAGAGAATACTACAACTTCCAACTAACAGAAAGGGGATAGATCGAGGATTGTAACCAACTGAAGGTAAATCCAAACAAACCCATCCTGGACCTCGCCCCTTTAGCCAAAGAAGCAATCCGAGGATAACTCACACAGTTGTATTTAAGATGAAACAAGTTATTGTGTGGATAAACCTATTACTAGTCAAGTTGTTATTCATTGGGTGTAACATGGTTAATCATTATGTTGAAGTTGTCCTGAGTACTTGTTAGCCAGTACTTTCACCAAGTAATCCATAACCGCGGAAAACACGGCTTCTCGAGAAGATTATCCCTGCAGGGTTGCACCAATTTAGCCGTACACTCATGAATGTCCCGCCAGATGGGATGCCTCCCACCAAGCGGGGCACTCAACACAATCCAACCCTTCTTCGCATCAAGCCCAAAGCACCTTGGGCGCACGGCTAATCGAGCCCAGAAGAAAATGGACCCTCATAGCACTCTAAGAACGTGTCCCCCTATATGCCGACTACGAAAGTTCCACCCGGGTACCAAGGGCTCGCAAGATCATGCATGCAGCAAATGGAAAACCCGAACTAAATGAGGCGATTTGGACGAGATGCGAATCGGGTCAAACTGAGGGGGAGCCCATACTCCCCAAATGCGGGTAGTGCGCTCATCATGGATCAGTAGACAAGACCCTTTTCCTATTAGGGTCGACACTAGCAGGCCTCAAAACCACAAAGGGCCTCCTGCCGGTGCCTTATCATCAAATTTATTATTGATAGTAACATTAGCATGTTTGATGGATTGATTAAACATCGAGCCCCCGGAACATAAAGGAGTAAAAAAACAGAAAGTAACGGGTAACAGACTCGAGCAAAACAACCCTAAGCAAGATATTAAGACACAGGCTCAAGCAAAGGTTATAGGAGGGGAGGTGAGGCAATATCAGGGTTAAAGGATTCATGTGATAGGTTCGTAACAGAAACAACTACTACTAAGGCTAGCAGAAAAGAACAACGGAAGTATCGGTAACAAGTGATGAAAGGCAGCCATATTGCAGCAAGTGAGTATACTTGCCTGAGATCCCGCAAGGTAGCAGAACTTGGCGTTGCTCACATCATCTCAACGTCCTATCCGAGAAGAAGCAACGAACCTCGAACAAACACCGGAATGCAACAATTACTACTACGGCAAAAGATCCAGCATGATCAAGGTATGGATGCATGACAGGTTTAAAGATGCACCAAAGTAAACTAGTGGATATAATACACAAAGTTCAAATGGATTCCATATGCAAAGATTGCATATGGCAAACCCATGCCTTATAGTTGAATTAATTGTTCTAACACTAAGCATCATGTGTAAGTGAGTTAGAATGATGCATGCATGATGAAAACAAGAATGTAACAATTTAGATGCAATTAGAATGATAGTTAACCAATTAAGAAATCATTTATTAGTTTGGAAAATTGGTTACTTAAACATGTCACACAAGCAATTATTGTTTTCAACAAGTTAAAGTGTTCAAAACAAAAGACAAAGTTGATATTTGAAAAGGTTATCAAATTTTAGTTGGATTACATGTTTCACATTTTGGAATTGGACTTAGGATTATTTAATTATGAATTAAACAATATTAAACAATTTTTAATTGAATTAAACAAGATTTAAATTGTTTAGGCAATTTTAATTATTCAAAACAGAAAACAAAAATTATATTTGAAAAGGTGAGATGAAATGGTATTGAAAACATATTTTATTTGCATTTATTGGATTAAGGATGAAATAGTTATTGAATTTAGCAAAATACAATTGATTGATTTAAATTTGAATTTGAATTGTAATTTGAAAGTTCAAAACAGAACACAAGTTGGATATTTGGAAAGATTAGGAAATTTGGAACAGAAAACATATAAAGTTTGTATTTATTGGAATTACAGAATGAAAGTTATTGAATTTTGAAGTTTGGTTTGAATTCTGCTATTTAAAAGGATTTTGGAATTGTTGGAATTTCGCAGAAATCCTTTTGTTACCGAGCTGTTAGCTAACCACTGTCTCTGCCCCGTGGGCCTAGCCAGCGTGGCACTGGGCAAAAGCTTGCGTGGCCGCCACCGCGGCTGACGGGTGGGGTCAGGATCGCGGGAAGGTTCGTGAAAAAGATTTGCGCGGCCGGGGGATTCGATCCCGGGACGCGTTGCTCGCGCGCGCGGTCGCAATACCACTGCGGTGCGGTCGCTGTTGCGATACAGAGAGGGGTGGTTACGTTTTGAGCCGATCTGCTGAAGAGTTTTCGTTTCTGACGAAACTGAAGGACCAAAACCTTCCGCAACTGATCGCTGCTCGCCGGCGGACAGCGGCGCCCTACAGGCTCGTGTTGCCGCTCGTGGGTGGTGCGTGCAGATACGGGGGTGTGGAGGCGATCAAAGGGAGGGGGAAAGGACAGGGTAGGAGCGCTCACCTCGCTGCTCGACGTCGAGGAAGCAATCGGACAGAAGCGGCGGGGAGGAGAAAACCGGCGACGGCGAGCTCGAAGGCGCGGTCCTTGGTCGCTCCCGGCGACCCGCGATGAAGCGGCGAGGAAGAAGGATCCACCACGAGCCCATTCCCGGCATCGGATGGACCTCGAGGGGATCGTGGCGGTGGAAGGTGGAGGTACTGACGGTGGTTGGGTGGTGGTTCAGTCGGTCGAGTTTTCAGAGCAGAGGGAGAGGGGTGGTAGCGATGGAAGAACGGCGGCGCGAGCTCGGGAGCGAGGGGCTAGGTCTAGGGTAGGGCGTCGGCGCTCCTGGGGGGTAGATATAGGCCAGGGCTCGCGCTGCTGGCCGTCCCTGCGCTACTGCTCCGACGTGGCACCAGCCAGATGCTGCCGTACCAAAGGAAGACGACGGGGGGGCGGCTGCGAAGGGTTATCGGGCCGTCTGCGCGCGCGCGTTAGTGCAATAGGTGGGCTGGGCCAGGGTTAGATAGGTTAGATGCTGCCTCCCTTTTCTCTTTTATTTATTCTTCTGTTTTATTTTTTTTTGCTCAAACAGATTTGGGATGAATTTGATAAGGTTTTGGATTTTAAAAATTCTGAGAAAATTCAGGGGACCATGTTAGCTCAAAAGCTAACAGTTGGCAAAAGGATTTTTGAAAATTTCAAACTTTTACATTGCTGTTTGGATTTGAATCCAAATTAATGAAATTTTCAATATTAATTAATATTAGAAAAACAAGCCTTTTCAATAGGGTTACCCCTAAGTTTTTAAAATGATTTAAATGGTACAAAGGTGTGGTGAACTTTATGGGTTCAAAAGGTACTGATTTTGAGAATAGATTTGAATGTGAAAATGATTTGGAGTTAATTGCTTGAATTAATGCCTTGATTAAACCAACAATTTAATGAGTGATTTGATTTGAATTTTGGAAGTAGCCATTAGGGTTTAACAAGAGGGGAATAAATTAACAAGCAATTGGATTAAACAATTTTCAAACTATTGAAGAACAAATGAGGGGTGTAGTTTGCAAGTTGAAATTGGAAATTTTGGGCAAGGGTGAAAGTTTAAATTGTTTTGAAATTTGCAGTTGTGATGCAACATGGTGCAATGCAAAATGATGCATATGATGCAAGCAAACAAACAGGTAACACCCCAGGTGTTACAGACGACACCACTAACAAGGGATTGCGCCCTCGCAATCCACCTGCTAACCCGGGAGAGGAAAGAAGTTCGACTATCGATTCTTCGTGCTTCCAGTTGATCTCCTCGACACCACTAACAAGGGTTTCTCGACACCACTAACAAGAGATTCTTGCTCGGAGTGACGACGATGTTCTTCCCCCAGGGATCTTCCGATGATCGAACCTATTAGGTTAAAGGCTCAGAAAACGTCCACCCACGTGGGATCCTAACACTTTGAAAGATAGACAAGGAGGGAAAACTCCAAAACAAATAAGATGGGATGGGAATAGAATAGAGATAAGGAGAAAACAAGAATCCTATTGAGATGTTTTTCCAAAATAGTTTAGCAGAAATAGTTTTTGACGCTCTAGAAACAACGACCGTTAGCGAGGTTAACCTACAGGCTTTGCGGACCCGTTGCTTCGATAACCATTCGTATCGAAACAATCTCGGGAATCGGAACCAAGGCTCTGATACCATTTGTGACGCCCCGCGATCGGGCACTATGCAGATTTCAGCATTCCCGCCAAATCCACATAATAACCGATTCCAGGTTGCCATTTATGATAACGTTACAATAGTTCACGAATACTCCACAGTTACAACAGAAACAGATAGATACAAGATGACTCAAACGAGCCAGGGTTACAACTGATACATTACAAAGATCCAAATAACAGCGGAAGGAACAAACGTCCGGCTACGGACAAGATCCAAATTGGACTAAGAGTCCTGAAGATAACCGAAGGCGTCCAATCCCTGCCCAGGCCAAGCCGGAGGGATTCCCAAGCTAACGTCGTCAGACTTCAAACCTGTTGACTGCAATTTGGAATTTGCAGCCACGAAAGAGATTCGTGGGTCAGTACGGTTAAGTACTGGCAAGGGGGATAAAGCCCATACTCACAAGTTACCGGCGTAGCCAGTCATCACAAGATACAAATACTTTAGGATCAACGGAATAGGAGGGGTTATTGCAGATAAGCGACAACAGGCTGCACTAACCAACTACAGAGATTCTATTACTTCCAACTATCAGAAAGGGGATAAGATCGAGTAATAGTAACCAACTGAAAGATACCTTCAAACAAACCCATCCTGGATCTCGCCCCTTTAGCCAAAGAAGCAATCCGAGGATAACTCACACAGTTGTATTAAAGGTGAATCAAGTTATTGTGTGAATAACCCTATTACTAGTCAAGTTGTTAATCATGGGGTGTAACATGGTTAATCATTATGTTGAAGTTGTCCTGAGTACTTGTTAGCCAGTACTTTCACCAAGTAATCCATAACCGCGGAAAACACGGCTTCTCGAGAAGATTATCCCTGCAGGGTTGCACCAATTTAGCCGTACACTCATGAATATCCCGCCAGATGGAGCGGCCACTCCACCAAGCGGGGCACTCAACACAATCCAACCCTTCTTCGCATCAAGCCCAAAGCACCTTGGGCGCACGGCTACTCGGGCCCAGAAGAAAATGGACCCTCATAGCACTCTAAGACCGTGTCCCCCTATATGCCGACTACGAAAGTTCCACCCGGGTACCAAGGGCTCGCAAGATCATGCATGCAGCAAATGGAAAACCCGAACTAAATGAGGCGATTTGGACGAGATGCGAATCGGGTCAAACTGAGGGGGAGCCCATACTCCCCAAATGCGGGTAGTGCGCTCATCATGGATCAGTAGACAAGACCCTTTTCCTATTAGGGTCGACACTAGCAGGCCTCAAAACCACAAAGGGCCTCCTGCCGGTGCCTTATCATCAAATTTATTATTAATAGCAACATTAGCATGATTGATTGATTGATTAAACATCGAGCCCCCAGAACATAAGGAAGTAATAACAGAAAGTAACGGGTAACAGACTCGAGCAAAACAACCCTAAGCAAGATATTAAGACACAGGCTCAAGCAAAGGTTATAGGAGGGGAGGTGAGGCAATATCAGGGTTAAAGGATTCATGTGATAGGTTCGTAACAGAAACAACTACTACTAAGGCTAGCAGAAAAGAACAACGGAAGTATCGGTAACAAGTGATGAAAGGCAGCCATATGGCAGCAAGTGAGTATACTTGCCTGAGATCCCGCAAGGTAGCAGAACTTGTCGTTGCTCACATCATCTCAACGTCCTATCCGGGAAGAAGCAACGAACCTCGAACAAACACCGGATGCAACAATTACTACTACGGCAAAGATCCAGCATGATCAAGATATGGATGCATGTCATGTTTAGTAGATGCACCAAAGTAGACTAGTGGATATGATACACAAGTTTAAATGGATTCCATATGCAAAGATTGCATATGGCAAACCCATGCCTTATAGTTGAATTAATTGTTCTAACACTAAGCATCATGTGTAAGTGAGTTAGAATGATGCATGCATGATGAAGAACAAGAAGGTAACAGTATTAGATGCAATTGGAAGGATGGTTAACAAGTTTAGAAAACATTAATAAGTTTGGAAGTTATTGTTACTTAATGATGTTGAGCAAGTAGTGGTTGTTATCATCAAGTTAAAGTGATCAAAACAAACAACAAGGTTGATATTTGAAAAGGTTATCAAATTTTAGTTGGATTACATGTTTCACATTTTGGAATTGGACTTAGGATAATTTAATTATGAATTAAACAATATTAAACAAGTTTTAATTGAATTAAACAAGATTTAAAATGTTTAGGCAATTTAAATTATTCCAAACAGAGAACAAAAATTATATTTGAAAAGGTGATATGAAATGGTATTGAAAACATATTTTATTTGCATTTATTGGATTAAGGATGAAATAGTTATTGAATTTAGCAAAATACAATTGAATGATTTAAATTTGAATTTGAATTGTGATTTGAAAGTTCAAAACAGAACACAAGTTGGATATTTGGAAAGATTAGAAGATTTGGATCAGAAAACATATAAAGTTTGCATTTATTGGAATTACAGAATGAAAGTTATTGAATTTTGAAGTTTGGTTTGAATTCTGCTATTTAAAAGGATTTTGGAATTGTTGGAATTTCGCAGAAATCCTTTTGTTACCGAGCTGTTAGCTAACCACTGTCTCTGCCCCGTGGGCCTAGCCAGCGTGGCACTGGGCAAAAGCTTGCGTGGCCGCCACCGCGGCTGACGGGTGGGGTCAGGCTCGCGGGAAGGTTCGTGAAAAAGATTTGCGCGGCCGGGGGATTCGATCCCGGGACGCGTTGCTCGCGCGCGCGGTCGCAATACCACTGCGGTGCGGTCGCTGTTGCGATACAGAGAGGGGTGGTTACGTTTTGAGCCGATCTGCTGAAGAGTTTTCGTTTCTGACGAAACTGAAGGACCAAAACCTTCCGCAACTGATCGCTGCTCGCCGGCGGACAGCGGCGCCCTACAGGCTCGTGTTGCCGCTCGTGGGTGGTGCGTGCAGATACGGGGGTGTGGAGGCGATCAAAGGGAGGGGGAAAGGACAGGGTAGGAGCGCTCACCTCGCTGCTCGACGTCGAGGAAGCAATCGGACAGAAGCGGTGGGGAGGAGAAAACCGGCGACGGCGAGCTCGAAGGCGCGGTCCTTGGTCGCTCCCGGCGACCCGCGATGAAGCGGCGAGGAAGAAGGATCCACCACGAGCCCATTCCCGGCATCGGATGGACCTCGAGGGGATCGTGGCGGTGGAATGTGGAGGTACTGACGGTGGTTGGGTGGTGGTTCAGTCGGTCGAGTTTTCAGAGCAGAGGGAGAGGGGTGGTAGCGATGGAAGAACGGCGGCGCGAGCTCGGGAGCGAGGGGCTAGGTCTAGGGTAGGGCGTCGGCGCTCCTGGGGGGTAGATATAGGCCAGGGCTCGCGCTGCTGGCCGTCCCTGCGCTACTGCTCCGACGTGGCACCAGCCAGATGCTGCCGTACCAAAGGAAGACGACGGGGGGCGGCTGCGAAGGGTTATCGGGCCGTCTGCGCGCGCGCGTTAGTGCAATAGGTGGGCTGGGCCAGGGTTAGATAGGTTAGATGCTGCCTCCCTTTTCTCTTTTATTTATTCTTCTGTTTTTTTTTTTGCTCAACAGATTTGGGATGAATTTGATAAGGTTTTGGATTTTAAAAATTCTGAGAAAATTCAGGGGACCATGTTAGCTCAAAAGCTAACAGTTGGCAAAAGGATTTTTGAAAATTTCAAACTTTTACATTGCTGTTTGGATTTGAATCCAAATTAATGAAATTTTCAATATTAATTAATATTAGAAAAAACAAGCCTTTTCAATAGGGTTACCCCTAAGTTTTTAAAATGATTTAAATGGTACAAAGGTGTGGTGAACTTTATGGGTTCAAAAGGTACTGATTTTGAGAATAGATTTGAATTTGAAAATGATTTGGAGTTAATTGCTTGAATTAATGCCTTGATTAAACCAACAATTTAATGAGTGATTTGATTTGAATTTTGGGAGTAGCCATTAGGGTTTAACAAGAGGGGAATAAATTAACAAGCAATTGGATTAAACAATTTTCAAACTATTGAAGAACAAATGAGGGGTGTAGTTTGCAAGTTGAAATTGGAAATTTTGGGCAAGGGTGAAAGTTTAAATTGTTTTGAAATTTGTAGTTGTGATGCAACATGGTGCAATGCAAAATGATGCATATGATGCAAGCAATCAAACAGGTAACACCCCAGGTGTTACAAGGAATCACTGCATTGACCTCCATAGCACGCCTGTGCTGTGATTGCTTGTCGACTGGCTCAGAGGTGAAGATCATGTAGCTCTCATGGTGCTCTTGGTACTGGTTGGAGCCTCCGCCCCCATTGTTGCCGTTGTTGTTGTTGCCCTGGTAGTTGTTGTTGCCTCTGTTGTTGTTGTTACGGTTGTAGTTGTTGTTGTTGTTGCGGTAGCTCTCATTGTTGAAGTGTCGGTTGGCTCCCAAAGCCACTTGGTTCACATTTTCCCTTCTCGGGTACACTGGCGGCCGAGCTGCGGGTGCGCGAGTAGGCTGCACATTGGCATTGGCCGCGGGCAGAGGAGGAGGAGGAGGCAAGCCATCATTCTTGATCACATCCCACCACTCGCACTGCCGTGTAGTGTGGTTAGCAGGCCTCGAGGGGTGGTGAGTATGAAAACTGCATGGGCCATCCTTCATGTCGTCAAAGACGAACTTCCTCGTCTGCTCGGAGTTGCCGCTACCCAACTGAGGAGTACGGAACGGTTTCTTGTTGCCTTGGCCCAGGTTCTGGTTCTGCCCGTAGGCTCCAGCAGGTTTCTGCCTTTGGCTACCACCAGCTCGAACAGTCACTGCATTCACCTCTTCAGGGTCATACCGAGTATCTATTCGGTCACCCCTGCGCTTGTTGCGGAACTCGTTGCGCTTGCTGTTGCTGAAGTTTCTTCTCGGCTCAGAGGAGTCCATCAGGGGCTGAGTAGGATCACCGAGTGCGTACTGATCCGCAATCTTGATGGTCTCCGCCAGAGTGTTTGGCATCTCCCTCTGCAATCTCTGCCACAACATGCTGCCATGCCTGCATCCCTGCGCAAACCAAGTGATGGCCTGAGCTTCATTCACACCCTCACAGGTGTTCCTCAATGTACTCCACCGAGTAAGATACTCGCGGTCTGTCTCGTCTTCTCGCTGCCTGCAAGCGGACAGCTGCTGTGGCCTATTCGGCCTCTTGTAGGTGCTGGTGAAGTTGCTGACGAAGGCATCCGAGAAGTCCAGCCAGCAATTTATGCTGTGCTTGGGCAAGTTGTTGAGCCACGTGCGAGCTGGACCCTCTAGCATCTGCGGGACGTACCGCACCGCCCATCTCCTGTTGCCGCACGCAATATGGACTGCGGTGACGTAATCATTGAGCCAATCTTCGGGCTTGGTGCTGCCATTGTAGCTCTTGGTGCCCCTTGCGAGCTGGAAGTTCTTCACGGACGGCTCGTTCATGATGCGCGGGCCAAAGCACTCGGGGCCAGGAGGACCCGTGCTCTCCAGCCGAGCTGACAAGTTGATCCGGTCCAGCTGATGCCTCGCATCTCCAGGCGCCAATACGCGCTCGCCAACACGGTCCTGAATATCATAGCCAGCCATCTCCATGGCCGAGTAGCCGTCATCATATCTGTCCACCTGCACAGCCGCAGGCTGCTCCACCGGGTTGGCGACTGGCGCCACTGCGCGCGACTGCTGCCTCTGCCGAGTAGGCTGAGCAGCGGGACGCTGAGAAGGACCTGGGCGCGCTCCACCTCGGGCCCGGCTTTGAGCTTGATGGGCTTGAGAGCCTGTTCTTGCAGCGTTGTGTTCCTGCCCGGGCTGCTGCGGCACAGCAAGCTGTCTCGCGGCAGCAGCCGGGTCATACACCTGCATTTGCCTATCTCTGGCCGAACGTCCGCTGTGGCTCTTCTCGCGGCTGGGATGCGGAGACGAGGCCTGATCGTTAGATCTAGCCGCGTGCGAGTGCACCACCTGCGAAGCTCCAGCACCCGGGTTGGCCTTCCGGAACTCCTCATTCTGCCTAGCAGCCTCTAACACCAACTCGTTGAGCCTTTCCTGCTGCCTAATGCGCGCGTCGCCATCGAGACGAGGCAACTCGGCGGCCACTGTCTCTGCAGCTCTAAGTGTCTTGGCAGGTGTGCTATACCTAGGCCTAGTGGAGGTGTTTGCGGTGGCGGACTGAGCGGGAACCTCCACCACTGTCGCCATCTCGGCACCCAGGTTACGCCGCGTGGCGCCTACTCTGCTAGCTCTCCTAGTGACCGGCGTGAAGCCGTGAGCCTTGTTGTACTCAAGCTGGTCTAGACTCAACTCAAGCCTGACCTTGTCCAACTCCGCCTGCTCGAGCTGCTCTTTCATGCTCAGGAGCTCGAGCTGCTCCTTCATGCTCAGGAGCTCGAGGTCGGTGGGAGACGGCATGCCATTCCGCCCAGCCGACGCGGGAATGGTCGGAGTGGTGGAGGGAGGGAGGTTACACTCCTTCTCGTAAGGCCTGTGAGTCCTGCCACCAGCGCTCGTGGTAGCAAGATCCTCGACGACGGCCGCGGCGCCAGTAGCAGCCGCGCCAGCGTTTGCCGCCAAGCCGGTCACCATCACCTCAGCGCGGTCCACAGAGCGGCACACGGGCCTTCCGCGAGCAGCGATCACCGCAGGAGGGTCCTCCGCGTCATGCACCAGCTCGGGGTAGACGCGGTCGACGACGGTGGCGACGTAGACGAGGTGAGAGCCGAAGGAGATCACCGAGCCGCCCTCTGGCATGGCCCTGCCGCCGAAATCGCCGGCGTTGTCGGTGACGAAGTCGAAGGAGCCGAATCTGTGGACAAGGCCACAGACTACGCGCTCCGCTGAAGAAGATCCCGTCCGAACAGAAACTCTAGCCAGCGCCGCTGGTTGCCCCACGGTGGGCGCCAACTGTCGTGGTGGTGTCACGGCAGATGCCATAGGATGGCTAAATATGTGGGAACGATGGACGCTGGAGGTGCTCGGGGAGGGATCACGCGACGAGTAGCCGCGTGAGGTAAGAACCAAACACTGCAAACAACACGATCTACCCAGGTTCAGGGCCCTCGTGAGGAGGTAAAACCCCTACTCCTGCCTTTCTCTATGTATTCTGGTGTCTCACCGAGTAGCCCAGTACAATGTTCTTGCTACCGAGTAGCCACTCTTCTCTCTACGTGATAAACTAGGTCAAGAATCTAGGGTTTCCAATGTCCCAGCATGCGATCCTCACGCAGGAGGCGGCGGGGCACCTTATATACACGGTGCCCAGCCGGATACGTCCAAACACGGACAAGTGTCGACATAGTGTGCACATCGTCCTTCTTCCGAGTTCCCGCTGACAGCTTTGGTTCCTAATCTTGGCTGCATCCGGAAAGTCGTTGGGCAAAACCAAGGGGACAGTCTGGTATCACTGTGCCAAACACAGGGTAGGGCCCCCTTATCCTGCGACCGCCTGCTTCCAGACTGTCGCTGTCAGGCAGGCCGGTCCCAGATGAACAGTAGTTTGAATAGTGCCAAGTACGGACCCAGGATACGCGGGATCCTGTGTCAGAACGGCTCCTTTGACTTCTGGCCCGAGTAGATTCCCGCCAATCTTACTCGGACCAGCTCTTCTACTCGAACGGACATAACTTGCTTGATATCTCCTTCTGGTCATCTTTTCGTAAGACCGAGTAGCAGTCGACCGGGTAGCGAGTACCGGGTAGGCGGCTACTCGACCAAACTTCTCTTCTGACTGTTGCCTTTACCACTTGCCTTTACCCTACTCGGGGGTAACCCCCCGACAGAAACGCTATGGCTAAATTTCAGCGTAGCGAGTGATAAGAAGAAGAAAGTCGAGCAGTGGGCTTTGAAGAAGATGGCCACACAATTCCAGTGGTGGAAGAAATATAAGGACGAAGATCCAATTTTCACTAGGAACCTAGTGAAGATAAGAGACGCTTGGGATGATTTTAAGGCGTACAAGAAATCGGGTGTCTTTACATCCCGATCGGCCACAAATTCGGAGAATGCGAAGAAGAAGAAATATCACCATATTTTGGGGTCAGGTGGCTACATGACTGCCCTGCCTAGGTGGCGAAGCTATGAAGCCGCGCTTGTGAAAAGAGGTACCATTCCACAGACACATGACTGGCCCGATAGGTCCAAGTTCCGGTTGTTCGCGCATGGGGCAACGTTGGACGCTGAGACTGGGATGATTTTTGCTCAGGGACCATGGTCGGAAAAAATAACAAAAGTCGTAGCAGAACTAGAGAAGGCAATAGAAGCTGTTCGAAAAGGAACTTTTGTTCCCGATAGAGAGAACGACGAGCTGACGAGGGCACTCGGGAACCCCGAAAAGTGGGGACGAACACGAGGCTTTGGAGCCTCTACCCCGTGGAGCCAAGGGTTTGCAGCGGACATTGGCACTTACAGAAGCCGTGATAGAAGCAAGAAAAAGGCGATGGAACGGCTATCGACATTAGAACAAAAGGTGGATTTTCTCTTGAAGAAAGGGGGACACCCTCTACCTGACACTGAAGAGGAGGTAGAACATCGTCCTGCACCTGATCAGCTGCAAATAGAAGACGATCATGTAGCAGATGCCGTCCCATCTCAGCATAGAAGCAGCGTTGGTTCCACGCACATGCAGCTAGAAGACGGTCGTGCAGTCGAACCGTCGGCGCCTCACTACCCCGTGGATGATATCACGGAGAAGACAAACTGTGAGATACATAAGCCAATGGGGAACATATCCTTCAGGGTGGCGTCAGGCTATGCTTTGCCGAATCAACCTGGAGCAACCTACCATGGTGGTCAGATTCCAGCATCCCATGCTCGTGTCGGGTTGTCAACAATTACGCCGGGATGCCATTCAATTGAGCTCCATATTCCTGGAGGTGAAGGCGAGAAGACACTGGGAGAAATGGAGCTTGGTATCATATTGTGGAATAAGAAACACATCGTGTTTCCTAACTCGGCGCCAAGGCCACCGACTCCTCCAGGTACAAATGCACCATATATACCTCCATCAATTACTGAATGTTGCACCACATGTAAGCTTAGTTTTAATAGTTTTTTCACTTTCGTACAGAGAATGCACGACCCCCAAGTCCACCCCCCAACGAACCTCCAAGTCCACCCCACAACGAAGATTGGGAGCCCGAGGCCGAGGGTCCATCGCCCGTGCACTCCCATGAGCCGACGGATGCGCCCACTACGGGTACGGCAAAGCGGAAGCTGAAGTTCAGAAGAAACGGGACTCCTCCCAAGAAGAGACCAAGGAAATCCAAGAAAGTCGAGACTCCGCCGATGTTATCAGGCCTGATGACTCCGGAGGAACTATCCGATGTCGTGAAAGCCAAAACCAGCGCATGGTTCACACAGTTTCCCCTGAAGCCCCCTCCAGACACCTGGAAGGAAACTCTGAAGGACATCCCAAAGTGGAAAATTGAGCGGACCATCGACAACTTATATTATCATGCACCGCCGCCACCGCCGCCCCTTTCAGACTATGAACGGTACATTGAGAAGACGCACACCGCACAGATGAAGCAGACGGAGGAGATGAAGCAGGCGGAGCAGACGAAATGCGGGAAACAAGTTCCCCAGCTCGGACAACAAGAAGCACGGTCAATTGCCCCGCTCAAGGTCTTATCTGACCAGGCTTCAGTGTCCGGTCCACGCATGGGCGACGTGGGTTACGCTATTGCTGATGTGGTATATACATACAAGCCCGGGCACCCTCTGGTCGAAAATCCTACTGATCTAACAACCCAACTACGGAGTTTACATGATTGGTACTTGGAGGCCGCAAGGCAGGAGAGAGACTGTATCATGGCTCAAGTTCAGGATATCAACACTACTTCAGAGATTACGGTGTCGAGCTTGGGTTCGATGATTTCTTCCAGATGTACAATCAACGTGCCCTCGACAAGTCTATCCTCAGCTGCTACTGTTTGTAAGTGATTTATTTGTGTAATTTAATTATTTAGTTAAGCTCGCGTTCGTTGCCCGTATAATTATCACTCACGACATTCTTTTTGTACGCTACTATGCAGAATGAAGATTCGTGAATGCAGACTGGCAGGAATCTGGGACTTTGGGTTCATTGACCCGTATTCGTATCATCAAAACACAGTAGAAAGGTTCAACAAGGATACACCGGATGATTTGCTAAGGTTTTTGAAGCGACAAAGTACCAAAAAAGAAATACTTTGGCCCTACGGATTCAAGTGATTGTTACTGTCTTGTAGACATTCCATTTTGCTTACCTGATGTTAAGTGTAATTGATGAGTATGCATGACTGCGTGTGTACACGTGCGCAGCGGCCACTTCATATTGTTCATCATTAGAATCGATAAAGGACAAGTTGAAGTCTGGGACTCGTTAACCTGGGGCGCTGACACATGGAAGAGCGCGCGTCAGATGCTTCAAAAGTATATATATATCGGCCTCTTTCGTTCATCGGCCTCTTTTTCGTTCATTCCCTGATATCAAGTATGTAATAATTAACTCTTCTATTCATTTTTCTTTTGTCGCCCAGGGTTTGGCAAATGTTCATCAAGGAAGAACCCGGTACATGGGCAGACATTCTCCACTTTCAGATTAACAAAGTAAGTAGTACTATGTACCCTGATTTAAATACCATTACCATTCCCTTGATTATTATTAATTTGACTGAATTATGTTTCTCGTATATAGAAAGTCCCGCAACAACCACAGGGAACTGATTATTGTGGATACTACGTTTGCGAGTTCTTTCACAGGACGATCAATGAGAAATCCCGTACTAGGAGAAATCTAGAGGTACGTAACCGGATCTTCACAACTTTATTTATGTTGCCATTAATTATGTTTAGTTTTGTTCATAACTTAATTGTTTTCATCTACTTCTTTTCAAGATGGCACGAAAGCGGGCGCAACTCAAACCAATCGACCGTTGCAAGGCTATTGCAGAGGAATTGGCAGGATTTCTTCTCACGCAAGTCATAGCAGAAAACGGAGAATTTTTCCATCCTATGAACCAATTATAGCCAGCTCCCTTCTCTATGCAAGTATACAGCTATTGAAAAAACGAACTTCAGATTATGTAATTCTCGGTCGATTACTTCGTGTTACATGTATATATATATATGTACTTTTATTTGGTGCATCAACATTTAACCGCAAACACGGAATCGGAAACACTTAACCGCAAACACGGAATCGGTGTTTCCGGATACGTATTTTCGATTACGTGTTTTCTGATTATGTAAACGGAAACACGTAAACGGAAACACGTAAACGGAAACCCTGAAAATACGGAACACGCCCTAAACCCTAAACTCTAAACCCTAAATACGGAATTGGAAACCCTGAAAAGAAAAGGAAAAAAAAGAGAAGAAAAAAGCTTTAGGACCGGTTGGTGTTACCAACCGGTTCTAAAGGTCCTCCGCCTGCGCGTGCTCTTCAGCGCCCACGTGGAGGCCTTTAGAACCGGTTGGTGACTGACCGGTTCTAAAGGGGGGGCCTTTAGTCCCGGATACGTAGCACCGGTTTTGTATCCGAGTCCAAAGGCCCTTACAAACCGGTGCTACTGGCCTGTTCTCCACAAGTGTTTGGCCTCATGCAAAATTTCATGAAGAGACATAATGCCATCTATGATGTTCCTGCCTTTGATAAAAGCAGTCTGACACTTGGAAATCAGCTTATCCATGTAAGGTTCCATCCTGAGGGTGGCCACCTTAGTAATAATTTTGTACAGAACCTGTAACAAATAGATAGGCCTGTACTTTTGGAGACAATCTGCATCAGGAGATTTCTGCAGCAGAATGATCATGCCAAAGTTAAGTCTGTAGAGGCCAAGCTTCCCAACATACCAATCATTGAACAACTGTACAATATCGGCTTTAACAAAATTCCATGAAACCTGAAAGAACTCAATAGGAATCCCATCAGGTCCAGGAGCTTTATTCCTGACCATAGAGTCAATAGCTATTTTAATCTCTTTCTCAGTAAATGCAGAGTCAAGATCATCATTATTAGTGGCATAAAACATTTCATTTTCTCCATATGCCAATAGAAAACCTCATGAGGTTATCTTCCTCAGGACCAAACAGATTTTTGTAATAAGAAGTAGCATGGACAAGTAACTCCTCAGTCCCCTACACACACTGTTCCCCATTAACCAGGGAGTACATGGTGGTTTTCCTCTTCCTTCCATTGGCAACTCTGTGGAAGAAAGCAGAATTCGAGTCCCCTTGCAACAGCCATTTTTCACTAGATCTCTCATGCCAAATATGTTATTCCTCATCACAGAGCCTGAACAGCTCACTCTGAATAAACCCTTTCCTCTCAAATTGTTCTACCGACAGGTTGCCTTGTTCTTCAGTAGCTCCAGGTTGCTCAGCTCCTCAGATAACTCTTTCCTTAATTTGACATCATCACCTCTGATATTTGCACCCCAACCCTTCAGGCTATTTTTTACACGTTTCAACTTTTGTTTGATGACTGAGACACTATCCACACAGGAAACAGCATCAGTCCAGGCTCTCTGAACCCTCTCCAAGAACTCAGGGTGGGAGGTCCAAGATTTCATAAACCTAAACTCCTTATTTTTAGGAGTCATTACCTCACCAGTCTCCACAATCAAAGGATTGTGGTCTGAGATGACTCTAGGATTTCTCCTAACATTAGTGAGAGGAAACATATTTTCCCAGTCAGAATACATGAGCACCCTGTCTAACTTTTCCAGATTGGGGTTCTTTTGATTATTAGACCAAGTGTACAAACCACCAGACATATCCACCTCCCTGAGCGAATAGGACTTAATGATAAAATTAAAAACATCTGAAAATTTAGAAACCCCCCTGTCGGATATATACCAACTAGGGGTATATCAGATGGTAGTCTAAAGTGCCGGATTACCAGGGTGGCCTAAATGGTAATGGGTAACGGTCCATTGGGCGGCCCAGTAAGCTGACGCACGGAAGCCGGATTCTAGAAGAACCCGGATCACGGACCACGTGATACGGCTTGGAGTAGAAGGCGGATTCCTTACTTTCCAAGTTAACTCATACCGTAGTCTTCTAGGTTTCCTTCTCTGTATGCCCTAACCCGGCTATTATATAAAGCTGGACGGGAGATAAGATAGATAGACAAGAAGCTAAAGGCTAACTGGCCGAGAGGTTGATCTTTGACGAGTAGCTAATAGAACCTCACATTGTACTCTATATTCTCAGGCTTTAGTCCTGAATAGTGAGATTGCAGGAGTAGGAACGCCGCATTACTGCGTCGTACCGAACCTGGGTAAAACCCTGTGTCCTCGATCATCGTACAATCATGTCCCCCCACGTCTCTATCGGTAGTCTCATGGCACCCCCCGTCTATGAAATCTACTACGATGTCTCGACAGTTGGCGCCCACCGTGGGGCCAGCGACGTCAGGCGCTATGTTTAGATCGGGGATACTCGGCGGAATCGGCAGTACATTAACTTTCGAAAGCCTGGAACTCGACAACGACGTCGGGCACTTCCTCGACAACGGGTCGTACATGCCGGCGCGGAATCACCTGGTAAGTGCCTGCGTTTTACCGATTGGATCTGCAAACATCTTTATCGGATTAACTACAGAAGCAATAGGATTCTGTGGTGGGAGCAAATTTATCCCACCCGCCCTATACCCAGTCGAAAAGACGACTATGATGCCGGATTTTGCTCAGATCGTCGATATACTGCTAAATCGCACTTTATCGTCATGGTGCAGTCCGAGATCGCCGAAAACACGGATGAAAGCAATCCCGTGCAAGAGGCAGAAAACAACACTCCCACAACAGAGGTGGAAGATCCGACATGCGTCGGCTTCACGACGCACTCGGAAGCTGACTCTGTATTAGCCGCCATCGAGGCGAGATTAGAGTCGGAACCCGGATCGGATCACTTAGATACCGAAGACGAAGACGAAGACGCTTTCGAAAGAAAGGTCAAATCCTTCCAAGAGGGATTCCACGAAGTACTGATGGAAAACCGGCTGAAAACACGGATGCCGACAGTCAGGAAAGCCCTAGAACGCCTCCGCCAGAGGAAGAGAGAGAAGAAGGTGAAACTTCTCCAAAATTCCCCGACGTCAAAGAATTGACATCGGGGAAGAACCCTGCAGGAAACCTCCCTCTTCCAAGAAGAAACACAAAGCTGCTAAAAAGCTCCAGTATAAGCTCCGAAAGAAGAAGTTGGCCGATCCAGCCAATGAAAGCCCGGAAGTAGGAGGAGCAAGCGAGTAAAACCTGCGGAGAAGAAAACAAAGGAAATCCTTGTTCCGCCAATGACAGAACAGGACGAGCAGGAATTACTCCAAACACCAGTGGGACACATGAGCCCCCTGAAGTGCTGGAAGCCCGGAGACAAGATCTCCAAAGGCAACAGCAACATCTATTTCAAACTCGAGAACACCTCCATAAAACCCAGGCTGACATCAAGCTCATGCGGGAAGAAATCGAGGAATACCAGAGAAAGAATAGATCTGGCATTAAACCTACGCGGTTACCCGGAATCGCAAAACCGGAAGGCTTGCCGCCAAAAGAAAGGTTCCACAACCCATCTTGGCAAAAGCAGGTAAACGGCAAAGATGCCAGAGGCGAGCCAATATACAAAACCGTAGCAGAAAACGCGGAAGCGGCATTCGCCATTCTCAACAACGATATGTACTCCAATGGTGAAAAACTTCAAGGGGTGTATGCTTTCTTAGGTAAAGCATTGCAACAACAACAGCGGGGGCAAGAGCAATCAGGGAAGTTGCATGACGACTCCGCCCTATGCAAGACAGCTACATGCGCCGCTGGAGCACCTAGACCTGAAGAACCTGGGGACTCGAACAATTCGAAAGAGAAGAAATCAGATCCGAGAAAGGACAAGAAAAAACTCGACAATAGGGATGAAGCGTCCAGAACCGGATCCCATCTCCCGAAAGATGGAATTAATCCTCGCGATCGGGAAGAGAAAAACCGGAAGGACGGAAAATTAATGCCGCCTCCGAGAGGCCCTGCAGAAAATGCGGGAAGACAGGATATACCTCACAGACGTGAGAGATCCCAGACGCCCCCCAGGAATACGGAAAGATACAGGAGTACAACTCAACCTTATTCCAAAGGGCAAGGTCACGGAGTAAATAGAGACAATCCCGGAAAAGCGCGTCCGCGCCACAATGGAAAAGAAAGGAGTAGACCCCCTTCTGTCCATTCAGCCGGCAGATACTCCGCACACATAGATAGAGCGGAAAGAGACGATTTATACTTTGGACCCAAGTGTTTTACTGACAGGATTCGAAGAATAACTCTGCATTCTGGCTTTGCCAAAGTTAGTCCAACATACCAAAAATACACCGGCAGCACAAACCCGGATACCTGGCTCTCAGATTACTATACAACCATTCAGATCAACAATGGGACAGATTTGGAGGCAGTAAAATTCCTCCCCCTAATGTTACTGGATGGAGCCAGAGATTGGATCAATGGATTACCATCAAGGACTGTCGATAGCTGGGATGATATGGCTAGAGTATTTACTCAGCATTTCCGGGGAACTTACAAGCGACGAAATAGCATCAACCAGCTAAACCGCTGCACCCAGTTTGAGGACGAACCATACGTGGATTTCATCTCAAGATGGACGACAATGAAGAATAGTTGCTCTGGAGTAAACGACATTCAAGAAATGCATGCTTTCATCAATGGCTTAAAACCCGGACTCGTACCGTTCATGATCAGTTCCAAAAAGCACAAAGATCTCGGATCTATGCTTACAGCTGCCAATGAGCACGCAGCGGCCGAAGACGACATCAGAGCGAGAGGCGGCAATATCGACACTTTGATCCAAGCCAAATAGACCCCTCGCACTGAGAAAAAACAATTCCCGAAGCAACGCAAAAGCCCAAAGAAGTTAACATTGCCTTTGGAAGAGAAAATGAGAACAAGTGGAAAATACGAAGCATAGAGCCGATAAACTACACCAAAGAAGAGTGGGAAAAAATAAAGTCGGAAAACTGTGTCCACCACTCGCAGTTTGGGAAACCCACCCATACTAATGCACAATGCCGCTTGAACAAGAATATGAAAGGCAGTGCAGGATCCGGAAACGAAGGGAAGAACTCCAAGAGGAAATTCTCCAAGCAAAAGCCAGAAGCTGAAAAATAAGACTGTGAAACGGACACGGACGAAAAAATCCAGGAACAGCAACGAAAAGGCGAGCCTAAGTTTCCGAGAGTTGATGGAGAATGCAACCTAACTTTCCTGGCAACTCCCTCAGCAAAGGTGGCAAAGAGAACGCTTCGAGAAATAAACGCGGTTGTCCCTGCAACCCCGAAATTCTTAAAGTACTCAAATACACCAATTACCTGGGATCAGTCTCATCATCCCAGAAATATCCCTGAACCCGGCACGCAAGCTCTGATTGTAAGTCCGATTGTTCAAAACACTAGGCTAAAAAGAGTGCTGATGGATGGAGGATCTAGCATTAACATAATGTACCTGGATACACTGAAGCATCTGCGAATCTCGGAGACCCAACTCAATCATAGCAACATACGTTTTCACGGCATCGTCCCTGGCAGACAAGCACGATCCCTAGGAGAAATTTCGCTAGATGTAACCTTCGGAGACAAAGATAACTTCCGTCAGGAAAAAGTATCCTTCGAGGTTGTGCCGTTCGAAAGCGTGTATCACACAATACTCGGACGTCCAGCTTTCGCCAAATTTATGGCAAGATCATGTTATATTTATAACAAGCTGAAGATGCTAGGGCCAAAAGGAGGAGTAATCACCATAACGGGAGACTTCAAATTGGCAAACGAGCTGGAAAAACAAAACGCCCTTTGCGCAGAAAAAGGGATAGCAAAGGAAGAATTGAAAGAGCTGGCAAAAGAAGTATCGCCGACAGAAATGCCAGCAGGAAAAGAAAGTCGGAAGCCAGCAGATAGCTTCAAAGCTTCCGAGAACACAAGACAGGTAATGCTAGATCCTAAAGATCCGACAAAGTTTGTCGTAGTAGGAACTGGGATGACCGACAAATAGGAAAGCGAGCTCATCAAGTTCCTCTGTGAGAACTGGGACATTTTCGCATGGTGTCCTGCGGACATGCCAGGCGTACCCAGGGAACTTGCTGAGCATCAACTTAAGGTATTTCCAGGATCCAAACCCGTCAAACAAGGTCTCCGTCGATTTGACGGAAGAAGACGGAAGGCCATCGGCAAGGAGATTATCCGGCTTTTGGCAGCAGATTTTATCCGGGAAGTTATACATACTGAATGGTCAGCAAACCCAGTATTAGTCCCGAAGAAAGACAATACTGCCCCTAGGATGTGTATAGATTATACCGGTTTGAACAAGTTGTGTCCAAAAGATAGATTTGCGTTACCGCGAATCGATCAAATAATAGACGCCACTGCTGGCTCTGAGCTTTTATGTTTTTTGGATGCATATTCCGGGTATCATCAAATACACATGAAGGAGGAAGTCCAAATCAAATCTTCCTTCATAACCCCGTATGGGACGTACTATTACGTAACCATGCCGTTCGGCCTGAAGAACGTCGGAGCAACTTACCAGCGTTGCATGCAACGATGTTTGCATAGTCAGATTGGCAAAAACGTCCATGTTTACCTGGATGACATTGCTGTCGTGTTCAAGGAAAAAGATACACTCATTGAAGATTTGCGGGAAACCTTCGAAAATTTGCGCACTTATAAGATGAAGCTAAATCCATTAAAGTGCGTATTCGGGGTTCCCTCAGGAAAACTTCTGGGTTTCATCGTTTCTCATAGAGGAATAGAAGTAAAACCAGAAAAGATGAAAGCAATCTTAAACATCTCCAAGCCTACGTGCGTAAAAGATGTACAAAGATTGACGGGTTCTGCAGCAGCCGTTAGCAGGTTTATTAGCCGACTAGGGGACAAAGCTCTACCACTATACAAGTTGTTGAAGAAATCCATTCGAGTGGACAGAAGAAGCAGATGAAGCATTAACCCAGTTGAAAGAAACTTTGATGAAAGCTCCGATTTTGGCATCCCCAAAAGACGAAGAACCTATGTTACTGTACCTTACGGCTACAAACCGGGTTATTAGTGCGGTGATAGTTGTGGAAAGGAAGAAAGATGAACAAAGCATACCAGATCAGCATCCAGTATACTATGTAAGCGAAGTTTTCTCCCAGTCCAAACAAGAGTACCCACACTATCAAAAACTGGCATATGGCGTATTTTTCGCATCTCGGAAACTTCGTCATTACTTCCAAGGATATTCCATAACAGTGGTATGTAAAGCACCAATAGGGGATATACTAAACAATGCGGAGGCAACTGGCCGTGTAGCCAAATGGGGCATCGAGCTAGCAGCATTCGAAATTAAGTACCAACCCAGTACGGCAATAAAATCCTAGGTTCTGGCAGATTTTGTCGCCGACTGGACAGAAGCAATGGAAAAAACACCAATGCCGGAGTCCGAGTACTGGATCATGCACTTTGACGGATCCAAGATGAAGGAGGGTGCTGGAGCTGGTGTAGTCCTAAAATCCCCTAAAGGAGAGACAATGGAGTATGTATTACAAATACACTTCAATGCCAGTAATAACGTGGCAGAATACGAGGCTCTCCTTCATGGCTTGCATATTGCAAAGGAAATAGGTGTTAAGCGCATCTTATGCTATGGCGACTCAGATCTGGTACAACACCAGCTCAACCAAATGTGGGACGCAAAAAGTCCCATCATGGCCGAATATCGGAGAACGGTGGACGAGTTTGCAATCTGCTTCTTGGGATTTTAAGTACTCCACATCAAAAGGGAGGAAAACTGGAACACGGACGCATTAGCCCGGATGGGATCAGAAAGGGTGAAAATTCTACCACCAGGTGTGTTTGTCCAACATTTGTACGAACCATCGATAAAAGGTGGAGATATCGACTATCCTCTGGTTTCCGAGTCAATTGAAGTCATGCTCGTTAACCCGGAATGGACAATTCCATATTTAAACTTCTTAGTCGATCAGAAGTACCCGGAAGGAGCAGACGAAGTCTTGCAAAGACAGATACAGCGTCGATGCAAAGGATACACGATAATCAATGGCTGCCTGTATAAACGCAGTACTATCGGAATTTTTCTGCGGTGTATTTCACCAGAAGAAGGACGAGAAATCCTGCAAGAAATCCATGCAGGAGATTGCGGACATCATGCTCAATCAAAAAGCAATAGTGAAAAAAGCATTCCGCGCAGGGTTTTTGTGGCTAACAGCTAAGACAGACGCCGAGCACATAGTAAACACATGTGCCGGATGTCAGTATTACGCCAAGCAGACAAATATGCTAGGCCAATCACTCAAAACTATCCCTATTACATGGCCGTTCGCGGTTTGGGGGCTAGATATGATGGGACTATTCAATACTGCAAGAGGCGGACTTTCAGTCCAGGCGTTCGGGTTTACCTGAAAATTCGAGTCGGGTTTTTCGGGTTAAAATTGATTCGGGTTTCGAAAAGTGATTCCCGAATTTACAGCAGAAAATATGATACCCGACAATTTGGGTACCCGACACTTCGGGTTCGGGTTCGGTAATCCCGAAATTCCCAAATTATACACAGGTGACGAAAATCAAAGAAAAAAAAATGTAAATTTTCACAGCACATCTGTAGTGTTTCTGGAGATTTTTTTATAGCATTTCAGACTTTATTTACACGCTAGACATCATAGGAACGAATGTTGGCTGCCGTCAGCGTGTCGCCTGTTGCTGTTGCAGTAGAGTGCACGACCGCTTGAGTCCCATCGATGTGCAGCCCTGCACTGCAACGATTGGGAGGAGCCGGTAAGCAGCCGTGTGTCGTTGTCGCCTTGAGTCTGGCTCGGGCGCCGCCGCGGCCAGCGACCAATTCAGTCGGGGCGGGGGAAGTGACACGGCAAGGGAGGATCCGCGGTGATGGCTGGGACTCAGGGAGTGGGAGAGAGAGGTGGAGCGGGGACATGATGAGCGGACATGAGTCGGGGAGGACAGCAGATGGGCGTCGTCGCGGACTCGCGGTTGCCTGGCGGCTGGCGCCCTGGTGGCTGGAAGTGGGAGAGCGAGGGGAGTGCGGACATGGTGAGCGGATGGGATCGAGGGAGTGGACCGAGAGCGACTCAGCCTAGAAAACCTAGGTGAGCGGACGGTAGTGGACTTGGGCCTCGGGGAAAAATATATTCTGGGCCTCTCGCGCATGCATATCTAAGGAGTAGTTCGGGCTATTCGGGAATTTCGGGTTCCCCAGATTATAATTCGACATTTCTTAAATAATTTTGGTTTTCAAAACTATTTCCCTATTCAGCGTTCGGGAAATTCGGGTTCGGGCAATTCGGGTTCGGGTTCGGGAAAATCGGATTCGGCTTCAGGTAACGAGTTTTATGCCCGGCCTGAGCGGACTTACACATCTACTCGTTGTAGTGGATAAATATACCAAGTGGGTGGAGGCCAAACCCATCAAAAAACTTGACGGTGTAACTGCTAGAAATTTCATTATTGACATAGTCATGAGATATGGCGTTCCACATAGCATAATAACTGACAACGGGACAAATTTCTCTATTGGAGAGTTGGCAAAATATTGCCGACAAACGGGAATTCGCCTAGATCTCGCATCTCTGGCACACCCGCAATCAAATGGACAGGTTGAACGAATGAATAGTTCAATCCTTCAAGGAATACGCCCAAGACTCGAATTCCCTCTTCATACAGCAGCTGGAGCTTGGGTGGAAGAGTTACCCTCTGTGCTTTGGAGCATTCGAACGACGCCAAATAGGTCAACAGGGCAAACCCGGTTTTCCTAGTTTATGGTGCGGAAGCAATTCTCCCAACGGACATGATCCATGACAGCCCGAGAGTGCAGGATTTCGATAAATCAGATGCCGAAAGCGCACGGCAGGATGCCGTCGATCTCTTAGAAGAGGAACGAGAACTTGTGCTTCAAAGATCCGCCATCTACTAGCAAGGTTTACGACGTTATCATAGTCGGAAAATCAGGCATCGTTCTTTCAAAGAAGGTGACCTAGTGCTAAGATTGGTGCAGCAAAGAAAGCACAAACTGGCCCCAGTGTGGGAAGGACCATTCGTCATCAGTAAAGCCATGAAAAATGGATCATACTATCTTGTAGACATTCGAGATACGGAAGATGATCCCAAAAAGCCGAATCGCAAAAGAAAGAGAAAGATAGATGATGAACTAGGAGAGACAAAGAGGCCCTGGAGTATCCAGCAGTTACGCCCCTTCTATACTTAGTTCAATTTCTATGTAAACATCTTTGAGATCATGAAATAAATTTGTCGAAATTCATACTTCTATGTTTTACATATTCCGACTTTTTTATTTCCCAATGATCTTTCAAAATACTAAATGTTAACGCGAATTGTGCCTGCGTGCTCGGAGTTAAAAAACTGAACGATTTTCAGCCTAAAAAAAAGGTTTAAGGAAACCCAGATTGTGCCTGAGTTTCATATAAAAACATTCCTTAGCTATTCTCTAAATATTATCTGATTGTTTTTGTGCTGGGTCACTGAAGCTAGTAAGCAAAAAATGCCTTTAGCATGATCCATGTTTCCGAGTTTTAGACTGATCGGTCATACCCAGTCACTCGGCATGAAGATTAAAACGCTATCGAGCCATTTCAAGCACTAAGGACAGTTAAAGCATACAAAACCAGAGAATTTAGAAGATAAAGGAATAATAACCCGGAAAAACTTGCAAAGTAATTATATAACATTAAACTGCAAAAGGCGGAGTACTTGTTCATTCAAAAGGATAGAAGCATTACAATAATGTTTACAACATAAAGTTCGGTAATGCTCTATTTTCTATTGCCCCAGGACCCGGATTTCTCCTTCAAGCATCTGAGTCATCTTCGCTGGAGGATTCTTCTGGAGTGTCCGGGATTGCCTCCTCCGGGTAGACCATGGAAAGGTTGACCATGGAAGCAATCTTGGATGCGTGACCATTGATCTCGTCGAAGATGTTGGTCCGCTGGGTGTCCGTATATCCTTGTGGAATGCCGGACTCCACACGCCAAGATTTGGCAGTGGGGTAATGCATACGCATAAGGCCTAAAGCCATGCGTGCACCATCTAATGCTGCGGAGCGCAAGGTGGACTCCTTGGACTCTGCCACTTCCAAGATAGCCTCCGGAAGTTTCTGAACTTCCGAGAATTCCCCAGTCCTTGCGGGAAGGTACTTGTTGCTCAGCTGCATGCCCGCAGCCTTGAGCGCGGTAAAAACCTTCCCGAAGGCTCGGATTTTTTTTCAATCCGAGTAAGAGTGGGGTCATCTCCTGTTTTCAGACAAATAACCAAAGGGTTATGAAGAAATAAGGGAAAGATTGTAAAACGTAGAAAATCCGGTAAAAGTTGAAAACTTACCGAGGATCCTATCCATCTCGGAGCCTTCCTCCAGGCGAAGATTCAAAGTGTTCTCCAGATCCCGGATAGTTGCTTTGTCCTTTTCAGCTTGGTTGGAGGCATTGGATTGAGCAATGCCTACATCTAGCTGGCTGGCCTCCAGTTCTTTCTGAACCTTCATAAGTTTCTTATGAAGGTCCAGGTTCTCCCGGCGGAGGTTCTCGGCATTGCCGGCATCTTCAGCAATTTGTTTGGCCTTCGCCAAAGCAGCTGAAAAGCGAGGAAAAATCTCGAGTTAAGAAAACTCGGAAAAGTACTTAGAGAAAATAGCATAAAAGTGAAACCACGGGGAATAAAAATACCTGTTGTTTCCTTCAGCTGATGCTGAGACGATGCCAGCTCCGCTTCCTTAACTTCAAGAATAGAAAGAAGGCTTCTAACCTCCTTATTCTTGACCGTTAGTTTGCCGAAAACTTCCATGTTTATGCTTTCAGCGGTTTGCTAAAACACGGAAATGAACCAGAACTCTTAAGTTAGAAACAAGCATGATAAAGTTGAAAGCATTAAGTTAAAAGCATGCATTTGACTTATTGCTTGGGGGCTAGAGATATTACCTGGCTCATCCGCTGCAAACCTGACAAGTTCTCCTTGAATTCTTTTACATATTCAGAAAAAAGAATTCCAACATGATGCATGCCGTCTTGGATGACCTGATGAGGTGATAACACAAAGTTATTTCGGACAATTAGTCCGCCTTGTGGCCAAGGACGGATTAGGGGAGCAGAAGCGAAGAACTTCTTAGCTGCCGGACGAATGTATCCGAGATCGTCAAAAGGTTCTTCCTTTACCTTGAAGTCCTTGTCAAAAGTAGGAATGGGTTCGTCTTCTCCAGATGTCCGAGAAGGTCCGCCCATCTCTGGCTCCGCCCTTTCCCTCGTAACCAAGTTGGATGCAATAGGCTGGCTGGATGGCTGGAATTGTTTGTCCGGGTTTGCAGTTTTATTTTCCCCACTGAGAGTTGTTGGAGTGGGTGGAGCTGCAGCTGAAGACGGCATTCCCTTGCCAGCAGTAGCTTTATGTTTCTTCAGTTTCTTTGACTTCAAAGGAACTGGTGCAAGGCTGAAAAGGAAAGATCTGAGAAGTAAATACGTCGAAGAACCAGAATGGAATGAGAGAGTAAAAACCTCAGAAAAATACCTGGAGGTGGCGATGGGAATTCCATCAAGATTTATCACCTCCTCTGTGATCACTTGCCTCTTACGTTTGCGACCGCCAGAAAAGCTGGCGTGCAATTCGTCAAGTTCAGCGTCGGAGGCAAGATCTGTTTCCATGAGATCGTCGAACTACAGAGAGCAAAAATTTCGACTAAGTCAGAGATATCAGGGAAGGATAAAAATCCGAGAGAATCCCAAATCAAGGAAAAGTAAAACTACCTTAGGGACGGGGTTCTCCTCATGATACATCTCCAAGCTCTCCTTATATTGGTCGCGAGTAGCGACCAATTGGTTGACTCGTTTCTTGAAATCCTTCTTTGTAAAGGCTTTGTCTGTCCCTCTCATTCCGTCTTCTGGGCCTTTGTATTCACAAAGAAGCCGGGGGAGGAGGGCAAGAGGTTGAATACGACGACCGAGCCACCATAAAATTGTGTCTGTTCCGGTCAAAGGAGACTGAGAAGAGGTGAGTTTGGCAATACGCCGTTTGATCTTCAACAGATCATCCGGCAAGGTCTGCACTGCTTCGACTGCCCAACTCTCTTGTGGAGTGGCGGCGGAATTGATGAATGGAGGAACACCATTTTCTTTTCCGGGAAACGGGATGTCGTGATGATAAAAGAAAGAACCCGTCCAAAACTTGACGGATTCTGATGTTTTTATCTTTGGGTACCAGTCTTCCCTAAATCTCCGAAGAGTGAAAGAAATGGTCCCGCAGATGGGAAGAACACCCTCTATAGGGTTACGTTTCACTCCGAAGCAGTATTGCCAGAAGTCTAATCTAGGTGCTATTCTGAAATACCCTTCGAAAAGGGCTTGGAAGCCGACTAGATAGAGAATAGAGTTTGGGGGAAGATTGTGAGGTTGAACACCGTAATGGTTGAGGACTTCTAGAAAAAAGGCGGATGGCGGAAAACCCATACCTCTCGCGATGTGGGAGGTAAGGAGAACGCGTTCTCCATCCTTTGGCGTTGGCTCGGACTCGTCCTCCGGGCTCCGCCATTTGCCCTTCAGCAGCATCCCCTCCTTCTCCATCGTCGAAAGGAGGTAAGGTGGAATACTGCTCTAGCTCCAATTGCCGGCATTTTCCCCTTCTTCTTCCGCCCCGGTGGCGGCGGACGCGGCCGCGAGCTCCTCTCCGACGAGGATGATTTTTACCTCCGCCGTCTTGGAGGATCCCGCGAGGTTGGTGGCGGCGAGAGGAATTTCCTCGCTCGCTGCGCTGCCGGTAGTTTTCTCCGGCTCGTCGCCGGTTGCACGCAGGGGAGAATCCACCATGGGATCCATGGTGTTGATGATCTCATCGATCTCCGCCGCGACGGAGCGGGACGGAGAAGAGCTGGGAGAAGCCATTTTTCGGCGGCGCGATGGAGATTCCGTACCTCCGGTGATTTCCCAGACGGCGTGCGTTCGTACGTTCGCTGGAGGTTTGCTCTGTTTGCAGTGTGCTTGGGCGCTGTGGAGGCGAGAAGAGAACTGGGAGCAGAAGGTTTGCCGGAGAGGACGGTGTCGAATCCATGACTCAACAAAGCCCTTCGATGAACCTATCGGGTTTCGATTAGGAGAACCCATGAGCGCTGGTGGAATCGTCGGCTAGACAGGGGGCGAGATTTACCCAGGTTCGGGGCCCTCGAAGAGGTAAAACCCTTACTCCTGCCTCTTGTCGATTTGTATTGATGATTAGATCGGTTACAAAGGTTGTGCTCGAATCGAGAGTAGGTCTCGAGTTCAAGGCTTTTGGTCGTGCGGTATTGCTTGGTTCTCTCTCGGGGGCTCTCCTGGCCTTATATAGGCGGCCAGGTCTCGAGTTCTACCCGGAGAGGACTCCAACCCTAGCTAGGTCGGTTACATGTTTTCTAACTTAACCCGCAAGTTTAATGCGGGTGGGCTTCACGTGGGCCTTCTGGAGTACTCCAAGGGCTCCTCTTCTTGGGCCTTCACCTTGGGCCTGAGAGGGGGTGTCCTTATCCGCAGGATCCAGAATCCATATCTTCGTCAGACGGAGACGGCTATTTATAGCCGGAAACCCGTCGCGATGCGTGCTAACGGCTCTTTTGACCGTTGGATGATCAACGCATGTCAATCGCCGGAAATTCCGGGAAATGAAACGACGGGTGATTATTGCTATCTCCTCGTTTCCTGCGAGAATCTGTCAGAGATACGTTTCAGGGTTTCCCGCTCGACACCTAAATGTCCCTGACGTCAGCAAGATTAAAGCGCTGTCGTAGAAAGTTCCTTCTCTGCGAAGATTCGTGGAAGAAAAGCCGGATTTTCCGAAATCTAAGTTTTGCGTTATGACATTACTCTGATAAAAATAAGAATCAAGACAGAGAGCCCATATTTCTCGGAAAGCATGCAACACTTGACGAAAGACGGCAAATCGGAGTCTTAATCCTTCTTGGGGGCTACTGTCGGATATATACCAACTAGGGGTATATCAGATGGTAGTCTAAAGTGCCAGATTACCAGGGTCTTCTAAATGGTAATGGGCTACGGTCCATTGGGCGGCCCAGTAAGCTGACGCACGGAAGCCGGATTCTAGAAGAATCCGGATCACGGCCCACGTGATACGGCTTGGAGTAGAAGGTGGATTCCTTACTTTCCAAGTTAACTCATACCGTAGTCTTCTAGGTTTCCTTCTCTGTATGCCCTAACCCGGCTATTATATAAAGCTGGATGGGAGATAAGATAGATAGACAAGAAGCTAAAGGCTAACTGGCCGAGAGTTTGATCCTTGACGAGCAGCTAATAGAACCTCACATTGTACTATGTATTCCCAGGCCTTAGTCCTGAATAGTGAGATTGCAGGAGTAGGAACGCCGCATTACTGCGTCGTACCGAACCTGGGTAAAACCCTGTGTCCTTGATCATCGTACAATCACGTCCCCCACGTCTCTATCGGTAGTCTCATGGCACCCCCCGTCTATGAAATCTACTACGATGTCTCGACAGAGGTCCTTCTAGAGATAACAGGAGTGAAAGGATTTTCATCACTATCTGAGAAGGATTCCCTAGTATGTTCCTCAATAGGAGGTAAGCACAGAGGAGGGGCCTTCTCAGGGTGAGTTGGTGCATCAGGATTCACATGATTAGCAACAGAAAGAAGTTTTTTTTTTATTTAGCAAGTTGGCTCTAGCCACTTCCCAGCTAAGAAGCAAATCAACAGTCTCCAAAGAAATAGAAGACGGATCGATTACTAATTCGAGAGCTTTGTCTAAAACATTATTATCAGCTAGCACAGAGAAAGAATTAGAGCATGCAGTCTTACCTTCATCCCTCGATGCAATGGATTGAGTAGCCCTTTGGAGGATAGATTCATTGGCTCTACCAGAAGCAAGTATCCTGGCACTGCTCCTCAAGGGTGCAGGCTGAGCTGGAGTGAAGGAGGATGGAGCATTCACATGAGGCACAAAGACAGGAATAACAGGTGGCATGGATTCATTATCCAGGTCAGGGTTCTTGTCAACCTCCATAATGTGCACTGCAGAGGAATGCATCTGTTGACTTTCCACAGTATTAGCAGACATGGCTGACAAGGATTTTGATTGACTATCAGTCTCATAAGTGTTCTCAGGAGATTCAATTACAGGTGGTAACTCAGCACCAGGGATTTGTTGAAGCATCCCGTTCTACATACAACTCTTGTCACTTTTTGTTTGCAACAGCTGCTTGAGGAACTCCTCATAGGTCAGTTCATTCTGCAGTGGTTCCTCTGGATTCTCAACAACGCCTGCTGTTATTAGCTTGGGAGCTGCCAGGTATTCAAGATACCTATCATAGTGATCAACAACAGGGGTTGCATCAACCCTAGAGGTAGAGCCCACAGAAACATGAATCAATTGCCTCTGCTCATTAGGATTATATCCAAACCTATGTACTTGAGCAGTAAATGAGTCATCATCACTGTCATCATCTATACTTTCTGAAGGTTCAGGAGCCTTTCTCTTTCCTTTGTCATCACACATTGTATCTTTTGTTTGAGTAGGGAGACAAGAACCCCCTTGCTGTCTAGCATATGATGCCCTGGCATCCCGCATGAAACCCAGAGACAGGGTTAGCACCAGTACGCCCTGAACTAGGAGGGTCCTGCCTGGCCCTTTTAGGGGTGTGTTGAGATTCACTCTCTCCCAGATTCTCACCTTCCTTGTTCCTTGATGCAGCTTCAGAGACAGTGTTCTTGGCTTGCTTGCTAACAGGAATTTCCCTAGTAAACTCAATATCGTAGAACTTGTTTGCAATGTTAACGTTTGACACAACAGGGGGAACCAGAGAAACATCAGTAGTGCCAATTCTAACTCGAACATAATTCACATTGTTTAAACTATGCCTTTCCACAAAGATGGGTCTGCCCACAAGGCTACCAATGAAAGCAGCAGTAGGGAAGTTCCTGTTGTCCAGAGGGATGCCCTTGACTTGGAACCAAGCAATGTCTAGTTCCCCTGTAGCTCCATACTCTGGTGTCCAGTGTGCTACTCTAATCACCACCCCAGGGATGGTGCGCAAGCGAGCATCACTGAAGTGAACCCAGGCATCGATGTCTCTAGAGCTCGGGAACCTCATAAGAAATTTTCTAGCAGCGAGGGGCTTTGCATACCATCTCCAAGTACAGTTCCTGCCAGCCCATTGAAGGAATTCCTCTTCAATCTCTCTTCCAGAAGGATTCCCTTCTAGGATTTCAATAACGGCCTGATGCATCTCCTTAGGTGGAGCAACATTCCTAATGTCAGGAATAACAAAAAAGCCTCCTCCTGGAGTAGCTGCACCCACAAAGGGGGCTGCAACTTCCCAAGGCTTAATCTCATCATACAGGAATTTGTCCCCATGGTCATCTCCACACAAGATGCACAAGCAGTCTGTGTCAATTGGCCGAGCATCCTCCTCCTGAAAACTGACTGAGCGCGGTTGGACTTGGTTGCCAGCATCACTTGTTGTCTCATCGTCAGATTGATCATTGAAGTTAACAAATCCACCATCTCTACCAACCTGAATCGTGCCAGAGCGATTATGAAGAGAAACTACCCCATGATCCCTTCCAACCTCAATAGTACCGACAACTGCAGAGGAGTTGTCTAGAGGAGGTTGATTAGGATTAGAGAATGTAGAGTCCCTCCTATCCTCGAACGAGTTATCCGAGTCTTCCTCACGCATCTCTGCGCGGTGATTCCAGCGATCCCTGTTTCCTTGATTGGCCGCAGAGCTCCTTGAGGGTGCACGGCTAATGGCACCAAGGAGATTGTTACTGTAGTTGCTCCTTCCAGCATCGCGGCCAGCACCACGGCCCCGGTCGCGGCTGCGAGAACGGGTATCCCCACGTACCTGGTCACGGCGATCCTCCGCCCTTCCCCGCTGCACGGGAGCACCATAGCCCCCCGCCGGATTTGTGCGGTTGGAATCGAACGCGCCTGTGCCGTACCCTTCTGGCGGCCAGCGGGGTGGGAAGTTGGCCCTCGGAGGTGGACCACCACCGCGGCCACCTCCCCGCCTGTCGTAGTTGAAGGACATGGACTGAGTTGGAGAAGAAACAACCGTAGCGAAGCTCCGACGATCCCCTTGCACTGTCCCCTCCCAAGGAAGAACATGACCTGGATCTGAATGACGGAGAATCGATTTGAGCGGTTGGATCTGGACGAACACTACCCTAGGTCTCCCCGCGGCTTTTCCTCTCTCCCAGATGTGAGCGAATCTCGCGTTTAGATCTGGGGAAGGTGGGGGCGAGGAGATAAGGTATCCTGGACGGAACGTGACGGCGTCGTGGGCGGCGCACCACCTCCAGGCCCACTCGCAGCGAGCGGGCTAGACGGCGCACGGAGCCCCACCGGCGAGTCACGGAAGAGCGCACGAGGGCCCAGCGCATGACACGGTCGCTGAGGGACACGTGCATCAAGGATCTGGACACGCGGTGATGGGAACTGCTCACCAACCACCGCCGTGAAGCACGGAAACTGGAGACGTGCACCCGTAACCACCGCTTCATCGTGACGGAGCTGGCGGACATCAACGGCGATACCGTCCTCACCCACAAGCACCAACCTGCGCTCGGCGCACCGGAGCAGGACCGTCCCCCCCGTACAACATGACTCTTGTGACGCGCCATAGAACGCACCCCAACGTATAGTCTCGGGAGAGGAAGGCCACGTAGTACCGGCGAGGTGCTCGGGTCCATCGGCAGCGATGGCGTGGTGGTGCGTGTCGGTAGGCGGAGTCGCAGCGCGTTCCGTGTCGGTCGACTCCATCCTATATTTTCCTCGCAAGTATATGGAGATCAACATGCTTACAGAATCTGAAACTTTTCAAGTGTAACAAGTAAAAACATGGAGGTGCCACTAGCCAAAGTAGGCCTCTCGTGAGCGTACGGAAGGCCACCGCGAGGGATCGATGCGTGGCGAGGGTGGAGCGTAAAAGGGAGCACAGATTTATTTTGAGATTCGTTTTTTAGAAATAAAATATCTCGAGAACCGTATTTCGGACTGATGAACCATTTTCATATTTGAGATCCTCGCGTCAAGATTTTCAAAACTAGATCCCATATTGATAGGTTTCGAGAAACCTTTTCTCGTACTTTATACTCCTTGTTATATACACTTTGTACTTTCAGTAGCAGTTTATACATCCAGTAGCGATGTATAAGAATGTTCGGCTTCGCCTCTATATTTTTTTAGTCTCGCCGTCGCCTCGATGACCATTTATAAAGATCTTGAAGGGGTACATAGATCGTTGTGCGCATTGGTCGAGGCGTGCATTGTCGTAGTGAATGCTACGACTCAGTGTTGCCTCGTGCTACCGCTCGACCGGCTTCGCCTCGAACAAAGCGTCTATGGCGCTTCACCTAAAAAGTACACATACATTGTATATGAAAGCATACAAAAGTTGACGCTGAAAGTATACACACGCTGTACCTGAAAATATAAACGCGGTGTACCTAAAAGTACACGCACGTTTTTGTACACCGACGTCAGGACTGTATATACTCCCGCGATGCTTCTATGTGTACGCCCACGTTGGTACTGAAAGTATACGGTGTACAAACACGCTGCTACTGAATGTACACGGTGTATATGGTGTATATCCACGTGTCTGCTACAGAATGTACACCCACGTAGCTACTAGAAGTATAAACTGTTAGTGAAAGTATAAAGTATATAGAACAGGAAGTACAAAGTAAAAAAAAAAGTTTCTCAAAACCTATTTACATGGGATCTAGCTTGGAAAATTTCGACGCGAGGATCTCAAATATAAAAATGGTTCGTATTTTCAAAAAACGGTTCTCACGATATTTCATTTTTAATAAACGAATTTCAAAAATAAATATGTTCACACCCATGTGTGTGAGGGAATGGAAAATCCTACAAAAACTCTCTCGTGCTGCCACTTGTCACGCATACGAGCACCCACGGGGGTCTGCAAGGAAGGAGAAGACGACACTTGTCGCAAGCATAGCACGCGCGAAGTGACCTTTGGAAGGGTTCCTTTTCTAGTCATCCTCAAAACATGGCCCGTGTAGTTAGTATATATAGAAATAACTAGATGACCCGTTGCGCCCGCTTGGCGCAAATATCGCATTTATGCTATAATTTTATTACATAAGAAAAAAAAATTGACCAATCCTTTCATTGCAATTTTGCTTAAATGTCCATGTTATTTGTACCATTACCCACAAGACAAATTATCAGCTTGGCCTACCAATATCCACCAAGACAAATTTCATATTTGCATATAGCACAAAAGGAGCTTGCAAAATTAAAGTCACGTATATTATTGCAAAACCAAGAAATGATACAGGGATCCTAAAATAAACATACTCCATATAAGCACGTCAATTATGAGAATCCAACTCAAAATAAACACAAGAATGTGATATTTGTACACACTCACCCAAGTTACAGAGTTACTCGACGTTGGAACTATTCCAATTGACGACCTTTACACGTACAAAATCAGTTTTTTTTTTTGGTAAACTGGGTTATTTTCTGCAGCAAAGAACACAAATGCTTGGAGACGAACCTCAACCGACATCACAAGCTGGAAACAATAGTGAATCGACTGAAGGATCAGAATAGAGCTGTTGAGTGCGAGGCAGAGAGCACCACACCTTGGTGAATTGAGCCCGATGATCTATGTCTTGCCAAATACGGATCTAGCAAGATTGTTCACTTGGGTAATAGGATTAATTTATATTATAAGATGAGCACCATTCCTGATTAAAAGCACAACATTTACCACAATAATACTGGATATATGACATGAATCAGAAAAGCTTCCCTATTCACTGTCCATTAATTGCACAAATGACAAACTACATATAGATGAGACCGTGGACATAATACTGACCAACATTCATAATTTAGAAAATAAAAGTAAACCACAAAATTATGCTATTTTTACTAATACATAGAAACAGAGCATGGTCCTGCCTCATTCTGTTGTCAGCTTCAATAATCTTGGATCCCACTATAAATTGCATAACCATTCCAGATGTCACAGTCGGAGTAATACCCAGCTCCATAATAGTACCACAGTTTGATGCAAGGATAGCACACACCTAGTATAAAGAACCTACTCCAATAATCGAATGGATGTCATAAAGTGGGAGCTAACTGCACACCAGAAAAATGAGAGAAATAACAGTGTAGATCACCTGTTCTCTAAATGGTATCTTCCTATCGGCACTGTATTTCCAGGCTTCCAGCAAAAAGATCATGACGGGCATAACAAGATGTAGTACAAGCCACAAGGCATCTGTATGTGCCAACGAAGGAAAATAGATGCATTGTGTACATTGTACGATGCACATGAAAATCTGTTCCATTAAATAACACAGAAAACTTCAAAGTAAAAGACATTTGGTGCATTATCACCCAAGTCATGGTTTCTCAGGAAAATATCAATCTGGTTAGTTTAAATATAAGTGTACCCCAAGAAATTGACACATGTTAACATGTACAAAATAAAATAAAACCAACCAGAATATTTGGCCCAAAGAATATGGTTATTCTGATCAATATCAGTTCAAAAATAAAACCTACATGCTCTTTACTGTGGATGAAGCACATATGCTGACCTGACTGCAGATGACACACATGACTACTTGAACTCAATGGGGGCAGTTTCTGAATCATAGTGAGCAGAAAATTAGAGGTAAGGTACCACAGCTAAGATTCAAGATTAGTGAAATAGATAAAGAAATGTAACATCGAGAAAAAACAAATAAATTTTTAGCTTGTGATGTGCCGAGTAAGGCAGTAACCAACCACTCCACTATCCAGTTTAGAATGCATGAGCTATTTCAAATACCATTTTCATCGCACGCCTCGAATAATGCACCACAACAGATTTACATTCAGATGGTCGTTTCTTGCATAATTAGATAAAGCCATGGATAGTTTTCATGGAAGCTCGTGGTACAAATAAAATCATATGTAACAAAAAATAGGCACATTTGCAACGCCTTCTTGAGTAATATTTAGGGATATTATCATAGAAAATCCACTCAATATCTTGATTCCACATGCAAGAATTGAAACAATAGACACACAGTACCTTTAGCTATGCATCTCAATAAAGTTTTAAGAATGTCCTAAGAAACCAGAGTGTGGAGAACTTGCCTTCCTCTGGTATGCCCTGTACAGAAGATATCAATGTGTAGAATAAGGGCATCAAAAGAATAGTGTCTTTCTAGGTTGAGCGCATGTGATAAGACAAAAAAAAAGATATGTAAACCTTGTGAGAAACTAATATCTAGCAAATAATGTTTTTTGCGTAAAGGCCATTAAATGAACAGTTCATGATCTCCGAACCTAAGCAAATAACGTATCAAGTATTCCTCGTCAACAAAACACACATTTATTAACGGTTGATTGTCAGTAAAATCATAGAAGGATAATTTCAAAAAATTTGAGGGTGGCATCATGAGTAAAGAATAGCCTATTCGCAAAAAAAAAAGTAAAGTATAAGCCTGGAGCAGCAAATAGTAAGCAGTTTGAGCATGAGAAGGATATGCAAAGAAGAAAGAAGACAATTGACATGCATTCTAGACTAAGGATCAGCTGGTGCAGATCATGGCGGATCAACATGTGCACAAAGATCATAATGCTCACAGAGATACACAAAATCCCCCAAACTACAAACAAAAAAATAAAACAGTTTCATGGTATCGATTCAGTGCATATCATGGAGCATCAGGACATGAACAGAGATTAGAAAAACACCTCTACACCTGACGTTCCTTGCTCACCTCCATATAATGCTCCCAGATATACAAAACATGGCCCAAACTACAAGCAAAGAAATAAACCGAGAAACTATAAGAAGAGGTCGGTGTTTGAGGATCAGCAACGAGCACGCAAGTAACCACGAATTAGGCACGTACAGTAAAATAATATTAATGGATGAACTTGACTTACAAATACGCGGCAGACGCCCTCCTAGGTTCGCATCCCCTCCTCCGCCGTTCCCCGCAGCCGGCACACATCCACGACACAAAGGGGAGAAAGGAAAGTGAGCAGAGAGAGATTGAAAGGAAGCGACAAAGAGAAGAAGGAGCACCAAACCTAAACGAATCTCAGCCCCGTGCTGCCGCTGTGGCCTGACCCTCGTCTCCTAGGCATTCTGGCCTCCATCGTTAAATCTGGGGCACGAGGACGACAAGAGACAAACCGGCGAGGCGGCCGGTGGCGTCGGAGGGCACGGAGCGCGGCGGCCATGGCGTCACCGACTGGGAATCAAGGTGCTGCTCGCAGTCGAGGACACGTTGGAACAGGTCGAGCTCGTGTCCGGCTGCGTCAGCACCGTCATAGACGGGGACGCGCGCTGACGATCCGCGTTGCTGCTACGCCGTTCCATCGTCCTCGTCCGCGCCGCCCCTCCTTGCGCCGAGGAGGCAACCCACTGCGGCTCCAGTGCAGCCGCCGAATTCCACCTCCTCCTCCCGCCGGGGACGAGCCAGCGGGCCACCTCCCCCATCAGGACATCCCCTTCCCTAGCCGAGGAGACGGCCCGCTGCGGCCTCCGGATAGCCACCGGCCGCCTCTTGCTTCGACCTCCCTGCCTCCTCTGCACCAGACACAGAGCTTCAGTGACTTCGTGAGATGAAGTCTCACCGTGACTTTGCCACCCGCGGAGCCATCCGATCATGATCCGAGGGACGTGATTGACCCAAAATAATTAGCTAAAAATTTAAAATCTTTAAATAAAATTGAAAAAATTGCAGGACATCATATATGTTGCACTGACTATTCTGTGAAAATTTCGTCTCATTTGGATAACTAGTTTATGATTTAAGTGAGTTTTCATGTCAAAAAGTAAAAAGCTATTTAATTATTAATTATTTGTCCAAATGAAACAAAACGTTCCCAGAATACTAAATGGAACATGTAGAATTTGTATGCTTTTTTTCAAAATTTTCTGGATAATTTGAATTTTGGGTTAAGTTTTTTGGACCAATCGTGTCCGTCGGATCATGATCTGATGGCTCTTGGGTGGCAAAGTCACCGTGAGACTTTATCTCACAAAGTCACCGAAGCACTGTCCCTCTGCACCTGCCTGCGTGGCTCTTGAGCGGGGAGGGGAAAAGATTAGGGGAATAGAGACGGCAGAGGGGGAAAGAATGGGGACGCAGGGCTCACGGGACTACGGGAGGATTGCTGGTTAGGGTTTTCACCGCGCAGGAACAGTTGACGGGCCATCCAACGGCTGGGAGTGGCGCGATGGACGGACAAGGAGGCGTCACGTGGCAGCTCAGGGGGAGTTTTTTTTTTTTTTTTGATAAAACTCGGGGCGAGCGAAACACTATGCTGGGCTTTATACCGTCGCTAGTAAGACCCGTTTGGACTACATTTGGAACTTCCGGGTCCTCATTCTTGGTTCCTGCTATTTATCGCTTTAAGCGAGTCTATACTAGCATCGTAAATGGTCCCGTAAATGGTCTATAGAAAACTTCTGAAGGAAAACCAGGCAGAAGCGCGGGACAAAGTGACCGCATTGCCACGCACGAGATATAGGCAGACCAAAAAAAACGTGTACCATAGATAAAGTTTTTCTCTTCTGATTTTATTCTGCCGTTTCCCGAAATGTCCTGAAAAATGTATTTGGAACATTTTTGTACAAATTTTCTATAATTTGTAACAGTGTTTACCCCATATAAAACAATTCACAAAAACGAAATAACAATTCACCCCATATAAAAAATATTCACGTATGTTTGAAAAAATTCACCTTCCTAAAAAAGGTCACGGTTCAAAATCACCTATATTACTATTTTGTTTTTATTGGACAACATGAATATTTTTTTTAATCCGTGAATATTTTTTAAACTCAAGAGCATTTATTTGGATTTTTGAACCACGTGAACATTATTTAATTGCAAAAATAAGTTTTTTACCTCTTTTGTATTTTCCCGATAGTTTCTGAACCTTTTTTATAGGTGAAAATTTTCGAAAATGTTCACGGGTAAAAACTGTATACGAGTATATTGTGTTCACGATTATAAAATGTTCACGGGTAAAAATTGCTCACAAGTAAAATGTGTTTACGGGTAACAAATGTTCACGAGTAAAATGTGTTCATGGTTAAAAACTATTCACGGGTAGACAAAATTCAGTTGTAAAATGTGTTTGCAGTTAAAAATTATTCACAGGTAAAATATGTTAAAGCGTAAAAATTGTTCTGAGTAAAATGTGTTCATGGTTAAAAAATATTCACGGGTAAAATGTGTTCAAGGGTAAAAAGTGTTCCGAGTAAAATGTGTTCACGGTTAAAAGATGTTTACAAGTGAAATGTGTTCACAGTTAAAAAATGTTCACGGGTAAAATATGGCCATGGGTAAAAAATATTCATGGAAAAAATGTGTTCACGATTTGAAAACATCGGGTGTTTGAAAAGGGTCACAATTTAAAATGCTTAAGGAGTGTTTGACAAATTAAAAAAAAATTACATTTACAAAAAATAATCATGTTTTCAAAAAATGTTCATGTTTTTAATTTTCTTTCATAGTTCTTTTAAAAATTAACGGGCTTGAAAATGGTTCATACGCGTTGCGAACCTTTTTTAGTTGTAAGTTGTGAGTTCTTCCAATGAAATATTTAGGCCTGCCTATTGGGGATCACAAATTGACTTTGGATCAATTCATTTTTTAGTAGGTAAATTGACTAAAAGAACAGACCCGTGGCAAGGGAAACACATGTCATCGGCTGCTAGGTTGACTCTATCAAATGCTTGTCTTACTAGTATTCCCCTCTTTACCATGGGTTTTTATCTTTTGGGAGAGGGAAGTCATTAAGAGATGGATAGGGTGAGAGGAAGGTTTTATTGCACTAGTGGAAACAACCCCTTTCGTCCAGGGGCCAGGGGGCACCTGTCACGGTTGCAACAAAATCCGGGACAAATACTATGCATTGGTCCCGGTTTGTGCGCCCGAGGCAACAGAAATCGCCTGGGGGGGCATTGGTCCCGGTTCGTGGGGAGGCATTGGTCCCGGTTTGTGGCATTAACCGGGACCAATGCCTAGCCACAGGCCACGTGGCAGGCGCATGGGCATTGGTCCCGGTTCATTCCACAAACCGGGACCAATGCCCCCCTTCCCCTATATATACTGCCCCACAGCCCCCCTTCCATCTTTTTTTTTGCTTGGAGGTGTGAGAGAGGTGGGTGTTAGTGTGTGTTATTTTGCTATGCACACGAGGTGTTCGACGAAATTCCCGAGCCACACATAAGCTCACTGAAAATGGTATCTTCGACCGAGGTTAACAAACTTATCTTTTTCATTTGTAATTGATACATAAAAAGTAATATTTGTCGATGTACGGTGGTCATTTCTCTATTGAATATGTTATTGTAATGTATTTTGATAAACTTAATTATACGATGCAGATGGATGCACGGCAGCGATGGATGTACGGTGACCGACGCACTTCCGAGTATATGGCAGGCCTGAATGCATTTCTCGTTGTAGCTCAGGCGAACAAAGATAATGGCTTTATGTGTTGCCCATGTGTTGATTGTCAGAACGTCAGGGAGCACTCTTCCTCGAGAATCCTTCACGGCCACCTACTTTGGAGAGGTTTCATGCCCAGCTATAATTGCTGGACCAAGCATGGAGAAAGAGGGGTTGTGATGGAAGACAATGAAGAAGAAAAAGAAGATCCTTTGTTCCCTGAATACGGTGATACTGCAATAGAAGACAATGCAGAAGAAGGAGGTGATCAAGAACAGGCATCAGAAGAGCCCGATGATGATCTTGGCTGAGTTATTGCTGATGCAAGGGAAGACTGTGAAAGTGAATTGGAGAGGTTGAAACTGGACAACATGTTACAGGATAAATTGCGAAGATGATAGCACAAAGCTCGGTACCACACTGGAGTTGCTGAAATGGAAGGCACAGAACGGTGTGACTGACAAGGCATTTGAGAGTTTACTTCAACTAATGAAGCCAAAGCTTCCAAAGGATAACGAATTGCCTGAGAGTACGTACGAAGCAAAAAAATCTCTATGCCCTATAGGATTAGATGTGAAGAAGATACATGCATGCATTAATGACTGCATCCTCTACCACGGTGAGAAGTACGAGAATTTGGACGAATGTCCGGTACGCACTGCACTGCGGTATAAGATCAGAGCAGATGACCCTGGTGATGTTGACGGTGAGCCCCCCCCCCCCCCCCGTAAGAGGGTTCCTGCTAAGCTGATGTGGTATGCTCCTATAATACTACGGTTAAAACGTCTGTTTAGAAACAAAGAGCATGCTAGGTTGTTGCGATGGCACAAAGAAGACCGTAAGAAAGACGGAAAGTTGAGACACCCCGCCGATGGATCACAGTGGAGAAAGATCGAGAGATACTTCCCGGACTTTACAAGCGAGGCGAGAAACTTATGGTTTGGTCTAAGTACAGATGGCTTTAATCCTTTTGGGGAGCAGAGCTCCAGTCATAGCACCTGGCCCGTAACTCTATGTATGTACAACCTTCCTCCTTGGTTGTGCATGAAGCGCAAGTTCATTATGATGCCAGTTCTCATCCAAGGCCCGAGGCAACCTAGCAACGACATTGATGTGTATCTAAGGCCATTAGTGGAAGAACTCTTACAATTGTGGGGCAAACCAGGTGTACGTGTGTGGGATGAGAACGAACAAAAGTCATTTGACCTACGGGCGTTGCTTTTCGTAACCATCAATGATTGGCCTGCTCTTAGTAACATTTCCGGACATACAAACAAGGGATACAATGCATGCACACACTGTTTAGATAAGACTGACAGTTTTTATTTGGATAAATGTAAAAAGGTTGTATACCTAGGGCATCGTAGATTTCTTCCAATCAAGCATCCCGTAAGAAAGAAAAGAGGGAAGCATTTCAGAGGTGAGGCAGATAACCGGAAGAAGCCTGACCTCCGTAGTGGTAATGATTTATTCGATATGGTCAAGGACCTAAAAGTAATCTTTGGGAAGGGTGATGGCAGCCAACCAGTTCCAAACGGCCCTGATAAGCGCGCACCCATGTGGAAAAAGAAATCTATATTTTGGGAGCTACCCTATTGGAAAGTTTTAGAGGTCCGGTCTTCAATCGACGTGATGCACGTGACAAAGAATCTCTGCGTCAACCTGCTATGCTTCCTGGGCGTGTATGGGAAGTCAAAAGATACGCCAGAAGCACGGGAGGACCAGCAACGTATGAAAGACCCAAGCAACAAGCACACCGATACAGGGCGCGATTACTTAAGCAGTTATGCTCTTGCTAAAGCAGAGAAGGAAATATTTTTTGAAGTCCTTTACAGTATCAAGGTTCCGTATGGCTTCTCGTCGAATATAAAGGGGATAATAAACATGGCAGAGAAAAATTCCAAAACTTGAAGTCTCATGACTGCCACGTGATTAAGACGCAGTTTCTTCCGATTGCAATGAGGGGGCTTCTACCGGAAAATGTTCGAGTACCCATTGTGAAGCTATGTGCATTCCTCAACGCAATATCTCAGAAGGTAATCAGTCCAGAAATTCTGGCAAGATTACAGAGGGATGTGGTCCAGTGTCTTGTTAGTTTTGAGTTGGTGTTCCCACCATCCTTCTTCAACATTATGACTCATCTCCTGGTTCACCTATGTGAAGAGATTCATATTCTCGGTCTGGTATTTCTACACAATATGTTCCCCTTTGAGAGGTTCATGGGAGCCTTGAAGAAATATGTTCATAACCGTACTAGGCCAGAAGGAAGCATCTCGAAGGGCTATGGAACAGAGGAGGTCATTGGGTTCTGTGTTGACTTTATTCTTGACCTTAAGACGATTGGTGTTCCTGAACCGCGGCATGAGGGGAGACTGAGGGGAAAAGGAACGCCGGGAAAGAAAACAATGATACCCAGGGACGGGCATTCTTTCACCAAAGCACACTACACAGTTTTACAAAATTCTATGTTCGTGGCTCCGTATCTCGAGGAACACAAGAATATTGTACGCTCCACAAACCCGGGGAAGGATGACTCATGGATTAAACGCAAACACATGGAGACTTTCGGAAGTTGGTTGCAAACACATCTTATAAATGACACCACTATTGAAGATCAGCTGTACATGTTGGCCGGGCCACCATCTTCGACTATTGGGAGTTTTTAAGGGTACGAGATAAATGGGAATACATTTTACACGATCTCCCAAGATAAGAAGAGCACCAACCAAAACAGTGGTGTCCGCTTTGATACAACAAACAAGAATGGAAAAAAATGACACATACTATGGTTACATAGAGGAGATATGGGAACTTGACTATGGACCTTCTTTTAAGGTCCCTTTGTTCAAGTGAAAATGGGTCAACCTGAATGGAGAAGGGGTAAAGGTAGACCCGCTTTACGGAATGACAACAGTGGATCTCAACAATATTGGTTACAATGACAAACCAGTCGTCCTAGCCAATGATGTGGCTCAGGTCTTCTATGTGAAGGACATGTCCTCCAGACCGAAAAAAGAAAAAATAAGCAAACAAATACATCATACGATGAGCCGCAGCGTCACATAGTTCTTTCAGGGAAAAGAAACATCGTGGGAATCGAGGACACGACAGACATGTCAAAAGATTATAATAAGTTTGTTGAAATTCCACCCTTCACGGTGAAAGCTGACCCCACCATTCCGTTAAATAATGAAGATGCTCCATGGTTACGGACGAAGCGATCATAAGCAAGGGACACGAAGAAAATTCAGAAGAGACTAGATAGAGATGTTGTTGGTGATGTGTAATAATAAACGTGGAATACATGATCATAGTTTTGTTTGACCAATAATTTGTATTGACCGGTCAAAAGCTGGCAAGCATTGAGTGATTGACAACTATAATCAGCCTGACTTCATTATTATTCCAACCAACAGCACACCCACCCACTTTTCTGTTTCTCTCTCCTCCGTCTCGTCCATTGAGATGTGCGCTGCACACAGGGCCGCTGTAACCAGTCATGTGTGCAGCCGCGCATCCGGAAGGAGCGCCACGTCCGGCACATATTTCCCCTTTATCCCCGACCCCCCCCCCCCCCCCCCCCCGCTTGAAAACAGAGCATACGTCCTGCCGTGCATTTGGTACGCATATATGCACTCAGTAGCCACGGCAGGGCTGTAGGCTGGCGATACCAATTGTTGTGTTCTACATCCCCCTTTAAGGTTTGATACATCATTCAGTTCATCGACCAAATACAAATCATCGGGATTCTCCATCATACGTCCTGCCGTGCATTTGGTATGCATATATGATGAAGATTGTCTATGGTTGTGGCGCAATCCGAATAAAGTGACACAGAAGAAAAAGAAGACGCAAACCGAAAAACTCTAGAAACTGATTTGTGGTTTTGTACGTAAACACTCTACGGCCAGTGAAACAAGGAGTCTGTTAATTATGTTGCTATTAATGTAATCATTACTAATTTTAAAACAATATAAGATATTTATATTTAAATTATATGCAAATAGTAAAATAGTTAATAGTTTGAATAGTTAGAATAAATATTTAGTTAAACAGAAAATGGATTTGAATTAGTTATGCAAATTCAAGCACTTTTCATGTTGAAATTTTTGTCAAATTCGAAAGTATATAGAAGTTATTCATGTGCATATTCAAACAATTTACAAATTTTGGCGCTAAAACATTTGGGCGCGCAGGGTAGCACCAAATTTCAGAATACGTCCGGCCCCGGCCCGTGCCACCAACCGGGACCAAAGGGGGTACCTCTAGTCCCGGTTGGTTGCACGGGCCGGGACTAGAGGCCCATTAGTATAAATATCCAGGCCGAGCAACCACCCGGGACCGACCGGACTAGCCTAGGCGAAGCTCTGCCGACGGCGGGAATAGATAGAAAGATCCCGCCGGCGCTGGCTCCGGCCGTTTATTGCATTAGATTGGGCCATAGATTGGCCGGGGACGAGTTGGTACGTGAGCGAATGCATTCATAAAAGGCCCGAAGACCGGTGCTTACATTAGGGCGGCGGCGCGGCCACAGGCGGCCGACCGTTTCTTGATGACGGCCCTATTGGCCGTCCTTACATGCATGGGGGCGGTTGCACGACCACAGGCGGCCGGCCGTTTCTTGCGGGGTAGCAAACCTAGTTAACTAGTTGGCCGGGGGCGCGCCGGCGTCGGCCTAGTCCTCCTTGTCGGAGGAGATGCAGTGGTAGGGAGGCTGGACCCAGACATGGGCAGGCAGCTGGGCGCCTGCGGAGGCATCGGGGGCGCGCCCTCCAGTGGCGGCGGCGGGAGCTCCTGTGTCAGCGGCGGCAGCTCCTCCGGCGACCACTCGCCGCCGGTCCAGGCCCAGCGCATGCCGTATTCGAGGCCTCCCTCTCGGCGTTCATCACCTGCCACCACGGCGCCGGTGGTGGAGGGGAGGCATCGCGGACGTGTCGGCGTCGGCAGCCGCGGCGGCGGCCGCGCAGACGAGGACCTGCTCCCAGCGCTTGATCTCATCCTCGACGAGGGAGCGGCGGGAGGCCTCGTAGGCGGCCTGCATCTAGGAGTCCTCCTCGTCGTCGACGATGACCTCCTCGAACCATAGCTCCGGCTCGCTGCCGGGCGGCGGCGCTGCGTAAGTGTCGGCGTTGGCCTCCGGATTCGGGGGCGTAGCGAAGTAGGAGCGGCGGCGCTGGTCGTCCTCCTGCTGGAACCACACGTCCCAGTTTGGCGAGTTCAGCGCGTAGGCGGGGTCCCTGAGGAGGTGGGCCGGCAGGAGCGCGCGGCGGCGAGCTATCTCTTCGCGAGCGCCTTCGTTGGTCAGGACCGGCGGTATCGGGATCCGCTGCGGGTTGAGGTGCCAGCCGTCCGGGAGGTGGACGTCCGGCCAGAAGACCGGCGTGGCGTGCTGCCAGTGCCACGTGGCCTCCTCCTTCGGGCCGTACCGGCGGAACCGCTTGCCTGGCGCGGCGCGAGGCGGCGGGTGGCGCGCGGCCGGAGGTGGTCCTGGGAGGCGCGGGTTGGCCCCGATCCGCATGCCGCCCGGACCGAAACCAAATGCCTCCCGCGGTAGGGGGGGTGGGGAGGGAACGCCGCCGTTGCGGCCTCTCTGTCCGGCGCCCCTGGAGGACCCGGCCTCGTGCTCATTCTTGGCCTTCTTGAAACAGCGGCGGGGCGACATGGCTAGGGTTAGGGTTTGTGCTGAGGGAGTGGGTGTGCCGGTGTACGGGCGGCGGGGTCCCTTTAAAAAGGACCGGGGCGGGGATGGCGTGCCAACCGGCGGTGAGAACGTGGCGGCGGTTGCAGGTGGCGTTGAATGCACGGTTGAAGCCGAGGCGGCCACTGGGTCGCTGTCCGGTGGGCCCTTTTTGATCGTTCGTGGCCACGGGTTGGGAAGTGGGGGACGGGGGGAAGACGAGGCGGCCACTGGGTCGCTGACCAGTGGGCCCTTTGACCGCGCGTGGCCGCGGTTAGGGGGATTAATAAAAGACGTTTGGACGTGGGGGAAGGCGAGGCGGCCACTGGGTCGATGGCCAGTGGGCCCTTTGACCGCGCGTGGCCGCGGTTAGGGGGATTAATAAAAGACGTGGGGACGTGGGGGAAGGCGAGGCAGCCACTAAGTCCCTGGCCAGTGGCCCCCTTTGACCAGGCGTGGCCGCGGCTGGGGAAGGGGAGGCCGGTTGGGGATTACGAGGCAGGCAGCCGCTGTGTCGCTGCCTGTCCCTGTCCCTTTTCCGACTATTTCATTACAAAAAATTGGATGTAATTGATGCACTTGACTAGGTTAGCTAATTTAGATGTTCATCACTTCACTTAGTTAATTAACTGGTACAAATTTTTTATTTTTTACGTAGATGTAAATTTGCACGTTTTAGAACCAGTTATATACTAGTAATATTGCATAGGAGATGCACGTCTTAACTAACAGAGCGATTAATTGAGCAATAGTTAGAGAAATATGCGATGGTAGCTGATTTTGGTACTTAACTATAGATATAGACATGTTTTTGCATGAAAATATATCATCACAACATCTCCGTCTAATTATCGTTATTTCTATTATATGAGTTGGCCACTTTTTTTATATATTTTTTGTAATTTCTATAAAATTGGACCCCTCTTATGTTTTGTTCACCCTCCGCCAATGGCTACAGGAATGGCACTGGAACGAACATAGCAACTGGAACGAACATAGCAACTGGAACAAAGACAGGAACCACCTTTTGTGGATACTACGTCTGCGAGTTCATTCGTCAGACGGGAACCACCTTCATGTACGTCCACTAGTAGAGAAGTGTCTTTCTATGGAACAGATTCTGTGGCGCATGGCTTCTTGGTGCGCCACAGAAATATATTTCTGTGGCGCACGGGTGGGCATGCACCACAGAAAAGAGGCATTCTGTGGCGCACGGGACCGTGGTGCGCCACAGAAAACAGGAATTCTGTGGCGCACCGGATAGGGGTGCGCCACAGAAATAAGTTGGGGGCCCACACCATGATTGCCACACTTCTATTCTGTGGCGCATGGTGGTTAGTGCGCCACAGAAATATGACATTTCTGTGGCGCACCACTGCCACGTGCGCCACAGAATTCCCATCCGAAAAAATTCTGTCCACACGCACCAACTCCACCCCCCCCCCCCCCGGAACGCCTTTTCTAGTTTTTGACGGAAGAGTTCGCGGTCTAAAAAGCATCAAAAAATAAATCCCTTATAGATGCACGGAGAGTTTAATGTCTACTTTTTTATCAAATTTTGAAATATGTATTTCGACTTTCTGAGCAAAAGTTCGTTAAAAAAAGTAAAATGGGCATAACTTTTGCATACGATGTTGAAAAAAAATGATCAAGATATTAAAAAAAACTAGAGAAAAAAAGAAACCCAACCTCACTCGCCTTCGGCCTGTGAGCTTTTTTTAGAATCGCCAAATTCCAAAAGGAACAAAAGTTATGGCCGTTTTAAGATTTTGACTAGAAAATAAAAAAAATAAAAAAAAATTCTGTGGCGCACCCCTTCATTTGGTGCGCCACAGAATTGTAGAAAATAAAAAAAAAATCTTTGGCGCACCCCTTCATTTGGTGCGCCACAGAATTCTTGAGGCAGGATTTCGAATCCTGCCTCCTCCCCTCCTCTTCTTCCTCTTCTTTCTCTTCTCCTCTTCTTCCCTTCTCCCCTCCACTTCTCCTCCACTTCTCATCTTCCCTTCTCTCTTCTACCTCTCCACTTCTCTCCTCTCCTCCACCTACTACTCCACCTCTCCTCCTTCTCCACCACCACCACCACCACCACCCCTCCTCCTCCTCCACCACCACCTCCGGCGAGCTCATCCTCCTCCACCACCACCTCTCCTCCTCCTCCTCCACCACCACCTCTCCTCCTCCTCCTTCTCCTCCTCCACCACCACCTCTCCTCCTCCTTCTCCTCCTCCACCACCACCTCTCCTCCTCCTCCTCCTCCACCACCACCACCACCATCACCACCACCACCACCACCTCCGGCGAGCTCCTCCTTCTCCTCCCCACCAACTCCGGTGACCCCCATCCTCCACACACCAACTCCGGCGAGCATCCGACGAGATCCGACGAAATTTCGAAATTTCAAAAAATTCCCGCGGCCAGATCTGGCCGCCTTTTTTTTTGAAATTCAAAAAAAAATTCTGTGGCGCACCCCCCCTTGGTGCGCCACAGAATTGCAAATTTCTATGGCGCACGGCTGGGGTGCGCCACAGAATTGACATTTCTGTGGCGCACGGCCATGGTGCGCCACAGAAAAAAATTCTATGGCGTGAATTCTGTGGCGCACCCCTCTGCCCCTAGGTGCGCCACAGAATTGGAAAATGGTGCGCCACTGATAAGGCTTTCTGTACGAGTGGTCAGTCGTCAATTTTTCTTATTACCATATATTTAAGTTACTTAGTTTCATTAATATATATTGACCACTCTTCTTTATATTAGATCGAACGGCTTTGGGACGGTCTTCTACCAAGGGACCGCATAAGAGCAATTCAGGAGGAAATTGCGGGCTAAATTTTATTTTGTAATTCCATCGGTCATGTAATATGCTCTATATACTTAGCTTCTCTAATATAAGTATTCCTTATTTTTCTATATATATGTATTACTGATACGTGCATTTTATATCATTATTTATACCCTCCATATAAGCATTATTGGGATGTTTTATCAATGTTATGTCATTGTTTTGCATGTTTTAGATGATTTTATGGGACTTTCCTATAAAGTCCCTATTTTTGGTATTTAATTTCTGGGTGTCAGAAAACACCTGTTTTCATGTTTTTGATGTTTCAGGAGCTACAGGTATCAAAATTGCGAAAGGAAAGAAACCCTGTCAGTTTTTCTTCGGGAGAAAGGCCGTGGGCACAAGACACAAAGGAGGAGGGCCAGGAGGTCCAAAAGGGGGTAGCCCACGCGGCCAGATTCCCTGGCCGCGTATGGGGCCCCCAAATGGGCCCAGAACACCTCATCCCCGAGGTCTTTTTGCTGACGACTCCGTCTTCCCCAAAAAGGAACACCCTAATTTTCCCGAGACGAGACGGAGCCGCCAGGGCGGCGAAACTCTCCGCGAGGGAGACAGATCCTGCTGCTCCGGAGCTCCGGAGAAGGGGGAAATCATCCCCATCTTCATCCCCATCTCCTCCTTGGCGTGGGAGGAGGCATCTCCATCACCATCCTCACCAGCACCTGCATCTCCACCATCACCATCACCGTGATCCACTCCGTTCCCCTCATAGTTTGATCATTGCTACACCCTAGATACGTGTTATTGTACTCCGTTGCATGTTTGGGATTGAGTACTTGTCATTATTTGGTGGTGGATCCATTGTTTCAGATTGTGTTGTACCACATATGTCACCATACATGATCCTGTTTGCACGTTGTGAGTAGTTCCCGCATGTTCCTGAGGGCATAGGATGAATTGGCAATGATTTGTTACATGAGATGAGTTGTTATTTGGTCTAGTATTTATCTTTTATGTGATTCTATGATGGTGTTGTACGAACGTCGACTGTACAACACTTCACCTACATGGGCTCATAGGAGAACACCGTAGTGTAGTGACGTGATGATGTCTTTAGGTGACAGGAACTTGAGACATAGTCGTTGAATTGCATTATGAGGGTACTTGTATCGGGGACCTTAGAGCATAAGGCTATGGTGGGACATCATGTCTTAATAATTCTCGTGCTGTCATTTAATTGGCCACGTGATCCATCATAAGGGGTGATAGTTTATTTATTTAGCTATTCCTATTTGTGGCTCCATCCGAAGAAGATTAAAACTAGACAAGATATACAAACATGTTATGCAATAAATCACTATGCCAGCTAAATCCGTGCAGCCCTCGGGAACGTTTTCCACATATAAGACACAAACACACACTTGAGCTTGTTCTCTTGCGCATTAGAGGATTGGGCTTTGTCTCTCATTGAGACCTACTACTTGCTGCAATTTACTTTCCGCATTTTACTTTACTTGCACTACACAATTAAAACACAAAAACACCTGTTGCTTTTATTATTCCTTTGCTATTCTACTTACCAGTTCCTTCTGCTCCTCGTGGGTTCGACAACCTTTCTAATTCGAAAAGTACTACAATTGATCTCCTGCACTTGGGAGCCATCAAGACACTTTTCTGGCGCCGTTGCTGGGGAGCGTAGCGCTATTGGTAAGAAGTTTGGTAAGGAAACTTGAAAGCTGAATTTTACTTGCTGTTGCATCCTGTTATTATTATGGCTTTTATGAGAGATGCTTCGGTGAAACTTGATTTATATGAGAGTGCTTATGCTATTAAACCTAAAGTTGTTGAAAAAGCACCTCATGATGATGGTTATATTATTCCCCTTGAATTTGCTAAAGCTGTTAGGAATGAGTATTTTGCAGGGGATGGAACAAAGGCTGCAAGTGATCACATACGGGCTATTGAGGATATATGTGGGCTAATTAGGCTCAAGGCTATTTCTGAGGAGGAGGTAAAATGCAAGTTGTTGTATCAGTCCTTAACTGGTGATGCTCGAAAATGGTATATGTCCCTGGATGAAGAAATTACACATAATTGGGATACTTTTATGAAGCTTTTCTTTCTTAAATATTTTACTCCTAAAGAGGCTTATGAGAACCGTTGCTTTATATTTAATTTTTGGCCACACCTTGGAGAGAGTATTACTCAAGCTTGGGGGAGGCTTAAGGACCTCCTTCGTAAGAGTCCTTGTCATGATCTCACAAATAAACTTATATTGATAAACTTTTATGTGAGACTACCTGATAGGCTAAAGCAATATTTGAATGGTTCATCTGGTGGAAGCTTTACAAATAATACTGCAGAAGAAGCTTGGAATTTATTGGAAATTATTTCGAAGAACTCTGAATATTGGGACCTAGACAAAGGTAATGAAGCTTATTTTGATTATGGATATTCATGTGTAGAAAGTTTCTCTAGTTCTATTTTGTTCAAGAATGTTATTAAAGATTTTGGTCTTGATCCATATGTTGCAATTGAAATAGCTAAGAAATTTGCTGAGCACATTCGAATTCCTAAAAGTGGCTTTGATTATTATGTTGAACCTGTTAAATCTTCTATTGTTGTCCCTAAATTTATTAAAGAAACACCAGTGTCATCCGTAGTAATAGAACAATATATTGAACCACCTCACTATCCTGAAAAAGTTAAAGAGAATTTGCTTATTGCTGTTGCTGACAAAAGTAGAAAGAGATGTTCTCAACCTAAAGAACAGGTGGAAGTCAAGAACCAAGTCTCTATTATTAAGCAATTAAATGAAGAATATCATGTTGATGTTTATTTATGTGAAGATGCTACCAAAGTTATTAAAGGGAATTAATCCAAAGTTGGTAAGCCAATTATATCATGCTCTTTTGGGACTTCTTGTTATCATGGTTTATGTGATATTGGAGCAAGCATTAGTGTCATTCCATATTCTCTCTATCAAGAAATTAAGCCTGATATTGATCCTATCACCATGGAAGAAACAGGTATGACCATTCAGCTTGCTAATAAAGATTATATTAGTCCCTTTGGAATTGTTAGAGATGTTGAAGTATTGGTAGAGAAAATAAAATATCCTAATGATTTTATTGTGCTTGGTTGTCCACAAGATTCTTTCTGTCCTATTATATTTGGTAGACTTTTCTTACATACTGTTGGTGCTGAAATTGATTTGCCTACAGAAAGGGTGTTTATTGAACGTGCTGGAGAGAAACTTGAATTTAATTTTTCTAAATTTGCTGATAAACCTGCTAAGAAAGAACCAAAATCTAAAGATATAATTGAAACTCTTGCTCATATAGCTGTAGCTTCATCAGACGTGGTGGAACGTTATATGCTTAATCAGGAAGAGCCATTTAATGATGCGGAAAAAGAAGCTTTATAACAAATATTATGGCAGCAACCTCCACAATTACAATTGCATATCCCACCTGATAATCTAGGAGTACTCCCACCTCCTAAAGGAGATCCTAGTTTTGAATTAAAGCCTTTGCCTGAAAATCTGAAATATGCATACTTGGATAAGAAAAATATATATCCTGTTATTATTAGTGCTAACCTTTCAGCTGAGGAAGAAGAGAAATTACTTGATGTGCTTAAAGCCCACCGTAAGGCTATTGGTTATTCTCTTGATGATCTTAAGGGCATAAGTCCAGCTCTATGTATGCATAAAATTAATTTGGAAGAAGATGCTAAACCTATTGTTGATTTCCAACGCCGTCTACATCCAAAAATGAAGGAAGTGGTAAGAAAGGAGGTAATTCGACTCATAGAGGCCGGTATTATTTATCCTATAGCTGATAGTAAATAGGTTAGTCCTGTTCATTGTGTTCCTAAGAAAGGTGGAATTACTGTGGTTCCTAATAAAGATGATGAACTTGTTGCTCAACGTACTGTTGTTGGTTATAGAATGTACATTGATTATAGAAAATTAAATAAAGCAACTCGTAAGGACCATTATCCATTGCCATTTATTGATCAAATGCTAGAGAGATTATCTAAACATTCTCACTTTTGTTATTTAGATGGGTATTCAGGCTTCTCTCAAATTCCAGTTCATAGTGATGATCAGGAAAAGACCACTTTTACTTGCCCATATGGTACATTTGCTTATAGGAGAATGCCTTTTGGTTTATGTAATACGCCTGCTACTTTTCAGAGATGCATGAATGCTATATTTGCTGATTATATTGAAAAGATAGTGGAAGTCTTTATGGATGATTTTTCGGTGTATGGTACTTCTTTCGATAATTGCTTGTTCAACCTTAACAAAGTTTTGCAGCGTTGTGAAGACCAACACCTTGTTCTTAATTGGGAGAAGTGTCACTTTATGGTAACAGAGGGAATTGTTCTTGGGCACCGTATTTCTGGAAGAGGAATAGAAGTTGACCCAGCAAAAATTGAAGCTATTGAGAAATTACCATATCCAAGAGACATCAAAGGTATAAGAAGTTTTCTCGGTCATGCAGGTTTTTATCGTAGGTTCATTAAAGATTTCTCTAAAATATCAAAGCCTCTAACCAATCTTTTGCAAAAGGATGTTCCGTTTTCTTTTAATGATGATTGCATAGAATCCTTTAATGTTTTAAAGAAAGCCTTAATAACTGCACCTACTATTCAACCTCCTGATTGGAACTTGCCCTTTGAAATTATGTGTGATGCTAGTGATTATGCAGTTGGAGCTGTTTTAGGCCAAAGGGTTGATAAGAAATTGAATGTTATTTACTATGCTAGTAAAACACTAGATGGTGCTCAAAGAAATTATGCTACAATTGAAAAAGAATTTTTAGCAGTAATATTTGCATGTGATAAATTTAGATCTTACATAATTGATTCAAAAGTCACTGTGCACTCTGATCATTCTGCTATTAAATATTTGATGAATAAGAAAGATGCTAAGCCTAGGCTAATAAGGTGGGTACTTTTGTTGCAAGAATTTTATTTACACATAGTAGATAGGAAAGGAGAAGATAATCCCATAGCTGATCATCTTTCTAGAATGGAAAATATACCTGATGATCCTATTCCTATTAATGATAGTTTTGCTAATGAACAACTTGCCCTGTTTAGTGTTTCTAGTGCTAAAGTTGCATCTCCTTGGTTTGCCAATTATGCAAATTTTATTGTTGGGAAAGTTATGCCACCACAATTTACTTACCAGCAAAGAAAGAAATTCTTTTATGACCTTAGACATTATTTTTGGGATGATCCATTCTTGTATAAGAAAAGTGTTGATGGAATTATTAGACATTGTGTACCTGAGCATGAACAGCAGGCTATTATAAGAGATTGTCATGACAGTCCCTATGGAGGACATCATGCAGGAGATCGTACTGCAGCAAAGGTATTACAATGTGGTTTTTATTGGCCTACTCTATTCAAGGATTGTGCTGAATATGTTAAAACTTGTGATAAATGTCAAAGAGTAGGAAACATTGGTAGAAGGAATGAAATGCCTATGAACTATACATTACCACTTGAACCATTTGATGTGTGGGGTTTTGACTTTATGGGACCATTCACTGCATCTAGTATAAAACATACTCACATTTTGGTTGGTGTTGATTATGTTAAAAAATGGGTAGAAGCAATTCCTACTAAGAGTGCAGACCATGCCACATCCATGCAAATGCTTAAAGAAATTATTTTCCCTAGATTTGGTGTTCCTAGATTTTTAATACTGATGGTGGATCTCATTTTATGCATGGTGTTCTTAGAAAAACATTGGCAAAATATAATGTTAATCATAGAATTGCATCACCCTATCATCCTCCAACTAGTTGACAAGTTGAATTAAGTAATAGGGGAATTAAACTTATTTTAGAGAAAACAGTAAACAGAGCTAGATCTGATTGGCCACTTAAAATTAATGATGCATTGTGGGCTTATAGAACTGCTTATAAAAAAATCCTATGGGGTATGTCTCCTTATAAAATTGTTTATGGAGAAGCATGTCATTTACCCGTTGAATTAGAACATAAAGCTAGATCGGCTATTAAGAAATTAAATTTTGATTTAAAAACATCGGGGAGAAGAGATTGCTTGACCTAAATCTATTAGATGAATGGAGGAATGAAGCATATGAAAGTGCAAAATTGTTTAAAGAGAAAGTTAAAATTTGGCATGACAAGAAAATTAAAAGAAAGGAATTTAAAGTAGGTGATCAAGTCCTATTGTACAACTCTCGTTTTAAGTTTTCTGTAGGGAAATTAGCTTCAAAATGGCAGGGTCCATTGGTAGTACAGGAGGTATACCGTTCGGGGGCCATCCGTCTTCACGGTGATATGAAAGGTAAACCTCATGTGGTCAATGGACAACGCCTAAAACATTATATTGCAGGAAAGAGCTTCATAGGAACCATCGAGGAGATAAAGTTAATGACACCGGAGGAGGTAATTGTAAGGGATCCTGCAGTTTCAGAAACCCAAATTCAATAATTTATAATTATTGTGTTTGGAAGTTTCTCGGAATTGCGTGAAAACTTACGGAACTCATTTTTTTATGGAAATTAACGTGTGGGACAAGAAAATTGGAAGGAATTGGACCTCGAGGGGGAAAAGAGGACCCCACACGCGGCCAGATTCCTTGGCCGCGTGGAGGTACCCCTTTTCCACCTCGGAGTCCCGTTCCGTCTCGTTTTCGACTCCGACACTTCGTCTTACCCTAAAACCCGTCAATATATACCCCCTTTTGTCGATCTAATCCCGCACCGAGAGTTCTCGCGCGATCTTTGTTTCTGATGTTTCTGTATGCGAGGGTTTAGCCATGTCAAGCTCTGGATCCAACCTAGGGGGGGGAGATCCACCCAAGGGAGGCATTGTGAACCATTACCTCAACTCCGTGATGACCCCCATGAAAACCCTGACCTTGAAGGATGGTGTGTTTCTCATGGAGGAGGTGAAGGCTGCCAAGACCGAAGGCACGCTGGAGGAGAGGCTGGAGGCTCTGGAACAAACAGTTTTCATGTATAACTCTATTGTTGAATGCAGCCTTGATGCCCACCACTTCATGAATCTGGAGCTGGAGAAGAAGATAGAGGAGTACGAGGAGAGGATCAAGGACCTGGGGACTAGTTATCTGCGTTTCATATCAGAGATGGATAGGTACCAAGCTCTGATGTGGGACATGGAGAACCAGAACTGTGAGTATGAAGAACGTTTCAAGAAGATTGCAGAAGCTGCCACTCTCAGGTACAATGATCCACCCATGTCCTTCCATACTGGAAGGCCTTTTCCATGGAAGCAGGAAGAGTGGAAGGAAGATTACGACAAGAAGAAGAAAGAGTGGTGGGCTGAGTACGAGAAGAAGGGAGAATGAAGAAATTACGGCAACCATCTAAGCTTGGGGGAGTTTCACCTATCCCCCGTCTTTTATCAGCTTTATCATGTTTATCTAGTTTTGGTGTGTCTTGCTTTTATTATCTAGTATCGTTTTCGTTTAGGCTTGAGTGAGCTCATTGAGCATTATCATGCATCCCCGTCTTATGGTTTATCAATGAATATTAAAGTATGGTGTCATCCATGATTCCCTTGTTTTGGGGATTTATGGGTAACACTCATGCAAATGAGCATGGCATATTTAGAGGTTTCAATCACATCTTGCCTTGAAATTAATTAACTTGAGTGTGTTGGACAATTGTAGAATTATCTCAATATGACATAAATCCACTATCTATCTATTAGCTTAATGGCTATTCCGAGCATGTTCACCATGTTATAGTTTCATTTATGCTCTAAATTAAGATGCTTATGTTATTAATTGGCATGGGCTGAATTTGGGATAAGACTCTCACGAACTTTTGAATGCACACATTTATTTCAATTGCACTTAACAAACATGACCCATTAATGGGAGCTAAAAGTTTTGTGCTTGACAAGGATTTTGGTTGGGAGTTGGCTAACACGTGCATCACGTGAAAAGCTTTCAACATTGCACAAAGAAATTTTATATTTAGTTGATGTCATGTGCTTTTGTTTTTGGACTCCTGCCATGCCGAAATGAAATAGAGGAATAGTAAGTTTTGATGAGTAAGTATATATGACTAGAGAAATTGCATTGGGCCGCTAACCCAAGCCATGCTTGATCATGGTGGAAATTTACTTACAGCTAGAGTGGACTCTACAAACACATCCTACAATAAAATAAGAAGCTTTGCATATAGTGAATGAAATAAAAAAGGATGATGAGTCTACTCTGTTTGTTCATCTTGTTATTGTGACATGGGCTGGTTTCTATGTCATAGGGCAAGAGGTACCTCTTTGCAATTCTCTATGATGTCATTAATACTTATTATGATTGTACAAAGCTTATTAGGAATCTTAAGTTGAGTAATCATGGAGTAGGTTTTCACACTCACGGGGCATGAGACATTCAACCAACACCTTGTCAACCACATTACTTCAACATTCATAAATTAAGATGCTAATGATAAAGGGGCAATGAGAGTCTTAGCCCAATGGATGCCACATTACAATTAGTAATTTAAGTTGAATAGTTTGGAAACTAAATGAGACTTGATCATGTTTTACCTTTACTCATTTATCTTTCTCCAAATTAAAGAGTATAATTCGATCGTCCAACATACAATGGTTATTTGCTTTCAAAAGTATGGGGTGTTTGCTAGAGCTTCGAATATGTTATCCTTATGTGTATGAGTTCTATTCATTCATCTTGCATTATAACTGAACATGAAGATGATACAATGCCCGTATTTATTTATCAACCATAAGTCCATTGATGCATGTAATGATCTATGTCCTTATTTACTCGAGGACGAGCAAAGGTTTAAGCTTGGGGGAGTTGATACGTGCATTTTATATCATCATTTATACCCTCCATATAGGCATTATTGGGATGTTTTATCAATGTTATGTCATTGTTTTGCATGTTTTAGATGATTTTATGGGACTTTCCGACAAAGTCCCTATTTTTGGTATTTAATTTCTGGGTGTCAGAAAACACCTGTTTTCATGTTTTTGATGTTTCAGGAGCTACAGGTATCCAAATTGCGAAAGGAAAGAAACCCTGTCAGTTTTTCTTCGGGAGAAAGGCCATGGGCACAAGACACAAAGGAGGAGGGCCAGGAGGCCCAAAAGGGGGTAGCCCACGCGGCCAGATTCCCTGGCCGCGTGTGGGGCCCCCAAATGGGCCCACAGCACCTCCTCCCCGAGGTCTTTTTGCTGACGACTCCGACTTCCCCGAAAAGTAACACCCTAATTTTCCCGAGACGAGACGGAGCCACCAGGGAGGCGAAACTATCTGCGGGGGAGACAAATCCTGCTGCTCCGGAGCTCCAGAGAAGGGGGAAATCATCCCCATCTTCATCCCCATCTCCTCCTTGGCGTGGGAGGATGCATCTCCATCACCATCCTCACCAGCACCTGCATCTCCACCATCACCATCACCGTGATCCACTCCGTTCCCCTCATAGTTTGATCATTGCTACACCCTAGATACGTGTTATTGTACTCCGTTGCATGTTTGGGATTGAGTACTTGTCATTATTTGGTGGTGGATCCATTGTTTCAGATTGTGTTGTACCACATATGTCACCATACATGATCATGTTTGCATGTTGTGAGTAGTTCCCGCATGTTCCTGAGGGCATAGGATGAATTGGCAATGATTTGTTACATGAGATGAGTTGTTATTTGGTCTAGTATTTATCTTTTATGTGATTCTATGATGGTGTTGTACGAACGTCGACTGTACAACACTTCACCTACATGGGCTCATAGGAGAACACCGTAGTGTAGTGACGTGATGATGTCTTTAGGTGACAGGAACTTGAGACAGAGTCGTTGAATTGCATTATGAGGGTACTTGTATCGGGGACCTTAGAGCATAAGGCTATGGTGGACATCATGTCTTAATAATTCTCGTGCTGTCATTTAATTGGCCACGTGATCCATCATAAGGGGTGATAGTTTATTTATTTAACTATTCCTATTTGTGGCTCCGTCCGAAGAAGATTAAAACTAGACAAGATATACAAACATGTTATGCAATGAATCACTATGCCAGCTAAATCCGTGCAGCCCTCGGGAACGTTTTCCACATAAAAGACACAAACACACACTTGAGCTTGTCCTCCTGCGCATTAGAGGATTGGGCTTTGTCTCTCATTGAGACCTACTACTTGCTGCAATTTACTTTCCGCATTTTACTTTACTTGCACTACACAATTAAAACACAAAAACACCTGTTGCTTTTATTATTCCTTTGCTATTCTACTTACCAGTTCCTTCTGCTCCTCGTGGGTTCGACAACCTTTCTAATTCGAAAAGTACTACAATTGATCTCCTGCACTTGGGAGCCATCAATTACTTATTCACTCGTGGGATCCCGGAGGTCCAGGGAGGGGCCACCGAGGCTCCTCTCTTGTCGTGGGATCCGGGAGGTCCGGGGAAGGGCCACCGGGCTCCTCTCTTCTCCTGTGATCTGGGAGGTCCGGGGAGGGGCCAACAAGGCTTCTTATCAGTGTATGGGGACAGGGGTATCGTAAAATGGAATTGGTCGCAAAATAGAAAATAAAAAGGAAAACAGTAAAGCGAAAAAAAACTCTGCCGCGGCTGAGAAAATGGCAAAACTGCTGCCGCGGCAGAGGAGGCATTCATCCCGGTTCGTGTTAAGAACCGGGACTAATTTTCCTGGCCAGGTTCGCCACGTGGTCAGCCGCATTTGTCCCGGGTCCTGGCACAACCGAGACCAATGGGGGAGGGGCATTTGTCCCGACTGGCCCATTCCGGTTGCACAACCGGGACAAATGGGCCTTACCAACCGGGACTAGTGCCCCTGTTTCCACTAGTGTTGGGAGGGATGTGACCGGAGCTTGAAATATCATATGATGAAATGGGAGAATATTTGTAGGCGAAAAAACTTTGGAGGCCTTAGAATTATTAATACAAGACATATGAATGTAGATTTGCTTTTAAAACGGATTTGGAAACTGTTCAATGATAATTAGAAAGCTCCTTGGAAACAAATATTGAGCAGGAAATACTTGCGGGAGGGGGAGTCTATCCTGATGAGCGAAAAAAAAGGTTCACAATTTTGGAATGGGCTTCAGTCAATCAAGAAGTGGTTTGTATGGGGTGCTATTCACACCGTAGGGAATGACAAAAGGACAAGACTCTGGTTTGATGTTTGGGTGGGCTGCCACATCCTTTTACACTTTGCAGAGGTGCGTTACTTTACGCATGGGCGATCAAGACCATGTTGCACAACCAGGCTCGAGATCCTGTCCACGCCCACATAGGTGTGGGGCCCGGCTGTTGATCCAAGCCAAACCATGCTTCTCCGCACAACGCATGCCCACCCATTTCTGCCAGCAGGTTGAACCCCTGATTCCACCCCTCACGATGCAGATCGAGGTGCCCCTGGCAGACACTCATAGACCCAGAGTCCGTGGGAGGTAAGGGCTCCCACCCATGTGCATGTAGTCTCGCAATACCTACAACATACGTCTCTGGCAGCCCGTTGACATGCGAACAAGAGAAGATCACAGTTGACTTACTCGCCTCATACAAGACCCATGGTTAACGCGGTATTTACGGTGCAAGAATCCTGACGGCATTTGTGGTTAAGTGCTAGGTGATACTTTCCCATTCAGATGGAACCTTCCTTTGACCTATTCATCTTACCATGGTTCCATCCGCCCTCCAAACAGAATCTATCACTCGCTAGTCATTCAATTAGTCATATTATTATAAAAATAGGATCATGCATTCTTTTGAGCGTAGGTGGTATTACGATAGGGTTTTGAAGATAGTTGTTAGGAAATAATTTAGAGGACATGAGCAAGTGATGAACTTGCCTGAGAATTAAATAACCATAATATTCCATGTCTTCGGGTTCGAGGGTCACGTAGAAAATTCCTACATGTGAAAGATAGCAAAGTAGTCCCAGTAAGGACTACTGAAAACACTGGCAAGATGATCCATGTAGTTATAGATGTATTACTAGTTAACAAAGTATTTTTTGGATATTTTGATACCAGATTGGTTGGTACGAGTGGTCGTACAAAGCAACACAATGCAAGAAATAAAAGGGCCCAAAAGGAACTAGTAGTAGATGTGAAATCGATCATGACAAGAACATAAATAAAGTGTTATTGTGTTCATCGTCGTATCAAACCAAACATTCAAGATTTATTTTAAGAACTTAATAAGTTGTTATTGTATTCCAGTCTTTTGTGAGAACAAATGAGATTGTTCAAACTATGACCATATTCCATAATTGATGGATGCGTTAACATAAATCATGTCGGTAAAGTAAACCATCTATAAGACTAAATGCTCAACATTGCAAGACGTAAAAGTATTTCACTTAAATTGTGGCACCAACATTTTAGTTCATATCGGAAAGGAAAAGATGAAGGAACTCCATGTTAATGGACTTCCGGAGTCATTTTATTTTGAATAAATTGACGGTTGTGAGACCTCTTCCAAAAGATGACTAGAATTTCGTTCATAGGCCAAAGTAGAATGGACGACTAATTTAGTGGAGATTATACATATTGATGTATATAGTCCATTATGTGTAGTCATGTGTGGTGGGTTAATTTTTCCTTCATAAAATTCCGTCGATGATTTAAAAAGATATATGAGTATATCTATTTAAAGAGAACGGAGTTTGACATTTTTAATTGGTTCAAACTATTGTTAGTATAAAGTAAAAATCATTTTAACATGATAATCAATTATTTATGATTCTATCATAAAGGATAACGTTTGAGTTACAAGTTTAGCAAAACATCTAAGGAGTTGCAAAATTGTTCTACAACTTATACTTCTTGAATACCCCACATTAGGTTGGAGTATTCAAGACAATAAATGAAACCTTGTTGGATATGGTAAGATTAATAAAATTGCCATTATAATTTTGTAGTTTATACATTAGAGACAACCGCTTTTACACTGAAAAGTGCGCCATCATGATCCATTGAAATTGACACCATATACCTTATGGTTTGGGTAGTGACCCGAATTGTCCTTTTCTTAAGTTTTGGTATGCATAGCATGTGTAAAATGTTTACAATAAAAATAGGATACATATATGTTTATAAGGTTATCCCAACGAATCCATTGGGTATTTCTCTTATCACCGAACCAAAAGACAAATGTTGTTTGTCAGAAAAGGTTGATTTCTTGAGAAAGTAGTTCTTGCGACACAAGTGAGTGGGAGGATAGTACAAACTCAACGAGATTAGAGAATCTTTGTTATCATGTCAAGAGTAGCGCAACACTGGAAGTTGTTCCGGGGTTTGCTATTTTGACCAAGTAGAAGACACTACATGTGTTGTAGATACTTCGAATGAGTTTGCGAACTGAACCACAAAAGTCCTAAACTTTGTACTTAGACCAATTTGTGGTTTAAGAGTAAAGTGTTGTTTGGACAACAAAGGACCTGGAACTCATAAAGAAAGCAAATGATGGGCCTTAACTTCGTAAAATTGGCTATGAGTAATTATATCCACGATTCTATTCTTGTATGAATATCAGGTATGTGACTTGGTAGTCTTTTCGAAAGGTATGATGCCTAACGATAGCAAACGGGTCTATATAACAACAAAAACATGGATATTTACATCCTTTGAAAGTTGTACTTGTCCAAAAGATGTTTTCGACAAAGTTCAAAGAGTTTACTACTACAAGATTTTGATCTTCCGTAGTGATGCTTTAGTCTTTGCGGATAGTTGTAGGAAAAGTTACATATTATGATATGACAGTTGAATAACAAAACCAACTCTCCTCTCTAGGAAGTTTGATCGAGGATGTGTACCTGACATAGTCCGAGAGTTTTGTAAAAATTAAAAGGTTGCCAGAAAAGTATGCAAACTTCAATGGTTGAAGTGAGCATAACGAAGTTGGAATCATTACCTTAATGAAGTTGTCAAAAGAGTTTGATTCCATCATGAACGGTAAACGTTCTTGTAGAGTTACAAGAAATTAAGTGGGAGCGCTAAGACATATTTCTAATGCTTGATGTAGATGCCATATGGTTGATTGGAAAATATGTATTTTAAATTAACACGGTTAAGTTTTTCATATTTATGATAGTCTTAGGAGATATTGGGCATCAATATCTATAAGAGATGGATTGAAGCGCCTGATATGATTGAAGCCAAGTTACATAGATGAAATATTGAAATAAGTCAATATCGAAATGACAAGAAGTTGTTCTTGCCACATGGAAAAGAATTAAGCAATATTCAAGTGTTTTGACACATGATGAGCATAACTGAAATTGAGATTTCTAAGTCATGTGTTCCATGCTATGTACACAACCAGATAAGTCATGCGCTATAGAATGTTATAGCAGGATAATTCATATGATGACTAGACAACAGTGGGAGAGATCCTTATACGATTTTAGAAATGCTAAGGATATGTTTTCCAATGTAGTAATGACAAAATATTCTTGTGATATGTTACACTAATATTATTGTCATTTATTCAAGTAATTTTATCTCAATTAAAATATGTGATGAAAGGTAGCACAATAGGATGGAAGAAAGTTCAAAGCTGGATTTGAATGAGTTTCAAAATTAAAGTATCGTCACGGGTACTACAACAAAGGCTAAGTATATTGTTGTGGTGACAACAAATAATATGAGTATTTTATGTCAAGGAGTTCTTTATTGAACTTGGTGTATTTCCAAGAATGTTAACACTATGAAGCTATATTTTCACAATGTTAGTAACATTAGTTTAAGCTGAGGAATTAAGGTCTCACCGGCTGACCAAATATATACAAAGCCATCTCATTAGAGAATGAGTGATGCGTATAGACACATAGACCTGCAAATACAATAGGACTTGAACATGTTAGATCTTTTGATTAAGTTTACCACATGCGAAGCATGGTAATAACACAGGAACACCATATGTGTTAAGTGCTTACAGACTAGATTATTGACTCTAGTGCAAGTGGGAGACTGAAGGGAATATGCCCGAGAGGTAATAATAAAGTGGTTATTATCTTATTCCTTGTTTATGATTAATGTTTATTTCTCATGCTAGAATTGTATTAACCGGAAACATTGATACATGTGTGTTTAATAAACAAACAATTGTTCCTAGTAAAGCCTCTCTTTTAACTAGCTTGTTGATTAACCGATGATCAAGGTTTCCTGATCATGAACATTGGATGTTGTTAATAACGAGGTCATGTCATTACGAGAATGATGTGATGAACATAAACCCAAACTAAATATAACAATACGATCAAGTCATGTAGTTTATATTGTTTTATCTTGCATACGAAGTAACATATTCCTTAGACCATGAGATCATGTCAATCACTAATACCGGAAGGGTGCTTTCATGTCATCAAATGTCACGCCATAACTGGGTGACTATAAAGGTGTCGTTGGGTATTCGGAAAGTGTTAGTTGAGGCTCATGGATCAAGAGTGGGATTTGTCCATCCAAATGACAGAGATATATACTCTGCACCCTCTCGGTGATATCACATCAACACCGCTTGCAAGCACATGACTAGGTCAGAAGGATTTTATATCACAGAACGAGTAAAAGAGTACTTGTCGGTAACGAGATCGAACTAGGTATGGTTGATACCAATCATCGGATCACGGACAAGTAAAATATCGCGAGACAAAGGGAATAGTTACGACGATGATGGTTCACACGATCACGAGAGTCATCATTGAATATATAGGAGTCATCACGGATCTCCAGATCCCACTGTCGATCATGTCTATGTTATTCGCGAACCATAGGGTGACACACTTAAGGTTCAATGACGCATTTGAGAGGATACGGAATATTGGAGAAAAGTTTGGACAACACCGAAATCGTTTCGTGTAAAGTTGAAATAGTTCAAGGGGTTTTTCATCATATGGTTTTTAATAGAATTAACAAATAATTCGAGGTGCTATATGCAAATGTTTGTTAATAGAATTAACAAATGCTGAAATAATGAAATAAAAATGTTTTATTTATTATTAAAGAAAAACCTTTGGATTTTCTAAGTGGGAAATTATGGGAGCATGAGTGGGTGTGAGTGGAGTATCCACTCACATGCTGAGGGAAGAGATGGGGGCACCACCATGGCTGGTCGCACCCCCCTTGGGCTGCCATCCCCTCCCCTATAAAAGGAGGGTGAGGGATCTCCCTCCTCCACACACTTGGTGTCATCTCCACCTCCCTCCTCCTGCTGCTCCACCTCATATTCATGCGCTTGGCGAAGCCCTGAATGAAGTTTTATCCACCACACCACGCTGTCGTGCTGCTAGAATTCCGAGGGATCCTCTACTTTCGCTGCCCCGCTGGATCGAGGGAATGGAGGTCGTCATCAAGCCGTACGTGTGACCGATCACGGAGGCACCGCCGGATTGCGGTGCACATCTTCTCGCTCTCGGGATCTGTGCGAGTACGACTACGCCAACAACGAGATTCGATCTTGTAACGCTTAGAGTCTTCGAGGGTATGTTTTCTTAAGACTCTCTTTCTCCCTGCTGCACTTCATCTCCTAGATTAGATCTTGGCCCTTCGGGTATCTCTCGCGTAGGAAATTTTTTGTTTTCTATGCAACGTCCCCTTCAAAACCATCTCCCCAATATACAACTTGTCTATCATGTTCGAGTTCTTTATGATGATTACAGTGATGAATAGGATATTTTCAGTCCACCTACTATTGTGGAGAAAATTAATTATGGTTACAGTATGTCTCCTATATTTCATGATTATGGTGATGAGAATAATAATGATAGCTATTTAGTTGAATTTGCTCCCACTACTATGAATGAGAATGACTATGCTTATGCGGAGAGTATTATTTCTTTTATGCATGTGGCCCATGATAAGAATGTTTTATGTGATAGTTATATTGTTAGTTTTATTCATGATGCTACTGAAAGTTATTATGAAAGAGGGAAACATTTTTCTATGTATCTCAACAATATTAAGTTTCCACTTTTAATGTTGAAATTTTTGAAGTTGCATTTGTTTTGCTTTCCTATACTTGTTGCTTTGTGCTTTCATGACTTGTTTCTTTACAAGATTCTTTTTCATAGGAAGTGGGTTAGGCTTAAAAGTGTTTCATATTTTCTTCGTGATGCCCTCTTATTGTTCTTCAATTCTTATTCTTACGTGAGAATCTTCAAAAAAGCTATCATGCCTAGCTAAAAGGCTTTAAAGAAAAACGGTTTTGGGAGACAACCCATTATATTTTTTGCTTTCAGTTACTTTTTTCTTTCTGTGGGGACCCCAGACTAGCAGTCCGAGACCTCCAGTATGCATACATTCACTACCCCATGATCAGTTAGTCGTGAAAAACATACTCGAGTTAGCATTTCAGATTACAACATCCACTACACGAATACACGGCTTACACAAACGGTCACATGAATCAGTTGAAAATAACTGCCACGTAGGGCAAGAAAACACACTAAACAACGGAAGTCTTCAAAACACACTCATGGTAAACCCAAGTCATGCCTTGAGTACCTACAGGCTACTGACTTGGAGATGTTCCTAGTTCGCACAGTCATCAGCAACACCATCTTCTTCAGTTTCTCCGGATTTCTGCTCAAAGTCTGACTACGACAATAGCGAGGGACGAAACCAATATGAGTACATTGTATTGTACTCGCAAGACACCCCAAATGAAAACTAAACATGCAAGTATGCATATATAGAGGTGGTAGGAAAGCTGTAATTAGGGTTCAACTAGCCATGATGAATTTAAGACCCATCATAGTTGCACAAGTTTTAGTTTTCTTTGTTGAAGAAGGTACTTCAAAAGATATATAATTTCTCTTGTAGATATTTCATATCCACAAGGTTTTGATGAAGAATTCTAAATAAAAGAAAGTTTTTCTTTGCAAAATTTCTAGGAAGATCACATCCTCAAAACCATCATTTTTCATGTACCTCAAAGGTACAATCTTTCCCTTGCCACGTACCTCCCAGGTACAATCTCCAAAACACTTTTCAAGCTTTTCGAAAACATTGACACAATGCTAGCTACATGGCCATTCACTGTCCATATCCGAGGACGTGGCTATTCTGAATAGTTTTACTCTGCAGAGGTGTACACCATCCACAAGATCCAGTACATCCGCCGTGAACAACCACGGACTGTCCAATACATTATGCAAACATAAGATAACTGGTCCTAACTATCCACTATGCAAGTGCTAGTAAATGGCCACCTCTTCAAATGGGTTTGTTCTCCCCGGCACCGATTGAGTCAGCCGTATCGATCCGGTTTCCCCTGACAACACACCGCCATGGCAGGAGACCCAACTGTTGCAACCGGTAGCGAACTTAATCCCACACTCTGAATGTCCCATATTTTCCTTTCTGGCGACAATTCGGTTCGGGGGACTCTAACCCCTATAGAACATTGAGGTAGATACGGACTAACATCGACACGCTTCTAGCTAGACCCCGTTCCCATATTGGGGTAATGTGGCAGCACGGCTTGGTTGTCCGGTGAAGACTAGGTTATGTGTCATTTTTTGAAAACAAGTCGAAAACATTTCCTCCTTCACATACCTTCCTCGGACAAGGTCCCACCTTTCCTCGGGGTTTTTCCAAAGATTTTGCTTTCCAATAAAATAAAGTTAAAATGTCCACTAGGGGACTTAAGTGAATGAAGTGATGAACTAAAATATCTAATGGGCTTGGCAACAACAATATTACATAGTGGATAAAGCATGAGATACATAATAAAGGTAGTGGTATAGTCCACTTACGAAAATAGTTTTTGAAGCAAAGTTTTGTAAAACTTCAGAGGTAAAACATGCATGATATATAATGATAAGTAAAGAACGAGAAAGCATTTTAGAGTGGCAAGAACTTTCTAACAAGTACTTTCTAACACTCAGTAAACATACAGCAACCATTTCATCCAACAAGTACACTCACAAATAATATTACTAGGGTACACACCAATCAGCAAAACATGCACGGACAATACACATGAATAACTCTAGAATAGAAGCTATGGATCCTCAACCAAAATGGCATGAGTCTAGTGGGTGTGCCACTCTCATAACATGGCCCAATAAAGTTAAATGAATCTCTGGTCATTCATGAGGATGAACAAAATATCAACAAAACAATCTAGAAACAACAACACATGCACAGGAAAATAGTAACAAGCAATACTACAAGCCAATAGTAACACATGCTTTTCTAAACATGGAGAAATAATATAACCAGTAGCTAAGAAACCTAATAACAGAGACAAAACAATACCAAACATGTCATGGCATCACTCAATACATGAAAATATTCATGGAGCAAAATAACCACTAAAACTAGACATGGAAAAAGGGCTATTTAGACATGCATAACAATAATAGATCATCAACCAAGACTTATTCCAACATGATGGATCGGTAAGATAACATACAAATAACAGAGAAAACAACACCTAGATATGCTAGTAATATCAAACTAGAAATCTAAGCAATGCATCAATAGTTAAGCATACAAATAACTATTATGGCAGAAAACACCTAAAACTAGCATGGCATGCCAAAATGATCTACACCTCAATCAATCATGCAAGCAAGTATAATATGCTAAAATAACAGTAGTTATTCTATGAAAATCATTACTAAATCAATCACTCAAAAATAGCTTACTGACATATCAAAATAACAAGAGTGACTCATAAATACTAGGAAAACACTATATAGGGGGTGAAACCCCTATCAAACCAAGACATGCACTTAAGTATCCTAACATGCTAGTAGCACACAACAAGAAAACCCCAATGATGGATTTACCATCCTACACATGCTAGTAATTATACTTTTATCAATAAGAACACAACATCTCAATTAATAAAGACCTAATATTAAAGGCGGAAAAGGACTAAATACTAAATAAATCTCCAAGTCTATTCTGTAACTCCTAAAATCATGAAAATCTAGTAGTAGGTGCCTAGTCACTAGTAAACCAACACAATTGGATTCACATAAAAAAGCATCACTGATAAAATTAAATAAATCACAGAAGTGCTCTCTGGTCTAAAACTAACATGCATGCCATTTTCATTTAACAACTCAAGTCTACACAAGGCCAACTGCCACACATAGAGACCAACAAGGGCTACTCAGAACAATTTAGTTTTCAAGATTCGGACATTTAAACTCAAGTAAAGATTTAAAAGGTGAAACAGAGTGCTTCTGCCATTTATTTTATTTCTCCTAAAATACAGCTCAAAACTTAGATCTACAAGTCGGAGGTGGTTAGGAAAATGTATATATACCTCTGTGATTTTTTGTTTGGCAATATTCACTTGTTAGAATTTTTTTCGAATTAAAGCAAAGCAATCAGACCGGGATCTGCAGGAAAACAGAAAAAAAACAACATGCAGAAAAGAAACAGGCCAGATCTGCGAGTTGGGCCGGCCTGCCAGGGGTTCTTCTGCGCGGGAAGGATTTACACATGAGAATGGGCCGTGGCTGGGCCAACCCAACAAAGATGGATAAGGCGAAGGGGTACCGCACCGTTAGATTCGGATCCGACGGCCAGGAGGCGCCGATGACGACCCGCGCCAGCGGTGACCAAAAGACACGGCGGTGTCCACTCTGGACGCCGCTGAGGAACGGCTAGCTAGCCGCCGGGAGATTGGAGACCCTCCTTGATACGAGAACTTCACCAGGAGGCTCAGCGTGACAAGGCGCATCCCCCTCGCCCACTGGCGTTTGGCGGGAGCATCCAGAACAGAGAGGCCGACAGGGTTTGGTGGCTGGCCATCAAACCCATCATGGAACTGGAACCTGCAACGGATAAAACACAAAAGAGAGAGGGGCATGAGGTTCCTGAGACCAGAGGGATGCCTTGAGAAGAAACAAGAGGAGAGGGGACAGCCTGAGGCGTTAGGTCGACGGGCCGTGCTCCGCGGCAAGGTCGAATTCGATCCCGGCCATTTAGAGGGCCAGGGAGGGGGCTTTTGTGATGGAAGTGCGATTGAGGTGGAGGGAGAGTAGTGTGACATCGATTAAAGGAAGGTGAGGTCTTGGCTCGATCCCGCGCCTGAGCTCAGTGCACGGCGTCCACAGCGACCACGAGCGTGCTTTCTCGAGCTCAATGAGGCGACAAGAGCGTGTCAGGGAGGGTCACGGAGGTGAGGAGGTCCTCCAGGCGAGAGGGACTGGAAGGATGAGGTTTGAGGTGAGTGGGAGCCGAGTGCCAATGCCGACACCCGCAGGTGTTCGACATGAGCTAGAGGAAGAAGGAGATCGTGATGGGTCAAATGGATGTCACAGGCGTGCTCCTGGGAGTCTCACGGAGCTGGTTGACAAGGCTGTGAGCTCTGGCATGCGACCCACGTGTCGGAACGCGGGCGATGTGGCGTGCGTGTCCTGGGCGCCATGGCCAGCTCATGGGAAGGAGGAAGGAGACAAAGGGAGGGGGAGGGGCGATGCCAGGGAGTCACATGTTGCATAAGGAGCCTTGTGGCGCAAGGGCAGTGACTGCTTTGTGTTGGAAACCCCAAGAGGAGGGTGTGACGAGCAAGCGGCAAGAATTCCCCTCAGTTAAGAACCAAGGTTATCAATCCAGTAGGAGCAAGAGGATCTCGGGGAAGTTGATGCCACTGACGGTGGTGATGGCGCCTCACCGGTGTCAGCAACAACGTGGAACATGCACACAACACAACCAAAATACTTTGTCCCAACGGTACACTGAGATTGTCAATCTCACCGGTCTTGCTGAAAACAAAGATTAGACGTATAGTGTGGAAAATGATTTATGCTTGCAGTAAGTAAAGAGAGAAGGAAATTGTTGTGGTTTCTTCAACAGTGTGGAAAATGGACCGGGGTTCATAGGTTCACTAGTGGTGTCTCTCCATAAAGATAACATGCTGGGTGAACAAATTACAGCTGGGCAATTGACAAATAGAGGTTGCACCGTAGTGCACATTATAACATGATGACTACTATGATATTTAGTGCGGGCATTACAACAATATAGATAAACCCAAATCCATCTGCATCTATGACTAATAAACCACCCTCAGGTTATCATCCGAACCCCCTTAGGTATTAAGTTGCAAGCAACAGATAACTGCATTAAACAAGGTGTGTGATGTAAGCAATGATTATGCACGCGGGAACTCTCACCGATGTTTTCTCACTAATGGCAACAACACAACCTCCCCCTTCACATTTCTGTCACTTGAGCAAGGTGGTGAGGAGACATGAACCCAGTATCAAGCATAAATACTCCCTCTTGGAGACACTAGCAACTACTTGGCCAGAGCAACCACTAGCAGCGGAAAGCATGCAAAGTCACAAATAACATATGCAATAAAGACTATAATCAACTTGGCATAAGTTCAATATTCATCGGATCCCAGCAAACACAGCATATAGAATTACATAAGATCAATCTCGATCATGATAGGCAGCTCACGAGATCTAAACATGGAGTCATATGAGGAGAAGACAACCATCTAGCTACATCTACGAACCCGTAGTCCAAGGATGAACTACTCACGCATCACTCTGGAGGCAGGCATGGTGATGTAGAAGCCTCCGGTGATGATTTCCTCTCTGGCAGGGTGCCGGAGACAGCTTCAGAACCCCCTGATCTAGGGTTGACGGTGACGGCGGCTGCGGAACATTTCGGGGATTTTTTTATCAGGTGCCTAGAGTTTTCCATCTGGGGGGATTAAATAGCCGAAAGGGCAAAGGCGGTGGAGCTCCATGGGCCCCACACTCATAGCTGGCGTGGCCAGGGGGGCCGCGCCAACCTATGGTGTGCCCCCCTGGTGCCCGTCTTCGACTCTCCTTCGGTCTTCTGGATGCTTCCGGGGAAAATTGGGACTTCGGGCTTTGTGGGGTCCAATTCCGAGAATGTTTCCAGAACAACTTTTTTAAAACAAAAAATAGCAGAAAACAGGGAAATGGCACTTGGCGTTAATAGGTTAGTCCCGGAAAACTTATAAAAATGCTATACATAAGGGAGAAAACAAGTAGTAATTGACATAATATGATCATGGAGCATCAAAAATTATAGATACGTCGGAGACGTATTAGGCAACTTTGTGGTTTGGATAGAGAAGGTGGAGTGAGAAGGAGGGGTGATCACCATCCTTGTCCATTAGTTGGTGGCTTTGATGGAGAGGGATAGGAACAGCTAGACCATGTCTAGGAGTGTAAGGGAGGTGTTTTCTACTCCTCAGAACAAGATAGAGGTAGAGAGAGTGAGTGTGTGGACGAGAACATGCATGAACCCATTTGACACTAGAGGGACCAGTGGGGGGTTTTTGCTTGTTTTCCCAAATATTTTGAAAAGAACATAAGTGATAAATTATGTCCAATGTATAGAGAATAAAAAATGGAGTCTAGGGATGGTAGCCTCAAGAGTTTTAAAAAATATTTCTTTCACAAAATTTTGGAAATTCAAAAAGTGCTGAAACTGTTTTTAAAAGTTTTCTCCAAAATTTTCAACACAACTTGCAAATGTTTGTGTAAAAATAAGTTCCACATGACCATAGGCTTGTTGGGTAATTTTTCCAAGATTTTAGGAAATACTTTTCTTCACAAAATATTTTAAAGTCCATTTCTGGCCTTTTGGAAAATGGAAAATAATAAATAGCAAACTTTTTTAAAACAAATATAATTGAGTTGGGATGTGAGATTATATAATATAGGTCTCAAAAGTGATTTTTAATAAACAACCCTTTTGAAAATATTTGAGGCACCAAGTGGAAAAAGGGTGAAAACAAGAGTTTATTTAATAGGCTAAAAACCAAGAGAGAATAATGATTAAAAGGCCATTAAAAAATAAATGGACCACAAGGATATGATGTATAGGTCATGGAGATGACAAGGGTAGGTTTATGTCGCTTGAAAACAATAAGGAGTGATTTTGAGTAACATGGACAAAGTGCATCGAGATAAGAGGGATATGATCAATATATAAGGATATCTTCTAAAGGGATTTGAAAGATGATGCAAAAGAGTTTCAATATCCAAACTAACAACTTGTATGGATAGAATAGATATATAAAGTGAGATGTATGATGATGCATTGATGAATAGCTCAAGATTTTCCATAGAAACATGTCTCCAAAGTTGGAAGATTTAAAGGAAAACAAAGATGGGATAGAATTATGATGGAATATGATATTGATGCTGGGTTTTGTTATTACTAGGTTTTAATCACTTACTACAACACACATTCATCAACAAACAGAAATAAACACTTCAAGGCAAACATAAGATAAGACCACACAACAAGCAGATAATGGCATGACAAACAAGATCACTCAAGCAACTGAATTCTCCAATTTAATTTCCAGGATGTTTTCTCATGTGTTAAATAAAGGTAGTGATCAATACATACAATGACAAGAGGATTTTATGAAGAGGTCCAGCTCAAATCTTGTTATTTCCAAAAGAATATAATCGAAGAAAAACACAGGGGTAATATAGTCCCCACTTATAGTTTTTGCAAAAGAAGGAAGTGAGAAGGGGTTTTTGAAATACTTGCAAAAACATCTTGGTTGAAAACAGGTAGGAGATGATTACTTCCAAATATAATTTTCATATAGTTTTGGAAAATAGCTTTTTTTCTCAACACTTGGCTTTTGGGTTTCTTCTAAAATCAAAACATTTTCAAAAAGGGGTTTTGCCAAAAGAGGGTGATAGATGAAAGTGATAAGTTCCCTTGTCATGACTTGATCACAAGGGTTGTGTTTTTAAGAAAGTTATGATCGTTAGTTTTAAGTTTAGTTGTTAAAAAACTCAGGCACAAACACAAATACAAAAAACAAGCAAATACAAATGAAAACACAAGCATAAGTCAAACATATCAAAAAGTTATTGTTGGCCCTGATTTTTGGGTTATTGAAAACAAGTTTTTCCTGTCTTCCAAAAATTGGGCTGTTATACTTTCTTGAAGTATTGGAAGTTTTTACCTCTGTAGCAACCTCTCCTTGTACTTTTTATTTCGTTTTTGTGCCAAGAGTAGCCTCTAATATAGAGGAAGTAAGATTTCGGGAAGTTGCTTTCCTGAAACAGATTCTGTGCTGCCACCAAAAATATTAATCCTCTCAGCTAGAACGTCAAATTGATCTGAAAAGTTTTGCACACATACCCTAGGTTTTTATATAACTTTCATTAATTTTGCACTTTTTGATTTGAGCAACGGAAGATTTTCGAAAAAATTGATCTTTACCTGCTATTCTGTTTTGACACATTTCTGCCAATATTTGCATTTGCCTCTTAGTTTTTTTCTTTTGGTGTTCTTTGGAGGGGAAGGGCTTTAAAATAAGTTGTGACAGTAGCTAATATCTTAATGGGTGTTAGACTTGTGTTGAAACTGAACCAAAGTGGTTATATTATTTTGATTACACTAACGTTGCTAACGAAGATTGTGTGAAGTTTTGTATGGAGTGAGTTTTCAAAAGTAGAGAGAGAAGAATGATATGATGAGATGAAGGATGGACAAAATCTCAAGCTTGGGATGCCTATGTCACCCCAAGATATTTCCAAAAAGTACAAGTGTCAAAGCTTGGGGATTCCCAAGGCATCCCCTTCTTCATCAACAAAAATATATATCAGGTCCTCTTTCAAGACACTATTTTTTTTATTGTGTCATATATGTGGTATTCTTGGAGCGTAAATTATTTTTGCTTTTTGTTTGGTTTTATTTTCTGTAGTATATGGTTGTATCCTAGCATATTTTGTTTGGAGAGAGACACATTCCGTTTTCAACACTCTAGTTTTCATTCTTATTGTTCTGTGAGTGTTCACTTTTTGCTAGTACTGCGTTTAGCCCTTGTTTTCCACTTGTATTTCGAGCTTGTTGGTTTGCTTCAGTTATATATGTTTATCTCTATGGTTTTTGATGATTATTATCTATGAGAGTTGTTTCAAAAAAGTTGATTGGTGTTGGAGAAGAGTAAAATATTTCATGCTTATAGTGGTGCAATGCAAGCTCGTCTAGACCTTGGCTTAGAATTTAGCATTTGATGTTAGATGTTATTTTAATTATATGCTTAGTATTTGATGATGTATCATGACTTGTCTCCAATAGCTGAGAGTTCTTAATGTGCCATTGAGATAAATCATGTGTTGTTTTTAACATATCAAAGCATAATATTGTGGTATTCTCATTTGAATGCTTTATTTGGTTGACTTGGTGCATGCTTACACCATGTTATGACTACAAACCAGACAACTCTAGCGACTAAGATCATTTAGTTTTTGAATTGTAATATCATTTATGCTTTTATTAATAAGGTTTTTTCGCTATGCATGATTATGGCCATTATTGCTCTCTTAATTTTTCGCTCCCAGTCTCTTGATAGCCTTCACCTGCACTGAGTATGAGCTCTACTCTTGCATACAACTCCCAAAAAACAAAAGTTTGCCAAATGTGTCTACCATAACTACCTATATGTGGTATTTAACCGCCACTCCAAAGTAAATTTCTCATGTGCTACCTTTAAAACCTTCAAAATTAACCTGTTTTGTGCTCTGTTTTAGCTCATGAGGACGTAGGTAGACGATCTTTATTTCACTTGTTAATTGGACTTTACACACCTGGACTAGTGTCACATCCGCTTATCCAATTCGCTAGAAGAGCTGGCAACGGAGTGCCTAACCCGAAATTCGGTTAATTCAAAATTCTCTTCACTCTATTTGCCCCTGATTTAATAGTTAAGAAAAGTTCATAAGTGTGTAAACAAAAGAGAAGAGAGATGATCTACTGACCCTAGTAGAAAGGACGTCCTTCAATGGGGGCCGCTCTTGTAAAGTCTAGTTAACTTGTGATGTAATGTATTGTTTATCTACCATTCGTTGACATAGACATACACTTCTCTCAAAATTATTTTTAATACCTCCGTTTTAATCAAATAAAATGATCTAGCATATAAGTTAATCCCGATTCCCTCAGCGAAGGGCCTTTCTTTTACTTTAATGTTGAGTTTTCATCTTCTAACTTTATGCAAAAATTAAGAGAGCATAGTTGTCATTCTGAGTATAATGTGCATCAGTCCCAAAATTTATTACTGATTGATTCATGATTATGTTATTACTTGTTCTCAAATTATTTGTATCTAGTCACCACTTGAACTTTGAAGGTGTCCTGACATTTATGTTTTTCTCTCCTTTTAAGGACAATCGGAATACCACTTTTCTATGTTTTGTTTATGCTCGAAACAAACATATATCTTTCAGTGAATCATTATTCATGATCTTTTGTTTGTGTTACTTTTCATGTTGCAACATGGTTGCTAAGTTACATTGTTAAAATTATATCTTTCATGCCTATGTTTAGAGTACTTTGATCTCAGCTTATAATGCTTTTACAAATATGATAATCAATATTGTGTTGGTAGCATGTCACCTCAGAAATTATTTTGTTAGTATCGTTTTACCTACTCGAGGAGGAGTAGAACTAAGATTGGGGACGCTTCATATGTCTCCAACGTATCTATAATGTTCTGATGTTCCATGTTGTTATTATGCCAATTGCTACATCTTTTCTATACACTTTATATCATTTTTCTGGATTTTCCGGGAGTAACCTATTGACAAGATGCCACAGCGCTAGTTCCTGTTTTTTGCTGTTTTTGGTTCCTGAAAAGTTATTCTGAAAATATTCTCGGAATTGGACGAAACAAAAACATAGGGTCCTATTTTTTTGTCACGTACACAGAGTTTGGAGGAGACCCGGAGGAGGGCACCGGGGTGGCCACACCATAGGGTGGCGTGGGTCCCCCTGGCCGCGCTGCCACATGGTGTGGGCCCCTCGGGCGCCCACCGTCACCGCTCTTTCGCCTATATATTGCCCCCGACGCAAAAACCCTAAAAGAATCACCCTCCATCCATGAAAAGTAACTATGCTCCGTCGCCATCAAATACAAGTTTCAGGGGACAGAAAACTCTGTTCCGACACCTTGCTGGGACGGGGAATTGCCCCGGGAGCGATCTCCATCGACTCCACCGTCATCTTCATTGTCGTTGCTGACTCCCATGATGCGGAGGAAGTAGTTCTCCCCCGAGGCTGAGGGCTCTACCGGTAGCTATGTGGTATATCTCTCTCTCCCATGGTGTGATCTTTATGTGATCATGAGTTTTGTAATCTAGTTGAATAAGTAGATGTTAATCTTCGTCTATTATACTACTTAAGTGGTTTATTATTGTGAATTCCGGAGACACCTTGTCCCACGGTGTGAAGGTGACAGTGTGCGTACCGTGTGTGACTCTTAGGCTAAATTTTATATAATATGTGTTGGATATTTCTATCAAATTGTGGTGTTTGTCTAGAACCATCTAGTGTGCTCAAGGTGACATTGTGGGGTTGCCTCGATGAGGAATGCGACTTTAAGGTCTGCTTTTGTATCCCTACGCAATGAATTGGTTTTTGTTATCCAACCGGAGAGTGGTTCAGAATAGCATAGTAAAGAGAAGATATTTATCTATTCAGTTACATTATCATAGTTGAGAGTGTCCACTAGTGAAAGTATGATCCATAGTCCTTGTTTCTAATTATTGAAACACCGATTACAACCAGTTCCGCTACATGTTTGCTTGCTGCCATTTTTATTTCAGATTGCAATTACCACTTATAATCATCCATATTACTTGTATTTCACTATCTTTACGCCGAACTAGTGCACCTATATATCTGAAAATTATATTGTGTGTGTTGGGGACACAAGAAACTTCTTGTATCTTAATTGCAGGGTTGCTTGAGAGAGATATCTTTGACCTCTACCTCCCTGAGATCGATAAATCTTGAATGGTTCACTTAAGAGAAACTTGCTGCTGTTCTACAAACCTCTGCACTTCGAGGCCCAACACTGTCTACAACAATAGAAGCGTGCGTAGACATCACTAGTACATAACTTCTTGCAGATTGCTCTCTAAATAGGTCGATGTGTTTGTCGCTAGTCGATGTGGGAAACGAGCCTTCTTTATCACTTCGTCTCGGAGCTTCCTCATGGTGGGAACCCGGTGAAACTTTACATGGCCGAGGCGTACAGATTCACACGCGGCCCGTTGCGAGTCCTTACAAGGACTCGCCCGTGTTTCACCCACTAAGCGGGTTGTCCCATTTATTGTTCTTTTTAAGAGAAAATATTACAAATATAATGAAACTAGGATTCGAACCTACAATCGGGCATAGAGAATACAGGGGCACTGCCAACGGGCTAGCACACCTTCATTGAACAACTTCCGTTTTTATTCTTTTTATTGTCTCTTTTTATTCAGTTTTCATTTTTTTTCTCATTTTTCTTTTCCGTTTCTGTTTTTCTTTTCCGTTTTATTCTATCTTTTTTTGTTTTATTTTTTAGTATTATTTTCCTTTATTTGAAAATATTCGTTTTTGATATTTTTTGTTCACCGAAATTATTTTTTTCACTATTTTTTTTGGTTAATGGCCCTTTTTGGTTCACTATTTGTTCTCGCTAACCGAAATTTTGGTTGACTATTATTTTTTTTTCACCATTGTTTTTGGTGCATCCGCATTTTCTCTTCACTATTATTTTTTGGTTCATCGATTTTTTTTAAAAATTGTTCAAACTGAAAAATGTTCAAATTCGAACATTGGTCGAATAATTTTTTGTTTCAAATTTAAATTTTTTCAAATGAAAAAACGTTCATTTGAATTTTTTTTCATCATTTTCAAAAAATATTTATTGTAAAAATTGTTCAATTTCAAAAAAGTATTCAATTTACAAATTTGTTCATTTTCAAAATTCGTTCATTTTTAAAGTCTGTTGTGATTTAAAAATATTATTTTTGAAAATAGTTCAGATTTTAAAATATGCACATTTATCCAACTTGTATACTTTTCATATTTGAATATTTGAGAAATTTATTTCGAAAAACACTTCTAGAAATAAAGCATAAAGGATAAGCAGAAGCGTAAAGAAAAAAAAGGGAAAGAAAAAAATCGCTGCAGTTTTTCCTGATCGCGCAATGGGCCAGGCCCATGTAAACGGAGCCTGAGCGAGGCGCCGGCTCGAGCGTGGGCGAGGCGACGATTCAGCCTCGCTACAAGCGATACATAGGAGCTCCCGATTTACCACGCACTGGAAGACCTAGCTCTTGTTGGAAGCTATTTCTTAAGTGCCTTGATTTTATTTTTTAAGGGTGGCTTGATTTGTCGGGGATCTGAATGTTTTGGATTACTAATCAATTGTGTATGTGCTTTGTTGTAGTGTGTGATCTGTCGAGGGTTACTTGCCACCGATCTTGTTATCTATTCGTTGCAGTTTGAACTAGTTAAGAAGTGTCTTATTTGTAGTAATAAAGGTTTGGATGCCGAATGGTAAACTTTCACGCAGGGGCGGTCGAGATTTGTGCTTACTGTTGTTAACTACCGAGAATTATCGGACGGTCGCGTCCACGATTTTCAAAGAAAATATTGAAGTCACCGGTCTATTTATCAAGCGTCAGCGTTTGAATTCAAAATTTTCAAGAAATATCGGTAAATTTTGCGCGGTCATGTTAACCATGGGGGCCTAGCGCAGCAGTAACCCTATTAACTGTCCGGTAACCCTAGAACTCCCTTCGTCTCGATATTACGGTGATTGGGAACGGTACCCATGGTACCGCCGGTACCGTCTACTAATATTTTTTTGTTAGCTCCATTTCCGTTACTTTATTTTGTTGTGGCCATTGAATTAAAGAGCACACCCCCACATTACCGGTTCATCCTTGTCATCACCGTCAGCATTACCAGCTCTGTCTATCGCGCACAGTCGCTAGTCCACCAGTACCACCACGACCTGCTTATTTACCGTCACAACAATGGTCCTCGCAACTGTCGAAGAGGGCACCCGCCCGCGCGGCAACGGCAGCCATGGGTCTAGCGACGCGCTGGCACCTACTGAGGTTGAAGTTCCACTACTTCTTGATGGAGTTGTCCGTGTGTGAGTGGCGGATCATGACTGCAGATAAAGGATGGGCCAAATGGAGCTCGAGTCCATCGCAACTTCTATAGACTGGGCCATATGAACTAAACTGAGCCAATTAGGGATGAATACATGTGTTATTTAACCTGGAATTAGTGTTTTTTATCATCCAAAGACCGGACCAAGGCCCGGTATGGCCTCCATGACGCTCCGCCCCTGCGTGTGTCCTAGGTGTAGGCACGCCATGGCGGCCCACTTGCTTCCGAAGCACGCATGGGCATGACGATCATCACGTCATGCATCCGCCACTGTGAAGGAACTGTGTCACGTTGGTGCACGTCCAAGCTGAGCTAGTTGTCCCGTTGCGGCCGCCGCGACCGCGCGACTTGCCGGCGTGCCGCCGGTGCTGCCGGACGAGGGCCACCAGCAGCGCGTCCTTGTCGGAGCTTAGGACTCGTCTTGGTCCGCGTCGGTGGCCTGTCGTTTCCGACGCAAGCGATGGCTGGAACCATCGGATTTACTGAGTAGGAGGTGACTGTGCCTGCAGATGAATGATGATGATGTGGTATCACTGCACCATCGTGGCTAGGTACAAAGTGTATGTGTCACTCGTGTGAGTGTGTATGCAGTGCATGGCGGTGTCCCTGCGTATGATCCACGGTCGTTTTCCTTGCTGGCAAATGGCAATGACATGGTTTGTTGTTGAGATGGTTTACATGGATGGCTAGAAAAGGGACCTTTTTTTTCAAGCAGAGAGAGATGCACTCGAGGGCGCCGTGCAGACCGACGGCATCCCCGGGAGGACTGGCAAGTCCTGATGGCTGCCGTGGTGCAACCAGCTCAGCGAAGACGTGCACTACGTACCGGTCCTTCACGGTGATGGAAAGACGCGCGGATCGTCGATCACGCCCACACGCTTTGGCAACAAATGTGTCGCCATGGCACGCCTCCTTCCGGGACGACAGGTGGGGCCACTGGATAAAATTAGCTAAAAGCCGTTTATGTTAAATTAACTAAATAAAAAATGTCGGTACCGGTCCCACATAATTTTGGTACCAGTGGTACCGCAGGTACCATCAGTCTGGTACCGTGTATTTTATCACCGTTAGATCCAAGTGGATGGACGGTTATTAAAAATACCAACCACTGTAAAACTTGTATCTTTGAAATTGGTCAAAAATGATGCATCTAGTATTTGAAACATGTAGATACATCCATCTCAATGATACTTATTTTAAGATGCAGGGAGTACAAAATTGTCGCTAGCTGAGATATATGTTGGAAGACTACGTTAGTAAATTTAGTCGCCATCTGGTAAGAATCCCAACTTCAAATGAACCTGCGATAACAATCCTCCTATGTTAAGAGAAAAGTCCATAATATATCCTCACGAACGAAGTATACTTGGACACCATATTTCAAACACACTTGTAATAGCAACCGGTTAGAAACTTAATATAACAACTTCTCTACATACTTATTCAAACTCAAGCAGAATCATCCTTGTGTTCATATTCTATACGGCCACAGTTGGGAAGTTGGCCGGGGTCATTGTAATCGCATATAAACTGGCTGGAGACGGGCCAACTCGGTTTGGCTCAGCCTCAGAAAAGCCCGAGCCAAACGGGCGAGCCTGAGAATATGGCCATGCATCAAGAACCGTGGGAATTTATAGGATTCAGACTTTTGCTTTTGGCGGAATATGATGGATTCTCCAACCCAGAATCAATCAAGTTGGACATGTTGGAAACTTGGTGTCATGTGTTGAAGAATGAATCATTGGTTAAAAATATGGCTAAGCGCATTGGGGAGGTCCAACAGTTGCAGATTACCCTTCGTAGCGGTTTGATTGGCCAGTTCATCCATTTGAGGGTGAAGATTGATGTTTATCAAAAGCTGACTCGCTTTGTGACTTTCACTAGGGAGGGGAAGACATAATTCTACCAATTGAAGTACGAGAAAGTTCCAACCTTTTTATATGCTTGTGGAAAGATGGGACATTGGCACCAAGAATGTGCCACTGAGAATTTGATGAGAATAAATTGGAATGGGGCCCCTTTATTTTATCTCCTAGAAGGGGTAGAGAGGGTGCTCGTGGCGTTGGTCGAGGTGCTAGTCGGGGCCATGCTGGCCGAGGTTGCAGATATGAGGAGAATGATCGGTTTAGTGGCCAAGGTGGTAGAGGCAGGGTTGGAGCTAAGGATGGTGCTAACGGTGTTGTAGAACCTGCCCAGCAGCTATGATACAACGCGTATTTGTTAAATTTTAAGATTATAAATCTGAGAATCCTTGATAAATATCACTTACTACACTAGTAATAGCACCAGACTTAGGCTGATTCTCGCTCCGCCCCTGGGCAGAGGTGTCTTTGGTAAAGGAGATCGGGGAGGCATGTGCTCTAGCAATGAAAGCAATGAAAACGGATAGTGGTGCAGCCCCTCGAGCACCAATTAGTTGGAGATGTACAGTATGCATACTAAGCCAGGTTTGGGTCCAGAAGCTACTTCCGATGTGATAGCTATGGAACACGACAGTGATCGTGTAGACGGTTTAATACTACCAGAGAACCACACACAAGCACGAAACCATATAGCTATGAATCCTTTGCCTGCATCGGTGGGAAACCTAGCTATTGTCTTGTCGGAGAAATTTTCAGAGGATACTACTGCACTCAAAGAGGTTATTTCTGAGTCAAGAAAATTGTCAGACCCATTGGCAACTCGATCCACAGTAGAACCTCAACAAGAAGAAGCTCAAAGAGAATAGTTTTAATAAAATAAGCTGTGTGCATCCACTTGATGCAGAGGCTGGGCTTTCCGTTTCAAAAAAAAATAGTGGAGCGGCAGTAAATACGAGGGAAACAAAGGGGGATATGTAGTCGAGCCTGGCTCAGGGTTAGGACCGATTGATGCAAGAGATGGAAGCAACAATAAAAGTGATGTTATGAGGACTCATGTTGCAACACCAAATGAATTTATATCGGCGTCTCCCTCGGGGGGGGGGGGGGGGGGGGGGTTCGGGAATCAAAATATTAGGACACAACTGTCGGGGACTTGGGAGGGACCCGACAGTAACGTCGTTGTTGGGCGTGCAGCTACAATGTGAACTGGATGTTATTTTCTTGTGAGAAACACATTTGGATGAATCGGAGGCTGAAGTTCTGAGAAGGAGAACAAAGATGAATCGGAAAGAGGTAGTGCATAGTGATGGAAGAAGTGGTGGCTTGATCCTTTTTTGGAAAAATGAGGTAGAAATCACTCTCCGGTACAAAACAATAAATTACATTGACGTTTTTGTGGGATCTGGTCAAGAAAATATTTGAAGACCAACTGTTATGCATGTGAAGAAAATTGGGAAGAGAAGCATGAAACCTGGTCCTGTTTGTGAGATTTATATACTGCATCTAACCTTCTGTGGATGGTTACTGCTTATTGGTGACTTATGCCCCAACATTATATGCATTCATTCAGGAATGCTCTAAATGATTGTGAGCTATCAGATTTTGGTTACACCGGGGACAAGTTAACTTGTCATCATGGTCAAATCAGAGAGAGACTTGATCGGGTTCTCGTCAATCCGCATGCTGAAATATATTTGAAGGAGCCTCCCTTTTGCATACGGGTTATGCACAGTCAGATCATAGGCCCCTACTGCTGGATACGGATACCGGCGAGGCCCATGAAAGAAGAGGAGGGAGAACACTCAGATTCGAAGCAAAATGGGTTAAAGAGGCCCATTTTTCTAAGATTGTACAGACAGTGTGGGAAGACGCTGGAAACCAAGTTGCACATGTTGATTTGGCAGGAAAATTATCTTTTGTTCATGAACATTTACATCGGTGGGACCGTTCTGTCGTAAAGAGTACAAAGAATATGCTAAGGGGTACACAAAAAGAATTGGAACAAGTCGTGAGACTCGATCTGAATGATGTGAACGTAGCTCTACATAAAAGGTTAGTTGAGGAGATTGAAGTGCTCTTACAGAAAGAGAAGGTGTACTGGCTTTAGAGAAGTCGAGTAAAGTAGTTGAAATTCTTCCACAAGTCTGCATCCACAAGAAGGGCATGTAATATAATTAAACGAGTATGAGATAATAAAGGGAATTGGCATGAGGGAGATGCTTATTTAAATACTCTTATTTCTGATTGCTTCTCTAGTTTTTTTACTGCATAGATAGATGATGGAGACCCAACGCTACTAGAGAAGGTGCAACCAAGGGTGGACCGGCATATGAACGAAGCCTTGAGGAAAGTGTTTATACCCGAGGAGGTAAAGAAAGCGTTGTTTTCTATTGAGGACATGAATACTCCTGGTGTTGATGGGTTACATGATATTTTACTTACAAAATGTTGGCATATTCTGGGTGGTTCAATCAGGGCTGAGGTTTTGGATGCTATCAATACAAATAAGATTCCTAGTGGATGGAATGATATAGTCATAGTTCTTATTCCGAAAGTGAAGCAACCGGAATTTATTACTCAATATAGCCCCATCAGCTTGTGTATAGTTCTCCACAAGGTAATCTCCAAAATGATAGCTTCTCGATTAAAGGCCGTCCTTGGTGTAGTTATATCACCGGTACAAAGTGCATTTGTCACGAGCCGGCTGATATACTGGTTGCATATGAATGCATCCCCAAAATTAAAAAATCTAAATTTTGTAAGAAAGCTTATTGTGCAGTTAAGTTAGATATTCATAAAGCTTATTATAGAGTTGAATGAAGTTTTTCTTACAAAAAATGATGATTAAATTATGCCTTGATTATTATAACTTTTTTGACCTTTTAATGGCTTGTGTTACATATGTGAAGTACAAAGTGAGATTCAATGACCAGGAGACAGAGGAGTTTACACCATCAAGGGGGTTGAGACAAGGTGACCCGTTATCACTTTATTTGTTTTTGCTCTGTGCAAAAGGTTTATCAAGTGTGCTTTCTCATGAAGAGGAGGTTCGTGGTATGAAGGCATAAGAGTGTAGAAATACACTAGAGTGTCACATCTTCCATCAACATGTGGCAAGGAAATTTTGCTAAATGTAGTGATTAAATCAATAACCGTCTTTGCTATGGGTGTATTTAAAATTCCAAAGAGAATCTGCAAGGAAATTATAGATGCGATGTATGCCTTTTGGTGGGGTGATGGAAAAAAATACAAAGAGTATGAATTGGGCCGCATGGTGGTGTATGTATGTGCCAAAGAAGAAAGGAGGAATTGGTTTTGGTGATCTCCATGCCTTCAATTCGGCAATGCTCGCAGAACAGGTGTGGAGGTTAATTGATTATCCAAACACTTTATGTGCATTTTTTTTGAAGGCCAAGTATTATCCTAATACAAGGATTCTAGATGCTCGATCTACGAATGGTTCATATTTTACATGGAAAAGTATAATCGCAGGACTACAAACCTTCAAAAGGGGCCATAAATGGCGAGTCGGCAATGGACATAATATTAAAATTTGGAAGGATCCATCCCAACCACCCTGACTAGGAAAGTCATCACACCGAAGGGACAAATTACCCTAATAACGGTTAACGAGCTTATCAATCCTATTGATGGATTGTGGGATGTGAACCTCCTTAAAACGATGTTCATCCCGATTGATGTCCAAAGCATCTTATGCATACCATTAAACATTGGATTACTTGACGATTTTGTCACTTGTCATTTTGACAAAACTTCTTGCTTTAGTTTTAGAACTTCTTACGATATTGAATGGAGTCACCAGTTTGGTCCTTTGCTTAGGAGAGCTGATGCACAAAGTGCAGGAAGTGACAAGCCAGGCTGGGAATTATTGAGGAAGCTTCATATTTCGAGGAAGGTCAAAATCTTCTTGTGGAAGGCTCTGCACGGGATCATTCCGGGGGCTGGAATTTTGGCTAAGCGCCATATTGCAAAAACAGGACAATGCCCTGTCTGTTTAGATGGTCGCGGGGATTCTCGGCACCTCACGTTCACTTGTAGGCGTGCAAGAAAGATTTGGAAGGCGTTCAGCTTATGTGAAGTTATAGTTTCAGCTGTTAGTATCGATGAGTATAGATCCATTATTCTTGAAGTACTTTTACGCAATGATGAAAAATGTGCGGTGGTTGTTGAGAAATACATTTTAAAGGAGACTATTGCAGTAGGGACTTGGTATATTTGGTGGTAGAGACGGGATATTGTAGAAGGGGAACAAACTTTACCTTTCGCAATTACAACTTTTACAATTAGATCCTTGACTGCAAATTATGTTCAGGCTGCTCCGAAACCTACTCCTAAGATCTCTCAATGGGAGAAGCCGCCACTTGGAGTCTACAAACTTAATATTGATGCATCCTACTTCACAAATGGCTCAGGCCCGTGCGCGACAATCTTACGAAATCACAAAGGCCAAGCTGTTGCAGGTTCTGGGTGTATGTTGGTTCATATGCTGAATGCCGCTATGGCAGAAGCCCTGGCAATACTTCGGGGACTGGACCCGTTGGAATCGATGGGCTGCAAAAATGTCATTGTTGAATCAGATTCACTCGAAGTTACAATCATGTTCTTGTCTAATTGGGATATGGAGCCCATATAGAGTTATCTTAGCTGAGATCTTCAGGAAGGCTTTCAAAATTGGTCGAGTAACCTTTGTGCATAGCACCAGGGAAGCAAATATAGGTGCTCATAATTTAGCTAGGAGTATCTATGATTCAAATTCTGATTTTTTTTGGGACGACGAGCCCCCTAGATTTCTGTTAGACAATTTCCTGAACGATGTAACTTTGATATGATTTAGAAACAGCAAGTTTCTGATGCACTCTTTTCCTTAACAGAGTATCTAAGGAACTGGAAGTTTTTTAACAAGACGGATTGCATGCCTAATATAATATATTGGTTTATTATTTTTAAAAAGAAACAAGAGAAGGTCCCAATCCCGTTGCCTTTAATTGCTTTGCGCGAACGAAGTTGTAATACGCGCGGGAGTAGACTAAGTATGAAAAGCAAGCGGACACGATCTAGTACTACTCGTTCGTTATAATGGACATCTCGTTACTAGTAGGACACATGTTTTAAGTAAGCAAAACTGAACTTCATAGTACAGTTTTTATCTCCAAAGTGATGGCAAAAATAAAATAAAAATAAAAGTACGGCAAGCAAATGACCCTCCTCAGCCATATATATCTTGTGGCCGGTCGATGTGGGGTTGGTTTCTCGCGTGGAGCATGCCCGCGCCTATTATAAGAAAAAAAAATAGAAAACGCTATACTCCCTCCGGAGGATGGGCCACGCGCGCATCCTCTCCTTGTTGCGCGCGCCGCGTGGCCACTCTGATGCGTGTCCCGCGGATCCTACCCATTATATCACCATCCTTATCCTCTCATGGACCTGGTCTTTGTAGAAACGGAAAAGGGAATTGTTCCTTCTACGCGCCGTGAGCCGCCCGGCCGGTCACCGAAAAACGCATGGCTACCTTTTTTTTTTGGAGTTCTCGGGTGCTGCTGCGGTGGTGGAGTGGTGCTGCCATGGCGTGGACGCACTGCTGCCTCGGCTACATGCGCCCGCAATAGCACAATTTTTATTTTTGCTGCAGTTATCTTTTTTGTTTTGCTATGATAGTATAAATTTTTTGCTAAAAAATATCTCCGGTGAGGTCTCCGACGAAGTCAGTTTTTGCTATAATAGAAGACTTTTTTTTGCTACAATTGTATTTCGACTTTGCTATAAGAGTATAATTTTCTTGCTAAAATGTCTCCAGCAATGTCTTCGACGAAGTCAATTTTTTGCTGCAATTACCATTTTTTTCTATAATAGTATAAAATGTCTGCGCACCTTTTTTAATGTTTTATCTACTTTTTGGTCACTGCAGCAAAAATGGGAGTTGTGCAGCAAAAGCGGGTTTTGGAGATTTTTTTGGGGACACGTGTCAGCACTGGCCAAAAAAAAAAGGCAATATATCGTGGGAAAGGAAGCTGTACTTGGATACGTACGATATGTCGGATAGAGAGATGCTACATCTACGGAAGGTTTTGTTATGGATTTTGTTTACGGACTGAGGTGTCGTAAATTGGTTGGGTGGCCAGAACGGGCCCACCCGCAGCACGTCATCCCGTAAACAAAATCACGTATGTTTCCTCCGTAGGTCTAGCATTTTCGTTTCGGATAGAACTCTAGGAGCCACCGGTTTCTTAAGCTCGAGCGGAATCATCCTCGTGTTCTTATTCTATGCGGCTCCGTTTGTTGGCCAAGGTGGTGGTCATGTTAATCGCATATAAATTCTCCATTGATCGGGCACTGCGGAAGGCATAAGCAAACATGTTGGATCCATGTTTCATCGAGTTCAAACTTGACCTGCCGGGGACGAAGCACTTGGCCGCCGGCACCTTCATCTCTAAAACGACGGCGGCCGGGGAGCAAACTCTGAGGTTAGATTGCTACCCTCGAGGATTTGATGCGCGCAGATCTGAGTACATCTCTCTCGTCATATGGCTGCTACAGGCAAGCACGCCCAGGTTCACCAACGTGCTCTTCGAAGCCTTCCTGGTGGGCGCAAACGGCCAGCCTTCTTCCTTTGCACGGTCGATGGGTGTCGACGCAACCAACACGAAACGTAGCAAATATAGCCACGCTTTTCCCCAAGGATCTCTCGGAAGAAAGGTTACCCGCGGAGCCGGGTTGCCTCGTTTCGTGAAGCGCAGCGATGTGGAGCCGCTCCAGGCCGCCGACGGCACGGTCAGGATCGTGGCCGGGGTCCTGATCATGCGCGACGGTGCTATCGCCGTGCCATCCTCCGACATGGGCGATCATCTCGGCCGCCTGCTGGACCGCGCCCACGGCTCGGACGTCGCCTTCTCCGTCGGCGGCGACACGTTTCACGCGCACCGGGCAGTGCTCGCCGCACGATCGCCGGTGTTTGAGACGGAGCTCTTCGGGTGCATGGCGGAGGCCCGGATGGCGTGCATAGACGTGCACGGCGTCGAGCCAGTGGTGTTCAAAGCTTTGCTTCGGTTCGCGTACACGGACAAGTTGCCTGAAGACCTCGAGCTCGCGGGATCTGCCATGGATGATTTCCTTCTGCACCTGCTCGTCGCGGCTGACCGGTATGGGATGGACCGGCTGAAGCTTATGTGCGCACACAAGTTGAGGGAGAACGTGACGGTGGATACGGTTGCACGTGTCGTAGCGTGCGCCGAGACATACAACTGTCCGGAGTTGAAGACCAGTTGCTTGGACTATTTTGCCGAGGAGAACAACTTCAAGAGAGCTGTGTTAACGGAGGGTTTTGGGCAGCTACTGCGGGACTATCCGTCCATTATAGGGGAGCTCAGGCAGCGAGCTGGGATATGACGACATAGTTGAATTATTTATGGGCTGTTCTAAAGAAACAGGTTCAGTTTGTTTGTCAAAGAAAAGTAGCAAAAAACAAAGTTTTGCCAAAGGAAATAGACTTAACTAGTGGACTTTTGCCGGGGGTATCTGCTATCTTATTTTTATTACTGAATCTCTATTTCCCACGTGCAACTCTATATATGGTGACATTCATTCTATAGAAAATTCTTAGTTTTATAGGAGTTTTATACAAGTTGATTTTTTTTTCCGAAATGGGGGATATGACCTTAGTTTCTACATCGATCGATGCACCCTTTTTTTATTGCAGAGTTTAAATATTCATCATCTTTTTTTTTTGAAAATAAAAATTCATCATCTTACAATCCACGATCCCATAAGATTGAGAAATGTAACCAAATGCACAATAAATGGACTATGCATCTCGAAAGTGGATCAATGTGCCGCCACCAAGCCGCTCCGAAAATCTCGCCTGATCCGAAGAAGTGTTCCATTACCTTTAAGTTGCACCATAGTTGATATCAGTAACGGCATATGGTGGAAAGGGCATGTGGGTTGGATTCACACGGGGTCATGCGCAATTGTGATAATTTAAATTGGACTTCGAGATGTTTTCATAATATCCGAGACTCACTCACCCGCAAGGTTTATCTAGCAATGAGAATAAACATATCTCGATATTCGTTGGTTATGACGATAGTATTTCGTAGAACCTATAGCCACGTTAAAATTTGCACACAAAACGTTAGAGGCGTGTAACTTTGTTTTGTAGGATGTGCCTGTGGTTTAGTATATCTATCTTGTAATTGTATTTTGACATGATGGCCAATGCCAAAGGATTGTCATTGTTCAACATCGATACGGGAGGACGTACATGAAAAGACAATATGGTCATTTATCTGTCATGGAAAGACTTGAATAAATTTTCACCACAGTGGAATTTTCTCAGATTTTCTGCTATGGTGGAAATAATGAAGGACAATCCTCGTTGAAGATGCGTCAAAAATTCACGAAGAAAAAAGTTTTTAACGAATCACTCGAATTATGAATTTCCTGTGACGTTTATACTTTGTTGTTTGTACCTTGATTGCACAGTAGTCGTTTATTAGGATGATTCCTCACTTAAAAATATCATGTTAGACCGTGTTGTAGCACCGTCAAACCGGCTTGGATACGCGTTCATCACCTGGATACAAGGGTCGCTCTAATTCTCGATAAGAGGGTTATATTTTGATCATTTGGATAGAAGATTCATTCTATATGCCAGTGTTGGTAGGTTGTCTTGTCATTCCAGCATGATAGTGATGAGCTCGGAACATATATTTAGAATATCAGCGAGAATCACATGCAGTGATTGCCATAATAGCCTACACTTTACATTATGATCGGTTGAGGTCCACTACAATGTTTTGGACTTTTAGCCACGGTTTTGCTGTTGACAAACTATAAACCGTCATGCAAAGTCCTTAATACACCACGGAATATTTTTTTTTCGTCACCTCTTGGCGTTAATGCACAACGCTTAATATATTTGTCATGCAATAGTAGGTTCAATCGTCATGCATTATTGGATTGACGGAATAATTTCTTCGTGCATCTACACTATCATTGATTTAGGTGTGTCCGGTTTTTATTTACTTAAATAAATTCCAAAAAAGTGGTTCGATGTGTTTTGAACCCATGACCAGATCTATAAAACATTAATCATTACCGTTGGGGTACGAATGTGACAATGTACTACATTGTAGACGTAACTTATATGTCATACTTATATATAAAGGCTATTAACATAACTGATATGTATATCTTATTATCGTTATCTCATAGGAAAGCATTATATTCTACGTAGGGAACGATTCGGTTAGAGTTGCTGCAGACGGGGTGCGGTATCGGTTCCATCGTGGTGATCGTGGTTCCGGCGACGAGATCAGCATTATGCCGTAGGGAAAGACTTCTTGGTGCACGGAGGAGAAATATTTTGGCAGCGGTGAGTTCCCGTTTCATGTTTAGGCCTTGTGGTGTTCTATCCGATTGCAAGGATTTCATTTTTAAATCTCATAAATTTTGTAGGCAATGAATCTAAGTTGGATTCTTCATGGAACAAAATTCACCCCTGAATATATGAATGTTGTTACCGAGTTCATGGAGTTTGCGAGAGGCAATGCCACAGACAACCGACCAATGTTGTGCCTTTGAAGAGACTGTCTTATTTTGATTCGGCATGATGATTCAGTTATTGATGCTCACCTGAACCAAAATGGTATGTCGGACAACTATGCAAGGTGGATCTATCATGGGGAAACATATAGTAATGATGTGTATCACATTCATGGTTCTTATGAAACTGACAACGAAGAAGAAGGTGTGGATGACAATGAATATGATATTTCTGCTATGTTAGAAGATCTACAGAATGTAGGGGATACACATCCTGATGAACCTATCATTTTTTCAAAGCTCTTATTAGAAGCGAAGCGAGAGCTTCTCGAGGGTTGCAAAACTATGTCAATGTTGTCGTTCATTATCAAGATGCTACATATCAAGTCATACAATGGTATGACAAATAGATATGTCAAGCAATTCCTGAAGTTCTTAAAAGTTGCATGGCCATGTGTGAATTTTTTCGCGTCTTACAACGATGCTAAGAGTAGTATCTCCGAACTTAGTCTTAGTTATGACACAATTCATGTCTGCAAGTTTGATTGTGCTCTTTTCTGGGGATAACATAGTAAGAAGACACATTGTCCCGTGTATGCGGTATCTAGATGGAAAGAGAATACAACAAAGAGGAAGTTTTCACAAGGTGCTTTGATACTTTCAAATAATCCCAAGGTTAAAAATATGTTTTGTTTCACAGAAAATGTCAGCTCTGACAAAGTGGCACAAGGAAAATAAGATCGTTGAGAAAAATATTTTGAGACACCCCGCTGATGGTGAAGCATGGAAGCACTTTGACAGAGAGTTCCCTGATTTTGCAAAGGAACATCGCAACAACAGGCTAGGTTTTTCCACAGAAAGACTCAATCCTTTGGTAATTGTACTAACGCGTACAACATGTGGCCTTTTTTTGCCAAACCCTATAATTTTCCACGATAGATGTGCATGGATGATGACCCACAAGTATAGGGGAGTGTCGATCCGAATGAGGAGCAGAAGGTGCTAACAAGCAGTTTGGATGAAGGATTCACTGTAAATACTAGCACACAGGTTTTCAGTGGTTTTTGATATAGCAGATAAATAAAGTACAAGTAAAAAAAACACAATAATAATAATTGCAGCAAGTGGCCCAATCCTTTCTAGAGCAAAGGACAAGCCGGTTTGTTTACTTATGATGATTCTTGAGGACACACGGAATTTCGTTAAGTGATTTTGCTTCATACATCTAATTAATCCTTACTGTTTTGATTGGTGTTGTGTGGGTGAACCTATGATAATGCACTTCCCTAACTTGGAATAATACATACTTATGATTATACCCCTTGCAAGCATCCGCAACTACAAGAAAGAAATTAAGATAAATCTAACCACAATCTTAATCTCTGGGATCCTACACTCCATCATGCATCGGTTTCCTAACGGGGGTTTAGGTTTCTGTACTCCGCAACCCCACAATTAGTAGCCGAATACACAATGCATTCCCCTAGGCTCATAAAGGTAAGTATCATGTAGTCGACGTTCACATGACACCACTAAAGAATAGCACCACAACTTAAATATCAAACCATTAAATACTGCTCAACATAATTCCACTACTAACATATTTACTTCTCCCATGTCCTCAAGAACTAAACGAACTACTCACAAGACATCATGATCAGAGTTGATATAATGATGAATAAAATCTCGACATAAACATTTATCAACGGTTTCACTCAATAGCATCAACCACAAGGATTAATTAACACCGGGAAAGTTTCCCCTATGAAATAGAAAAGATTCAACCCTAGATGTTACAACGAATAGAGTGGAGAGGTGGAGACGATGGTGATGGCGGTGGAGATGAAGATGATGATGATCCCAATGAAGCCTAGCTCGATGCTGCTGACGATGGCGATGATTTCCCCCTCGGGGAAGGAATTTCCCCGGATGATTTCTCCCTACTGAGAGAGCTTTTGTCTCTCTGTTGTTTTCCGTCTCCTGGTGGCGGCGGAATATATTCCTCGATGGCTCCTCGAGTCTTAGGGTTTCGGGGAGATGAAGTACGCGAAGGGGCACCGATAGTGGTGGGCCAGGGCCACCACACCACATGGCGGCGCGACCAGGGTGTAGCCCGCTCCATGGCATGGTGTTGGCCCCTGGTGGCCCACCTCTGCCTCCCCATTTGGCTGGCTCCGGCATCTGGAAAAATAGGAACTTTCAGATGTTTTCCGCGAATTGCTGATCTTCAGAAATATGGTACCTTGACGGTCCTTTTTCCAGCAGAATTCTGGTTCCGACAGTTAATTCTCCAATAATCATCAAACATGCAAAATATATGAAATAACATAAGTATCATCTCTAAATATGAAATATATCAATGAATAGCAGTAAATTATGATATAAAATAGTGATACAAAATGGATGTCTCAACTCCCCCCAAACTCAGACCTCGCTTGTCCCCAAGCGAAATTGAACTTAGTAAACAAGACCACATGTTTATGGAGTGAAGTGCCGATAAATAAAATGCGGACAAAAAGCATCACATTTATCAATACACAAGTCATTTTAGACAACATCTTTCTCTCATATAATTTGACTTGAAACGAGTAGAGGGAGTCACAATAAAGGTGCAAAGAGAAAATCATTATTGGTGATGGAAATTTTTTCTCTTGGTTAGAGAACAATTAACGGATTGTACTTAACTTTCGAACATAGTCTTTGTACTAGAGCTTATGTTGCATAAATTACATGCTCAATCATAACAGTCTCCTTGCAGTCATTGATAACTTTTAATGAGTGCTCGGCAAACTCCCGGGGAATCCCTGGCATATCAGATGACTGCCAGGCGAAAATTTCCTAGTACTCATGGATCAGTTCGACGAGCGCGCTTAATTTCCTATTCCGGAGAGAGGTTTGTCGACACCTGAGTCCTTCGGGTGGACTTGATGCTTTCGGGTGTCGCTGTTGGGGCTGAAATCTTGATCTGGAGCATTCCGTTTGGTTAGTGGCATCACAGAGTTATCCGTTGTTTTTTCCAATTCTTCCAGCTCCTCTTGCATCCCGAAATTTTTTGTGATCTCGTGGAAGTCATTGTCGCACTTATCTGATTTCTAGAAGGCTCCATTTATGGTGATTGTGCCGTATTCTCCTGGTAGCTTCAACTTGAGGTATGCGTAGTGCGGTACTGCCCTGAATCTCGCGAACGCGGTTCGGCCGAGAATGGTGTGGTACTGTGAGGGCCAGTCGACTACCTCGAAGTCGAAAAACTCCTGTCTATAATTGCTCGGGTCACCGAGGACTACTTCCAGATCGATTGTCCCGAGTGGCCGGACTGCTTTTCCTGGTACTATTCCGTGAAATGATGTTCATTTTCATCTTGCGGAGAGTGTCCGCGTATATGATATCTATCCCGCTGTCTCCGTCCATGAAAACTCTGGCTAGGTCGTAGTTGCATATTTGTGTCTGGATGACGAGCGCTGCGTGTCCTGATCGGTATACCCGTGGTGGGTGATCCTCCTTGGAGAAAGTGATCGGGTGCTCGGACATTTTCAAGTACTCTATTTTGGACGGTGGTGCCTGTACTTCCATATTGACGTGGCGAGTATTGTTCTTCTAGACTCGTCGGGACGGACAAACACTAGTAGGAAATGCCTTATAGACACCATCTTAGGGCTGGCCATCAAGAGTTTCTCTTAGCCAGCGATATTACCGCTGGCCAACACAAATACGTGTTCGCCAGCGCTACCCAGCTTACCGCTGGTGGGCCAATTTGTTCGCCATCGGTAACGGTGGGCGTAGGGGTGCGCGCGACTATAAGTACCGGTGGCGGGCATAATTTTAGTTCGCCTACGGTACCTACCTTAGCGCTAGCGAACAGGGAGGCTCGTTCGCCAGCGCTATTATTACCGCTGGCCAACAGAGAGGTGCGCCAACATTAAACATACCGCTGGCCAACAACTTTTTTTGTTCGCCAACGGTAATTTTGAATTTTTTGGCTCCACACATCCAACCCTCCTATGGACCGCCTTTTTAGTTTTCTAAAACATTAACGAAAATGATAGAAACTTCAAAAAATAAAATCCTTTGATCTGTGGGTAGTGTTTAGGGTCTAGTTAGTATAGAATTTTTTAAATATGAATTATAACCTTTTATGGAAAATTTAAAAATATAAAACGTAAAACAACCATAACTTTTGCATACGACATCGAAAAAACGCGTTTAATATATCAAAAAGTCGGATACGCCAAATTCAAAATGTTAAAGAGGTTATTTCAAAAAGGATTTTTTTTTTCAAAAATAAGAAATTTTCCTACAAAATCAAATTAATAAAAAAATTCAAACTTCAAAAAAAAAAGAATTTTTTTTAAGAAAAGATGATATGGATGCCATATTTGGATTCCTTTTATTTTTCTAATAAATTTAGACATATCATTTGTCAAATTCTGAATTACGGATTTGTAGATATGAATTATTCAATATTAAATGACAAAATTCGAAAAATATTTAAATTTATTTTATTGCTATTTGAATTCCAGATTATCACTAGTTATTCATTTTTGTTTACGTAAATAATTTTTTGATTCAAAAAGTGAAGGCGTGTGATACTATGGTCCAATAGTTAAGATGATTGATAGTACTATATCTTTACCTAATAATAAAGAGAGGAAGGCTTCTTCCGGTCCATCGTTAGATTTACACTTTTGCCCTCCCACCAAATCATATATTACGGGCAAAATACCACCTCGTACCGTTTTGTTCCTTTTATTTCTTATCCCAATGTCTCACCTCACCCTTTTTTCCCGTCGAAAACTCTTCCGTCTGATGACCATGAATCTGCAAGCGGTGCAGTTTCGCATATGCGCTCGCGCCAAGCATGCTCGATTCCGTCCGGCAACTGAGCAACACACTCTACTTAATCTCGCTAACATCCAGCACAGTCCCAAACCACCAGCCGGTCCAGCCCCCAAGCCTCTCGTGCAGGGAAGGGGAGCAGCAGTGCGGTGCCAGATTCATCCAGGACGAGGCATCAGCATCTTCCGCTCTTCCCTGTGGTTTGCGCTTTGCAGCCACGCCGGAACCTCAAAGCCTCCTCGTCAACCCAATCTTATCTTGGAGCCTCTCTATTTATCGATTCTCTTTAAACCTAAGATCTGGGCGTACATGGATGCTGCACGTTTAAGAATTTCCATTGCAAGTTTATTCACCGTTTCCATGATCCAGATCCGTACATGGATGCTGCGATTTTGTGTGTGGATAGTAGGAGGAGGTGATGAAGAAGGGGATTCGTTGCCTCAGATGAGCATGGAAGCAGTACGTCCTCTAGCTCAAGCTACACACTCTCCGCACAATGGAGTTGATCGTAAGTTGATTGGTTTGGCAGTAGATTGATAGTTATTTCTTATTCGAACGGAAGTAGTACAGGTCAGATGGGCTTCCGTCCAAAGACGTCTTGCTTGTAAATTATCTAGCTTTTAGTTTCATATAATTAAGGACAGTGCTGGGCGGATGAAAATTCTCCATCCTCGTGCTGACACGTCTCCTCTTTTTTCCCCCAAAACACGCTTTTGCCTCGGTAGCGAAAAAATGCCCGCTTTTGCTCCTATATAGAAAAAACGATTCGTTTCGAAAAAAGAAAAAAAGACAAATCTCGTCGGAGATGTTGCCGGAGACTCGCCGGAGGCCTGTAGCAAAAAAAATTGCTACAGTAGCAAAAAGTCAATTTTCACCGGAACCATGACCGGAGACTTTTGCTCGCCGGAGAAATAACATAGCAAAAAAATTATTCTAATATAGCAAAAACATAACCTTATTGTAGCAAAATATTTATTCTATTATAGCAAAAAAATCGGACCTCGCCGGAGTTGCAGTAGCAAAAAATTTGTAAAAAAAAGCAAAAGAAAAAACGAAATGTAGCAAACATTTGTACAAAAAAAAATGTCCATGTCCATCTTCATCTTCATCTCTGCCACGGCCGGGAACGCGGCACCGGAGGCGGCCGGTGCTGGTGGTGGGCAGGATTCCTCGCCGTGGTAGTTGCTCCCGCCCGTGGCGGCGCGGAGAGGACCTTGCGGAGGAGGACGACGGCCATGGCACAGAGCTCCACGGGGGGTGGCCGGCGCGACGAGAGGAGCTTGCGGAGGAGGAACGCGGCCAGGGCGCAGAGCTCCGCCGGGGGTGGCCGGCGCGGCGAGGGAGGAGGCGAGGGGCTACCGGTGGGAGGCGCGGAGGCGGTGGAAGGCGGCCTCGGCGGCGGCGCGGTCGCCGGCGCTTAGAACGCCCGTCGCCCCTCAGCAGCACGAAGACGCAAGGACGAGAGGATAAGGTAGAGGTGGGCCGCGGTGGCTGGGGAGCTTCGGCGGCGGCGCCGCCGCGCCGGGCGTGGGGGAGGAAGCTGTCCGCGAAGGGGGGCCTCGATGAGGGCGGTGCCCGGGGCCGACGCGGGCGTGGGGAGGGGAGGAGGAGGAGGCGCGGTGCGGAGAGCCGGCTGCCTCCTTCCGTCGCGCGTGTTGCCAGGAGGAGGCGGGGGACGCGAACGCTCATCCCCCGGATGATTAGAAGTGTTTCCCTATAATTAACCTGATGTGCAAGATCTTTTTACCGCTATGTCCTACAAGAAACTAAGAAACAAACGAGTCTGATAGGTAGATCGACTTCTAAATACATCAATTACGACATGCCAGTCCAGCTACCGAAGTGCAAAGTGCGTACCAAAGCATCTGTTATGGTGCGACCTAGCTATGGGACAACGACGCCAAGCTCGAGCTGCTCCGCAGTTAACGGGGGTGTCGACTTGCCGCCCACAACAACTGGGTGCAGTTTCCTCATCGAGCACCAGCAGCACGATGGTGGCGACGTCGCCAGCTTGAACGGAACGTGTTGGCCAAGGATCATTTTTCAAATCATGTCTAAAATTTGATTTCAAATTAAGAAGTTGCTCATAAATTTTTATCACATGTATCGCTTAACATGGCAAGAAAGTGAAACAAGATTAAGGTCCGTGACAGGGGCCATGAAATGTAGCAGAGACCAAATCAAAATTTGTGTTGATACATGCTTAAATTTAAAAACATGCATCTAAAGTTTATTTTGTCTCACATGGACTTTTTATTCTTTTAGAATGTGGCTTGCCGTTAGCAGCATGACCGTGTAACCTGACAATGCAGTGTGATATCCTCATGGCACAGACCATTAGGGGTTCACCCGTAGCAACGCACGGGCACATTTGCTAGTTATCAATAAAGTATGAGTTGCCCCTAGGTCCCTCATAGGGAAGGAATTAAGAAGTTAAGCGTGCTGGGGCTAGAGTAGTATGAGGATGGGTGACCGAGTGGGAAGTTGAAAATTAAATTAAAATAAACAAAAAAAGAAAAAAAAAATCTGCAATGCGATAAAAGGATCCCCGATTCAAATGTTTTAAAATTTTGAAAAAAAAATAGTGGGAAAAGATTTATTTTGAAATTTGAAATATTTCGAACTTACCGCTAGCGAATGAAATTTTGTTCGTCCACTTGTAAACCCGCTACCACTGGCGAGTTACCGCCGGCGAAGTGTAGCAAAATTTTGTTCGTCACAAGTAAGCATTCTCCTACTAGTGAGATCTTTTGTATCATGTTTATGGTTCCGTGAGGGTTTGGGTATCCGTTGGCTCCCGGGTTTGCTGCTGCTGGCTTTGCGGCTAGCGCCATGTTATGTTCCACTGCGGGTGGACGTGAGGGCCGTGGTGGTCCGGTTGGCACGACTGCATTGCCTCTAGGTAATTGCAGGGTAACCTTGGCTTGTGGCAATTCGATGCTTCTTTGAGTATGCCTCGTGGATATTCAGGAATTTGCGACAGTTCTTGAGGAGATGGGTGGCCTGGAGTTTGCCCGTGTGCTTTTCCGTGAATAGATGCAGGGAGCAGTATCCGTCAAGGTCCTCTTCGGGTGATTTGTCATCTAGCTTCGGATGCCACTCGCTATTTCCGCAGGATCTCCCGTCGCGGTTTCTCGTTAATTCAGCCGCCACAAACTCCGACTGGTCATCTTGATTGTAGTGTCGCCTCTTCCTTCTTCGGCGCTCACCCTTGCGATCGTCGTCATGCGCGGGTGAGGTAGGTCTCTCGATGAGCAGAGAGTCTTCTCCGTTCGCCCACTTGTCTGATATAACCATTAGCTCGCGGATGCATTTGGGTGCGCATTGTCCCAGTTCCTCACGGAAAGCTACACGTCGCGCGCCCTTCTTGAAAGCATCGACTGCTGCTTCTTCCGATATGTTCCCAGCTGTGTTTCTGAGCATAGTCCACCTTTGGATGTACTCGCGTTCGCTTCACGACTTTTCTGTCTGCAGACTCGCAGTTCTTCGATGGATGTGGGCCTCTTGTACGTCGCTTGGAAGTTTTTCTCGAAGTCGCGGGTGACATCGTCCCAGGATCTGTAGCACGCAGGTGGTCTTCCCTCGAGCCAGCTTCGGACGGCCCCAACAAGGTGCAGATTCCTGCGCGCGCGAGCCCTATCGACTCTGTTCTGGATGATGTCGTCTCGCGCGCCGTAGGAGGCCCGGTCGCGGTTGTTGCCTCGTCGCGGCTCTCTGCTGCGGTGTGGCAATTCGCACCCGCGACGTTGGGGCTCTGCGCTGCTACGCCGTGGCTCTTCCTCGTGATGTCACGAGAGACCTCCGCGGTGTCGCGGGATGTCGTCATGGCGTCGCGGGTTGTCATCACGGTGTCGCGGCATGTCGTCGCTGTCTCGAGGACTGTCATCGTAGCGTTGTGCCTCCTTGCTCCGGTGGCGGCGAGGGGATCTCCCGTTTCCTCTTCTTGGCGACGTATTATCGCGTCTGCGAGGTGATTTATCCGCTCGAGGTGCCACGGCTTCTGGAGTGGCCATTTTCTTGTGAGCTTGGGCGGCGATCGCGGCTCCGGCCAGGCCCAGACTCCAAGGACTTGGCGATGCTGTTATGCACAGGGATCGTTTTCTGGCGGCTAGATTACCCATAAGTAGGTAGTAGCGGCCAGGACTGCTGCTGCGGGAGTTTTTGGGTGCACTTTGCCGTTCTCATCGACGCGCATGAACGAGGACTCAATGGATCTAGAGATTTCACTGAGGGAGCCTTGGTCCATGCGTGCGGTTTTTGAGGCGTGTTTTCCCTTCCTCGGAGGTTGTTCTCCCGTCGACTCGTGGGTTCTGAACGGCGCAGCCCTACGTGCATTCGATTCGTCGGCTGCGCGTCGTCGCGCGTCGACCGCCCGATTGGCGTTTATTATTTCCTGGCTTTTCTTTGATAGGAGGTCGGGGTATGCTATCAGATCCTCTTGGGAGGATCCAGCTTCTATCGGCTGGCTTGCCAGCATCGCCTTCTTAGCCTTGACCCAGGAAGCTCACGAGACGTGGATGGTCTTCCTCTCCGTCGCACTTGCTGCTGTTTCTGCGGTCTCCTCATCGGGCTCAGCCCTGCAGACGTTGGCCAAATATGGCTCGTGAGTCTTTGGGACGGACTAGTAATCTCTGTTGAGATCGGTGGGTTCTTCGGCCGCGATGGTGTGGAAGTCGAGCGTGTTGCGGCGGACAGAGCCGTCGCTTGACTCTGAGCCGCAGTCAATGTCGTCTAGGTGACGATTCATGAGTCGTCGTGTTCGAGACGGATTCAGCGTCAGATCCGGCAGGTGCCAAAGTGTCGGGGAATCGCAAGATTCCCTCTTTGCTAGCGCGGAAGTGGAGGTCGCCGAACGTCATCCTGATGTCGTCATATCAACAAAACCGCTGAACGCCGGGCGAGAGGCCAGCGAGTGGGGCGTGTAGGTGAACAACCCGAAGAAAATTAGCTCCGTAGGAGCCGAAGATTCTGAGCTCCAGTTGAACCAGGTGTAGATGAAGCCGGCGAAGCCATGGATCCAGTGCCTTGCCGTTCCCACAGACGACGCCAATTGTCGATGACTCATATCAACAAATCCCTCAGGTAATCTGGCAAGGTTTCGAGTATAGGAACTGATTAGGCGTTGGTGGACTCGACGGATAACATGGGGCACAATTTACGTAGGTTCGGGGTCCCTCGTAGAGGTAATACCCTTACTCATGCTTGTCTGTTCTTGGATTACGATGTGAGATTACAATGGCGGGCGCACAAGTCGAGAGATTGGATCTCGAGAGGCGGCACCTATGGTGTGAAGTCTAGATTGGATGTCCTCCCGGGTGGTTCTCCCAGCCTTTATTTAGGAGGATGGTTCTCAAACTCATACCCGGGTGGGTTACAAACCCTAACCGTAGTCGGTAAGTTCCTTCTGTCTTGGCCCGCAAGTGTTGCAGGTGGTCCACGGTAGAGCCTTCTAGATGATCAGGGCGGTTCCTCATGTTGGGCCTTTATGATGGGCCTTAGACCGGGTAGGACCTGTCTAGGGGACCCGGGAGTCATCCCCATGTCACCTGCAATCTTAAATAGCTCACATAATTCCTTCATATAAAGCAAGTGCTCGCCAAGATGGGCAACTCCATTTCCTACATAGTGATTTCTCATAGCACGATCAATTATCCCCATATGTATTTGAAAGGGATACATTCAGTAGGTTGATGACCCTTATCCACCATGGAAGTGGGGAAGGGGTCACTCTCAAACAGAAAATTAAAAGGATAATCTTCCATAATGAAGTAACGTAACGGTAAAAAATAAAAGCAATACTTACAGTAAAAAAATAATTCCTTACCAATAGCTCTAATCTTCCCAGCAACGACCGAGAAAAGAGTCTTGATGACCTACAAATGTAGGGGGTTCTATCATAGTAATTTCCATAAGTAAGAGTGTCGAACCCAATGAAAAGTAGAAGGTGTTGACAAGTGGTTTTCAGCAAGATTTCACTACAAATGTTATGAGATAATTTTGTAGGGATTTTGTGTACTAATAAGTATAAAGAACAAGTAAATACAAGCAAACAAGAATAATTGGCAACAAGTGGCCCAATAATTATTAGCACAAAGGACAACTTGTGATGTTACTTATGATGATTAAAATGTTCCTCAAAACACACGAGAATATCAACATGTTACTTTCACGACGAACTGTTAATTAACATTCATTGTTTTGATAAGTGTTCTATGGGTGAACCTATGATAGTGCATCGTCCCTACTTGGACAAATGCACACTCGTGATTATGCCCCTTTCAAGCATCCCCAACTATAAGAAATTCATTAAGCTAAAATCTAACCACATACTTAAACTCTGCGATCCTACGCTTCCTTGTGTAATAGCTTGCGAACTGGGGTTTAGGTTTCTCTCACTCCGACAACTCTATTATAAGAAAACTAAATACACAATACATTCCCCTTGACCCATAAAGGTGAAGTATCAATGTATCATTTAGTCGACGTTCACATAATACCACTAGAAGAATAACACAACAAATTAAGTAGAAAACCATTAAATATTACTCAACATAACATGATTACTGGTAGCAAGACTTTTCCCATGTCCTCCGAAAACTAAACGAACTACTCACGAGATAGCATATAGATCATGATAAAAGGTGATTTATGAATGAATAACAATTTGGTATAACAAAACTCACAGATAAAACTCAAAGGACTAAGACTATGCTATGAAATTTCACGTATGCAGCACCAACATGCCTCTCGTGCCGGCTATAGCTTCACCTTGTGCCATGGTGACATGAAAATTAAGGTTTCGCTAAGGAACATAGTTAAGGTAATGGTTCTTCATGATCCAGTAGAGCACTTAACCCGTTCGACGAATGTCCACTCGATCATATGACTTTATCTTATCTATCTTCAAAGAAACAGAAAAACCCTAGTCCCATTCCCAGTATGAGTAAATCCATGAGTTCGTCCAAATCTCCCGAAGAGAGATTGACCGACCCTCGGGGAGACCCCAAACCTGAAGCTCCATCAACCATCAAAAAATGAAAAATTAAAGTTTATGGAATATGGCGTATGGCAACAAACCGATGAAGAATTCTCGCACATAAACGAATAATGCTTCATAGGAGTACCGGACCAACCCTGAATCGCCTATGCATGAATTGTGGAATCGAAAAGAGACTCTAGAGCAGCACTATAGTCGGAGAAGAGCTAGATTTAACAGTGGCTAGACATCGGAGTATTATAAAGTTTTTGCAAGAGAAAAATTTATTATCATTAGCACGATATTTTCCTGGGTTTTATTATACTATTTGCGTGGTGCAAAATTTTACAGAATATTATCTTCTTGAGGGAAATTTTACAGAATAATAATACTCATATACAAGGCTTTGCCCAAATAAATGGCTTTGAGAAAATGGGCTTTGAGCACCCCCAAAGGTCGCGAGCCCTAACCCTCGGTCGCCGCCTAGGTGGGAAGCGACGCCGGCGCAGCGAGTTCAAGCGCGGGTTAGAAATCCGGAGCTCTCCACCGCCTACAAAGCTCGATCGCCGCTGCCGCCTCGTCCAGCCCGGAATCGTCTCCGTCCGGCCGTCGTTTCAAGCATGAGTTACAAGCCCGGAACACTACAACACGGTAGATATTTAGGGACATTTTGAAGTGTCCCTAAATGTGTACTTAGTGCCACTAAAACCTTTTAGTGGCACTTTGACAAAGTGCCCCGGTTGATCGTGACTCTAAAGGGTTTTAGTGGCACTTTGACAAAGTGCCACTAAAAGTATATCTATAGTGGCACTTTTCAAGGTGCCACTAAAACCTTTTAGTGGCACTTTGTGAAAGTGCCACTAAAATCTTTTAGTGGCACTTTGGAAAAGTGCCACTAAAACCTTTTAGAGGTACTTTGACAAAGTGCAACTAAAACTATTTAGTGGCACTTTGCCAAAGTGCCACTAAACCCCTTTAGAGACACGATCAACCGGGGCACTTTGACAAAGTGCCACTAGAACCTTTTAGTGGCACTTTCTCAAAGTGCCACTAGAACCTTTTAGTGGCACTTTCTCAAAGTGACACTAGAACCCTTTTGGTGGCACGCACTTTGACAAAGTGCCACTAAAACCTTTTAGAGGCACTTTGACAAAGTGCAGGAGTAGGAACGCCGTATTGTTACGACGTACCGAACCTGGGTAAAACCTGCGTTTTCGTCCTTAGCGCAACCATGTTCCCCCACGTCTCTACCCGTAGTTTCATGGCACCCCCGTCTATGAATTCTACTACGATGTCTCGACAGTTGGCGCCCACCGTAGGGCAAACGGCGTCAGACGTTAAATTTCGATCTGGGATACTTGGCGGAATCGGCAGTTCCATAACTGTCGGAAGCCTGGAGTTCGACAACGATGTTGGACGCTTCCTCGACAATAGATCTTACATACCGGCGCAAAATCATCTGGTAAGTTCCTGCGTGTTACCGATTGGATATACAAATATCTTTATCGGACTAACTGCAGAGGCCATGGGGTTTTGCGGTGGAAGCAAATTTTTCCCACCCGCCCTATACCCAATCTAAGATGACTACGATATCGGGTTTTGCTCAGATCGCCGACAAAAAAGTGATTCACACTTTATCGGCATGGTGCAATCCGAGATCGCCGAAAACACGGATGAAAGTAATCCCGTGCAAGAGGCATAAAATAGCAAACCCACTACAGAGGTGGAAGATCCGACATCCGCCAATATAGCGATGAACTCGGAAGCTGACTCTGTGCTAGCCGCCATTGAGGCGAGATTAGAGTCAGAAACCGGATCAGATGACTTTGATTCCGAAGACGAAGACGTGGACGCCTTCGGAATAAAGGTTAAATCTTTTCAGGAGGGATTCCACGAAGTACTAATGGCAAAACCGGCTGAAAACACGGATGCCGGCAGTCAGGGAAGCCCTAGAACTCCTCCGCCAGAGGAAGAGAGAGAAGACGGAGAAACCTCTCCAATATTTCCCAATGTCAAAGAACTGACAGAGGAAGAACCTGTCAAAAAACCTCCCTCTTCCAAGAAAAAGAACAAAGCCGCTAAAAAACTCCAATACAAACTCCGGAAGAAGAAATCGGCTGATGCAGCTGATGAAAGCCCGGAAGTAGGAGATGCAAGCGGAATAAAACCTGCGGAGAAGAAAACCAAAGAAATCCTTGTTCTGCCAATGAAGGAGCAAGAAGAACAGGAATTGCTACAAGCACCAGTGGGATTGCACGAACCCCCTGAAGTGCTAGAAGCCAGGAGACAAGCTCTCCAAAGGCAACAGCAACATCTATTCAGAACTCGTGAACACCTCCAAAAAAACCAGGATGACATCAAGCTCATGAAGGAAGAAATCGAGGAGTACGAGAAAAAGAATAGATCTGTCTTAAAACCTACAAGGTTACCCGGAATCGTAAGACCGGAAGTACTGCCGCCAAAAGAAAGGTTTCACAACCCATCTTGGCAAAAGCAGGTAAACAGCAAAGATGCCAGAGGCGAACCAATATAAAAAACCGCAGCAGAAAACGCGGAAGTAGCGTTCGCCATCCTCAACAACGATATGTACTCCAACGGTGAAAAACTTTAAGGGGTGTATGCTTTCCTCGGAAAAGCATTGCAACAACAACAGCGGGGGCAAGAGAGATCAGGGAGGCTGCATGACGACTCCGCCCTATGCAAAACAACTACTTGCGCCGCTGGAGCACCTGGACCGGAGGAGCCTAGAGATTCAAGTAACTCAAAAGAAAGGAAAACAGATCCGAGAAAAGACAAGAAAAATCCCGATAACAAGGATGAAGTGTCTAGAACGGATCCCATCTCCCGAAAGGTGGACTTAACTCCCACGATCGGGAAGAAAAACACCGGAATGACGGCAAAGCAATGCCACCTCCGAGAAACCCAGCTGAAAAAGCCGGAAGACAGGGCATACCTCACAAACGTGAGAGATCTCAGACACCCCCAAGGACAAGGAAAGGTACAGGAGTAGAACTCCACCTCATCCGAAGGGGCGTGATACCGGAAGAAATAGAGATGATTCCGGAAAAGCGCGTCCGCGCAACAATGGAAAAGAAAGGAGTAGATCCCCTTCTGTCCATTCAGCCGGCAGGTACTCCGCACACATGGATAGGGCGGAAAGAGACGATCTATACTTTGGACCTAAATGTTTCACAGATAGGATCCGAAGGATAACCCTGCATTCTGGTTTTGCCAAAGTTGGTCCAACGTACCAAAAATACACCGGTAGTACAAACCCGGATACCTGGCTCTCAGACTATTATACAGTCGTCCAGATTAACAATGGGACAGATGATGGAGGGATGATAACCCGGTAGGCTAACGCCACGGAGTAACTCGGCCCAAAGGACGCTGTGCAAGACCCGGCTTAGGATAAAGGAGCTTCTAGAAGGCCCAGGAACATAGGCCTCGTAACCCGGATTGTGGGTTCCGGTAAGGAAGTTTAGGGTTTTTAAGCAGTGTCCGGGTAGGATTCAGAGTACGCCTTGGAGAGTAAGCCAGGGGGTCCGGATGTTATATAAGCCGGTCTCTAGGTTAGGGTTAAACAAGTTGTATCGTGAGTAAGAACACAATCGCCGAATTGCGAGGTATCGAGTATCCATTGTAACACAAGTATCGAGATAGTATATTCAGATCAGAGACTCGGCGACTTGATTGCCGGCTACCAGATCGCATATCACCATGGTTTCCTTCGAGCTAAACCCTCTCCCAAACACCAGAGTCGATTTGCCCCAAGACAAGTTACCCCCGGTAACGTCTGCCGTGATTATCCCACGACAGTTGGCGCGCACCGTGGGGCCTACGTCCAAGGGTGTTTACATCACGGGAGAAGCTCGGGAGAACATGAAGAACCTTGTCATTGGCGAGATCTACACCAACGCCGAAGGTGAGAAGATGGTGGACGATTTTGGCTGGGGGCCAGAGTCGGATCTGCTCGAATCCGGATCTGTCGTGACAATCGGCCGGATCAACGTCTTCATTGGCATGGTACGTACGTCCGGTTCAATCCCTGACGATTTTGGATTCGATTCTGTGTAAGGGGAGGCCACCTGCGTTCAGTCTGATGGGGAGGAATCGGTCGGGACGATAGATCCGACAGAAGAGCCCACCACGAAGAGGGAACAGCCGGAGGAGCCGGCATGGACCCCGCGTGGCCGGGTTATGAGAGAAGATGACACCGAGTCTATCTTGCACCTGCTGGAGGACCGATACGAGGAAGATAGCAATGATGAAGAAGAATACTGATGGAGGGATGATGACCCGGTAGGCCAACGCCAAGGTATAACTCGGCCCAAAGGCCGCTGCGCGAGACCCGGCTAAGGATAAAGGAGCTTTTAGAAGGACCAAGATCGTAGGCCTGGTAACCCGGATTGTGGGTTCCGGTAAGGAAGTTTAGGGTTTTGTAAGCAGTGTCCGGGTAGGATCCACAGTACGCCTTGGAGAGCAGGCCAGGGGGTCCGGATGCTTTATAAGCCGGCCCCTAGGGTTAGACGAGAGAGATCCAAGAGTTAGAGCAATATCGCTAGGTATCGAGCATCCATTGTAACACGAGAGCTGAATTAATAGATCGAGATCGGAGACTCGGGGACTAGATTGCCGGCTACCAGATCGCATATCGTCATGTTTTCCCTTGAGCTAAACCCTCTCCCAAACACCAGAGTCGTCTTGCCCCAAGATAAGTTACCCCCGGTAACGTCTGCCGTGATTATCCCACGACAGTTGGCGCCCACCGTGGGGCCTACGTTTGGGTGTTTTCATCACGGGAGAAGCTCGGAAGAACATGGAGAACCTTGTCATCGGCGAGATCTACACCGACCCCGAAGGAGAGAAGATGGTGGACGATTCCGGCTGGGGGCCAGAGTCAGATCTGCTCGAATCCGGATCTGTCGTGACAATCGGCCAGATCAACGTATTCATCGGCATGGTACGTACGTCCGGTTCAATCCCTGACGATTTCGAATTTGATTCTGTGTCAGGGGAGGCCACCCACGCTCAATCAGATGGAGAAGAATCGGTCGGGACGGTAGATCCGACAGAAGAGCCCCCCACGAAGAGGGAACAGCCGGAGGAGCCGGCATGGACCCCGCGTGGCCGGGTCATGAGAGAATACGATACGGAATCCATCCTGCATCTGCTGGAGAACCGGTACGAGGAAAATAGCAGCGAAGAGAAAGTGTACGAGTCCGCGCCAAGCATTGTGCGCCAGGTTGCGGTTTACACGGCTCCTGCAACCAATCTCAATCAGGGGAACGTGACCGCGGCCGCAGCCGGAGTAACACAAACATTGGCCCAGCAGCAAGATCCGGCTGACGGAAACCCGGTTCTCACCCGGGTTGACGGAGAAGCAGCATCAGTTACCAGTCACGCGGCGGACAGTGAGTTGCAGGCAAACATGTTCGGATATCTGGCAAACCGAACGCCGGGGGCGGGTCCTTCAAACCCGCAACACCCGGCCCTATTCAACAACAACTTGATTCTGGATCCAACCGTTTTAGCTACAGTTATTACTCCGGAAAACGCGGCGGAACGTGTCAGAGATCTGGACGTAGCCCGCCGTGCATTGGAGCAACAGAGAAGGCAAGTAGAAGCGGAAAGGCAGGGGTTGGCCACCCGCCAACGTGAGCTGGATGCATTGGAAACCCGACTCCGAGAAGAGACGACCAGGGCGCGTCAAAGGCATCAAACCATGTTACCAGCAACGGGTGGAGTTATAAATCCGACCAACCTATTTATCACACCTCAGGATCAACCAATTCCAGCAGCAGACCATGGAACCGTACAGCAACCTGTTACTGGAGGAGCACAGCCGGTAAACACACAAGCCGGATTACCCACATTACAGACTGGAGTCACCGCCGGCAACACATTACCACCACCACCACCATCACGATTTCGCACGCCAGCAGGTCATTACAACAACCCCATGGATAATGTGTATGCTGCAACGTTAGCATTGAATCAGATCCCCGTAAGAGAGTCACCCCATGCGGAGCAGACCCGACGGGGATCGAGTTATTGCATACGGCAGTAGAACAACAAGTTAATTACCCGGATCACAGAAGCGGGATGCATGGGACACCATATGTCAGCCAACAACGAGCTAATACCGGCAATATTCAGACAAGTTCAGCACGGCGGAGGGCGGAGCAGCAGCAAGTGTCGCCCCCTCCCCGCGTTCAAGCAGTACCAGCGGCATCAGCAGCACAAGCCATCGTGGATAGCTCCAGAGCCAGGAGGGCCGCGGCCGGGTCTGCAGTGCACGGGCCACCAGTCGTACCGCGCCCAACCGCACCTCCCGCAGGGCCACACGTTTCCCGAGTAAGGCCAGTTCCGACTAATCTCGCTGGGCCTAAGTGCCTGTCGGACAACATCAGGGCTGAGCCTTACCCGGATAAATTCAAGGAACCGGGTAAAGTGGTGAATTATGAGCCGACTATGGATCCGGAAACATGGTTGAGCAGCTATGAGATGGCAATGTCGATTCGCAACGCAACTGAAAATCTTCAAGCCAAGTTCATGTACTTAATGATGTCAGAAGGAGCGGCAAAATTATGGTTCAATAACCTACCAGAGGGATCTATCAAGTCGTGGGAAGAGTTAAAAACTGCATTTATCAAACATTTTCATGGAACGCGCAGAAAGCTATTTACTATTGATGACCTAGAGCGATGTGTCCAAAAGAAGGGAGAATCGGCGCGCAGCTGGGTGCGCCGGGTTATGGAGATACTTCACTCATCTACGGATATTCAGCCCAAAGATGCACTACAAGCTATGGCGAAGACGTGCAAGTACATACCTTTAGTGCAGAAGTTAACTCGCATGAAATCTAGTCGAAATGCTTCAGAGGTTACGATGGGAGAGCTAATGGATGCGTGCAACAAACACGCCGCAACGGATACTACAGAAGAGGATGTCGATGACAAGAAAGCAAAAACAAATACAAATGGAAGAACTGGCAATGGATCAACGCCGGGTAACAATGGAGGTAACAATGGGAACAACCAGAACAAGCGCCCGTTTGAGGGAGGCTCCAAGTTTGTTGCTAGCACGGAAGCCGGGTCTTCGAGACCCAGGGCAGAAGGAAATTTCAATACTGGAAACCACAATGGAGGAAATTATCAAGGACCGCCAAGGCCGGGTAACAATTGGGATATCTTCAGAATGGCGTGCCCAAAGCACAGCAGGAACGGTAGGCCGGCTAACCACTCATTGGAGTAGTGCGCGGACCTACAGAGATGGAAGAATGAGGAGATAAACAAGGCCATGCGAGGTGCAGGTCGGGGAGGAGGACCGGGTAACCCGGTGTAACATCCCAAGTATGAAAACCACCCCTAGAATGTTTGTTTCTTGCTTTATTATTGTTTTGCATCATGGCATCTTAATCATTGCATTTGTTTTCCTTTTGTTTGCATCTGTTTTCCTTTGTTTTCCCAATTGAAATTCAAACAATATTCAAATTTTTTGTTTCATACTTGTTATGTTACAATTTTTCCAAATAAAAAGTTCAAATAAAACATCCATTTGTTTCCATGAAAAAGGGGAAGGTCAAACTATTAATTTGTTCCTTTTAATAATTCCCTTAATTCAATTTGCTTTCAAATTCAAATACAATTCCAAACAGCAACCATTTGAATTTATGAGAATTACAAAACCTTTCCACTCAATTTGTTTCAAATAAACTTGAGTGTCCAAAACTAATTAAATGTTTCTTTTTAATAAATCACTTAATCTCAAAATTCATTCAAATTTCAACCAAATTACAGACATCAACATATTTTGGAATATTTGAAAAACAAAGCATGTGCATGTTGCTGTTACAATAAAGAGTTGTTACAAAATTTTCCCTAAAAAATTTCTAACCCAAAAACCCTAGCTTTTCTTCCCTATTTCAAATCAGCAAAAAAAAAGAAACAGCAAAAAAAAAACGAGAGAGAGAGGGGTAGTGGGCTGTGCCCCACGCAGGCCCAGCCCACCATTTTCTTTCCCCACGACCCGTACCCCTTCGCCCTTCTTCTCCCTGTATGGCGCGCCATCGGGCGCCTCCACGTCGACAGAGCGACGATCAGACGGCCACCGTCGCCCCTACTCCTCTATTTAAGCTAAACCTAGCTAGCCTAGCCCTAGCTCGCCACTCCTCTCTCCCTCTCACCGCCGCGGCACCATTCTTTTCCTCTCCACCCACCTCCTTTCCCTCTGTCACCACCTCTCTGCAACCACACCGGCGCTACCCCTTCTGAATCCATGGCGATCGTCGCCGTTGCCACGCTCCTCCTCCATGGCTGACCACGGGGATCAGACCGCCGTAGCCTCCTCGAGCTCATCGACACCCCAGCGGTACCCGGGACCCTCTGCTTCTCCGCCGCCGTCCTCGACGTCGTCGCCGGCCTTCCACCACCGCAGCGTTTCCCTCACAGTGAGCACGCCTCTCACCTCTCTCCTCTCTTTCTCTCTGCATCACGTCGCAAGCACGCACACCAGCACGCACGCATCCACGCACAGCAGCACGGCAGCGAGCACTGCAGTAGTTCGCCGCCGGTGAGCTCGCGCCTCTGTCGAAAGTTCAGAAACTGCATCCGAAAAATTCAGTTAAACGCGAACGGAAGCATAACCTGTCCGCGCACCCCTTACTGTCAAAACTGAATTCGCTACCGCACTGGTAGCAACACTTGCGCGCGCACCCGGGGTCGCAGGGTCGAGCCCTGCCCCCGCGGGATTTAATCCCCACATTTTGCTCGCCACGCTGGCAGGCCTAGGGCCACCTGCCATAGGCAGTGGTGGCCACGCGTGCCCCACGCGCTGCCACGGTGGCCAGGCCCCCCTCGTCAGTGGCTTGGGCTAGCCACTGCGGGGTAGAAATAGTTCTGCACAGTTTTTCTTTTTAAATTAAGTCCCTTTCTTTTACAGATTGGTCCCTAATTTCAAAATGCAAATAACTTTTATTTCCTAAATCCAAATAATGCAAATAAAATATGTTTGCTGAACCAAATTAAATTCTCTACCTATTCAAAGCATTTTGTTTTATGTTTTGAACATTTCAAATGCATTCAAATTCCAAACTCAAACACTTCCTTTTAAATTTGGTTAAAATCTTAACTATTTCAAATTTAATTCAAATAACACAAATAAAATATGTTTTCCATGCTAAATTGAACCATCTATACAAATATAAATTTTGTTTCATGTTTTGAATAATTAAAATTGCTTAAATAATTTAAACCTTGTTTAAATCATTTAAATTTGGTAAATTCATAACTTGCTCAAATTAAATTATTTTTGAACATATAAAATATTTTTTCCAACCTGAAAAGTATAAACTTTTCAAATATGAATTTGAATTAATGTTTTGAACAAATAAAAATTCAAATAAATTCATACTTGAATTTAATTCATTTAAATCTTGTTTAACTTGTTTAATTCATAAATAATTTATCTTAATTCCTTTTTCAATAATTGAAACATGTAATCCACCTAAAATTTTGTGTACTTTCCAGATATGAATTTTCTTAATTTTTTTGAACAATTAAAATTGATGAAAACAACAAATGCTTGTGTAACACCTTTAAGGAACCAAAATTCCATAACTTAATAACTAAAATTCTAAACTTGGTAAACCTTATTTTAAATTGTTCCTATGGTTGTTGTTTTTCTGTTTTCCTCATCCATGCATCATACTAATCCACTTTCACCTGTTGATTAGTTGTAAAACAATTATTCTAACCTTAATTCATGGGCTTTCCATATGCAATCCAAATTGCATATGGGTCCATTTAATCATGTTATGTTACTATGTTAACTAGTTTATTTTGATGCATCAATTAAATGGTCATGCATCATCCCATGATTGTGCACTATGCCATGTTATTGATTGTTTGTTTCTCTGCGTTGTTTGTTTGCTTCTTCTCGAATAGACGACGACGTTGAGACAGACGATACTTACGACACCCCTTCTGAGGATCTAGCTCAGTACCAGGCTGCTGAGTTTGCAGGCAAGTATTCACTCACATGAACCATTGTGTTCCTTTCAACATTGGATATCGATACTTTCCGTTGTCTTTTCTGCTAGCCTATGAATAGTTGATTCTGTTACGAACCTATCACATGTTATCCTTTAACCCTGATATAGCCTCACCTCCACACCTATAACCCCTTTGCTTGTTGCCCGTGTCTTACTAGCATGCTTAGGGTTGTTTCTGCTCGAGTCTGTTACACGTTACTTTCTGTTACTATATTCCTATTATGTGCTGGGGCTCGATGTTAAACAACAACCTGTTAATTTTGAGGTAATAATAATTTGATGATAAGGCACCGGCAGGAGGCCCGGCGTGGTTTTGAGGCATGCTAGTGTCGACCCTAATTAGGAAAAGGGTCTTGTCTACTGATCCATGATGAGCGCACTAACCGCATGTGGGAAGCGTGTATGGGCGCCCCCCTCAATTTGATTCGATTCGCATCTCGTCCAAATCGCCACACTTAGTTCCGGCTTTCCATTTGATGCACGCATATGCAGGTACGAACCCGAGGCCAGGGTGGAACTTTTGTAGTCGGCATTTAGGGCGGCGTGGTCTTAGAGTGCTATGAGGGTCCCCTTTTCTTCGTGGGGCTCGATTAGCCGCGCACGCACAGCACGTGGTGCTTTGGGCTTGATGCGAAGAAGAGTTGAGTTGTGTAGAGTGCCTCGCTTGGTGGGTTTGATTCCCGTCTGGCGGGATATTCTTACGTGTACGGCCAAATTGGTGCACCCCTGCAGGGATAAATCTTCTCGAGAAGCCGTGTTTTCCGCGGTTATGGTTGACTTGGTGAAAGTACTGGCTAACAAGTACTCAGAACAACCTACACCTAACTAATGATAACTTGACTAGTAATAGACTTATTGCCACAATAACTTGATCCATCATTAATCCAACTGTGTGAGTTATCCTCGGATTGCTTCTTTGGATAAGGGGCGAGATCCAGGATGGGTTTTGTTTGGAGTTAGTTATAGTTGGTTACGATACGCTATCTTATCTCCTTTCTGTTAGCCAGAAGTTGTAGCATGTTTCTGTAGTTGTTTAGTGCAGCCCGCTGCCGCATCTTTTGTATCACCCTTTCTTCCGTTGAACCCAAAGCATCTGTGCTTGGTGTTGACGGGTTACACTTTGGTGAACTGTGAGTCTTGCTTGCCAGTACGTTGTTGTACTGACCCCTTTGGGGCTGTGGTTTCCGCAGACTACGCTTACGAGGATCCCCGTGATGGCTACTACGTGGAGTTTGACGAGGCTGCTGACGAGTAGATAGCGGACCCGGGGAGGATCCGAGACTACGTGGATGGGCTCCGTTTTCCTTTCATTCCCGGCTTCTTAAGCCTATTTGGATTTGTCTGTACTCAGACCCTTTGAATGCTTCCGCTGTGATGTAATGATGATATGCTGGGACATGTGTCCTCTGGATGATTGTATTTGCTAACTCTGCTCTAGTGAGAGCTATTTGCAACTTATTTCTATTTATTTGTGTCTTAGAGATCTGTTGTGCTATCATTTTGTTAAACGCCGTTGACGTACCATGTGTGTATGGTATGAAGTACGTCAATGGTAGTATCCTGATTTTTATGGGATGGTTTACGTAGACGATGAACAGTAAGGGTTGGTTGTCACACATACGTGTGTTGGCCTACTCGTAAGAGATGCGGGTGTCGGTAAGCCCCGTAATCCAATCAACTACTGTTCAACGGAACTGCGAGTATCCTCTAGAAGTCCGGGTGCGACAAATGGTATCAGAGCCTATCTGCCTGTAGGATCCCTTTTACTGGTCGTAGTTGAGTCTAGAAACTATTTTGTAGCTATATAGGAAAAATGAAACGTGAGAGTAGGAATTCGGTTCTTTTTCTTGTTTCCCCACCCACCCTCCCTTTTCTGGTAAAGAAGTGCAACGTTGTTTTCTCTTCTCACCTAAACTTTCAAGTTAGGATTTCACGTATCCTGGTTTCTCTGGGATAGTTATATCTACTAGACCATAGGAATGGAGGTGGTTGTGACATGATTTATCATGTTGCCTACTCACGATTGAGAACGGAGGCGTGTAAGCCCCGGAAGCAGATCCTCTATTCCTTAAGCAGTAGATATTTATCCTTTAGAAGCCCGGATGGGTTTTCCGTAGTACCTCAGGAGTTCTTGGTCTCGTGTTTCCCGAATGTTGCTTCGATATCTTGTTCTTCTCAACATTCTTATCGTCCGTTGAAACCTTGTTGTTGCTTTCCACTTGAGTTCTTCTAACGGCGCCTAATCAAAACTTCCCTAATCATCTGCAGATGGATCTTAGGTTCTTTCCGCAGGTGGTTCGTATGACTCGTTGCGAGAGCACTGCCGGTTATCCGGAGATTCTGAGAGACATGGTCACTTTTCTGGGGTTCCGTTGGGCACCAGAGTACCAGGTCTACGAGCAGCAGCGAGAGTTTGACCAGACCTACTACCAGGCTATCGTCTACATTCTGTCAGATAATGGCATGAGCGTTGTCCACCGCTACGAGGCAGTAGGTTCCACAGTGGATATGGCCGTGCAGCAGGCAGCTTATGTGAGTCTCACCGTCCTTCGTGCTGACTACTGGGGATTTGACGATTCTATCTATCGCCACATCCCCCGTGGTTACATCACTTCGGAGGGAGCTCATTTCACTCTCTATGACAACTTGGATGATTATGAGCATGATAACTCCAGGCTGCACACCACCGCTCAGTTTGTGAGGCACAGTGACGCACTTGCCAGCACACTATCTCAGGAGTTGGCTTCAGTCAGAGAGCAGCTCTACCTTGCGTTGACTCGTCTGGCAACGTACACCACAGACTTTGTTGGAGACGAGCGCTTTGCACGTTTCGATCAGCCAGTTGGACGTCGTCTGCCAGATGCTGGAGGTTACGAGCCGATCAGAGGTCCACTCCTCAATCTCGGTGCTGGTTACACTGGGATTCCACGCTTTGGAGCACAGGGAGTCGACGCTATGTACTTCACCACACCTAGAGTCGCTCTCAGACCACGTCAGGTCTATGTGGATCGTCGTTCTACCTACTTTCATGGGCGTGCTCCTCACCGTACCTCTCGTCGTACTACTCACCGCCGTCCTGCGTGATGAGCATGGGAGTACCGATGTATCCATTCTTAGCTATGTTTAGTTATCCTTTGGCATTCGAACCATTTATGGTGTGTTGGATATTCTAATGTATTTGAACATGTGATGATGTACCTGTTGGTTATCTATTCATGCGTCGGAATAATCTCTCTTTCGGTTTCCAAGTCTATCCTTTTCTGTTGTTGTGCTAAAATGCATTTCCATTCAGGATGCCGCCAACAAGGTACACCCCGCCTGAGCCACCGCCAATCACGGAGCTGTTGACTCAGATGACTCAAGTCATGGCACAGATGGCCCAATTTCAGACTAACCAACACAACAACCAGAATGCTCCACGAGTCAGTATCAAGGAGTTTCTCAGTCTGGGCCCGAGAGCTTTCATGGCAACACGCGAGCCTCTGGATGCTGATGACTGGATCCGTGAGATAGCTAAGGCTCTGGAGATTGCTCACGTTGCTGAGGAAGACAAGGTCAAGTATGCATCCTATCTGCTGAAGGGTCAGGCAGCTACTTGGTGGGAAAACTACCAGACCATGAGAGCTGGCTACCCAATCACCTGGGTTGTTTCAAGGAAGCTTTCCTGAAGCACCACATTCCAGATGGTCTCATGGAAAGGATGCGTGAAGAGTTTTTCTCTCTCAAGCAGGGCAAGCTGGACGTCATTGGCTATCAGAGTGAGTTCAGTCGCCTCGCTCATTATGCTGGTGATGAGGTGTCCACTGAGGCTAAGAAGATGGCAAGGTTCCGCAGAGGTTTTAACCCGGAACTCAAGTACGCCCTCACCAACATCAAGGCCAACAACTTCGAGGAGCTCGTTAACACCGTGCTCAATGAAGAAAATGGGCGCAAGGCGTTTGAGGAGTCTCGCAAGCACTCGCGTGAGGGTGGTTCCTCCTCCAACATGACCACCCCTCCGCAGAAGCGCCGCATCTGGGTACCAAATGGTGCTGTCACTAGGGCTCCATATGCCCAAGCTTCTCCAGGCTTCGCTCCCCGCCCACCCAACCCTTCTCAGATGCATGATCAGAGGGCTTCGATGGGGCAGCCAAGGCCAGGGCCCCCTCGTGTCGTCACTTGCTACAAGTGCAAGCAGACGGGGCACTACGCTGACAAGTGCACGCAGAGGCAGCTACCTCCACCACCACCTCGTCCCAACACAAACCAGGCAATGGTGCGTGCTCCCCCGCCTAAAGCCTTCAACTCCAACAACAGGCCTGTCGGGAGGACCGCAAGGGTGAATCATGTCAAGATCGACAAAGCTGAGGAAGCTCCTAACGTCGTTCTCGGTACATTCCCCGTAAACTCTTTTCCAGCTAAAGTGTTGTTTGATACCGGAGCATCGCATTCTTTCGTGTCAAAGATCTTTGCGACAGCAATTAAACTCCCTTTTGTTGGTTTGGGTTCCCCGCTAGTGGTAAACTCCCCTGGAGCAACCATGCAAACGTCCAAAATCAGTCACAGAAATCAAATTCTAATTGGAGGCCACATATTCCTTGCTTCTCTCATACTGCTTGGCAATTCTGACATTGATGTCATTCTGGGTATGGATTGGTTGAAGGCCAATAAAGCTACGATTGACTGTGCTCAGAAGTCAATAACTCTGTTCCACCCTTCTGGCCAGATAGTCTATTCTCCAAATGAATCAAGTTCCTTTCAGCTGTGCAACCTCGATGCAAAACCTCTACCTCTACTTGAAAATGTTCCGATGGTTTGTGAATTCCCTAAGGTCTTTCCAGAAGAGTTGCCAGGGATGCCTCCGGACAGAGCAGTTGAGTTCGTGATCGAGCTTGAACCAGGTACTGCTCCAATCTCTAAGCATCCATACAAGATAGCTCCTCCTGAACTGAAGTTGTTAAAGGAGCAAATCGATATGTACATGGAGAAAGGTTACATTCAACCCAGTTCCTCGGCTTGGGGTTGCCCAACTCTGTTCGTTGCGAAGAAGGATCAAACAAAGAGACTCGTTGTTGACTATCATCCTCTTAACGAGAAACCATCAAAAACAAGTATCCAATTCCTCGTATCGATGATCTTTTTGATCAACTTGCTGGAGCCTCAATATTCTCAAAGTTCGACTTGAGAATGGGTTACCATCAAACAAAGATCAGAAAAGAGGATATTCCAAAAACAGCTTTCACCACTCGGTACGGTCTATACGAATACACCGTCATGTCCTTTGGTCTAACCAATGCACCGGCGACGTTCTCTCGACTCATGAATTCTGTTTTCCATGAATACCTCGACAAGTTCGTTGTGGTATATCTTGATGACATTCTTGTCTACTCAAAATATGAGGAAGAGCATGAAGAACATCTTCGTCTCACTCTCATGAAACTTCGCGAGCATCGTCTATATGCCAAATTCTCCAAATGTGAGTTCTGGATTCCAGAAGTTGCTTACCTTGGTCATGTCATCTCCGCCAAGGGCATAGCCATTGATCCAGAAAAGGTTAAGGCAATTGTTGATTGGAAACCTCCTTAGACGGTAAAGCAAGTAAGAAGTTTTCTTGGCTTGGCTAGCTATTGCCGTCGTTTCGTCCAAAACTTTTCCAAGATTGCCAAACCTCTCACTGATCTCACAAAGAAGGACAAGAAGTTCGTTTGGTCTCCACAATGTGATGAAAGTTTCAATCTCCTGAAGACTAAACTCACTTCTACCCCAGTTCTGGTTGGCCCAGATACTACCAAACCTTTCCAAATATTCTGTGATGCATCTCAACAAGGTCTAGGTGCAGTTCTTATGCAAGAACGTCAAGTTGTGGCTTATGCTTCACGTTAGTTGAACGCACATGAGCTCAATTATCCCACACATGACCTTCAACTTGCAGCAGTTGTGTTTGCCCTCAAGAAATGGAGGCAATACTTGTTGGGTAATCGCACTGAAATCTTTTCCGATCATAAGAGTCTGAAATATATCTCCACTCAACCAGATCTAAACCTCAGGCAAAGGAGATGGATTGAAAAGATTAAAGACTTTGATCTTACCATTTCTTACACTCCAGGCAAGGCTAATGTTATGGCCGATGCTCTCAGTCGCAAGTCGTATTGCAATAATCTCATGATCATGGAAAGCCAACCTCCACTTCATGAAGAATTCCAGAAGCTGAACCTTGGTCTTGTTCCTCAAGGCTATCTTGCAAGCTTGACAGCCAGTCCAACTCTCGAGGACAAGATTCGTTCTGAACAACTTCGTGATGCTGAAATCAATAAGATGGTAGAACACATCAAAGAAGGCAAGGAGAAATTTAAGTCCTTCTCAATTGATGACAAGGGAACTGTGTTCTTCGAAGGACGCATTGCAGTTCCTCAGATTCAAAGTCTCAAAGATGTTATTCTCAAGGAGGCTCATGAAACTCCTCTCTCCATCCACCCTGTGTAACATCCCAAGTATGAAAACCTACCATTTAGAATGTTTGATTTCTTGTTATTAAAGTATTGCATCATGTCATCATGTTTATTTCATTGTTTGCATTTGTTACTATTTGTTTTGCATCTGTTTTATCTTGTTTTCACAATGAAACTCAAACAATTTCAAATGTTTATTTCATACTTGTCATGTTACAATCTTTTTCAAATAAAGAAATACAAATCAAACCTCAATTGTTTTCATTTAAATCCATAATGATCACTTATTTAAATGATGGTTTTTTATCAAACAATTAATTCAATCAATTAATTCCCAATCACTTTCAAACTCAAGTCAAATCTTCAAATCAGCACCCAACTGGAGTTTATGAAAATCACCAATCAACTATACTCATTTAATCACATTAGATAATAGGGTTCACCCTATTTAAAATGATGTTTTCAATAATATTCTTCAATACTTAAAAATCCTTAAAATTTGGTTCTAATACAAACAACAGTTTATTTTCAAACTTTTTGAAAAATAACCTTGGCATCTGTTTGCTATTGATCTAACAAGCTTAACCTAATTTTTACAAATTTTTTGCTAATTTAAATCTCACCTTTTTCTTCTAAATCCAAACCCTACAAAAAAAACAGAAAGCAAAAAAATAAATAAAAAGGAAACAGCCGCGCGCGCGCGTCAGCTAGCAGCCCAAACCCACCTAACCCTATCCTAGCGCGGCCCAGCCTGTTAACGCGCGCGCGTACCGCTTCGAAGCGCGCGCCATCTCCTTTCTCCCGTACGGCGACGATCCGGTGGCGCCACGTCGCCGTACGGCGGCGCCCGACGGCCAGGAGGCTCCCCAGCACCCTATAAGTACCCCCTAGGCCCCTGGCGCCGAGCCCTAGACCTAGGTTTCCGTTTTCTCCCTCGAGTCCGCCGCCACCTCACTCTCCCTCGCCGGAATTCCTCGCTGTCACCTCACCGGAGAGGGAGCTCTCTGAATTTTCCGATGGCGCCGCCACCTCCTAGCTCCACCTAGCTACCTAAACCCCGGAACCGAAACCCCGTACTCTCCTCTCTCTGTTGGACACTCGCACTCGCTCGGTGAACCCTGGAAACACCGCCGCCATCAACGCCATCGCCGCCGGCCGCGCCACCTCGACCATCTGCATCCACGACGAACACCGCGGTGAGCCACCGTGTCTTCCCTCATTCCTCTCTGCTTGCGCATCCGTGCACGTCCGTAGTCCAACAGTAAGCAACTCACAGCAGCACAATCACATCGAGCACGGGCACGTTGTTTCCCCGCCGGCGATCTTGATCTCTGACGAAGTTCAGTCGAGGCGCGCGACAGTTGAGTTCAGTCAAGTGCAGATCTGAAACTCATCCTCACTGCCACCCTGTATCTGACAAACAAACGAGAGCAGCGCAGCGGTAGCAGTCCGTGCGCGCGAGGGCGAGGTCCAGGGTTCGAGTCCCTGGCTCCCCTGGGATAAATCCCACACCTTTTTTCGGCTGAGTGCTGACAGGGAGGGCCCCCTGTCAGTCACTCCTGTGCCACGCAAGCGTGCGGTCCCCCTGGGCCCCCCTGGCAGCGACTGGGTTAAGTTTCTGCGCGTATAAAAAGTTTTAAACATATTCTGTAATAAAAAACTAGTCCTTTATTTTAACAGTTTGGTCCCTGGTTTTAAAAACCCCATAACTTTAGTTTTATTAATCCAATAAATGAAAATAAAATATGTGGGCTAGTCTAAATTAAATTTTCTACCTATTGGTATCATTTGTTTCCTGTTTTGAAATTTCAAAATGCAATTCAAAATTGAATTCAAATAATTCAAATGCAATTTGCTAAAATTCATAACTAATTCATTATTAATCCAATAAATGCAAATAAAATATGTTTTCCATGCTATTTTGAATAACATTTTCAAATATAAATTTTGTTTCATGGTTTGAATAATTTAAATTGCCTAAATAATTTAATCCTTGTTTAATTCAATTAAATTTGATAAAATCATAACTTGCTCAAAATAAAATATTTTTGAATATGCAAAATATGTTTTCAAACCATCAAAGTGTGAACTTTTCAAATGTGAGTTTGAATTTATGTTTTGAAAAAATAAAATTCAAATAAAATTCACCCTTGTTTTAAATTCAATTAAAACTTGTTTAATATTGTTTAAGTCATAATAAATTCATCCTAATTCCAATTTCAATATTTGAAACATGTAATCCAACTAAAATTTGATGTTCTTTTCAAATATAAATTTTGTTAATTGTTTTGCACACTTTAACTTGATGAAAACAACAATTTGTTGTGTGACATGTTTAAGTAACCAAACTTTCCAAACTTAATAAATAATTTCCAAACTTGTTAAAATTCTTTTCCACTTGCATCTATTGTTGTTATTTTGTTATTATCATCATGCATGCATCATGCTAACAACTTTCACATAATAATTAATTGTAAATCATTTGTTCCACTTAATTCATGGACCCTTTCCCATATGCAACTCAAAATTGCATAGGGGTCCATCTTAATTGTGTTACCATGTCACTTAGTTTATTTTGATGCATCTATTAATTTGACATGCATCATCCCATGATTGTGCACTATGCCATGATAATGATTGTTTATATTTCTGCCTTGTTTGTTTGCTTCTTCTCGGATAGACGACGACGTTGAGACAGACGATCTTTACAGCACCCCTTCTGAGGATCTAGCTCAGTACCCGGCTGCTGAGTTTGCAGGCAAGTTATCACTCACATGAACCATTGTGTTCCTTTCAACATTGGTTACCGATACTTTCCGTTGCCTATTCCTGCTAGCCTTAGTAGTAGTTGTTTCTGTTACGAACCTATCACATGAATCCTTAACCCTGATATTGCCTCACCACCACTCCTACAACCCCATTGATTGAGCCAGTGTCTTACTAGCATGCTTAGGTTGTTTTGCTCGAGTCTGTTGCCTGTTACTTTCAGTTACTATTTTATTATGTTCTGGGGGCTCGATGTTTAATCAATCAATCATGCTAATGTTATTACTTAATAATAATTTGATGATAAGGCACCGGCAGGAGGCCCTGTGTGGTTTTGAGGCCTGCTAGTGTCGACCCTAATAGGAAAAGGGTCTTGTCTACTGATCCATGATGAGCGCACTACCCGCATGTGGGAAGCGAGTATGGGCGCCCCCCTCAATTTGATTCGATTCGCATCTCGTCCAAATCATCTCATTTAGTTCGTGTTTTCCATTTGCCGCATCCATGTTTTTGCGAGCCCAGCGCAGGGTGGAACTTTTGTAGTCGGTGAAGGGAATATGCCCGAGAGGCAATAATAAAATGGTTATTATCTTATTCCTTGTTTATGATGAATGTTTATTTCTCATGCTAGAATTGTATTAACCGGAAACGTTGATACATGTGTGCTTAATAAACAAACAATGGTTCCTAGTAGAGCCTCTCTTTTAACTAGCTCGTTGATTAATAGATGATCAAGGTTTCCTGATCATGAACATTGGATGTTATTAATAACGGGGTCATGTCATTAGAAGAATGATGTGATGAACATATACCCAAAGAGAATATAGCAATGCGATCAAGTCATTTAGTTTACATTGTTATATCAAACATACGAAGTAACTTATTCCTTAGACCTTGAGATCATGTCAATCACTGATACCGGAAGAGTGCTTTGATGGCATCAAACGTCACACCGTAACAGGGTGACTATAAAGGTGTCGTTAAGTATTCGGAAAGTATTAGTTGAGGATCATGGATCAAGAGTGGGATTTGTCCATCCAAATGACGGAGAGATATACTCTGGGCCCTCTCGGTGATATCACATCGAAACCGCTTGCAAGCACGTGATATGATCACAAGGATGTTATATCACGGGAACGAGAAAAGAGTACTTGTCGGTAACGAGATTGAACAAGGTATGGTTGATACCAATGATCGAATCTCGGACAAGTAAAATATCGCGAGACAAAGGGAATAGTTCACGGCGTTGTTGGTTCACACGATCACGAGAGTCATCGTTGAATATATAGGAGTCATCACGGATCTCCAGATCCCGCTGTTGATTATTGATCGGAGAGGAGTCTCGATCATGTCTATCTTATTCGCGAACCGTAGGGTGACACACTTAAGGTTCGATGACGCGTTTGAGAGGATACGGAATATCGAAGAATATTTTGGACAGCACCGAAATTGTTTCGGGGAAAATTGAAATAGTTCAAGGGGTTTTTCGTCGAATGGTTGTTAATAGAATTAACAAATGATTCGAGGTGCTTTATGCAAATGTTTGTTAATAGAATTAACAAATGCTGAAATAAAGAAATAAAAATGTTTTATTGATTTATTAAAGAAAAACTCTTGGATTTTCTAAGTGGGGTTTAAAGGAAAATGAGGGGGTGTGAGTGGAGTGTCCACTCACATCATGAGGGAAGAGGTGGGGGCACACCATGGGGCTGGCCGCACCCCCCTTGGGCTGCCTCCCTCCTCTCCTATAAAAGGAGGGTGAGAGCTCTCCCTCCTCCACACACTTTGCCACTTCCCTTTCCCTCCACCCGCTGCTCCATTTCATGGTTTCCGGCTTGGCGAAGCCCTGACCGTGGGATTCTTCACCACCACCACATCGTCGTGCTGCTGGAGTTCCGAGGGATCCTCTACTTCCGCGCCCCGCTGGAACGAGGGAACGGAGGTCGTCATCAACCGTACGTGTGACCGATCACGGATGCACCGCCGGATTGCGGTGCCATCTTCTCGCTGTCGGGATCGGTGTGAGTACGACTACGCCAACAACGAGATTTGATCTCGTACCACTTTAAGTCTTCGAGGGTATGTGTTCTCCTTAACCCTCTCGTTGCCCATTGCAATTCGTCTCCTAGATTAGATCTTGGCCTTTCGGGTGTCTCTCGTGTAGGAAATTTTTTGTTTTCTATGCTACGTTCCCCTTCAGTGGTATCAGAGCCGGATCTATGCGTAGATGTTTTGTACGGGTAGAACACATAGGTGTATGTGGGCGTTGATGATCATGTTATTACCTCCTTGACTATTTTATGATCTTAGTGGCATAGTGGGATGAAGCGGCCCGGACTAACCTTACATGTCCACGTACATGAGACTTGTTCCACAACTGACATGCAACTTGTATTGCATAAGTGGCTTGCGGGTGTCTGTTTCTCTTACTATAGTTAAGATCTAATCTACAAAGGGTTGTTAAAAATGTGTTTATCAACGTTGTGGTTGATGTTCGTAGGTATGAACGGTTCTATCATCGAAAGCCCTAAGCCACGTAAAATATGCAAAAATAATTTAGAGGCGTCTAACTAGTTTTTGGTGGGCATGTGATGTGATATGGTCAATATTACAAATTTGATTATGAGATGATCTATTTTGTAAATTTTTGATATACCGGAAGGTATCCATATGGTTGTCTTCTTATTGATGGACAATCAAGTTTGGGGTACCGTGGTACTTGGTACCACGCCGGTGGAATGATTGAGATCATACCATAATGCACATGATGGAGATCAAGTGCAAGGAGGACCATATCATATCACGTTATCCTTTCATGTGATGTCTGTGATGTTAATCCTTTTTATGCATCTTGTTTTGCTTAGATAACGATGGTAGCATTATAAGATGATCCCTCTCACTTAATATCAAGATAATAATGTGTTCTTCCTTAAGTACGCACCGTTAAGAAAGTTCGTCGTTTCGAGACACCACGTGATGATCGGGTTGTGACAGACTCAACGTTCGCATACAACGGGTGTTTTCAAGCCTAGCATGTACAGACATGGCCTTTGAAACACACGCAATACTACGGTTCTACTTGGCGAGCCTAGCATGTACAGACATGGCCTCGGAACACGTAACCGAAAGGTAAAGCATGAGTCATATGGATGATATGATGAACATGTAGATGTTCGCCTTTGAAGCTACATCATCTCACGTGATGATCGGTTTTGGTGTAGTGAATTTGGTTCGTGTAATCACTAAAGACGACTAAGAGGGATGTTGTTTTGAGTGGGAGTTCATGGTTTAATTTTTTGAATTAACTTGAACTTATTTATCATGAACAAACAAATCAAAGTGAATTTGCACAAATTGTAGTATTCATTGGCATCTATAATTACCTTACACTTAGATTGTTAATTGAGATATAACTGTTATGATCTGGTAAATACCATTTAAGATTGGTACCGTATTAGTGATATTTAAAATTGAGTCCTATTGTAGATTTTTTGGTATTTCCTACCTAGCTCCATATGGTTAATGATTGATTAATCTAGAGAGCAAATAATTCCTACTTAGAATCCAAAGTCATGGTTGCTTCCGTATTACTTTATCTTCAAAAGAATGTTTTGTTGATCAAGGTGATTTTGGAACTGAAAAGAGTTGTTTTCAGAAACAATCAAGTGAAAGATATATTGATATCTAGAAACTTATTTGTAGCAACATGACTGAGTATAATTTAGCGTGACAATGTTTGCTTATATTATCTGAATATATGCAAATTTAGCGTGACAATGTTTGCTTATATTATCCGAATATATGCAAATTTAGCGTGACAATGTTTGCTTATATTATCTGAATATATGCAATGATTGTAGACGCTAGGCGTTTGAATATTCCAAGAAGTTGGGCGCTAAAAATTATCCTCTAAATTCCTTCCTTCGAGCTATAGTAGCTTAATCATAAAAATGTTATGATAGGATGGATTAGAAGTATGGGTAAAATAGTTTACCTTACTTGGAAATTGCTAAGAGTGGAATCTAGAAGAATATTATTAATATGGTGATATTAGTAGAACAATCAAACTCAAAGTATGACTCAATGGGTGATAGTATATGACTAAAACGCCAAAGAAAATGAGCTAGTAAGACTAGCATTGTTTGATGTTGAATGATTCTTCTATAAAGGAAAGGGTATATTGAAAATAGAATTACAAAAGATATATGGCAGAAAAGAAGATAACTGGAAAAGTCCAGCTCAGGAGTATATACTTGATATACAAGTTATAGATGTATTACTAGTTAACAAATTATTTTTGGGTATTTTGATACCACATTGGTTGGTATGAGTTGTCATACAAAGCAACGCAATGAAAGAAATACAAGGGCCTAAAAGGAACTAGTAATAGATGTGGAATCGATTATGACAAGAACATAAATAAAGTGTTATTGTGTTCATTGTCGTATCGAACCAACCAGTCAAGATTTATTTGAAGAACTTAATAATTTGTTATTTTGTTCTAGTCTTATGTGAGAACAAATGAGATTGTTCAAACGATGACCATATTCCATAATTGATGGATATGTTAATATAAATCATGTTGGTAAAGTAAACATCTATAAGACTGAATGCTAAACGTTGCAAGACGTAAAAGAGTTTCACTTAAATTGTGGCACCACCATTTTAGTTCATATCGGAAAGGAAAACATGAAGGAATTCCATATTGATGGACTTCCGGAGTCATTTTGTTTTGAATAAATTGACGCTTGTGAGACCTCTTCCAAAAGATGACTAGAATTCCGCTCATAGGCCAAAGTAGAATGGACGACTAATTTAGTGGAGATTATACATATTGATGTATATAGTCCATTATGTGTAGTCATGTATGGTGGATTAATTTTTCCTTCATAAAATTCTCTCGACGACTTGAGTAGATATGTGAGTATATCTATTTAAAGGGAACGGAGTTTAACATTTTGAATTGGTTCAAAAGGTTGTTAATATGAAGTTAAAATCAATGTAACAAGATAATCAAGTATTTATGATTGGATCATAAAGAATAAATTTTGAGTTACAAGTTTAGCAAAACATCTGAGAAGTTGCAGAATTGTTCTACAACTTATATTACTCGAATTACCCCACATTAGTTTGGAGTGTTCGAGAGACAAAAATCAAACCTTGTTTGACATGGTAAGATTAATAAAATTGCCATTATAATTTTGTAGTTTATACATTAGTGACAACCGCTTTTCCACTGAAAAGAGCACCATCATGATCCGCTGAAATTGACAACATATAAGATATGGTTTGGGTAGTGACCCGAATTGTCACTTTCTTAAGTTTTGGTATGCATAGCATGTGTAAAATGTTTACAACCAAAATAGGATAAATATATGTTTATAAGGTTATCCCAAATAAAACATTGGGTATTTCTCCTATCACCGAACCAAAAGACAAATGTTGTTTGTCAGAAAGGGTTGATTTCTCGAGAAAGTAGTTCTTGCGAAACAAGTGAGTGGGAGCACAGTACAAACTCAACAAGGTTAGAGAATCTTCGTTATCATGTCAAGAGTAGCGCAGCACTGGAAGTTGTTCCGGGGTTTACTATTTTGACTAAGTAGAAGACACTACAAATGTTGTAGATACTTCTAATGAGTTTGCAAACTGTACCAGTAAAGTCCAAAAACTTTGTACTTAGAACAACTTGTGATTTAAGTGTAAAGTGTTGTTTTGACAACAAAAGGACCTGGACCTTATAAAGGAAGCAAATGATGGGCCCTGGCTTCGTAAAATTGACTATGAGTCATTATATCCGCCATAGTATCCTTGTATGAATATCAAGTATGTGACTTGGTAGTCCTTTCGATAGGCATGATGCCTAGCGATAGCAAAAGGGTCTATATAACGACAAAGACATGGATTTTACATTTTATTAAAATTGTACTTATCGAAAAGTTGTTTTCGACGAAGTTCAAAGAGTTAACTACTACAAGATTTTGATCTTCCGTAGTGATTCTTTAGTCTTTGCGGATAGTTCTAGCAAAAGGTTACATATTATGATATGGCAGTTGAATAACAAAACCAACTCTTCTCTCAAGGAAGTTTTATCAAGGATGTGTACTTGACACAGTCCGAGAGTTTTGTAAAATTCAAAAAGGTTGCTAAAAAGGTATGCACACTTCAATGGTTGAAATGAGCATAACGAAGTTGAAATCTTTACCTTAATGAAGTTATCAAAAGAGTTTGATTCCATCATGAATGATAAAGATGCTTGTAGAGTTACAAGAAAATAAGTGGGAGCGCTATGACATATTTCCAACACTTTATGTAGATGACATATGGTTGATTGGAAAATATGTATTTTAAATTAACACGGTTAATATTTTCGATTTCATATTGATGAAAGGCTTAGAAGATATTGGGCATCGATATCTATAAAAGATGGATTGAAGCGCCTGATATGATTGAAGCCAAAAATATTGAAGTAAGTCAATATAAAATTGATAAGAAGGAGTTCTTGTCACATGGAAAATAATTGAGCAAGATTCATGTGTTTTGACACATGATGAGCATCATTGAAATTGAGATTTCTAAGTCATGTTTCCATGCTATGTACACAACCAGATGAGTCCTATGCTATAAAATGTTATAGTAGGATAATTCATATGATGATTAGACAACAGTGGGAGAGATCCTTGTGTCATTTTAGAAATGCTAAGGATATGTTTTCCTATATAGTAATGACAAAATATTAGTTGTAATATGTTACACTAATAGTCTTATCATTTATTCAAGTAATTTTATCTCAATTAAAATATGTGATGAAGGGTAGCACAATAGGATGGAAGAAAGTTCCATGCTGGATTTGAAAGAGTTTCAAAATTAAAATATTGTGACAGATACTACAACAAAGGCTAAAGTATATCGTTGTGTTAACAACTGATTATAAGCGTATTTTGTGTCAAGAAGTTCTTTATTGAACTTGGTGAATTTCCAAGAATGCTGAAACTATGAAGCTACATTTTCACAATGTTAGTAACATCATTTTAAGCTGAGGAATTAAGGTATCACCGGAACTTGGTGAGTTTCCAAGAATGCTAACACTATGAAGCTACATTTTCACAATGTTAGTGACATCAGTTTAAGCCGAGGAATTAAGTTTTCGCCAATTGACCATATATATACAAAGCCATCTCATTAGAGAATGAGTGATGCGTGTAGACGCAAAGAACATGCAAATACAATAGGACCTGAACAGTTCAGATCTTTTTTATGATGTTTACCACATGCGAAGCATGGTAATAACACTGGAACGTCATATGTGTTAAGTGCTTACAGACTAGATTATTGACTCTAGTGCAAGTGGGACACTGAAGGGAATATGCCCGAGAGGCAATAATAAAATGGTTATTATCTTATTCCTTGTTTATGATGAATGTTTATTTCTCATGCTAGAATTGTATTAACCGGAAACGTTGATACATGTGTGCTTAATAAACAAACAATGGTTCCTAGTAAAGCCTCTCTTTTAACTAGCTCGTTGATTAATAGATGATCAAGGTTTCCTGATCATGAACATTGGATGTTATTAATAACGGGGTCATGTCATTAGAAGAATGATGTGATGAACATATACCCAAAGAGAATATAGCAATGCGATCAAGTCATTTAGTTTACATTGTTATATCAAACATACGAAGTAACTTATTCCTTAGACCTTGAGATCATGTCAATCACTGATACCGGAAGAGTGCTTTGATGGCATCAAACGTCACACCGTAACAGGGTGACTATAAAGGTGTCGTTAAGTATTCGGAAAGTATTAGTTGAGGATCATGGATCAAGAGTGGGATTTGTCCATCCAAATGACGGAGAGATATACTCTGGGCCCTCTCGGTGATATCACATCGAAACCGCTTGCAAGCACGTGATATGATCACAAGGATGTTATATCACGGGAACGAGAAAAGAGTACTTGTCGGTAACGAGATTGAACAAGGTATGGTTGATACCAATGATCGAATCTCGGACAAGTAAAATATCGCGAGACAAAGGGAATAGTTCACGGCGTTGTTGGTTCACACGATCACGAGAGTCATCGTTGAATATATAGGAGTCATCACGGATCTCCAGATCCCGCTGTTGATTATTGATCGGAGAGGAGTCTCGATCATGTCTATCTTATTCGCGAACCGTAGGGTGACACACTTAAGGTTCGATGACGCGTTTGAGAGGATACGGAATATCGAAGAATATTTTGGACAGCACCGAAATTGTTTCGGGGAAAATTGAAATAGTTCAAGGGGTTTTTCGTCGAATGGTTGTTAATAGAATTAACAAATGATTCGAGGTGCTTTATGCAAATGTTTGTTAATAGAATGAACAAATGCTGAAATAAAGAAATAAAAATGTTTTATTGATTTATTAAAGAAAAACTCTTGGATTTTCTAAGTGGGGTTTAAAGGAAAATGAGTGGGTGTGAGTGGAGTGTCCACTCACATCATGAGGGAAGAGGTGGGGGCACACCATGGGGCTGGCCGCACCCCCCTTGGGCTGCCTCCCCCCTCTCCTATAAAAGGAGGGTGAGAGCTCTCCCTCCTCCACACACTTTGCCACTTCCCTTTCCCTCCACCCGCTGCTCCATTTCATGGTTTCCGGCTTGGCGAAGCCCTGACCGTGGGATTCTTCACCACCACCACGTCGTCGTGCTGCTGGAGTTCCGAGGGATCCTCTACTTCCGCGCCCCGCTGGAACGAGGGAACGGAGGTCGTCATCAACCGTACGTGTGACCGATCACGGATGCACCGCCGGATTGCGGTGCCATCTTCTCGCTGTCGGGATCGGTGTGAGTACGACTACGCCAACAACGAGATTTGATCTCGTACCACTTTGAGTCTTCGAGGGTATGTGTTCTCCTTAACCCTCTCGTTGCCCGTTGCAATTCGTCTCTTAGATTAGATCTTGGCCTTTCGGGTGTCTCTCGTGTAGGAAATTTTTTGTTTTCTATGCTACGTTCCCCTTCAGTCGGCATATAGGGGAACACGTTCTTAGAGTGCTATTAGGGTCCATTTTCTTCTGGGCTCGATTAGCCGTGCGCCCAAGGTGCTTTGGGCTTGATGCGAAGAAGAGTTGAGTTGTGTTGAGTGCCCCGCTTGGTGGGAGGCATCCCATCTGACGGGTTATTCATACGTGTACGGCCAAATTGGTGCAACCCTGCAGGGATAATCTTCTCGAGAAGCCGTGTTTTCCGTGGTTATGGTTAACTTGGTGAAAGTACTGGCTAACAAGTACTCAGTACAACTTAAACCTAATGATTCACAATCTCACACCCAATGGTAAACAACTTGATTAGTAATAGGATTATTGACACAACAACTTGATTCATCCTTAATCCAACTGTGTGCGTTATCCTCGGATTGCTTCTTTGGATAAGGGGCGAGATCCAGGATGGGTTTGTTTGAAGTTATCTTTCAGTTGGTTACAATACTCGATCTTATATTCTTTCTGTTAGCCGGAAGTGATAGAATCTCTATAGTTGGTTAGCGCAGCCAGTTGCAGCATCTTTTATATCCCCTTCCTTCTGTTGAACCCAAGTCATCTGTACTTGGTGTTGACGGGTTACACTTTGGTGAACTGTGAGTCTTGCTTGCCAGTACGTCTATGTACTGACCCCTTTGGGGCTGTGGTTTCTGCAGACTACGCTTACGAGGATCCAGGTGACGGCTACTACGTGGATTTTGACGAGGCTGCTGACGAGTAGTTAGCGGACCCGGGCAGGATCCGAGACATCGTGGATGGGCTCCGTCTTTATTTCAGTTTCCGGCTTCTTAAGCCTATTTGGATTTGTCTGTACTCAGACCCCTTTGAATGCTTCCGCTGAGATGTAATGATGTTATGTTGGGACATGTGTCCTCTGGATGATTGTATTGGCTATCTCTGCCCTAGTGAGGGCCAGTTGCAACTTATTTCAATCTTTTGTGTCTTAGAGATATGTTGTGTTATCATTTTGTTCAAAGCCGTTGACGTACCATGTGTGTATGATATGAAGTACGTCAATGGTAGTGTCCTGATTTCTATGGGATAGTTTACGTCGACCCTGAACAGATAGGGGTTGGTTGTCACACATACGTGTGTTGGCCTACTCGCAAGAGGACGCGGGTGCCGGTAAGCCCCGTAATCCAATCTACTACTGTTCAACGGAACGACGAGTATCCTTTAGAAGTCCGGGTGCGACAAATGGTATCAGAGCCTGTCTGCCTGTAGGATCCCTTTTTACTGGTCGCAGTTGAGTCTAGAAACTATTTTGTAGCTATATAGGAAAAATGAAACGCGAGAGTAGGAATTCTGCCATTTTTCTTCTTTCCCCACGCACCCACCCTTTTCTGGTAAGGAAGTGCAACGTTGTTTTCTCTTCTCACCCAAACTTTCAAGCTAGGATTTCACGTGTTTTGGGTTCTCCGTAGTACCTCAGGAGTTTTTGGTCTCGTGTTTCCCGATGTTGCTTCAATATCCTGTTCTTTTCAACATCCTTTTCGTCCGTTGAACCTTGTTGTTGCTTTCCACTTCAGTTCTCTACCGGCGTCTAATCAAAACTTCCCCGATCATCTGCAGATGGATCTCAGGTTCTTCCCGCAGGTGGTTCGGATGACTCGTTGTGAGAGCACCGCCGGTTATCCTGAGATGCTGAGAGACATGGTCACTTATCTGGGGTTCCATTGGGCACCAGAGTACCAGGTCTACGAGCAGCAGCGAGAGTTTGACCAGACCTACTACTAGGCTATCGTCTACATTCTGTCAGATGATGGTATGAGCGTTGTCCACCGCTACGAGGCAGTAGGTTCCACAGTGGATATGGCCGTGCAGCAGGCAGCTTATGTGAGTCTCACCGTCCTCCGTGCTGACTACTGGGGGTTTGACGATTCTATCTATCGCCACATCCCCCGTGGTTACATCACGTCATCGGGAGCTCACTTCACCCTCTACGACAACCTGGATGTCTACGAGCATGATAGCACCAGGCTGCACACCACCGCTCAGTTTGTGAGGCACAGTGACGCTGTTGCCACCACACTTTCGCAGGAGTTGGCCTCAGTCAGGGAGCAGCTCTATCTTGCGTTGACTCGTCTGGCTACGTACACCACAGACTTTGTTGGAGATGAGCGCTTTGCCCGTTTCCATCAGACAGTTGGACGTAGTTTGCCAGATGCTGGAGGTTACGAGCCGATCAGAGGTCCACTCCTCAACCTCGGAGCTGGTTACACTGGGACTCCACGCTTTGGAGCACAGGGAGACGACGCGTTCTACTTCACCACACCGAGAGTTGCTCTTAGAGCAGTCCCGATCTACGTGGATCGTCGTTCTACCTACTTCCGGGGGATTCCTCCTCACCGTATCTCTCGTCGTACTACTCACCGCCGTCCTGCGTGATGAGCATGTGAGTACTGATGTATCCATTCTAGCTATGTTTAGTTATCCTTGGTCTTTTGAACCATGTATTGGTGTGTTGGATATTCTGATGTATTTGAACATGCGATGATGTACCTATTGGTTATCTATTCATGCGTCGGAATAATCTATCTTTCGGTTACCAAGTCTATCCTTTTCTGTTGTTGTGCTAAAATGCATGTCTATTCAGGATGCCGCCAACAAGGAGCAACCCGCCTGAACCACCTCCGCTCACGGAGCTGTTGACTCAGATGACTCGGGTCGTGGCTCAGATGGCCCAGATCCAGGCTAACCAGCACAACAACCAGAATGCTCCGCGAGTCAGCATCAAGGAGTTTCTGAGTATGGGTCCGAGAGCTTTCGTGGCAACACGTGAGCCTCTGGATGCTGATGACTGGATCAGGGAGATGGCCAGGGCTCTGGACATTGCTCACGTTGCTGAGGAGGATAAAGTCAAGTATGCCACCTACCTACTGAAGGGTCAGGCAGCTACCTGGTGGGAGAACTACCAGACCATGAGAGCTGGATATCCTATCACCTGGGGATGTTTCAAGGATGCCTTCCTGAAGCACCACATCCCAGATGGTCTCATGGAAAGGATGCGTGAGGAATTTTTCTCTCTCAGGCAGGGCAAGCTGGACGTCATTGGCTACCAGAACGAGTTCAATCGTCTCGCTCGATACGCTGGTGATGAGGTGTCCACTGAGGCCAAGAAGATGGCAAGGTTCCGCCGAGGTTTTAACCCGGAACTGAAGTACGCTCTCACCAACATCAAGTGCAAGGACTTCGAGGAGCTCGTGAACACCGCGCTCAATGAGGAGAATGGGCGCAAGGCGTTCGAGGAGTCCCGAAAGCACTCGCGTGAGGTGGTTCCTCCTCCAACATGACCACCCCTCCGCAGAAGCGCCGCATCTGGGTGCCAAATGCTGCTGTCACTAGGGCTCCATATGCCCAAGCTTCTCCAGGCTTTGCTCCCCGCCCACCCAACCCAGCTCAGATGCAGAGTCAGAGGGTTCCAATGGGGCAGCCAAGGCCAGGTCCTTCTCGTGTCGTCACTTGCTACAAGTGCAAGGATACTGGACACTATGCTGATAAGTGCACTCAGAGGCAGCTACCTCCACCTCCTCGCCCCAACACCAACCAGGCAATGGTTCGTGCTCCCCCGGCTAAAGCCTTCAACTCCAACAACAGGCCTGTCGGGAGGACCGCGAGGGTGAATCATATCAAGGCCGACAAAGCTGAGGAAGCTGTTGACGTCGTTCTCGGTATATTACCCGTAAACTCTATTCCAGCTAAAGTGTTGTTTGATACCGGAGCATCGCATTATTTTGTGTCAAAGATTTTTGCAAAAGCATACAACCTAGTTCTGGTTCCGCTAAGCAATCAAATGACTGTTCACTCTCCGGGACCGCAAATGTTGACTTCCAAGATAAGTAAGGACAATCAAATCCTAATTGGAGGTCGCATATTCCTTGCTTCCCTCATGTTGCTGGGAAATTCTGACATTGATGTCATTCTGGGTATGGATTGGTTGAAGACCCACAAAGCAAAAATTGACTATGCTCAAAAGTCAATAACTCTATCACACCCTTCAAGCCAGATAGTCTATTCTCCATATGGATGAAGTTCTGTTCAGTTGTTCAACCTCGATGCTAAACCCCTTCGTGCAATTGAAAATGTTCCGGTGGTTTGTGAATTCCCTGACGTCTTTCCAAAGGAGTTGCCAGGGATGCCTCCGGACAGATCAGTTGAGTTCGTGATCGAGCTTGAACATGGTACTGCTCCAATCTCTAAGCATCCATACAAGATAGCTCCTCCTGAACTGAAATTGTTGAAGGAGCAAATCGATATGTACATGGAGAAAGGTTACATTCAGCCTAGTTCCTCCGCTTGGGGTTGCCCAACTCTATTTGTTGCCAAGAAGGATCAAACAAAAAGACTCGTGGTTGACTATCGTCCTCTCAACGAGAAAACCATCAAAAAGAAGTATCCATTTCCTCGTATCGATGATCTTTTTGATCAACTTGCTGGAGCCTCAATATTCTCAAAGTTGGACTTGAGGATGGGGTACCATCAAATAAAGATCAGAAAGGAAGATATTCCTAAGACAGCTTTCACCACTCGGTACGGTCTATATGAATACACCGTCATGTCCTTTGGTCTCACCAATGCACCGGCAACGTTCTCAAGACTCATGAATTCTGTCTTCCATGAATACCTCGACAAGTTCGTTGTGGTATATCTTGATGACATTCTAGTCTACTCAAAATCCGAGGAAGAGCATGGAGAACATCTTCGTCTCACTCTCATGAAACTTCGCGAGCATCGTCTGTATGCCAAGTTCTCCAAATGTGAGTTCTGGATCCCAGAAGTTGCTTACCTTGGTCATATCATCTCTGCCAAAGGCATAGCCATTGACCCGGAAAAGGTTAAGGCAATTGTTGATTGGAAACCTCCTAAGACGGTGAAGCAAGTCAGAAGTTTTCTTGGCTTGGCTAGCTATTGCCGTCGTTTCGTCCAAAACTTTTCCAAGATTGCCAAACCTCTCACTGATCTCACAAAGAAGGACAAAAAGTTCGTTTGGACTCCACAGTGTGATGAGAGTTTCAATCTCTTGAAGACTAAACTCACTTCCACCCCAGTTCTGGTTGGCCCAGATACTACCAAACCTTTCCAGATATTCTGCGATGCATCTCTCCAAGGTTAGGTGCAGTTCTTATGCAAGAACGTCAAGTTGTGGCTTATTCAGTTGAACCCACATGAGCAAAACTATCCCACACATGATCTTGAACTTGCAGCAGTTGTGTTTGCCCTCAAGAAATGGAGACAATACTTGTTGGGTAACAAAACTGAAATCTTTTCCGATCATAAGAGTCTGAAATACATCTTCACTCAGCCAGATCTAAACCTCAGGCAAAGGAGGTGGATTGAGAAGATTAAAGACTTTGATCTCACCATTTCTTACACTCCAGGCAAGGCTAATGTTATGGCTGACGCTCTCAGTCGCAAATCCTATTGCAATAATCTCATGATCATGGAAAGCCAACCTCCACTTCATGAAGAATTCCAAAAGCTGAACCTTGGTCTTGTACCTCAAGGTTACATTGCTAGCTTGACAGCCAGTCCAACTCTCGAGGACAAGATTCGTTCTGAACAACTTCGTGATACTGAAATCAAGAAGATTGTAGAGCACATCAAGGAAGGCAATGATAAATTCAAGTCCTTCTCAATTGATGACAAGGGAACTGTGTTCTTCGAAGGACGCATTGCAGTTCCTCAGATTCAAAGTCTCAAAGATATCATTCTCAAGGAGGCTCATGAAACTCCTCTCTCCATTCACCCTGGAAGTACAAAGATGTACCAGGATCTCAAGACTCTGTATTGGTGGCCTGGCATGAAACGTGAAATTGCTCAATACGTTTCTGAATGCGACGTTTGTCAACGTGTTAAGGCAGTCCATCAGAAAACAGCAGGTCTACTCCAACCTCTGAAAATTCCTGAGTGGAAGTGGGACATGATTGAAATGGACTTCGTTACTGGGTTTCCAAAGTCCAAAAAGGGCAACGATGCAATCTTCGTTGTTATTGATCGTCTCACTAAGGTAGCTCACTTCTTTGCTGTCAAGGAAACTATCTCAGCTAGCCAGTTAGCAGAGCTCTACACAGCAAAGGTTGTTCCTCTTCATGGTGTTCCATTGGAAATAAGCTCAGACCGTGGAAGTATCTTCACTTCTCATTTCTGGAAAAGCTTTCAAGAAGCTTTGGGCACCAAACTTCTGTTCAGCACAGCTTATCACCCTCAGTCTCAGGGGCAAGTCGAAAGAGTCAATCAGATTCTCGAGGATATGCTCATAGCATGTGGTCTCTCCTTTGGCATGAAATGGGAAGATTGCCTTCCATATGCTGAATTCTCCTACAACAACAGCTACCAGGCAAGCCTAGGCATGGCACCATTTGAGGCACTGTATGGCCGCAGATGCAGGAGTCCAATCAATTGGTCTGGAGCTGGTGAACGTTCACTCTTAGGCCCTGACATTGTTAAGGAAGCCGAGGAGAAAGTTCGTATAATTCGTGACAATCTCAAGATTGCTCAGTCTCGTCAGAAGAGCTATTATGATAGCAAGCACAGGGATATGATCTATGCACCTGGTGACAAGGCATATCTCCGTGTAACTCCCCTCAGAGGCACTCATCGTTTTGGTGTGAAAGGAAAGCTTGCACCAAGATACATTGGTCCTTTCAACATTCTCTCAAGGCGTGCAGAAAATGCTTATCGTCATGAACTTCCAGAAAAGCTATCCAAGGTGCACGATGTGTTCCACGTGTCACAGCTCAAGAAGTGTTTCAAAGATCCAGATCGTGCAGTTGATCATGATTCCATTGAACTGCAAGATGATCTATCTTATGAGGAGCACCATGTTCGTATTCTCGATGAGACCGAGCGTAAGACTCGCAACAAGAGCACCAAGTTCTTGAAACTGCAGTGGTCGCATCATTCCGATAAAGAGGGAACGTGGGAGACCGAAGAGGATCTTCGCAAGAAGTATCCGGACCTTTTCACTTCTCAATAAGGAATCTCGGGGCGCGATTCCTTCAAGGGGGGGGGGGGGCGTTTTGTAACATCCCAAGTATGAAAACCTACCATTTAGAATGATTGATTTCTTGTTATTAAAGTATTGCATCATGTCATCATGTTTATTTCATTGTTTGCATTTGTTACTATTTGTTTTGCATCTGTTTTATCTTGTTTTCACAATGAAACTCAAACAATTTCAAATGTTTATTTCATACTTGTCATGTTACAATCTTTTTCAAATAAAGAAATACAAATCAAACCTCAATTGTTTTCATTTAAATCCATAATGATCACTTATTTAAATGATGGTTTTTTATCAAACAATTAATTCAATCAATTAATTCCCAATCACTCTCAAACTCAAGTCAAATCTTCAAATCAGCACCCAACTGGAGTTTATGAAAATCACCAATCAACTATACTCATTTAATCACATTAGATAATAGGGTTCACCCTATTTAAAATGATGTTTTCAATAATATTCTTCAATACTTAAAAATCCTTAAAAATTGGTTCTAATACAAACAGCAGTTTATTTTCAAACTTTTTGAAAACAAACCTTGGCATCTGTTTGCTATTGATCTAACAAGCTTAACCTAATTTTTACAAAAATTTTGCTAATTTAAATCTCACCTTTTTCTTCCAAATCCAAACCCTACAAAAAAAACAGAAAGCAAAAAAAAAAAAAAGGAAACAGCCCCGCGCGCGCGTCAGCTAGCAGCCCAAACCCACCTAACCCTATCCTAGCGCGGCCCAGCCTGTTAACGCGCGCGCGTACCGCTTCGAAGCGCGCGCCATCTCCTTTCTCCCGTACGGCGACGATCCGGTGGCGCCACGTCGCCGTACGGCGGCGCCCGACGGCCAGGAGGCTCCCCAGCACCCTATAAGTACCCCCTAGGCCCCTGGCGCCGAGCCCTAGACCTAGGTTTCCGTTTTCCCCCTCGAGTCTGCCGCCACCTCACTCTCCCTCGCCGGAATTCCTCGCTGTCACCTCACCGGAGAGGGAGCTCTCTGAATTTTCCGATGGCGCCGCCACCTCCTAGCTCCACCTAGCTACCTAAACCCCGGAACCGAAACCCGTACTCTCCTCTCTCTGTTGGACACTCGCACTCGCTCGATGAACCCTGGAAACACCGCCGCCATCAACGCCATCGCCGCCGGCCGCGCCACCTCGACCATCTGCATCCACGACGAACACCGCGGTGAGCCACCGTGTCTTCCCTCATTCCTCTCTGCTTGCGCATCCGTGCACGCCCGTAGTCCACCAGTAAGCAACTCACAGCAGCACAATCACATCGAGCACGGGCACGTTGTTTCCCCGCTGGCGATCTTGATCTCTGACGAAGTTCAGTCGAGGCGCGCGACAGTTGAGTTCAGTCATGTGCAGATCTGAAACTCATCCTCACTGCCACCCTGTATCTGACAAACAAACGAGAGCAGCGCAGCGGTAGCAGTCCGTGCGCGCGAGGGCGAGGTCCAGGGTTCGAGTCCCTGGCTCCCCTGGGATAAATCCCACACCTTTTTTCGGCTGAGTGCTGACAGGGAGGGCCCCCTGTCAGTCACTCCTGTGCCACGCAAGCGCGCGGTCCCCCTGGGCCCCCCTGGGCCCCCCTGGCAGCGACTGGGTTAAGTTTCTGCGCGTATAAAAAGTTTTAAACATATTCTGTAATAAAAAACTAGTCCTTTATTTTAACAGTTTGGTCCCTGATTTTAAAAACCCCATAACTTTAGTTTTATTAATCCAATAAATGAAAATAAAATATGTGGGCTAGTCTAAATTAAATTGTCTACCTATTGGTATCATTTGTTTCCTGTTTTGAAATTTCAAAATGCAATTCAAAATTGAATTCAAATAATTCAAATGCAATTTGCTAAAATTCATAACTAATTCATTATTAATCCAATAAATGCAAATAAAATATGTTTTCCATGCTATTTTGAATAACCTTTTAAAATATAAATTTTGTTTCATGGTTTGAATAATTTAAATGGCCTAAATAATTTAATCCTTGTTTAATTCAATTAAATTTGATAAAATCATAACTTGCTCAAAATAAAATATTTTTGAACATGCAAAATATGTTTTCAAACCATCAAAGTGTGAACTTTTCAAATGTGAGTTTGAATTTATGTTTTGAACAAATAAAATTCACCCTTGTTTTAGATTCAATTAAAACTTGTTTAATATTGTTTAAGTCATCATAAATTCATCCTAATTCCAATTTCAATATTTGAAACATGTAATCCAACTAAAATTTGATGTTCTTTTCAAATATAAATTTTGTTAATTGTTTTGCACACTTTAACTTGATGAAAACAACAATTGGTTGTGTGACATGTTTAAGTAACCAAACTTTCCAAACTTAATAAATAATTTCCAAACTTGTTAAAATTCTTTTCCACTTGCATCTATTGTTGTTATTTTTTTATTATCATCATGCATGCATCATGCTAACAACTTTCACATAATAATTAATTGTAAATCATTTGTTCCACTTAATTCATGGACCCTTTCCCATATGCAACTCAAAATTGCATAGGGGTCCATCTTAATTGTGTTACCATGTCACTTAGTTTATTTTGATGCATCTATTAATTTGACATGCATCATCCCATGATTGTGCACTATGCCATGATAATGATTGTTTATATTTCTGCCTTGTTTGTTTGCTTCTTCTCGGATAGACGACGACGTTGAGACAGGCGATCTTTACAGCACCCCTTCTGAGGATCTAGCTCAGTACCCGGCTGCTGAGTTTGCAGGCAAGTTATCACTCACATGAACCATTGTGTTCCTTTCAACATTGGTTACCGATACTTTCCGTTGCTATTCCTGCTAGCCTTAGTAGTAGTTGTTTCTGTTACGAACCTATCACATGAATCCTTAACCCTGATATTGCCTCACCACCACTCCTACAACCCCATTGATTGAGCCAGTGTCTTACTAGCATGCTTAGGTTGTTTTGCTCGAGTCTGTTGCCCGTTACTTTCAGTTACTATTTTATTATGTTCTGGGGGCTCGATGTTTAATCAATCAATCATGCTAATGTTATTACTTAATAATAATTTGATGATAAGGCACCGGCAGGAGGCCCTGTGTGGTTTTGAGGCCTGCTAGTGTCAACCCTAATAGGAAAAGGGTCTTGTCTACTGATCCATGATGAGCGCACTACCCGCATGTGGGAAGCGAGTATGGGCGCCCCCCTCAATTTGATTCGATTCGCATCTCGTCCAAATCATCTCATTTAGTTCATGTTTTCCATTTGCCGCATCCATGTTTTTGCGAGCCCAGCGCAGGGTGGAACTTTTGTAGTCGGCATATAGGGGGACACGTTCTTAGAGTGCTATGAGGGTCCATTTTCTTCTGGGCTCGATTAGCCGTGCGCCCAAGGTGCTTTGGGCTTGATGCGAAGAAGAGTTGAGTTGTGTTGAGTGCCCCGCTTGGTGGGAGGCATCCCATCTGGCGGGTTATTCATACGTGTACGGCCAAATTGGTGCAACCCTGCAGGGATAATCTTCTCGAGAAGCCGTGTTTTCCGCGGTTATGGTTAACTTGGTGAAAGTACTGGCTAACAAGTACTCAGTACAACTTAAACCTAATGATTCACAATCTCACACCCAATGGTAAACAACTTGACTAGTAATAGGATTATTGACACAACAACTTGATTCATCCTTAATCCAACTGTGTGCGTTATCCTCGGGTTGCTTCTTTGGATAAGGGGCGTGATCCAGGATGGGTTTGTTTGAAGTTATCTTTCAGTTGGTTACAATACTCGATCTTATCTTCTTTCTGTTAGCCGGAAGTGATAGAATCTCTGTAGTTGGTTAGCACAGCCAGTTGCAGCATCTTTTATATCCCCTTCCTTCCGTTGAACCCAAGTCATCTGTACTTGGTGTTGACGGGTTACACTTTGGTGAACTGTGAGTCTTGCTTGCCAGTACGTCTATGTACTGACCCCTTTCGGGCTGTGGTTTCCGCAGACTACGCTTACGAGGATCCAGGTGACGGCTACTACGTGGAGTTTTACGAGGCTGCTGACGAGTAGTTAGCGGACCCGGGCAGGATCCGAGACATCGTGGATGGGCTCCGTCTTTATTTCAGTTTCCGGCTTCTTAAGCCTATTTGAATTTGTCTGTACTCAGACCCCTTTGAATGCTTCCGCTGAGATGTAATGATGTTATGTTGGGACATGTGTCCTCTGGATGATTGTATTGGCTATCTCTGCCCTACTGAGGGCCAGTTGCAACTTATTTCAATCTTTTGTGTCTTAGAGATATGTTGTGTTATCATTTTGTTCAAAGCCGTTGACGTACCATGTGTGTATGGTATGAAGTACGTCAATGGTAGTGTCCTGATTTCTATGGGATAGTTTACGTCGACGCTGAACAGATAGGGGTTGGTTGTCACACATACGTGTGTTGGCCTACTCGTAAGAGGACGCGGGTGCCGGTAAGCCCCGTAATCCAATCTACTACTGTTCAACGGAACGGCGAGTATCCTTTAGAAGTCCGGGTGCGACACCCTGGAAGTACAAAGATGTCCCAGGATCTTAAGACGCTGTATTGGTGGCCTGGCATGAAACGTGAAATTGCTCAATACGTTTCTGAATGCGACGTTTGTCAACGTGTTAAGGCAGTCCATCAGAAAACAGCCGGTCTTCTCCAACCTCTGAAAATCCCTGAGTGGAAGTGGGACATGATTGAAATGGACTTCGTCATTGGTTTTCCAAAGTCCAAGAGGGGCAACGATGCAATCTTCGTTGTCATTGATCGTCTCACAAAAGTAGCTCACTTCTTTGCTGTCAAAGAAACAATCTCAGCTAGCCAGTTAGCAGAACTCTACACAGCAAAGATTGTTCGTCTTCATGGTGTTCCACTGGAAATAAGCTCAGACCGTGGAAGTATCTTCACTTCTCATTTCTGGAAAAGCTTTCAAGAAGCATTGGGCACCAAACTTCTTTTCAGCACAGCCTATCACCCTCAGTCTCAAGGGCAAGTCGAAAGAGTCAATCAGATTCTTGAGGATATGCTCAGAGCATGTGGTCTCTCCTTTGGCATGAAATGGGAGGAATGCCTTCCATATGCTGAATTCTCCTACAACAACAGCTTCCAGGCAAGCCTAGGCATGACACCATTTGAAGCTCTCTATGGCCGCAGATGCAGGAGTCCAAACAATTGGTCTGGAGCTGGTGAACGTTCACTCTTAGGTCCTGACATTGTTAAGGAAGCCGAAGAGAAAGTTCGCATCATTCGTGACAATCTCAAGTTTGCTCAGTCTCGTCAGAAAAGCTACTATGACAGCAATCACAGGGATATGATCTATGCACCTGGTGACAAAGCATATCTCCGTGTAACTCCCCTCAGAGGCACTCATCGTTTTGGTGTGAAAGGAAAGCTTGCACCAAGATACATTGGTCCTTTCAATATTCTCTCAAGGCGTGCAGAAAATGCCTATCATCTTGAACTTCCAGAAAAGCTATCCAAGGTGCACGATGTGTTTCACGTGTCACAGCTCAAGAGGTGTTTCAAAGATCCAGATCGTGCAGTTGATCATGATTCCATTGAACTGCAAGATGATATATCTTATGAGGAGCACCCTATTCGTATTCTCGATGAGACCGAGCGTAAGACTCGCAACAAGAGCATCAAGTTCTTGAAAGTGCAGTGGTCCCATCATTCCGATAAAGAGGCAACGTGGGAGACCGAAGAGGATCTTCGCAAGAAGTATCCGGACCTTTTCTCTTCTCAGTAGGAATCTCGGGGCGCGATTCCTTCAAGGGGGGCGTTTTGTAACATCCCAAGTATGAAAACCACCCCTAGAATGTTTGTTTCTTGCTTTATTATTGTTTTGCATCATGGCATCTTAATCATTGCATTTGTTTTCCTTTTGTTTGCATCTGTTTTCCTTTGTTTTCCCAATTGAAATTCAAACAATATTCAAATGTTTTGTTTCATACTTGTTATGTTACAATTTTTCCAAATAAAAAGTTCAAATAAAACATCCATTTGTTTCCATGAAAAAGGGGAAGGTCAAACTATTAATTTTTTCCTTTTAATAATTCCCTTAATTCAATTTGCTTTCAAATTCAAATACAATTCCAAACAGCAACCATTTGAATTTATGAGAATTACAAAACCTTTCCACTCAATTTGTTTCAAATAAACTTGAGTGTCCAAAACTAATTAAATGTTTCTTTTTAATAAATCACTTAATCTCAAAATTCATTCAAATTTCAACCAAATTACAAACAGCAACATATTTTGGAATATTTGAAAACCAAAGCATGTGCATGTTGCTGTTACAATAAAGAGTTGTTACAAAATTTTCCCTAAAAAATTTCTAACCCAAAAACCCTAGCTTTTCTTCCCTATTTCAAATCAGCAAAAAAAAAAAGAAACAGCAAAAAAAAAACAAAACGAGAGAGAGAGAGGCAGTGGGCTGTGCCCCACGCAGGCCCAGCCCACCATTTTCTTTCCCCACGGCCCGTACCCCTTCGCCCTTCTTCTCCCTGTACGGCGCGCCATCGGGCGCCTCCACGTCGACAGAGCGACGAGCAGACGGCCACCGTCGCCCCTACTCCTCTATTTAAGCTAAACCTAGCTAGCCTAGCCCTAGCTCGCCACTCCTCTCTCCCTCTCACCGCCGCAGCGCCATTCTTTTCCTCTCCACCCACCTCCTTTCCCTCTGTCACCACCTCTCGGCAACCACACCGGAGCTACCCCTTTTGAATCCATGGCGATCGTCGCCGTTGCCACGCTCCTCCTCCCTGGCTGACCACGGGGATCAGACCGCCGTAGCCTCCTCGAGCTCATCGACACCCCAGCGATACCCGGGACCCTCTGCTTCTCCGCCGCCTTCCTCGACGTCGTCGCCGGCCTTCCACCACCGCAGCGTTTCCCTCACAGTGAGCACGCCTCTCACCTCTCTCCTCTCTTTCTCTCTGCATCGCGTCGCAAGCACGCACACCAGCACGCACGCATCCACGCACAGCAGCACGGCAGCGAGCACTGCAGCAGTTCGCCGCCGGTGAGCTCGCGCCTCTGTCGAAAGTTCAGAAACTGCATCTGAAAAATTCAGTTAAACGCGAACGGAAGCATACCGCGCACCCCTTACTGTCAAAACTGAATTCGCTACCGCACTGGTAGCAACACTTGCGCGCGCACTCGGGGTCGCAGGTTCGAGCCCTGCCCCCGCGGGATTTAATCCCCACATTTTGCTCGCCGCGCTGGCAGGCCTGGGGCCACCTGCCATAGGCAGTGGTGGCCACGCTTGCCCCACGCGCTGCCACGATGGCCAGACCCCCCTCGTCAGTGGCTTGGGCTAGCCACTGCAGGGTAGAAATAGTTCTGCACAGCTTTTCTTTTTAAATTAAGTCCCTTTCTTTTACAGATTGGTCCCTAATTTTAAAATGCAAATAACTTTTATTTCCTAAATCCAAATAATGCAAATAAAATATGTTTGCGGAACCAAATTAAATTCTCTACCTATTCAAAGCATTTTGTTTTATGTTTTGAACATTTCAAATGCATTCAAATTCCAAACTCAAACACTTCCTTTTAAATTTGGTTAAAATCTTAACTATTTCAAACTTAATTCAAATAACACAAATAAAATATGTTTTCCATGCTAAATTGAACCATCTATCCAAATATAAATTTTGTTTCATGTTTTGAATAATTAAAATTGCTTAAATAATTTAAACCTTGTTTAAATCATTTAAATTTGCTAAATTCATAACTTGCTCAAATTAAATTATTTTTGAACATATAAAATATGTTTTCCAACCAGAAAAGTATAAACTTTTCAAATATGAATTTGAATTAATGTTTTGAACAAATAAAAAATCAAATAAATTCATACTTGAATTTAATTCATTTAAATCTTGTTTAACTTGTTTAATTCATAAATAATTCATCTTAATTCCTTTTTCAATAATTGAATCCACCTAAAATTTTGTGTACTTTCCAAATATGAATTTTGTTAATTGTTTTGAACAATTAAAATTGATGAAAACAACAAATGCTTGTGTAACACCTTTAAGGAACCAAAATTCCATAACTTAATAACTAAAATTCTAAACTTGGTAAACCTTATTTTAAATTGTTCCTATTGGTGTTGTTTTTCTGGTTTCCTCATCCATGCATCATACTAATCCACTTTCACCTGTTGATTAGTTGTAAAACAATTATTCCAACCTTAATTCATGGGCTTTCCATATGCAATCCAAATTGCATATGGGTCCATTTAATCATGTTATGTTACTATGTCAACTAGTTTAATTTGATGCATCAATTAAATGGTCATGCATCATCCCGTGATTGTGCACTATGCCATGTTATTGATTGTTTGTTTCTCTGCGTTGTTTGTTTGCTTCTTCTCGAATAGACGACGACGTTGAGACAGACGATACTTACGACACCCCTTCTGAGGATCTAGCTCAGTACCAGGCTGCTGAGTTTGCAGGCAAGTATTCACTCACATGAACCATTGTGTTCCTTTCAACATTGGATACCGATACTTTCCGTTGTCTTTTCAGCTAGCCTATGAATAGTTGATTCTGTTACGAACCTATCACATGTTATCCTTTAACCCTGATATAGCCTCACCTCCACACCTATAACTCCTTTGCTTGTTGCCCGTGTCTTACTAGCATGCTTAGGGTTGTTTCTGCTCGAGTCTGTTACCCGTTACTTTCTGTTACTATATTCCTATTATGTGCTGGGGCTCGATGTTAAACAACAACCTGTTAATTTTGAGGTAATAATAATTTGATGATAAGACACCGGCAGGAGGCCCGGCGTGGTTTTGAGGCCTGCTAGTGTCGACCCTAATTAGGAAAAGGGTCTTGTCTACTGATCCATGATGAGCGCACTAACCGCATGTGGGAAGCGTGTATGGGCGCCCCCCCTCAATTTGATTCGATTCGCATCTCGTCCAAATCGCCACACTTAGTTCGGGCTTTCCATTTGATGCACGCATATGCAGGTACGAACCCGAGGCCAGGGTGGAACTTTTGTAGTCGGCATTTAGGGCGGCGTGGTCTTAGAGTGCTATGAGGGTCCCCTTTTCTTCGTGGGGCTCGATTAGCCGCGCACGCACAGCACGTGGTTCTTTGGGCTTGATGCGAAGAAGAGTTGAGTTGTGTAGAGTGCCTCGCTTGGTGGGTTTGATTCCCGTCTGGCGGGATATTCTTACGTGTACGGCCAAATTGGTGCACCCCTGCAAGGATAAATCTTCTCGAGAAGCCGTGTTTTCCGCGGTTATGGTTGACTTGGTGAAAGTACTGGCTAACAAGTACTCAGAACAACCTACACCTAACTAATGATAACTTGACTAGTAATAGACTTATTGCCACAATAACTTGATCCATCATTAATCCAACTGTGTGAGTTATCCTCGGATTGCTTCTTTTGATAAGGGGCGAGATCCAGGATGGGTTTTGTTTGGAGTTAGTTATAGTTGGTTACGATACGCTATCTTATCTCCTTTCTGTTAGCCGGAAGTTGTATCATGTTTTTGTAGTTGTTTAGTGCAGCCCGCTGCCGCATCTTTTGTATCACCCTTTCTTCCGTTGAACCCAAAGCATCTGTGCTTGGTGTTGACGGGTTACACTTTGGTGAACTGTGAGTCTTGCTTGCCAGTACGTTGTTGTACTGACCCCTTTGGGGCTGTGGTTTCCGCAGACTACGCTTACGAGGATCCCCGTGATGGCTACTACGTGGAGTTTGACGAGGCTGCTGACGAGTAGATAGCGGACCCGGGCAGGATCCGAGACTACGTGGATGGGCTCCGTTTTCCTTTCATTCCCGGCTTCTTAAGCCTATTTGGATTTGTCTGTACTCAGACCCTTTGAATGCTTCCGCTGTGATGTAATGATGATATGCTGGGACATGTGTCCTCTGGATGATTGTATTTGCTAACTCTGCTCTAGTGAGAGCTATTTGCAACTTATTTCTATTTATTTGTGTCTTAGAGATCTGTTGTGCTATCATTTTGTTAAACGCTGTTGACGTACCATGTGTGTATGGTATGAAGTACGTCAATGGTAGTATCCTGATTTCTATGGGATGGTTCACGTAGACGATGAACAGGAAGGGTTGGTTGTCACACATACGTGTGTTGGCCTACTCGTAAGAGATGCGGGTGTCGGTAAGCCCCGTAATCCAATCAACTACTGTTCAACGGAACTACGAGTATCCTATAGAAGTCCGGGTGCGACACCCGGCAGGCCGAAATCCGGGTAACAACCAAGGGGGAGCTTGAGGTTTCCAAGCCAACCCCAAGCAATTGGGACAATATCACGTGCATACCACAGGAACTTCTAACAAGGATAAAAGGATACTGAAACAAGCAGTAAACTCTGTTTCTTCGGCTCTCCCAAGATACCTGAGATGGTCAGAGCAGGACGTAACATGGAGCAGAAGAGATCACCCGGAAAGGATAGAACACCCGGGAGTCCTAGCATTGGTGGTTGCACCACATGTCAATGGTTATGAGCTGAAGAAGGTCCTAATGAACGGTGGAAGTAGCATCAATATCTTGTATTGGGAAACCTTTCTACGCATGGGCCTCAAGGAGTCTCAGCTACAGAAAAGTTCAACAATCTTTCACGGGATAGTGCCGGGTCACTCAGCGTGCCCCGAGGGGAAAATAGCATTGGAGGTAGCTTTCGAAGAATCGAAGGACAATTTCCGGGTTGAATGGCTCACTTTCGAGGTGGTTAAGTTGCGCAGTCCTTATCACGCGCTATTCGGAAGGCCGGCTTATGCTAAGTTCATGGCTAGGCCATGTTATGTGTATCTACAGCTAAAAATCCCGGGTCCTAGGCAGACCATCACTATACATGGAAGCCGGGATATAGCAGCTGAGTGCCATGAAGGAGATGCAGCCATGGCGGAGCAAGCTTGCAGAAAAGAGGAACTCAAGTATTACCGGTCTCAAGTAGACCCGGATGACAGAACAGCATTGAAAATACCGAGTACTGAGGACGAAAGAGCAAAGTTTAAGGCAGCACAGGACACAAAGATGGTGGCTTTCATCAAGGGTGACCCCTCCAAACAATATGCCACAGGAGAAGAAATTGCACGGCCACTTATAGCCGGCCGTATCATGGAAGTACCCACCCCGGGTTGGTTAGCAAACCCGGTACTTATAAGGAAAAAGACCAACGAGTGGAGAATGTGTATTGATTACACTAGCTCGGGTGGCGATCTCCAAGAATAATTAAACGATGTAACAGGCAGCAGGTTTCAGACGCACTCTTTTCCTATCCAGGGTACCTAAGGGGACTGGAGGGATTTTAATGAGGCGTCTTGCTGACCTAACTTTCTCATATCAACAAAGAGATGGTTAAGCGATATATCTCCTTCACACGTTTTATCAAGTTCTATTTTTCTGTTATGTTTTTTACTTTTCTTCCAGGTAAGTATCATTTATCGTTTCCTTAGAGCATCAGTTTCCTTAGTATGTTGCATATATTTAGGTCTTGGGGGCTGATTGCTTGAATAGCACAGTTACAAACTCAAATACCCGGCCATGATGCCTATGAGTTATAAGGGCCGATTACTCGCAAACGAGTACGGCTGCAATCTTATAACCGGACAAAGGAGCAAAATTTCTTGACTTTTCTTACTTAAGCTCGATGTGACTCGCACTAAAGTGGCATGATTTGCTCACTTACGATTACAATCAGCCATGATGCCCAATGGGACTTGCCTGACCCTGTTTTCGTACAGATGTAACAACATGGTATCCACGCGAAAGCCGGCTTACAGTACAAGAGAGTCAAAAGGGTCATCTAAACCACAAGTTATGCAGAGTACAGGGTTAATAACCGGAAACTCAAAGTCTATCAAGCATAACTTCAACAACTATGTGAAACGGCTCTAGGTTTTGGGCTTAGCGGAAACAACCTGTCTTCTTTGAGAAACCTCACACCCCAGACTCGGAATTTCGGATCTTGGGGACTGGGGATTTAAAAAAAAAAGAGGCAAGTTATCTAGCTATTAAAGCACCAAAAACCCACAAATCCGGGTCTTGGGGACTTGGGGACTTAGAGAAAAGCCCACCTGTCAAAACCCACCAGACCCAGAAACTGAGTCTCGCAAAAGGAACCATAAAGAAAGTCGGAGTATCAAGAGGAAATAAGCTCAAAGGCAGATAAATATCAAAATCACCCAAAGGCCAGAAGGTCCACGAAGTATATCAAGGCATTAAAGTGCATTACAATTCTCGATACTAGTATCAAAGGTGCACAGGCGCACCGTCAAAAATAATTGTTCAAAGGGCCCATCGGCCGACTGGCGCATACGAAATAATAGCGGATAGAAAGTATCACTCGGCATCCGGGTCTGAGGCATCCATCTTCCCCTTGCCTTTGCCAGCCGCGTCTTGTTCCTTCGCTTGCCCTTCAGTACCCTTGGTAGCAGCAACACCCGGATCAACAGTAGTGCCGGCCCGGGCAGGAGGAGGGACAATCGGCGTGGAGGTAGCTGGCGCAGAATCGGCCTCAGCCTTCTTCTTCGCGGCCTCCTCTCTCAACTGGGCAGCCTCCGCCTTCCATCGGTCCAGCATATCGTATGGCTTAGGAAGATCCGACTTGATAGCCTTGTCGTCAGAATCATACGCTAGAATAATGACACTAAGGTCCAAACCATCGGCAATCATGCTGGCCGGGTGACGGATTTCCTTCTGGATGGCCTTGAAATTCTTCGGGGAGAACTTGGATCCATCATGATTAAATTCCGGAAACCTGCCCATATGCTTGGCCGGCTCGAGCTTAGGAAAATAAGCTTTAGCCAGCGCAAGCCCCCGGGTCACTCCAACCCGGCAGGACGAGCGCTTCCAATGCCAAATCCACTCGGGAATAGTGGAGCATGCGTCCAGCAGTTTCTTCAGGTTGCCGTGCCCAACACCCGGCCATCGTACTTCTTCAAGAATCCACTTGGTTCCGGCACAGAGCTGCCGGAGAATGCTCTTGATGGTTTTCAACTTGGCAATGTCATCTTCGTCCGGGATTACTTCATCCGGACCTGCAAGAAAACTCAACGGATAAGGAAACCCGGCTATTTATCAGAATGAGAACCCGGATCATGATTATCAAGTTAAAGAATTATACCGGTCAAAGCACGATATGTATCAGTGATTTGAACAGAAAGTGTCGTCAGCCTATCTTCTGCTGCATGAGCCCTCCTTCTATACTTCCTTGTGATCTTCCCGCTCCTCCTAGCTTCAGCTTCAGCCGACTCGCGTAGAGCCGCCTCCTTCTCAGCAAGCTTGGTGGGCTTCGCAATGCTTTCTCAGATTGGGTAACGAAGGCCTGCGTGGGCACAAGGAAGGATTAGCCGGATAAAAAGCAAGCTATCAGTCGGTTATACCACGAAGTCCCAAGCAAATTATCAATAAATTCACTCGGAACTTGGGGACTAGATAATGATACAGGCAATATTGCTCGTATTTACCTCATGTTTAGCTATCAAAGCTTCTAAGATATTCTCTTCATCGGCCCTCAAGGTGTGCAGGGCATCAAGCATCTGTGAGAACGTCATGTCTTCAGGCCTGACACCGGAAGAGCCGGCTGCTTGATCGTGTGGCGGGGGAACTTTCCCCGACTTTGGGGTTGATACCCGGACTGCCTGGGTGTCCGGGTTTGGAGAACTCACCCTTGTGTCCAGGATCTCAAACTCCTCGTCCACTGCTTCTTCGGACGACTTGGGAGACCCGGCTGCCTGGTGAGCCGGGTCAACAAAGGGATCTTGTTCTTGATTGCCTTCAACATCGCCGCCAGTCGCGGCGTCCATATCATCAGTCGGCTCATCCGTCTTCGGCTTATCCGTCCCCATGTTCTCCAAGTCACTAAGTGTGGCTTGGGCACTAAGGAAGAAAGAAAAGAGATAGTTAGCGACAGTGGATGAAAATTATCAGGTGTATAAGGATATCATATAGTGAAGACTTACCCGGCGTTCACGGTGAAATCTGGTGGGAGCTCGCTGCTGGAAGCAGATGAAGCTGTTACATCGACCGATAGCGGAACCCGGAACTGCCCGGCCCGTGGATGGTTGGGGGAAGGGTGACGCTGAGGGGACTTGGAAGAATGAGGCGGAGGAGTACCGGCGCGGTGGACTGGTGAGGTGGGGATGCCCGGGTTGAGGGGATCGTCACCCGGGGAACTCCGGGTCACTCTACGCTTTGCCGGAAAAGGGTCCTTCAAGTATGATGAGTTTGATAATTGATGGTTAAGTTTGCGCATGTTATCAAAGGAGTAGGGTTCGGAGGACATATAGGAGAAAGGAACCTTGGATACCACCCCTCTGGCCTTCCGTTTGGTCCCGACTGTTATTTCTTGATCGGACTCGGTGGCCTCCGGGTCCTCCTCGTCCTTGTCCTCTTCGTCCTCCAAACCTGCAAGCCGAGTATGTATCGAGGGAAAAAGTTAGACGAGTAAGGAAAATGGTGCAAGCAAAGCTGATTCACGAATCGGATAAATACCTTCGTCATTGTCAGCCGGCTCTTCATCTTCTTCCGGGTCTCCGGAAGAAGGGGGGTCTCGACGTTCCAGAAGGCGTCATCAGCCTGAGATAAAAACATGGAAGTGAGAACTAACAGCTGTATCAAGTCAAGGAGTGGGAATAAATTTACGGGTATCGGTCTTACCGCTGGAGCCGAATTTTCCCGGGTGAACGCCGGTAACCCGGCGATATTCTTGATCACCTCCAACTTTTCCGTCAAGAAGCTCTTGATGGTCTTGTTGGTGTCACCAGCTGGATAATTCTTGGAGGAGTATCGGAGCGCGTCAGTGACGTGCCCCGAGTATTTGCACATCAGCTTGGTGCGGATGGAATTAGGCTGGATCCGGAAATCCACCCATGTCTTAACCAAATTGAGCCCAAGGAGACCTTGGGCGGAAAGGACGGATATTTTTGTGAGGAGGGTTTGGATTGCCTCCCTGTCCGAGTCAGGGGCGAAGGCGTTGAAGTTTTCAGAGATATCGAGGAGACCCTCTGAATAACCCGGCAGTTTCCTCTCGCCGGGTGGGGAAGTGTCTCGGCAGTAAAAGTAGGAGAGTTGCCAATGTTTGACATGGGAATTGAGGGTAAGGGTTGGCATAGGAGAGTTCTTGCGGCGTTGGATAGAGACCCCGCCGCAAGCAAGAAGTGCACCGTCACCGCTTTCGCGGCACGGCTTGCACTGAAAGAGTTCGATAAAGAGAGTCAAAGTTGGCGGAGTGCACAAGTATGACTCGGAAAGAACGATAAAATGGGTTATATTCAACACATAGTTAGGCCCTATGTCGAATACCCGGAGGCCATAATGGCTCAAGACCTCACGGAAGAAAGGGTGACCCGGAGGGCGAAACCCCCGGGTCACATGTTCGACGAAGCAAATTACCTCGTCGTCAGCCGGCGTGGGCCGGGTCTCATCACCCGGCACCCTCCAGTGGATGTCCTTCTAAGGGGGGAGGATTCCTAACTCGGCTAGCTCTTCTAGCTTGGCCTTGGTAACCGTGGATCGCGCCCAGTTGGCGGAGATCGATTGAGTCATCCGGGTTTTGGCCTGCTGTTTCCCTTGCTTCTTGGGCGCCATGGGTTCAGCCTGTGAAGCACAAGAAAAGTATACAAAGCATAAGACTCGTAAATCACGAATTATCCGGGTATAGGCAAGCGGTATCAGCTAGACAAAGAAACTAAGAATCGTCTGGGTATCAATGGACGGAGCAAAAAATTACAAGTTATCCGGGTATCAAGTATCGGCATAGAAATTATGGGGTACTTACGTATTGGAAAGTGTTTGAGGAAGAAGGATGATTGCCCATGTATCTACTGCAAGCAAAAAGAACCGGAAGAAGTGGATTTTCCGGGTGTCAATGGCAGGCGCGGAAAATTAGGGCAAAATAGATCTAGATTGAGAAATTTGTGGATGATTTTGTGGAGAAATTAAGGATTAATGGTGATAGGGGAGTGACATGTGACCATCTATCAAACTATTGGGCAGACTAGCGTGGAGTTATGCGATCTAATCCAGTGCGGCGAGATAAATGGCCCGCGGATTGACCTAGATTCAATCCAGAACAAGTCGAGAAATTGTAAAGCTAGATCAATGGGAGTAAGAGGCTTACCGGAGCGGATTGAAGCGAAGCCCGACGACGGCAGATGGCACAGTCCCGATGCCCCTTTGCGATTCCCGGCGGGCAGGTCGAGGGCGCGGCGGCGGAGCTTGGCGGCGGCGCGACACGAGCTGCGGCGGAACGTAGCCGGCGGTGGATTGGTTCTGGCGGCGCGCGTGTGGTCTCCGTGGCGGTGCTCTGTAGGCTCGAGCGCGGGAATGGAGGAGAGGAAAAGGAAGGAGAAGTGGACCGTTGGAGTTGGGGTATCCCCCAGGTACCTATTTATAGGGTGCGGGTGGATAAACCTAGATCAACGGTTGTGAGCCGAAAATTTCGGGTAAAGGATATCCGCCCGGATTTTTCTGGATATGCGTTAAGTGCTGCACGGGATATCCGGAACAGATATGAAGCAGATCTTTCCCGTGATATTTGGATCGGTTAGATAAGTGAAGTAAGCCGGATCCTTGGCATCATTATCAGGGCACTGACCCGGAGAAATTAGCGATAGACTTGGAGAGAGCCGGGTTACCATATGGCCACCATGGAGCTGGGCCTAGCTGTTTATCAAAGCAATCTAACCCGACCTCTATGAACTTGAATGTTGATATTTTTGCAGGGAATAGCGTGCGCTTCAAGGAGAATCCCGTGAAGCCCAAGCTATTCTGGGGACTACTGATGGAGGGATGATGACCCGGTACGCCAACGCCAAGGTATAACTCGGCCCAAAGGACGCTGCGCGAGACCCGGCTAAGGATAAAGGAGCTTTTAGAAGGCCTAAGATCGTAGGCCTGGTAACCCGGATTGTGGGTTCCGGTAAGGAAGTTTAGGGTTTTGTAAGCAGTGTCCGGGTAGGATCCAGAGTACGCCTTGGAGAGCAGGCCAGGGGGTCCGGATGCTTTATAAGCCGGCCCCTAGGGTTAGACGAGAGAGATCCAAGAGTTAGAGCAATATCGCTAGGTATCGAGCATCCATTGTAACACGAGAGCTGAATTAATAGATCGAGATCGGAGACTCGGCGACTAGATTGCCGGCTACCAGATCGCATATCGTCATGTTTTCCCTTGAGCTAAACCCTCTCCCAAACACCAGAGGCGTCTTGCCCCAAGATAAGTTACCCCCGGTAACGTCTGCCGTGATTATCCCAAGACAAATACGAATCTGCGCCAAGCATTGTGCGCCAGGTCGCGGTCTACACGGCCCCCGCGACCAATCTCAATCAAGGGAACGTGACCGCGGCCGCGGTCGGAGCGGCGCAAGCATTAGCCCAGCAGCAAAATCCGGCTGAAGGAAATCCGGTCCTGACCCGGGTTGATGGAGAGTCGGCATCAGTTACCAGCCATGCAGCGGATAGCGAGTTGCAGGAAAACACGTTCGGATATCTGGCAAACCGGACGCCAGGGGCGGGTCCTTCAAATCCGCAACACCCGGCTCTGTTCAACAACAACCTGATCCTGGATCCCACCGTTCTAGCCACAGTCATAACCCCGGAAAACGCGGTGGAACGTGTTAGGGATCTGGATGTAGCCCGTCGTGCATTGGAGCAGCAGAGAAGGCAAGTGGAAGCAGAAAAACAAGGGGTAGCTGCACGCCAGCGCGATCTGGATGCATTGGAGAACCGGCTTCGAGAAGAGACAACCAGGGCGCGTCAAAGGCACCAGACCAGATTACCGGCAACCGGTGGAGTCATAAACCCGGCCACACTATTCGTCACACCTCAGGATCAGCCGATTCCAGCGGTGAACCAAGGAACTGTACATCAACCCGCAACTGGAGGAGCACAACCGGTAAACACGCAGGCCGGGTTACCCATATTACAGACTGGAGTTAATACCGGCAATAAATTACCACCACCACCACCATCACGGTTTCGCACGCCAGCAGGTCATTACAACAGCCCCATGGATAATGTGTACGCAGAAACACTCGCATTGAATCAAATCCCCGTGAGAGAGTCACCCCACGCAGAGGAGACCCGGCGGGCGATAGATCTATTGCGCACTGCGGTAGCACAGCAAGTTAATTACCCGGATAACAGAAGTGGAATGCATGGGACACCGTATATCAGCCAGCAACGAGCCAATACCGGCAATATTCAGACAAGCTCAGCGCGACGGAGGGCTGAGCAGCAGCAAATGCCGCCTCCTCCCCGCGTTCAAGCAGTACCAGCAGCATCAGCAGCACAGGCTATTGTGGACAGTTCCAGAGCCAGGAGAGCCGCGGCCGGGTCTGCGGTGCACGGACCAGCAGTAGCGCCGCGCCCAGCCGCACCCCCCGCAGGGTCACACGTATCCCAAGTGAGGCCAGTCCCGACTAATCTCGCTGGGCCTAAGTGTCTGTCGGATAACATCAGGGCTGAGCCTTACCCGGATAAATTCAAGGAACCGGGTAAAGTAGTAAATTATGAGCCGAGTATGGATCCAGAAACATGGTTGAGCAGTTATGAGATGGCTATGTCAATCCGCAACGCATCCGAAAATCTTCAAGCCAAGTTCATGTATTTGATGATGTCAGAAGGAGCGGCAAAGTTATGGTTCAATAACCTACCGGAAGGATCTATCAAGTCATGGGAGGATTTGAAAACTGCGTTTATCAAGCACTTTCATGGGACGTGCAGAAAACTGTTTACTATTGATGACTTAGAGCGGTGCGTCCAGAAGAAGGGAGAATCGGCGCGCAGCTGGGTGCGCCGAGTTATGGAGATACTTCACTCATCTACAGATATCCAGCCCAAGGATGCGTTACAAGCTATGGCAAAGACATGCAAGTACATACCTTTAGTGCAAAAGTTGACTCGCATGAAATCCAGTCGGAATACTTCAGAGGTTACGATGGGAGAGCTAATGGACGCATGCAACAAACATGCTGCAACGGATACCACAGAAGAGGACGTCGATGACAACAAAGCAAAAACGAACACAAATAACAATGGAAGAACCGGCAATGCATCAACGCCGGGTAACAATGGAGGTAATAATGGAAACAACCAGAACAAGCGCCCGTTTGAGGGAAACTCCGAGTTTGTCGCTAGCACAGAGACCGGGTCTTCGAGGCCTAGGGAAGAAGGAAACTTCAATGGAGGAAACCAGAACGGAGGAAATTATCAAGGACCGCCAAGGCCGGGTAACAATTGGGATATCTTCAGAATGGCGTGCCCAAAGCACAGCAGGAATGGTAGGCCGGCTAACCACTCATTGCAGCAATGTGCGGACCTACAGAGATGGAAGAACGAGGAAATAAACAAGGCTATGCGAGGTGCAGGTCGGGGAGGAGGACCGGGTCCGGGTGGAAACCCGGGCAACGGCCCACCCCCAGCCGGCAACCCGGCAGGCGGAAATCCGGGTAATAACCAGGGGGGAGCTGGAGGTTTCCAGGCCAACCCCAAGCAGTTGGGACAATATCACGTGCATACTACAGGAATTTCCAACAAGGATAAAAAGATACTGAAAAAGGCGGTAAACTCAGTTGCCTCGGCCGTTCCGAGATATCTGAGATGGTCGGAGCAGGACGTAACGTGGAGCAGAAGGGATCACCAGGAAAGGATAGAACACCCGGGAGTCTTAGCATTGGTGGTTGCGCCGCAGGTTAATGGTTACGAGTTGAAAAAGGTCTTAATGGACGGCGGTAGTAGCATCAACATCTTATATTGGGAAACCTTCCTACGCATGGGTCTCAAGGAGTCCCAGCTACAGAAGAGTTCAACAGTTTTTCACGGGATAGTACCGGGTCAATCAGCGTGCCCCGAGGGAAAAATCACATTGGAGGTAGATTTTGGAGAATCGAAGGACAATTTCCGGGTTGAGTGGCTCACCTTCGAGGTGGTCAAGTTGCGCAGCCCTTATCATGCGTTATTTGGAAGGCCGGCTTACGCTAAGTTCATGGCCAGGCCGTGTTATGTGTATCTACAGCTAAAAATACCGGGTCCCAAGCAGACCATCACCATACATGGGAGCCGGGATATAGCGGCTGAGTGCGATGAAGGAGGTGCGGCAATGGCTGAACAAGCCTGCAGAAAAGAGGAACTCAAGTATTACCTGTCTCAAGTAGACCCAGATGACAGAACAGCGTTAAAAAGGCCGAATACTGAAGACGAGAGAGCGAAGTTCAAGGCAGCGCAGGACACCAAGATGGTGGCTTTTGTCGAGGGTGACCCCTCTAAGCAATTTGCTATAGGATCTAACTTGGACAGCGAGCAGGAGAAAGCACTTGTGGAGTTCATTCGTTCGAATCAGGATGTGTTCGCCTGGACGCCCAGCGACATGCCGGGTATCCCTACAGAGCTGGCAGAGCACAATTTGCACGTTGATCCCAAGTCCAGGCCTGTGAAGCAGGGCCTGAGAAAAATGAATGAAGAAAGAAGGAAGGCTATAGGAGAAGAAATTGCACGGCTGCTTACAGCCGGCTTTATTATGGAAGTATTTCACCCGGACTGGTTAGCAAACCCGGTCCTCGTGATGAAAAAGACCAATGAGTGGAGAATGTGCATCGACTATACAAGTCTCAACAAGCATTGCCCAAAGGATCCGTTTGCACTACCAAGGATAGATCAGATCATAGACGCGGTAGCTGGAAGTGACCTATTATGTTTCCTGGACGCATATTCCGGGTATCATCAGATCAAGCTCAAGAAGGAAGATTGGGAGAAAACATCGTTCATAACCCCTTTTGGGGCCTTCTGTTACAAGACCATGACATTTGGATTGAAGAACGCTGGCGCAACCTATCAACGGTGTATTCAGAAGTGCTTTGAGGACCAAATCGGACGCAATGTTCACACATACGTGGATGATGTGGTGATCAAGACCAGGAAAGCGGAGACATTTATTGATGATCTAAAGGAAACGTTCAAGAACCTGAGAAAGTACCAGATGAAACTTAACCCGACAAAGTGTGTCTTTGGAGTCCCAGCCGGGAAATTACTCGGCTTTATCGTTTCTGAGAGAGGAATTGAGGCAAATCCGGATAAAATCAAAGCTATCCAGAGTCTAAAAAAGCCGGAAAATTTGAAGCATGTTCAGAAGCTCACAGAGTGCGTAGCAGCGCTTAGCCGGTTTATATCCAGACTCGGAGAGAAGGCAATACCCCTGTACCGGCTCTTGAAGAAATCTGATATATTTTTATGGGACCAAGAGGCGGACGAGGCGTTCGAGGCACTAAAAAAGCAACTATCTGAGGCACCAGTCCTAGGAGCTCCGGGTCCTAAAGGCCTATGTCACTATACGTTGCAGCAGGGCCCCGGGCGGTTAGCGCAGTGGTTGTCGTTGAGCGCAAGGAGGATGGAAAAGATCACCCGGTCCAGAGGCCGGTTTATTACGTCAGTGAGGTGTTATCAGAAGCAAAGCAGCGCTACCCGCATTGGTAGAAGTTGGTTTTCGGGGTCTTCATGGCCAGCCGGAAACTGAAGCCGTACTTTCAGGAACACCCCATAACAGTGGTTAGTTCTATACCAATGTCGGATATCATCAGAAACTCGGATGCAACAGGTAGAATAGCAAAGTGGGCGATCGAGATGGGAGATTACCACATCAACTATGAGCCCAGGTCAGCAATCAAATATCAAGCTCTAGTTGATTTCATTAACGATTGGACTCACACAGGCATGCCCACCATGGCTCCCAATTCCGAGTCTTGGATAATGCACTTTGATGGTTCCAAGCAATACGAGGTATCAGGAGCTGGAGTGGTGCTAACATCACCCAAAGGAGACAAGTTAAGTTATGTGTTACAGATTCATTTTGATTGTTCCAATAACGTGGCCGAGTATGAGGCCCTATTGCATGGCTTAATGGTAGCCAAGGAGATGAACATTAAGAGGATACGATGCTTTGGAGATTTGGACCTTGTGGTACAGCAGGTCTCAGGAACTTGGGATAGAAAAGATGCAACTATGGCAGCATACCGCAGAGAGGTGGACAGGGTTGCCGGATGTTTTTCCGGGTATGAGGTGGAGCACATAGACAGAAGAAAAAACGAGGCAGCAGACGCACTCGCCAGACTCGGCTCGCGCAGAGAGCCGGTTCCACCTAATGTTTTCCTGGATGAGCTATGGCGACCGTCAGTTCAAACCGAGTCTGAGGAAGAACTGGCAAATCAAGACCCGGATTTGGAGCTCGTGGCCACAGTACGTGCTGTTCCCGAGTGGACAGAGCCGTTCCTGGCCTACCTATCACGGGGCGAGTTACCACAGCAGGAGGTGTTAGCACGACAAATTCTGAGGCGAGCAAAAGGATATTCTATCATCAATGGGGAGTTGTACAAAAGAAGTGCGGCAGGAGTATTTTTGCGCTGTGTAGCACCAGAAGAAGGCCGACAGATCCTCAAGGAGATCCATGAAGGTGATTGTGGGCATCATGCATCCACAAGATCCCTTGTGGCCAAAGCTTATCGACATGGATTCTTCTGGCCCACGGCCCTAGCAGACGCGGAGCGCTTGGTGGCAAGGTGTGACGGATGTCAAAGGTACGCACGCCAAACCCATGTGCCGGCTATGGAATTGCGGACTATCCCGTTAACTTGGCCGTTTGCGGTTTGGGGTATGGATATGGTTGGCCCCTTCCACATGTCACCTTGCAAAAAGACACATCTCTTAGTGGCCGTTGATAAGTTTACCAAGTGGGTTGAGGTCATGCCAGTTACCAATTGTGAGGCAATTACAGCAGTCAAGTTCCTGAAAAGGATTATCTATCGGTTCGGATATCCCCACAGCATAATTACCGACAATGGAACCAACATGTCCCTTGGCGAGATGGAGAAGTTTTGTGGAAACAATGGCATCCGTTTGGACATAGCCTCAGTGGCCCACCCACAGGCTAATGGACAAGTGGAGAGAGCAAATCAGGAGTTGCTTCGTGGATTAAAGCCACGGTTGCGAGTCCCGTGTATTAGAACTGCTGGTGCATGGGTTGAGGAGTTACCTTCAGTGGTTTGGGGTATCAACACCACACCTAACAGATCCACCCAGATGACACCGTTTTTCATGGTTTATGGCGCAGAAGCAGTGCTGCCGAGTGATATTATTCATGACTCGCCTCGAGTATCGGCTTACGTCGAGGTGGAGAACGAGAAGACCCGGCAAGACGCCGTGGATATGCTAGAAGAACACAGGGAACAAGCTTTGGAGAGATCAGCCATATATCAGCAAGATCTGCGAAGATATCATAGCCGGCGCGTGAAAACCCGGGTCTTCCAGGAAGGAGACCTGGTCCTGCGCCTGGTACAATCAAAGGAAGGAAAACACAAGTTATCACCGCCATGGGAAGGACCGTTCATCATAAGCCGGAATCTGCACAATGGATCATATTACTTGATAGATGCAAGGGAAGAGTCGGCTACGGGTAATGACACCGCTCATACCACTTCATCTATGCAAGAGAAAGAAAGACCATGGAACGTGACTCAGCTGCGTCCCTACTATACTTAGTATAGGATAGATTCACAAAGTGGAATCGCACGATGTAACAGGCAGCGGGTTTCAGACGCACTCTTTTCCTATCCAGGGTACCTAAGGGGACTGGAGGGTTTTTGATGAGGCGGCCTGCTAACCTAACTTTTCTCATATGAATAAAGAGATGGTTAAACAATATATTATTTCCTTTTCATGTGTTTTTATCAATTTTTATTTCTGTTATGCTTTTTATTTTTCTTCCAGGTAAGTATTGTTTACTGTTTTTTTTAGTACATTAGCTTCTTTAGCAGTTTGCATATATTTAGGTCTTGGGGGCTGATCGCTTGAATAGCACAGTTACAAACTCAAAGATCCGGCCATGATGCCTATGAGTTATAAGGGCCGATTACTCGCAAACGAGTACGGCTGCAAGCTTATAACCGGACAAAGGAGCCAAACTTTCTTGACTTTTCTTACTTAAGCTCGATGTGACTCGCACTAAAGTGGCATGATTTGCTCGCATATGATCACAATCAGTCATGATGCCCAATGGGACTTGCCTGACCCTGTCTTCGTATAGATGTAGCAACATGATTATCCACGCGAAAGCCGGCTTACAGTACAAGAGAGCCAAAAGGGTCATCTAAACCACAAGTTATGCAGAGTATAGGGTTAATAACCGGAAACTCATAGTTTATTAAGCATAACTTCAAAACCTATGTGAAACGGCTCTAGGTTTCGGGCTTAGCAAAAATGATTTGTTCTCTTTGAAAGACCTAACACCCTAGACTCGGAAGTTCGGGCCTTGGGGACTGGGAAATTTGAAATAAGAAACAAATCATTTAGTTATCAAGCTCAAAAGCCCAAAAATCCGAGTCTTGGGGACTTGGGGACTTAGAGAAAAGTCCACCTGCCAAAACCCACGAGACCCGGAAACCGAGTCTCACAAAAGGAACAATAAAGAAAGTCGGACTATCAAGAGTAAATAAGCTCAAAGGCAGATAGATATCAAATTCATCCAAAGGCCAGAAGGGCCACGAAAGCTATTAAAGTTTCAAAAAGCGTATTACATTTCGCGATAGTAATATCAAAGGTGCACAGGCGCACCATCAAAAAATAACCGTTTAACAGGCCCATCGGCCGAATAACGCATTGGATATGACAACATTTAGAAAAGATTACTCGACATCTTGGGTTGAGGCATCCATCTTGTCCTTGCCCTTGCCAACCGGGTCCTGATCCTTGACTTGTTCCTCAGCGGCCTTCCAAGCATCGTTACCCGGATGGGCAGTATTAGGACGAAGAGGAGGGCGGCTAGCCGGCGTAGAGGAGGAGGGCGCTGACTTCAAGTCGGCTTCCCTCTTCGCAGCTTCCTCCCCCTTCCTGGCCGAGTCAGTATTCCACTTCTCCAGAATATCGAAGGGTAAAGGCATATCCTCCTTCACAGGTTTACCCTTGGTGTCGTATGAAGTTACGAAGTTACTTAAATCCAGAGAATCGGCAATTGTAGTCGCTGAGTGACGCACCTCGCTCTGCACAGCCTTGAAATCCTTGACGCCGAATCTAGAACCATCATCCTTGAATTCTGGAAACCCGGCCACCAACTTTGCCGGATCAAGCTTTGGAAAGTAAGCTTTAGCCAGCATTAGCCCCCGGGCCATCCCAACTCGGCATGCCGAGCGTTTCCAGAGCTCAATCCATGCGGGTACAGTGGAACACGCACGGATCAAAGTTTCCATACCCGGATAGCCATCGGTTGGCCATTGTATGGTGTCTAGAATCCATTTAGTGCCGGCGCAGAATCTCTGGAGCACATTCTTCAAGTTCTTTACCTTCTGGATGTCATCCTCTTCTGAGGGCGCAAGGTTAGCACCTACAATATAAAAAACATGGATTATATCAAAGCATTCCGGGTATCATGGATCAAGAAAACAAAAAATCAAGGCACGAACCAGTCAGTAACAAAATCTCACCAAGGAGGACACGATAAGCGTCGGCAACTTGAGCCGATAGTTTCTTCAGCGCAGCTTGAGCAGTGGTGTATTTCTCTTTGTATTCCGTGACATCTTTTTCCAAGGTTTCCAACTCAGCCTCAAGTGCTTCTCTTAGCTTTACCTCGGCATCCAGGAGTTGATTGGTCTTTGCCAAAATTTCCTCGGACCGGCTCGCCTGCGCCTAAAAGGAATGGAAAGTTAAACGTTAATCGGATATCATAATCAGCCGAGTGTTAAAGGAGTACCGAGTGTAACTTCGACAAGTTAAACTCGGAACTTGGGGACTAGATGGATAACATGAGATATCAATTAGTATTACCCGGTGTTCAGCGGCCATGCGCTCTAACATAGTGTTCTCTGTGGCCTTCATGGCAAGGAGAGCGCTCATCATTTGGTCGAAGGAGTGATTGCCCGAGCTGGAAGACCCAGGATCTTGGTAACCCGGAGATGGAGTCTTCTCCTTGACAGGGGAAGGCATCCGAGTCGTATGAGTATCGGAGTTTGGCTCGCCTCCCCCCGTGCCCAGGATCGTGGCCTCTTCCTCCTCGCGTGCATGCGAGGCTATAGGATACTCGGCTTCTTGATCAGCCGGGTCTTTCGGTGGCGCTTGCCGCTCTTCCTTGCCGCTAGCCGAGGCAGTCATATTATTAATCGGTTTCTCCTTACCCGGTCTTCGGTTTCCATGTTTTCTTGGTCACTGATAGTGACCGTGGCTCTGTGGATGGTATAAATAAGCAATTAGCATGTAACTGGAGAAAATTATGGAAAAGTATTAGAACATCAGGAGAAGAACCGTACCCAGGGTTCACCACGAAGTCCGAGGGGAACTCGCTGCTAGACCCGGACGAAGCTGATAAACGTTGAGAAAGTAAGACAGGGAATCACCCTGCTAAGGGGTGACTCGGAGAATGAAAACCTTGATGTTCGGGAAGAGGTTGAAAAATACCAGCACGTCGAGCCGGGGATGATGGAATACCCGGATTAAGTGTGGATTCACCCGGAAAGTTCCGAGTCACTCTGCGCTTGGTCGCGGGTGGATCCTTCAAGTACGGCCAGTCGGATAATTCTCGGTTTAGCTCGCACATGTTAGCAAAGGAGTATGGTTTAGAAGCAAGGGAGCGGTATGGAACCTTGAAGATGACCCCGCGGGCTTTCCTCTTGGTCCCGACTTTGACTTCCGGCTCAATTTCGCTTTTGTCGCTCTCGGTTTCTTCCGAGTCCCTCTGGTCGTCATTGTCACCCTTGTCATCCATCCCTGAAAGGCGTATGCATATAGTTGGAAAAAGAAAGCAAAGTGATAGAGGTTGAGGTGATTGGAATCCGGGTGATACCTTCGTCTGTATCGGCCGGTTCTTCCTCTTCTTCCTCCGGGTTACCTGAGTTGGGAGGGGTCTCGATACTCCAGAATACGTTATCGGCCTGAGATAAAAGCATGAAAATGGGAGTTAGTGTTTGTATCAAGTCAAAATATGAGAAAGTGTATAAGTATCGGATTTTACCTCTGGAGCCGGGTTATCCCGGGTAAACGGCGCTAACCCGGCTATGTTCTTTATCACCTCCAGCTTCTCGGTCAGGAAGCTCTTGGTGGTTTTATTGGTATCACCAGCCGGATAGTTCTTCGAGGAGTAACGGAGCGCGTCCGTAATGTGCCCCGAGTATCCGCACATCAGTTTTGGGCGAATTGAATTGGGTTGAATGCGGAAATCTACCCAAGTCTTAACTAGGTTGAGCCCAGTGAGACCGTGGGCGAAAGGGACAGCTATTTTGGTCAGGTGGGGCTGAATGGCTTCCCTGTCCGACTCAGGGGCAAAAGCGTTGAAAGTATCGGAGATATCCAGGAGACCCTCCAAGTAACCCGGCAATTTCCTCTCGCCGGGTGGGGAGATGTCTCGGCAGTAGAAAAAAGAAAGCTGCCAGTGCTTAACGTGTGAATTGAGGGTGAGAGTCGGCATGGGTGAATTCTTGCGGCGCTGGATAGAAACCCCGCCGCAAGCCAAGAGCGCCCCGTCACCGCTTTCGCGGCATGGTTTGCACTAGAAAAGTTCGATGAACAAAGCCAAATTTGGCGGGATGCACAAATAAGACTCGCAGAGGACTATGAAATGGGTTATGTTCAACATAGAGTTAGGCCCTATGTTGAACACCCGGAGGCCATAATGGCGGAGGACTTCACGAAAGAAAGAGTGACCCGGGGGGCGAAACCCCCGGATCACATGCTCGGCGAAGCATATTACCTCGTCCGGATTAGGAGTGGGCCGGGTCTCGTCACCCGGCACCCTCCAGTTGATCTCCTCCTGAGGGGGGAGGACGCCCAACTCGGCCAGCTCCTCCAGCTTGGCCTGGGTCACGGAGGATCGCGCCCAATTGGCGGATATCGATTGGGTCGTTCTCGGCTTAGCCGTCTGTTTCCCTTTGGTCTTGGGAGCCATTGGTTCAGTCTGCAAAATACAAAGCAAAGTGCACGAGACGTTAAGACTCGGAAATCATGAGTTGTCCGAGTATCCACGAGCAATATCAGTAAGAGGTATCGAAACTATTAGTTTTCCGGGTATTACTGGCAGAGCGAAAATTACAAAATATCCGGGTATCGAGTAGCAGTACAGAACTTATGGAGTATCTATGTATCGGCAAGTATTTACGAAAAGAGGTTGATTGCCCATGTATCTAGTGCAAGTAAAACAACCGGAAAAAGAGGATTTTCCGGGTATCTATGAGCAGCCGCGGAAATCTGGGTGAACTACATCCAGATTGGAAATTTTGCTATCGATTTCGCGGAGAAATTAATGACTATGAGCAATAGGGGAGTGATGTGTGGTCATCTATTAGGCAATTGGATGGACTAGGGAGGATCTATGCGACCTAATCTGGCGCGGGGCGAGAAATAGCCCGCGGCGGACCAAGATCCAATCTAGTTCGAACGGGGAAATTCGAAGCTAAATCGATGGGAGCAAGAATATTACCGGCATGGATTGGAGAAGAACGCGACGGAGGCAGATAGCGCAGTCGCGATGTCCCCGTGCTACTCCCGGCGGGCAGCTTGGGGGCGCGACGGCGGAGTTTGACGGCGGCGCGGAGCGAATCGTGGAGGAGCGCAGATGGCGGCGGCCTTGCTCCGGCGATGCGCACGAGGTCTCCGTGGTGGCGCTCCGAGAGCTCGGGTGTGGAAGCGCAGGTGAGGAGGAAGAAGAAGGAGGGAGTGAGCCGTTGGGGTTAGGTCACCCCCCCCCCCCCCGTGTACCTATTTATAGGTACGGGTGAGTAAACCTAGGCCAACGGGCGGGACCCGAAATTTTTGGAATAAGAGATACCCGCCCTGATTTTCTGGGATGCGCGTTAAGTGTTGGACGGGATATCCGGAATGGATAGGAAGTGAATCCTTTCCGCGATATTTGGATCAATTAACGAGTGAAGTAAGCCGGATCTTTGGCATTTTCATCAGGGCATTGACTCGGAAAATTAAAGATGGACTTAGAGAAAGCCGGGTTATTATATGGACCACCAATGGAGTTAGGCCTAGCTGTTTATTAAAGCAACCTAACCCGGCCTCTATGAACTTGTATGTTTGTTATTTTTGCAGGGAATAGCGTGCGCTTCAAGGAGGATCCCGTGAAGCCCAAGCTATTCTGGGGACTCGGAGTAACTCGGCAGGCTAACGCCACGGAGTAACTCGGCCCAAAGGACGCTGTGCAAGACCCGGCTTAGGATAAAGGAGCTTCTAGAAGGCCCAGGAACATAGGCCTCGTAACCCGGATTGTGGGTTCCGGTAAGGAAGTTTAGGGTTTGTAAGTAGTGTCCGGGTAGGATTCAGAGTACGCCTTGGAGAGTAAGCCAGGGGGTCCGGATGTTATATAAGCCGGTCTCTAGGTTAGGGTTAAACAAGTTGTATCGTGAGTAAGAACACAATCGCCGAATTGCGAGGTATCGAGTATCCATTGTAACACAAGTATCGAGATAGTATATTCAGATCGGAGACTCGGCGACTTGATTGCCGGCTACCAGATTGCATATCACCATGGTTTCCTTCGAGCTAAACCCTCTCCCAAACATCAGAGTCGATTTGCCCCAAGACAAGTTACCCCCGGTAACGTCTGCCGTGATTATCCCACGACAACAGACCTGGAAGCTGTAAAGTTTCTTCCCCTAATGTTACTGGATGGAGCCAGAGATTGGATTAACGCATTACCTTCCAGGACTATCGACAGCTGGGATGATATGGCTCGAGTATTCACTCAGCATTTCCGGGGAACCTACAAACGCCCGAATAGCATCAACCAGCTAAACCATTGCACCCAATTTGAGGACGAACCATACGTGGATTTCATCTTAAGATGGACTGCAATGAAGAATAGATGCTCTGGAGTAACTGACGTACAAGCAATGCATGCTTTCGTCAATGGCCTAAAACCCGGACTTGTACCGTTCATGGTTGGTTCAAAACAGCACAAAGATCTCGGATCTATGCTTACAACCGCCAATGAACACGCTGCAGGCGAAGATGACATCAGAGCTAGAGGAGGCAATATCGATACACTGATACATGCCAAAAAGAATCCTCGCCCTGAGAAAAAAGGAACTCCAGACGCAACACAAAAGCCCAAAGAAGTTAACATAGCCTTTGGAAGTGAAAAAGGGAATAGATGGAAAGGACGCAGCTCAGAACCAATCAATTATACCAAGGAAGAATGGGAAAAGATTAAGTCGGAACCCTGCGTCCACCATTCGCAATTCGGGAAACCCACCCACACCAACGCACAATGCCGGCTGAACAAGCACATGAAAGGCAGTGTAGGATCCGGAAACAAGGGGAAGAATTCCAAAAGGAAGTTTTCCAAGCAAAAGCCAGAAGCTGAGAAAGAAGACAGTGAATCGGACACTGACGAAAAAATCCAGGAACAGCAGCGAAAAGGCGAGCCCAAGTTTCCGAGAGTAGATGGAGAGTGTGCCCTAACTTTCCTGGCAACTCCATCAGCAAAGGTGGCAAAAAGAACACTTCGAGAAATAAACGCGGTTGTTCCGGCAACCCCGAAATTCTTGAAGTATTCAAACACACCAATCACCTGGGATCAGTCTGATCATCCTGGGAATATCCCTGAACCCGGCACGCAAGCTCTTGTTGTAAGCCCTATTGTCCAAAACACTAGGCTAAGAAGAGTGCTGATGGATGGAGGATCTAGCATTAACATAATGTACTTGGATACACTGAGGCATCTGAAAATCTCCGAGACCCAGCTCAACCACAGCAACATACGTTTTCACGGCATTGTTCCTGGCAGACAAGCACGATCCCTAGGAGAAATTTCCCTAGATGTCACTTTCGGAGAGAAAGATCACTTCCGTCAGGAAAAAGTATCCTTCGAAGTAGTGCCGTTCGAAAGCGTATACCACGCAATACTCGGACGTCCAGCTTTCGCCAAGTTCATGGCAAGATCATGTTATATCTATAACAAGCTGAAGATGCTAGGGCCAAAAGGAGGAGTAATCACCATATCGGGAGACTTCAAGTTGGCAAACAAGCTGGAAAAAGAAAATGCCCTTTGCGCTGAGAAAATCGTAGCAAAGGAAGAGTTGAAGGAGCTGGCCAAAGAGGTATCGCCGACAGAAATGCCGGCAGGAATAGAAACCCAGAAGCCAGCAGATAGCTTCAAGGCCTCCGAGAACACAAGACAGGTAATCCTAGATCCCAAAGATCCGACAAAATTTGTCGTAGTGGGAACTGGGATGACCGACAAATAGGAAAGCGAGCTCATCAAGTTCCTCCGTGAGAACTGGGATATTTTTGCCTGGTGTCCAGCTGACATACCAGGCGTACCCAGGGAACTTGCTGAGCATCAACTTAAGGTAATTCCAGGCTCCAAACCCGTCAAACAAGGTCTCCGTCGATTTGACGGAAGAAGACGGAAGGCTATCGGCAAGGAAATTATCCGGCTTTTAGCAGCAGACTTTATCGAGGAAGTTATACACACCGAATGGTCTGCAAATCCGGTATTAGTACCGAAGAAAGATACTACTGCCCTTAGGATGTGTATAGATTACACCGGCTTAAACAAACAGTGTCCAAAAGATAGGTCCGCGTTACCGCGAATTGATCAAATAATAGATGCCACTGCAGGCTCTGAGCTTTTATGCTTTTTGGATGCATATTCCGGGTACCATCAAATACGCATGAAAAAGGAAGATCAAATTAAGACTTCTTTTATAACCCCTTATAGGACGTACTATTACATAACCATGCCCTTTGGCCTGAAGAACGTAGGTGCAACCTACCAGCGTTGCATGCAACGTTGTTTGCATAGTCAGATTGGCAAAAATGTCCATGTTTACGTGGACGACATTGCTGTCGTAACCAAGGAAAAAGATACTCTCCTTGATGATTTACGAGAAACCTTCAAAAATTTGCGCACTTACAAGATGAAGTTAAATCCGTCAAAGTGCGTATTTGGGGTTCCCTCAGGAAAACTTCTGGGTTTCATCGTTTCGCATAGAGGAATAGAAGTAAATCCAGAAAATATCAAAGCAATCTTAAACATCTCCAAACCTACGTGTGTAAAAGATGTCCAAAGATTGACGGGTTCCGCTGCAGCCGTCAGCATATTTATTAGTCGGCTGGGGGATAAAGCCTTACCACTCTACAAGTTGCTAAAAAAATCCGACAAATTCGAGTGGACAGAAGAGGCAGATGCAGCGTTAACCCAGTTAGAGGAAACTTTGATGAAAGCTCCGATTTTGGCATCCCTAAAAGACTAAGAACCTATGTTATTGTACCTTACGGCTATAAACCGGGTTATCAGTGCAGTAATTGTTGTGGAACGGAAGAAAGATGAACAGAGCATACCAGACCAGCATCCGGTATACTATATAAGCGAAGTTTTCTCTGAGTCCAAACAAAGGTATCCACACTATTAAAAACTGGCATATGGCGTATTTTTCGCATCCAGAAAACTTCGCCATTACTTCCAAGGACATTCCATAACAGTGGTATGTAAAGCACCACTTGGGGATATAATAAACAATGCGGAGGCGACTGGCCGAGTAGCCAAATGGGGCATCGAGCTAGCAGCCTTCGACATTAAGTATCAGCCTAGGACGGCAATAAAATCCCAGGTTCTGGCAGATTTTGTCGCCGACTGGAGCAATGGAGAAAACACCAATGCCGGAGTCCGGGTACTGGATCATGCACTTTGACGGATCCAAGATGAAGGAGGGCGCTGGAGCTGGTGTAGTTTTAAAATCCACTAAAAGAGATAAAATGGAGTATGTATTACAAATACACTTCAATGCCAGCAACAACGTGGCAGAATACGAAGCTTTGCTTCATGGCTTGCATATTGCAAAAGAAATAGGCGTCAAGCGCATTTTGTGCTACGATGACTCAGATTTGGTACAACATCAGCTCAACCAAACTTGGGACGCAAAAAGCCCTATAATGGTCGAATACCGGAGAACGGTGGATGAGTTCGCCATTTGTTTCTTCGGATTCGAAGTGCTCCATGTTAAACAAGAAGAAAATTGGAAAGCGAATGCATTAGCCCGCATGGGATCGGAAAGGGTAAAAATCCTACCACCAGGTGTATTCGTCCAACACTTGTACGAACCATCGATAAAAGGTGGAGATGTTGATTATCCTCTGGCTTCCGAGTCAATCGAAGTTATGCTCGTTAACCCGGATTGGACAATCCCATATATAAACTTCTTAGTTAATCAGAAGTACCCGGAAGGAGCAGACGAAGTCTTGCAAAGACAGATTCAGCGTCGATGCAAAGGATACACAGTAATTAACAATTGCGTGTATAAACGCAGTACTTCCGGAATTTTTCTGCGATGTATTTCACCAGAAGAAGGACGAGAAATCCTACAAGAAATCCATGCCGGGGATTGCATAGTCAAAAAAGCATTCCGTGCCAGGTTTTTCTAGCTAACAGCCAAGACAGATGTCGAGCATATAGTAAATACATATGCATGATGTCAGTATTACGCCAAGCAGACTAATATGCCAGCCCAAGCACTCAAAACTATCCCCATTACATGGCCCTTTGCGGTCTGGGGGCTATATATGATGGGACCATTCAAGACTGCACGAGGCGGACTCACACATCTACTTGTAGCTGTGGACAAATATACCAAGTGGGTGGAGGCTAAACCCATCAAAAAACTTGACGGTGTAACTGCCAGAAATTTCATCATTGACGTAGTCATGAGATACGGCGTTCCACACAGCATAATAACCGACAATGGGACAAATTTCTCCTTTGGAGAGTTGGCAAAATATTGCCGACAAACGGGAATTCACCTAGATCTCGCATCTGTGGCACACCCGCAATCCAATGGACAGGTTGAAAGAATGAATAGCTCAATCCTGCAAGGAATACGTCCAAGACTTGAATCTCCTCTCCATAGAGCAGCTGGAGCATGGGTAGAAGAGTTACCTTCCGCGCTTTGGAGTATTCGAACGACACCAAACAGGTCAACTGGGCAAACCCCGTTTTTTCCTAGTTTATGGTGCGGAAGCAATCCTTCCAACGGACATGATCCATGATAGCCCAAGAGTGCAAGATTTCAACGACTCGGATGCCGAAAAAGCACGACAGGATGCCGTTGATCTCTTAGAAGAGGAACGAGAACTTGTGCTTCAAAGATCCGCCATCTACCAGCAAGGTTTACGACGTTATCATAGTCGGAAAATCAAGCATCGTTCTTTTAAAGAAGGTGACCTAGTGCTAAGATTGGTGCAGCAAAGAAAGCACAAACTGGCCCCAGTATGGGAAGGACCATTTGTCATCAGTAAAGCCATGAAGAATGGATCATATTATCTTGTTGACATTGGTGATACGGAGGATGATCCCGAGAAGCCGAATCGCAAAAGAAAGAGAAAGATATATGATGAAGTAGGAGAGACAAAAAGGCCCTGGACTATCCAGCAGTTACGTCCCTTCTATACTTAGTTCAATTCTATGTAAACATCTTTGAGATCATGAAATAAAGTTGTCGGAATTTTTTTCCATGTTTTTTACAAGTTTATTATAGTACAAAACATGATTCCACCTTATCTATTTCCCAATGATCTTACAAAATACTCAATGTTAACCCGAATTGTGCCTGCGTGCTCGGCGTTTAAAAACTGAATGATTTTCAGCCTATTAAAGGCTAAAGGAAACTCGGATTGTGCCTGCGTGCCCGAGTTTCATTCAAAAAAATTCCTTACTATTCTCTAAGCATTATCTGATTGTTTATGTGTTGGGTCACTGGAGCTAGTTAGTAAAAATGCCCTTAGTATGATCCATGTTTTCGAGTTCAAACTGATTGGTTTTACCCAGTAACTCGGCACGAAGATTCATAGTACTATTGAGCCATTTCAAACACTAAGGACAGTTAAAGCACATAAGCCAGAGAACTTAGAAGATAAAGGAACATCATACCCGGAAAACTTGCAAAGAATTTCATAATTAACTGCAAAAAGCGGAGTACTTGTTTATACAAAAGAATAGAAGCATTACAATATAAGGTTACATTGTAAAGTGAAGTAATGCTCCTATTTTCTACTTCCACCATCCAGGTTAAGAAGAATCCTTCAGGCATCCGAGTCTTCATCGCTGCTGTCGTTCTTGGGGGCTTCGGGAATGGTTTCTTCCGGATAGGTGATGGAGATGTTGACCATGGAGGCGATCTTGGTGGCGTGACCCTTGATCTCGTCGAAGATGGTGGTCTGCTGGGTCTCCGAGTATCCAAGAGGGATACCGGACGCCACGCGCCAAGATTTGGCACTGGGGTAATGCATACGCATAAGGCCTAAGGCCATGCGTGCACCACCCCGTGCTGCAGAGCGCAAGGTGGACTCCTTGGATTCCGCCACCTCCAGAATAGCTTCTGGAAGTTTTTCAACTTCCGAGAATTCCTCAGTTCTTGAGGGAAGGAACTTGTTGACCAGCTGCATGCCTGCAGCTCTGATCGCAGTCCATACCTTCCCAAAAGCTCGGATTTTCTCAATCCGAGTAAGTTCTGGGTTATCTCCCGTTTTTTCAGACAAACAACCAAAAGGTTAGCGAAAAAACAGAGAAGGAAATCAAGACATGGAAAAACCGGTAAATGATAACAACTTACCGAGAATTTTGTCCATCTCGGAGCCTTCCTCAAGGCGCAGGGTTAAGGCATTCTCCAAATCCTGGATAGTGGCCTTGTCCTTGTCCGCCTGCTGGGAGGCCTTGGATTGAGCAATCCCAAGGGCCATGTTGCTGGCCTCCAGATCCTTTTGAGCCTTCATAAGATCCTTATGAAGGTCCAAATTCTCATGTTGGAGAATCGCGGCATTGCCGGCATCTTCAGCTATTTCCTTGGCCTTAGCGAAAGCAGCTGGAAAGCAAGGAACAAAATTCCGAGTTTAGAAAAACTTGGGAAAGTACTTAGACAAAAAACTGGATAAGGAACTTCAGAGAATCGAAATATACTTGTTGTTTCCGACAGCTTTAGCTGAGATGATGCCAGCTCTGCTTCTTTCACGTCAAGAATAGAAAGCACGTTTCTAACCTCCTTATTCTTGACGGAAAGTTTGTTGAAAACTTCCATGTTAATGGTTTCAGCGGTTTGCTGGATCATGGAAATGAAAAAATCATGATATTGAAAAGCATCAAGTGAAAAGTAGACATTTTACTTAATGCTTGGGGGCTAAGGATAATACCTGGCTGATCCGCTGTAACCCTGTTAAGTTCTCAATGAACTCTTTTGCATACTCAGCAAAAAGAGTCCCGGCCGCGCTAAGGCCATCGCTGATGTTCTTGAGGTCCTTGTCAAAGGTGGGGATCTCCTCCTCAGTTATCCGAGAAGGACCTCCCACCTCAGGAGCCGCCCTTTCCCTCGTGTGCGTTTCCGGCACAATGGGCTGGCTGGTCTCCAGAGGCACGGTGGTGGGGGCTGCGGCATGCTCCTAGGTTACTGTGATCGGCGTGTTTGGAGCGGTGGCAGGGAAAGAATGAGGGCCTCTGCTAGACACAACCTTATGCCTCTTCAGCTTTTTTGGCTTTAGGGTAGAAGGAGGTAGGCTAAAAAACAAAGCAAAATGCCGAAAAAGTTAAAACTCCGAAGATAAAAGAAAAACTCCGACAAAGGAAAATAACCCAGATGTTCAAACCTGGAAGTGGCGACGAGAATTCCGTCAAGATCGATGACCTCCTGGGAAGAGGAGATCTTCTTGCGCTTTCGCCCACCGGCAAAGGTGGCACGCAAGGTTTTCAGCTCAGCGTCGGAAGCAAGATCCGACTCAGGAAGATCAGCAATCTGTTGAAAAGAAAAAGTTATGTCAAAAACACAAAAACCGAGTAAACGAGAAAGAACATAAACCCCAAAAGGCGAAGAATTATACCTTGGGAGCCGGATTCTCGGCCGTGTACATTGGCCGGCTTTCTTCATATTGGTCGCGTGATGCGACCAACTGATTCACACGCTGCCGCAAATCTTTTGCGGACAAGTCCTTGCTGGTTGTCCGCATCTCGTCATTGGCTCCCTTGTACTCGCAGAGAAGGCGAGCACCATGATTGGCCAAGGGCTGGATCCGCCTATTCAACCAGCAAAGGACTGTGTCCATGCCGGTTAAAGGCGGATCAGAGGTGACGAGTTTGGCGATGCGCCGCTTGATCCTTAGAAGATCCGGTGGCAGGGTTTGAACTGCCTCAGTTACCCAATTTTCTTGGGGAACAGCGGCGGTGTTCGAAAAAGTTGGAACCCCGAACGTTTTTCCAGGAAAGGAAACGTCGGGATGATAAAAGAAGGAACCCGTCCAAAACTTGACAGATTCCGATGTTTTAATCTTGGGGAACCAATCTTCTCGGAATCTCCGGAGAGTGAAAGAAATGGTTCCGCAAGTTGGGAGTGCGCCCTCCGAAGAGTTCCGCTTAACCCCGAAACAGTAAAGCCAGAAATCTAGTCTAGGCGCTATACCTAGATAACCCTCGAAAAGGGCCTGAAATCCGGCTAAGTAAAGGATGGAATTTGGTGGAAGGTTGTGTGGCTGGATGTTATAGTGGGACAGGATCTGGAGGAAGAAGGCGGATGGTGGAATACCCATACCTCTAAGAAGGTGGGAGGAGAGAAGAACCCGTTCTCCGTCGTTCGGCATGGGTTCAGTCTCGTCCTCCGGGAGTCGCCACTTTCCCTTCAGTACCAACCCCTCCTTCTCCATTGTCGGAAGGAGGGACGACGGAATACTGCAGGCACTCCAGTTGCCGGCAGATTCCGTCTCTTCTTCGGCTCCTGCGGCGGCGGACGCTGCGGCCTCCGCGGCCGCGAGCTCGTCGCCGACGAGCGCAATCTTTTCCTCCACCGTCTCGGGAGCAAACGGTGGAGTGAGCGCGGATGAGGATCCCTCAATGTCCGCGGAGGCGAGAGAAGTTTCCTCGCCCTCCGCGCCTCCCGCGGCTTTCGTCAGCTCGTCGCCGGAGACCCGCGCCGGAGAATCCAGTTGCGGGTCCATAGTGTCGATGATTTCGTCAATCTCCTTGGCGACAGCGCGGGCTGGGGAAGACGATGGTGATGTCATCGGGTGACGGCGATTTGGTCGATTCCGGTGAGGTCTTGGACGCGGTGGGGCGCTCGGGAGCTGCTTGCTGTGAGCTTGGGCGCTGGGAAATAGCGTGCGAAGTGAAGAGCGGAAGGTTTTCACGGTGGACGAAGACGGTTATTTATAGCCGGAATTCCGTCACGATGCGTGCTAACGGCTCTTTTGACCGTTGGATGTCGAACGCATGTCACTCGCCAGAAAATCCGAGAAATGAAACGACAGGATGATTATGGCTATCTCCTCGTTTCCCGCGAGAATCTGTCAGAGATAAGTTTCTGGGTTTCCCACCTGTAACCCAAACATCCCTTACGTCAGCAAGTTTCGAGCGCTAACGTAGGAAGTTCCTTCTCCGCGAAGGATCGCGCGAGAAAAGCCGGATTTTCCGGATTCCGAGTTTTACGTTACCATCTCCTTTAAGGGAAAAAAGAAGAATCAAGACTGCATGCCGCTATTTCTCGGAAAAGATGCATTTGGCGAAAGATGGCGAAAACGGAGTCTCGATCCTTCTTGGGGGCTACTGTCGGATATATACCGAATAGGGGTATATCGGATGGTAGTCTAAAGTGTCGGATTACCCGGGTGGCCCAGATGGTAGTGGGCTACGGTCCATTGGGCGGCCCAGTAAGCTGACGCACAAAAGCCGGATTCTAGAAGAACCCGGATCACGGCCCACATGATCTGGCTTGGAGTAGAAGGCGGATTCCTTACTTTCCAAGTTAATAGTTGCTGTAGTCTTCTAGGTGTACTACTCTGTATGCCCTAACCCGGCTATTATATAAAGCCGGACGGGAGATATGATAGATAGGCAAGAAGCTACCAGCTAACTCGCCGAGAGGTTGATCCTCCACGAATAGCCAACAGAACCTCACGCTGTACTTTGTATACACAGGATTTAGACCTGAATAGTGAGTTTGCAGGAGTAGGAACGCCGTATTGTTACGACGTACCGAACCTAGGTAAAACATGTGTTTTCGTCCTTAGCGCAACCACGTTCCCCCACGTCTCTACCCGTAGCTTCATGGCACCCCCGTCTATGAATTCTACTACGATGTCTCGACCTTCTGCTTGTCCATTGCCAGGTTTATTGCTCTCTGTTGTTACTGCTGATGTTACTTGGCTGCCTTGCTTCTCAGCCACTGATTCCATCTTCATTTTTGATGCTTCCATCTCATTCTGCTTGTGCACTGACTCCATTGCTTTCTTAGCTTGCTGTATTATTTTTCTGTTAAATTCCAGATCCATTTCATAACAATCTTCATCTGCATCATCATGTGCGGATCCTATTTCTTCAGTTGCTTTCTTCCTAACTTCTCCTCTTGATTTGCTTAGTATCTCTGCTGCTGGTACTTTGCTTCTGGCAGGTTCATTGCTCTGTGTTGTTGCTGCTGATGTTACTTGGATGCCTTGCTTCTCAGTCACTGATTCCATCTTCAGTTTTGATGCTTCCTTCTCATTCTTCTGATGCACTGACTCCATTGCTTCAGTTCCTTTCTTCCTTTCTTCTCCTCTTGATTTGCTTGGTATCTGCCCTCCAGTCTGACCATCTTCATCTGACTCGTACGTAGATGCTCTTTCTTCAGTTGCTTTCTTCCTGATTTCACCTCTTGGTTGGCTTGGTATTTGCCCTTCATTTTGAGTTAGGATCAGATCAATCTTATCTTCCATTTTTGCCTTCCATTCCAACAGTTCTGTCTGGGTGGTTTGCATTGAGCCAACATGTTCTCTGAGCATATTGTTCTCTTGTATGGCATCCTTCAATGCCGCTAGTGTTTCAGTCAGCACTTTCGATGATCTTCCTCCCACAATTAGTCCAAGTCCGTGCAATCGGCATTGCTTTGATTTTGTGAATAGTGTGGAGTACACATCACCATCTCTATGAGCCTCTTCCATTAGAGAAGGATCTTGTTGGAACTTATCTGTTATCTGAATCTGTTAAGGCATTAAGAATAGCATTAGTATGCATGTTGATATCCATAATAACTATATGCATGTACAAAATTTATCGTTGGCTTACAATTTTCATTGCGCAAAATTCATCAACTGGTTCTCCATTCTTTCTTGTGTGGACAACACGGTACAGCTCTGCCCTGGATACTGGTCTACCCAGTTGCATTTCCTGTAAACCAAGCATGAAAACTATTGTGGTGAGCATTCTCAGTGTGCCTATGCTTGTACAAAATTGTTTATCCAAAATTGTTTATCCAAAATATTATGTTCATTCACAAAGGAATTTTCAGAGCTTACCAGTTGGTCATGTACAACTGCAAATGGTCTTGTTCCCGCAGTGTGCCTAGAGTTGTCCTAGGACTTGTTCCTTGTGTTCTTATTTTTGTTGCACATTGACTGCAGACAGGACCAAAATAAGTTAGTAATACAAATTTGTCATTGTCTACAATATCAGAAAATCAGATGACCACTTGCCAGGAACGAGTCACTTCTCCAATACTTCACAAGCCATTCCCACTGATCAGCTTGAATCCTATCCCCACATCCATTTTCGATATTTTCTTTTGTGGACTTAGTTGCATCATAGAATCTATGCTTCAAATGGGATCTGAATGTTCTCCATTTTTTGCTCGCAGACTTCATAACCCAATCTTTGTGTACATCGTCAATAACGAAGAATCCCTATTCATCAAGGTGAAGTACAGCTATGATTACGAAGCTAGCAAAGTACCCTTAAGACTAGCAATGAAAAACCAAGTAAAGTTCATCATAAACTAGATTTTTTTGCACCTTGAAAGTGTTCCAAAGTTTCTGCTTTTCAGAGTACGGCACCTTCCTCCAATTGCGAGCAGAGACAGACACATCTTTTCCTCTGACTAAATTGCTGATGAAATTAGATAATTTCGAAGTCTTCAAACCACAAGGCTGTCCTTGAGTGTTGAATTCTACTTTGACCTTGTTATGTGGCCCATGCTATTCCCAAAATTTTCTCATTTCTGTTGGACCCCTTTTTTCTCTTCTTATCAGTTACTGCAAATTGATTCATGAGTGATAAGTATCCAAAATACATTTGTGTATGGTACAATACATTTTGCAATTTGAATGATGAATTAGCTCCATCCATAATATAAGGTATAAGTACGTACCATTTAGTGATTTATCATCTTCTTTTTTCTCTTGTGGTACTTCTTGCTGAATTCCTGCTTGCTGTTCTTGCTGATAATCTTCTAGATCTTCATCATCATCATCAACATCATCATCATCTAATGTTGCATCAGTGGAATAGCCGTAGTGCTGCTCGTCATAATGACGCACCTGCCCATCCCTTGTCTCATCAGAGGAGTACTCCTGCTGCTCTTCATGATTTTCTTGATCAGAACATCTTCTTTTATACTCGAACTGATGGTAATCTTGAGATTCATAATTTCTAGTCATCTTAAGAAGACTAGTACGGTGAACATCTGCTCTTGTTTGATGTACATCTATTTCAGGCAGATCTTGCTCCTTCAGCCTCTTGTTAATGCCACCAAGCAATCTCTTTTGCTCTTCATCGTTCACTTTTGCTCCTGTGAACAATCAAATATACAGTTAGTTCAATTACATATAATGCATTACATGACTTATACAGTACCGCGAAACATATACTCACATCGTCCAAAACAGAATCCATACTATAGTAATCTCTGACTGTAGGTGAAACAACAGCATGCCACTCAGTATCTACTGGATCTTGCACATAGTATACTTGTTTGGCTTGACTTGTTAGAATATATGGTTCACATTTTTTGTCTTTTGTGTTGCACATTTGGTCCAATTTTACCTCTGTTATTTCAAACAATTTCAAATGTCTGATTGCATTCCTTTTTACCCAATCACACTTGAAGAGGACTACATGACCTATATTTGAGTAATTTAACTCAATAATATCAGTAATTCGGCTGTAATAGGTAACATTGCCTTCAGCTGGGTTTCCATCCCTAGCACTAGCATAACTTGATGTTCTCGCAACAACTGAAACGCCAGCACATTGTGTAACATTTCCTAACCCATAGGAGTGTGTATGGTAATTGCTTCCATTTATGCAATAACTATTGTACGACTTGACCATCATATATGGTTTTTGAGCCAATGTAACGACTTCCTCTGGTAGATCAACTCCTTGTGATATCAGTTTTTGTACCTGACTAAGTTTGTGAGGTTGATTTGTGTAATTATGTTGCCACTAGGAAATTCTGTTGTTTTCGGTAGTAGAAATTATATTTTTTGTGCAACAACCATTTAGTGGCACTTTGACAAAGTGTCACTAATTGTCTAACCTATAGTGGCACTTTGGCAAAGTGCCACTAAATGCATGGCATGGCCTATAGAGGCACTTTAGCGAAGTGCCACTATAGGTTAGGATATTTAGTGGCACTTTGCCAAAGTGCCACTATAGGTTATACATTTAGTGGCACTTTGGCAAAGTGCCACTAAATGGTTGTTCATCTAAATGAAGCCGCACGCGTGCCAGCGTCCAGGACAATGGAGCCGCACGCGACGATGGTGCTGGAGTAGCTTGGACTTTGAATGTATAGTAAAACCGTGTGAAACCACGCGCGCGGTGACTGCCTGGTCGATTTGATTGATGCAGGTTAGTACGTAGAGTACGTGTTCAAATATCGCGCGCATTGATTGATGCAGGTTAGTACGTAGAGTACGTGTTCAAATATCGCGCGCGGAAGCGCACGCTACATCGGCCATGATAGCGGAACTGTAATCTCCATCCTCTGTCTTGACGGCGAGGTCAACATGCACCTCGAAGACGGTGCAGCGTAAACATGTCTTTGACATCCGCGGAATTTAGTGTCTGTGTGCTCTCACACAGTGTACTTTGCTCTCTCTAAAATTTAGTGGCACTTTGGCAAAGTGCCACTATAGGCATGTCATTTAGTGGCACTTTGGCAAAGTGCCACTATAGGTCATGCCTATAGTGGCATTTTGGCAAAGTGCCACTAAATGACATACCTATAGTGGCACTTTGCCAAAATGCCACTATAGGTCATGCATATAGTGGCATTTTAAAAGTGCCCCTACCAAAGTGCCCCAAAATATATACCGTGTTGTAGTGGAATCGTCTGCCCTTTAGCCAGCAGCTCCCCCGGTGAGCTGCCGACCTCCCCACTGATATTATATGCTAAATGTTGCTGATTTGTACCACTGTATAAATGGAGTAATGCTAGTACTGTATAAGTTTTGTATTGCAGAGCTGATAAATTTCCCCGTGATCCTCATCTGTAGTACTGTATAAGAAAATTTGGCACGCAAAGAAAATGCGAGTATTGTCTAAACGAATGTTGATATAACTCTATCACGGGAACACACAAGTTATGCTAGTTGAAACAAAATTTACATGGATTTTTGTACACAACTGAACCCCCTCACTCTCGCCATAATGCCCAAGTTATCTCTGTTTCAGGGCGGTGACTGGAGTCATCTTGGCACGGCGGCCACCAGTTCATGCACCGGGAGGTGCAGGTGACCAGGTTTGCCCCCTAATCTCATCAATCTTAGGTCCGGACCTTGGAATATGAAGGCTTAGTGGACTTTTGATGATTCGCGGATTTCGTCATGTCGTTCGCGGGTGTATCTGTCGTCACCGCAGGCAAGCACTGCACCACGTCGGCCGTCAATGCCGGCACGGACAGCGGGTACCACCTGCTTGTGGTCAAAAACTACTCGCGTACCGTACAAGACATACCCAACGGCGAAAGGATCAGGTCTGGGCTTTTCATTGTAGGAGGCCATCAATGGTGCATCGAGTACTATCCTAACGGCAACGACCAGAGTTGTGCTGATTTCATCTCTCTCTATGTCCGCCATGGCGATGATGTAACATCCCAAGTATGAAATATCCCTTAGAATGTTTTGTTTCTTGTTTTAATTCAAGTATTGCATCATGTCATCATGTTTAATTATTTGTTTGCATTTGTTACTATTTGTTTTGCATCTGTTTTATCTTGTTTTCATAATGAAACTCAAACAATTTCAAATGGTTATTTCATACTTGCTCTGTTACAACATTTGAAATAAAAACCATCTATTTGTTGCCATAATTCTCATTATGGATCAATTAATAAAATGGTGCTTTTACTTCAAATAAATAATTCCCAAATTGTTTTCAAACTCAAACTCAAATTCAACAGCACCTCATCTGGAAATTATATAAATACCAAGCCATTCCAATATTCCTAATCCAATTAATAATAGGGTTCACCCTATTAAGTTGTTGATTTCTATGTTAATTAACAAATTATTCCAAATTCAAACCAAATGTATTCAAACAGAACCACCTTTGAACTTGTAAACATTAACAAGCCAATCAACTAATTTTAATCACTTTAACCATAGGGGTCACCCTATTAAAATGCTTGTTTTCAGAATGTTAATTAATATTAAAATTCCTTTTAAATTTGGTTTATTTCCAAACAGCAATGTGAAAGTTTGAATTTTCAAAAAAAAAACCTAATTGCCAACTGTTAGCTTTTGAGCTAACATGGTCCCATGAATTTTCTCTAAATTTTTAAAATTAAAAACCCTAACAATTGCTTCCATTTTCTATTGCTAGAAAAGAAAAACAGAAAAGGAAAAAAAAAAAGCGACAGCTAACTAGCGCGCGGCAGCTAACCCTAGCGCGCAGCCCAGCCCAACTAGCCAACTTACCGGTTCGAATAGAACGATCGCGTCGTCGTCTCCCCGTACGGCGAGCATCCGAGGCCGCCACGTCGCCGTACAGCGGCCTCCGGCGGCCAGGGAGCTCCCCCGCACTCCATAAATACCCCCTAGGCCCCTGGCGCCGTGCCCTAGCCCTAGCCTCCCTCGCTCCCCGCGCCGCGCCGCCATTTTTTCACCTCGCAGCCACCGTTCCCCTCTCTGTTCTACCCCACCGGCGGCCACCGTCTGAAGCCATGCACGCCGCCGCCAATCCACTGCGCCACACCACCTCCTAGCTGCAGAAACCAAGACCCCACTCCTTCCTCTCCACGTTGGACACCCGAGGGGGCACGCAGGTCCGCTGGAACCACGCCGCCGTCTCCGTCATCGCCGCCGGCCGCGCCACCTCAACCTTCTGCTTCCTCGACGCCCCACGGTGAGCACGCCACCGTACCCACCTTCCCCTTCCTCTCTGCCAGCTCCGCATCGCGCACGCATCCAACCCCTTTGCACGCATCCAGCAGCATCCACGGGCACCGCCCGCGGCAGATCGTCGCCGGCGAGTCGCGGAAGGTTTCGATCTTCAGAAAGTTCAGATTCGCGCGCGTGCAGTTTCAGTTAACTGCAAAAACTGAATCCATATCCTCCCCGCGTATCTGTATCTGTCAACGAACGCGCAACAGCGCAACTGGTTCAGAGCAGCGCACGCGAGCGGGGGGGTGCAGGGATCGAGCCCTGGCGCCCGCACCGTGAAAATTTCCATCTTTTTTCGGCTGAGTGCTGACAGGGAGGGCCCCCTGTCAGTCACTCGTGTGGCCACGCAAGCACAGCAAGGCTTGGGCCCCCCTGGCAGTGACAGAGTGTATCTCCTGTGCGTGTAAAACGAATTTTAAATTTTCTGTAATCAAATCTAGGTCCAATTAAATCACAGATTGGTCCCTGAAAGCATTTTGCTTATAACTTTTATTTTATAACTCTAAAAACTGAAAATAAAATATGTGTGCTAGTCTAAATTCAATTGTCTACCTTTTGGTAACTTTTGTTTCCTGTTTTGAATTTTCAAAATGCATTTAAAATTCAAATTTGAGTAATTCAAATGTAATTTGCAATAATTCATAAATAATTCATACTAATTCCAAATAAGGCAAATAAAATATGTTTTTCATACCATTTTGAATATCCTATTCAAATATAAATTTTGTTTCCTTGTTTGAATAATTTAAATTGCCTAAATAATTTAATACTTGTTTAATTCATTTAAATTTGATAAAATCATAACTTACTCAAAATAAAATATTTTTGAACATGCAAAATATGTTTTCAAACCATCAAAGTGTGAACTTTTCAAATGTGAATTTGAATTCATGATTTGAACAAATAAAATTCAAATAAGATACAAACTTGTTTTAAATCCAATTAAAACTTGTTTAATATTGTTTACTTCATAATAAATTCATCCTAATTCAAATTTCAATATTTGAAACATGTAATCCAACTAAAATTTGATGTTCTTTTCAAATATAAATTTTGTTAATTGTTTTGCACACTTTAAATTGATGAAAACAATAATTGTTTGTGTGACATGTTTAAGTAACCAAACTCTCCAAACTTAATGAATGATTTACAAAACTTGTTAAATCCTGTTATCACTTGCATCTATTATTGTTATTTGTTGTTATTTTGTTGTTACCATCATGCATGCATCATGCTAACAACTTTCACATAATAATTAATTGTAAATCATTTGTTCCACTTAATTCATGGACCCTTTCCCATATGCAACCCAAAATTGCATAGGGGTCCATCTTAATTGTGTTATCATGTTAGCTAGTTTATTTTGATGCAACCATTAACTTGTCATGTATCATCTTGATTGTGCACAATGCCATGATAATGATTGTTTACATTCCTGTTTTGTTTGTTTGCTTCTTCTCGAATAGACGACGACGTTGAGACAGACGATCTTTACAGCACCCCTTCTGAGGATCTAGCTCAGTACCAGGCTGCTGAGTTCGCAGGCAAGTTATCACTCACATGAACCACTGTGTTCCTTTCAACCCTGGTTACCGATACTTTCCGTTGTCTATTTCTGCAAGCCTTAGTGGTAGTTGTTTCTGTTACGAACCTATCACATGATTCCCTGAACCTTGATATTGCCTCACCACCACTCCTATACCCTTTGATTGAGCCAGTGTCCTACTAGCATGCGTAGGTTGTTTTGCTCGAGTCTGTTACCCGTTACTTTCAGTTACTATATCTTTATTATGTTCTGGGGGCTCGATGTTTAATCAATCAATCAATCATGCTAATATTATTGTTAATAATAATAATTTGATGATAAGGCACCGGCAGGAGGCCCTGTGTAGTTTTGAGGACTGCTAGTGTCGACCCTAATAGGAAAAGGGTCTTGTCTACTGATCCATGATGAGCGCACTACCCGCATGTGGGAAGCGAGTATGGGCGCCCCCCTCAATTTGATTCGATTCGCATCTCGTCCAAATCATCTCATTTAGTTCGTGCTTTCTATTTGCCGCATGCATGTTTTTGCGAGCCCAGCGCAGGGTGGAACTTTCGTAGTCGGCATATAGGGGGACACGGTCTTAGAGTGCTATGAGGGTCCCTTTTCTTCGGGGCTTGATTAGCCGTGCGCCCAAGGTGCTTTGGGCTTGATGCGAAGAAGAGTTGAGTTGTGTTGAGTGCCCCGCTTGGTGGGAGGCATCCCATCTGGCGGGTTATTCATACGTGTACGGCCAAATTGGTGCAACCCTGCAGGGATAATCTTCTCGAGAAGCCGTGTTTTCCGCGGTTATGGTTAACTTGGTGAAAGTACTGGCTAACAAGTACTCAGGACAACTTAAACCTAATGATTCACAATCTCACACCCCCTGATTAACAACTTGACTAGTAATAGGATTATTGACACAATAACTTGATTCATCTGTAATCCAACTGTGTGAGTTATCCTCGGATTGCTTCTTTGGATAAGGGGCGAGATCCAGGATGGGTTTGTTTGAAGTTATCTTTCAGTTGGTTACAATACTCGATCTTATCTCCTTTCTGTTAGCCGGAAGTGGTAAAATCTCTGTAGTTGGTTAGCGCAGCCAGTTGCAGCATCTTATATATCCCTTTCCTTCCGTCGAACCCAAGTCATCTGTGCTTGTGTTGACGGGCTATACTTTGGTGAACTGTGAGTCTTGCTTGCCAGTACGTCTATGTACTGACCCCTTTGGGGCTGTGGTTTCCGCAGACTACGATTACGAGGATCCAGGTGACGGCTACTACGTGGAGTTTGACGAGGCTGCTGACGAGTAGTTAGCGGACCCGGGCAGGATCCGAGACATCGTGGATGGGCTCCGTCTTTATTTCAGTTTCCGGCTTCTTAAGCCTATTTGGATTTGTCTGTACTCAGACCCCCTTTGAATGCTTCCGCTGAGATGTAATGATGCTATGTTGGGACATGTGTCCTCTGGATGATTGTATTTGCTATCTCTGCCTAGTGAGGGCCATTTGCACCTTATTTCAATCTTTTGTGTCGTAGAGGCATGTTGTGTTATCCTTTTGTTCAAAGCCGTTGACGTACCATGTGTGTATGGTATGAAGTACGTCAATGGTAGTGTCCTGATTTCTACAGGATAGTTTACATCGACGGTGAACAGTAGCGATGGGTTGTCACACATAAGTGTTGGCCTACTCGTAAGAGGACGCGGGTGCCGGAAAGCCCCGTAATCCCATCAGAATACTGTTCAGTTCGTACGGTGAGTATCCTATAGAAGTCCGGGTGCGACAGATGACCACATTGAAAATCATGTGAGGGCTAAGGCGCAATTCGAGTTTACCTTCGTTGATGATGTTGAGTACCAAAAGCCTATGCACATCTGTGCAAATGAACCAGACAGCTTCTCCGTCAGTGATCGTGATTGGGGCTATGATAAGTTTATGAAAAGAGACGTACTTGAACGATCAGCACATCTAAAGGAGGATTGTTTCACCATCCGGTGTGACATCATGGTTTGTAATGATCTCAACACCCAGCAGGACGCCGTTGGCACCCGGGCTGACATAGGCCAGCATTTTAAAATTCTACTTCAAGATAAGTTTGGTTCCGATGTCACATTTGAGGTCGGCAGCGAGTTGTTACGTGCACATCGATGCGTGCTTGCAGCCCGATCTAAAGTTTTCAAGGCACAACTTTTTGGTCCCATGATGGAGGGCATTACATCCAGTGTCATACAGATAAAAGACATGGAGCCAACAGTGTTTGCAGCTTTGCTTAGCTTCATCTACACGGATTCATTCCCTAAGATGGAAAAGGACACAAACATAAAGGAGGAACAAGGACAAGATGAGGAGAAAGGACAAAATAAGAAGGTAGAAGTGGAAGAGGGAGCAGAAGATGAAGCAGCAGAGCCTGTTACGTGGCTGCAGTGGCTGCAAGACTTGTTTATAGCGGCAGACAGATATGATATCCAACAACTCAAGTTCCGATGTGAAAAGAAATTTTCCGAGCACATAGGTGTTAGCTCGGTGGCATCCACTCTAGTTCTTGCTGAGCAGCACCAGTGCCATGGATTAAAGGAGGCGTGCTTGAAGTTTGTCCAAGTCCAATCTCTCCCGTGTTTGGAAAAAGTAATGGAGACAGATGGATGGGAGCATATAAGAACGACCTATCCTTCTGTTTTGAGGGAGTTATTTGCCAAGGTTGCAACTAATCAGAAGGAAAGGAAGAGGAAGCGGTAGAGGATGTAACGTCGCTGCCTAGATGTGATAGGATCCTCTAGGTAGATGGTATTCTGCATGTCTCTAATCCAAGTCCTGAAGTAACTTTTGTTATATTTTGGACCTATATAGAACTAGAAAGATCCAGCATATAGAAAATATGGAGTTGGATAGTTCCCTAGCTAATCATTTCTCCCCAAAAAGGAAGCCACTGTAAGCTGACTCCTGTTTCTGTTGCTATGCGAGTTTACAAAGCTGACCCAGTCCAGTTGTTAGAAGAGACCAAGAAGGCTGTCGATGATCATAATTTACACGTTCAGCACTGCCAGCTCATGAATTTTTTTTTACATGGTCCTCCAAGTGGTAAACATCAGACTTTCATATTTCTCTTTTACGTTTGCTTTGATCATCTCACTTTTATACGCATGATGATCTCTTACATACTCTAAACCAATAGGAGCAGACTCTGAATAATCTAAAGGCCCTCAACACTGAAAACAGATTCAGCTCTGCTTACGTTCCTGCAGATATAAAAGATTGGTGGTCCTGGCTACATTTACATGCGCTGTAAAATTCTCAACCTACCTCGTTAGCCCCTTTGAGAATATTCATATCGAATTTTACAAACAAATCATGCAGCCGCAGCCCGGTAGCAATACTGCCAAGTCAAATTAAAATAATTTCATCGTTTTATCAATAGCATCTATATGTTTTTTTTATGTAGTCAGTTGTTCATTTCTTTCTCCCTGGCTGTTGAAACGCTAAATGTACTCATTTATGAAGGATGACTCTGAGCACAAGTAAGCACCATATTTATATTTTCTCAGATGATTCTGTCCCAATTTGTTTTTTTAAATGTGTTTAACCTGGGAGGAAAAAATGATGATCTGATGCAAATCCAGTCACTGTATTTTTTTTACGAGAACTGCAGGAGCTCTGCCTTTATGCAAATCCAGTCACTGTATTTGCTAGTGTGATGGGTGTTAGGTCGGTCCGGTTACTGTCCTTTTTTTCCTTGGAATATTTTCTGTGTCTTCGCCCAATGGCGCCCGAATGCTATCAACAGCAAATTCTACATAGCATGAATTCGATTTGTTATGCATGTACTTAACTTAAGTCTGTGGATACAATATGAAAAATAAAAAATTCAGTGTACAGAGCTCTTTAAAAAAAGAGTTGCATCATCTTGTATAAATATTTTTTTCTTTAAATAATTCTACAGGGCATGTGTCTCACAGATAGTAAAGGCAACTCGTGTTGACCTTGGAAATTGACTCTTTATATGTTAGTAACAAGGTAATGGTTTTGCACACTAGTATCACATTGGCAATTTTGTCATTCTAGCCAAGAAACACTGACATAATTGCAATTGGCACTTATTATTACCGCTATGCCTTCCATGAGCCTGTTAATCTTCTGGGACGTGTGATACTCAAGCGTGCAATACTAGTTCTTCTCGTGCTGTTATTTAACTCCTAGTATCGATTAGTTTCCTTGTTTGTAGCTGATAGGGGCCTGTTCGGCAACGCATCGCTCCTGCAATCTCCCTCGCTCCACTCCGCTCCGCCTGACGAGCGCTCGACCGATCCAAACGAGGGAGCGAGAAGCGTTCATCGCAGCTCTGCTCTGTGAGAGCGTGGGACGAATGGGCTTTGAGCCCATTAGTGCTACGTAAATTTTCTGGGCTGACTATTGGACACCTTTGGGGTCGGGGAAAACGCTTATAGAAACAAAAAACAACTTGGGGTCGGGGAATCCAAGAACTGCTCGACTGCTCGTCATGGAGATCGGGACACGGGCGTTGGGAGCTCCTGGGGACGACAGAGCAAGGTCGCCGTGGCGGGTCCTGACATCAGCGGGAGATTGTCCTTGATTCGGCGTCGGGTTGCGTCGATTAGGCGACGGAAGACCGTAATGGCGGGGTCCTTGGCAGCTGCAGGAACATCAGGTTCGATTGGTCGGTGAACGACCTCGATTCCGCGGAGATCGGTTTGGAGTTGGAGTCAGGAAAGCAATATTCGGCGGCGCCGGCGGCGCGCGCGAATCAACCTCCGGCGGCGCGCGCGAATCAACCTCCGGCGGCCTTGATTCTACGGCGGGTCGGCTGGTTCTCTGTTTTCTCGAGCCTGTTGACGAGAGAGAGAGGAAAGGAGAGAAATAGAGCCTCGTACCGGAACGATCGGATGGCAGCTTCTCTCGCGTTCCTCTCCCCCTCCCGGGCGCTCCCTCCATCGCTCCCCGCTCCCACCGCCGGCGTGAGCCGCTTCTGCCTCGCCCGCCCTCACCACGCTCTCCTGTCCCCTCGGTCGTTCAGTGGAGGTCGGGACCTCGTCGCGGGCGCGTCGATCGGCCATCGCTCGATTGGGGAGGACGATCGAGTATCATGTGCGTCACATCCTCGGGTGGTTGCTCTCCTTCTCGAGGGACGGAGTCGTCGATCCTGGTATCCCGCCATTCGGTGGTCAGTTCGTCGGCGATTTGCTCCATCGGGCGAGGGGGAGCCTTTGCCTCTCCCGTTGCGCATCGGGATCCTAGTGTTGATGATGCGCCAGGTCTGATTGCTGTTGCTTGCTGCCCATCGCCGCCTCCGCCGCCATGGCCAGCTGATCGTGCAGCATTTCCGCCGATTCAAGGCGCGGAGCGAGGCCAGAATCCCGATTCGTGCGGGCCCACTTGTGCGGTCCCAGTTTCCAGCGACCCCGAGGTAGAGGTGGATGAGGTCGAAGAGCATTTTGCTGAGCTTTGGGCAGTTCCGTCTTTTCGCGATGGTCGCTCTTATCCTTGGGGTGTCCATTGCTGGGTCCGCAAAGGGATTCCAGATCGGGATCTCGCCATCACCGACTCCTTCCCGGCCACCAAATCCGCCCTCCTTCATCATCGTGCTCGTCGTCTCTTTCCCGAGGTTGCAGCTGCCCACAACTCCTTCGCTGAGATTCTGCGCAAGCCTATGCAATCCGGTCGTGGCGGCGCGGGTAGGGGCCGCGGCGGGAGGGTTCCTCATGGACCTGTCGCCGCAGTTCCTACACCCCCTGCATCGACCCAACCTGCTGAGCTTCGTCAACAAGGGATGGCGCCTCCGCGGGTGAACCAGAGGTACGTGAGGGCCCAACCCCGCTACCAGCCACGAAATCATAGCAACTCTGGTGGTGTTGGTGGATCTGGAAACAGTGCGGGTGCTATTCAAGCTGCCACGGCGTCTGGTTCTTCCCAATCTGCTAGTTCGGAAGTGCCACCGAGTCCTATTTGTGAACAGGTGTTGGATCCCCGCTACAGTAAGCTCATCTGCTTCAACTGTGGAGATCCTGGCCACTTCGTTGGCAACTGCGTCAAGGCCAGGCTATGCTTCATCTGCAATCTCCCAGGGCATGCTGTTCAAACCTGCAAAGAGTGGACAAATGATCATCATGCTGCAGAGTACTTTGGCAGTGGTAACTCCGGGTTAGGGTTCTACCACTTGGACCTACCTTCTGAAGTTGAACTGAAGTGGCTCAACATGGACAACTGTGGCATTGTCAGGGTAAAGAAAGGAGAAATCTCAATTGCTGAGCTGGAATCAAATTTCAAATCCATCTTCTGCAAAGATCGAAGGTGGCCATGGCAGCTGCGGGAGCTTGAACAGAATGTCTTCCTGGTTTGTTTCCCCCCATGGAAGAAAGTTTCTGACCTTGCGGAATTCCCTGCTTTTGACTTGGAAAAAGAAGGTGTGACGATTAAGATTGCTGCCTGGACTGGCGAGGTGCCTACTTACGGTGCTCTGGAACAAGTTTGGGTTACAGTGAAAGGGATCCCCCCAAAGTGGTTGGCCTGGAAATCCTTCTGTCAGGTGGCTTCATTCCTTGGCGTGCTTATGGATGTGGACTGGAATTCTATCTTCAAATCCTTCTTTGCTGAGGTTAGAATGCTGGTGGCTGTTAAGGATAAGACCAAGATCCCTTCGCAGAGGGTAATTGAGATGAATCAAGACCTGTATCTGCTAATCTTCTCTGTGGATGCCTCATCAGCTCATATAGATGACAGTGGTGACAATCCAGGTGTCTCTGGTTCTCTCATGGCCCCATCTCCTAGTATCATGGATACAGACCCTGCTGTTCAAAAGAATGTTCCTCCCTCCGCGCCTACTGCCCTGGATAGCCTGCTTCCTAGATCCTCAGTGGACCTTGGTAACAAAGCTGCTGATGAAGAGTGTGTGAGCTGTCCAGAATTAACGGCAGTCGATTGGTGCTCGAAATCAACTTGCTCCTTGCCTGATAGGCCTGACTACAAGTCTCTTGATGATACTGTCTGGGATTGGGAACCACAGTGTTTGATCAAGATGAATACCATTGACCCTGAAGAAGTTGAGAAAGAATGCATTCTCAAGGTGGGCTCCACCTCCATTAACTTGGCTTACTGCAAGCATCTCTTTGAAGCTGGTATGGATTCAGATGTGGGTGACTTGGATGGGGACTCCAACCAGGATGAATGCTCTGAATTTCTTGATGAAGCAACTGTCAAAACTCTTGCTGGGACATCTAAAAACCTACTTCCTTTCCTAGATGAGGCATCTTCTGCTCTCCCTCCTCAAGCTGATAAGTCGAAAAAATCCAAATGGGGCCCTATGGTTGCAACAAGAAGAAGTGCAAGGAACCATGGTGCACAGAGTATTGTGGAGAAGGCAGAAAACTACAAGAAGAAAAGGAATCTTGAGGTTCCTGCATCCTTCAGAGGTAACTCTTTTGCTGTCCTTGACTCTCATGTCCTTAGTGATGTTCTTGAGTCAGTGGATATTATTTTTGGTTCTTCTGATAGTGATAAACATTACATTATTGAACACATTGTTGACCAAGAGATAGCTCTTAACCATGCTTATGCTGTAGATAACCCTGTCCTAGTTCTACCTACCTCTTTAGAGGATGATGCTGCTATTGATAGTAGCTTATCTACTTCTTCTTTGGTGCAGAATGAATCAAGTTCTAGTAAGATAACTTCCTTTGAACTTGATGATAACAATAGCACCTGGACTGTAGTGTCCCACAGGAAAAATAAAATTAACAGTCATGATAGGAGGCATTTGGAATAGCAGAGGCACAGGGAGACCTGGTCGGAAACAAGCATTAGCTGATTTTGTCATTAAAAACAAACTAGACTTCGTTGGTATTCAAGAAACCAAAAGAAGGGCCTTCCCTGATCACTTCTTAAATTACATCTCTGGTCCCTGTGACTTTCACTGGCTCTCTTTGCCTGCTAAAAATACTGCTGGTGGTATTCTTGTAGGTTTTAAGAAAGATAGGATTGATGTGATCAGTCATTCTTGTTTTGAATTCTGTATAGCTGTAGTAGTTAAGGACAACCTGGAGGATTTCATATGGCAACTGGTTGTTGTTTATGGTTCCCCTTATCAGGAAAAGAAGATGGAATTCATTGCTGAGCTCCATGATATCATGGAACTGAGCTCCCTCCCTACTTTGTTGGGGGGGGACTTTAATCTAGTTAGGGGAGCCCATGAAAAAAGTAATGGTGTGATCAATGCTGGTCATACTATGCTTTTTAATGACTGGATCCATAGGTGGGCCCTCTTGGAACTGAAGCCTGCTAACAGGATGTTCACTTTGTCTAACAATCAGGATGTGCCTATTATGGCTACACTTGACATGTTATTGGTCAATACAGAGTGGGAGGCTAAATTCCCACTTTGTACTGTTAAAACTCTTCCTAGACATGTTAGTGATCATGCCCCTCTCCTTCTTGATTCTGGAGCTATTAATGCCATGACCCCTAGACTATTCAGGTTTGAGAAATGGTGGTTGAATTACCCTGACTTCTCAGACATGGTTCATAAAGTTTGGACCTCCCCCTATGCTTTGCCCAATGCTATTGATAGATGGCAATTCAAACTCAGGACCTTGAGGAGGCATTGTAGGGGGTGGAGTATCAATGTTGATGCTGCCAATAGGAAGAACAAGATTGATCTTCTCCAAGAATTCGATATATTAGATACCTTTTCTGAGAACTGTCTGTTATCTGAATCCGAATCTCTTAGACTTAAACAAATCAAGATTGATCTTGATAAAATTTACAGAGATGAGGAAACTAAGGCCTGGCAAAGATCTAGGGATAGGTATATCAAAGAAGGTGATAGGAACACAGCATATTTTCATGCTGTTGCTAATCAGAGAAGGAGAAAAAAACAAATCACTGTCCTGGAAGGGCATTTAGGCCTTGTGGATAGCAATCCAGAAATGAGCAAGGTAGCAGTAGATTTCTATAAAAAATTGTTTGCTGCCGAGCCCATTGCCAATCTCTCCCTGGGTCCTGATTTTTGGGATCCAGATGACTTGGTCAGCCCTGAGGAGAATGAGCTTCTACAAAAACCTTTCTCTTTGGAAGAGATTAAGGATGCTGTGTTTACCTCTTATGCTGGTGGTGCCCCAGGCCCTGATGGTTTCTCATTTCTTTTTTATCAAAGATTTTGGGAACTAATCAAAAATGATTTTATGGCTTTGGTTAAGGATTTTGAATCTGGCAGATTGTCTGTTTCCAGACTCAATTATGCCATTGTTACTCTGATCCCCAAGGAACCTGATGCTAGGGACCTCAAAAAATTCAGGCCAATTAGTCTAGGCAACTGCAGCTTGAAAATTATTTCTAAAGCTATCAATAATAGACTGTCTTCTGTGGGTAGTAGATTGATTTCTAAAAATCAAACTGCCTTCATTAAAGGTAGGTTTATTCTTGAGAGTGTGGTTTCTGCACAGGAACTTATCCATGCTGCTCACTCCAGAGGGGAATCCTCCCTTGTCCTTAAAATAGACTATGAAAAAGCCTATGATAGAGTGAGCTGGAAATTCTTAGATGATATGCTTTTAGCCAGGGGCTTTGGACCTATTATTAGGTCCTGGATTAGCTCTCTCCTATTAGGGGGTTCCCTGTGTGTTAGAATTAATGATGAAAATAGTCCCTACTTTAAAGTTGGGAAAGGTTTGAAACAAGGGGACCCTAGCTCTCCCATTTTGTTTAATTTTGTGGCAGATGTTTTCACAAAAATGTTATATAAAGCTGCTAATGCTGGCATGATCCAAGGGTTGCCCCCTCAAGTAGTATGGTGGTGTTATCAGCCTTCAATATGCTGATGACACCATCCTTTTCCTAAATGCTAAATTGGAATAGGCTAAAATTCTTAAATGGCTATTAGCCTGTTTTGGAAGTATGTCAGGTATGAAAATTAACTATCATAAGACTGATCTTATGGGGATTCATGTTGGGGAAGCAGAGATGCTTGTGTTTTCACAGGTTTTCTGTTGCAAAATTTCTGATTTCCCTTGTAAGTAGCTTGGGGTACCATTCCACTTTGCTAAGCTTAAAAAAGAAGATCTGCAACCAGTAGTAGATAAAACTTTTAAAAGATTTTCTGGTTGGAGGGGCAAACTCTTGAATTATCAAAGCAGGCTAGTGTTGCTGAAAGCTTGCATTGCAAGTATACCCATGTATCTTTTATCTGTCATTAAATTCCCTAAATGGGCCATTGCTGCCATCAATTCTCAAATGTCTCACTTCCTATATATGGAGTGATTCTGAGGGGAACAAAAAATACCATCTAGCTAATTGGGATTTGGTGACTATGAAAAAAGAATTTGGTGGTTTGGGTATCCAAAACCTGGGAGATTTTAATCTGTGCTTGTTGGCCTCTTGGGTCAACAGGTACCACAAAGATGAGAACAAACTCTGGAAAGAAATTGTTGACTTTAAGTATCACCCTAACCCTAATATCTTCTCAGCAGTCCCTAATGTCTGTTCCCATTTCTGGAAAGGTGTCATGTGGGCTGCTAGGGCTGCAATTTGTGGATTCAAATGGAAGGTGGGGAATGGGCTTAGTGTTAGATTCTGGAGTGATGTATGGATTGGGCACTGCAGCTTAGCAGTTTGCTTTTGGAACCTATTTGAGATTTCCAATGAGCAGGATATAACTGTAGCACATGCCTGTCAGGGAGGGGAGCTTCGACTCACATTCAGAAGGACTGTTTCTCCAGCCTTGTGGCAGCAGTGGGAGGAATTAACACAACTAGTGGCTTCCTTTCCCCTTTCTGAAGAACCTGACCATGCCTTATGGATGTTTGAGTCTTCAGGCAAGTATAGTGTGAAGTCGTTTTATGCTTTTGTTAATGAACGTGGAATAACTCCAGTCCATACCCTTGTTGTCTGGAATCTTAAGGTTCCTCCTAGACTGCACATATTTCTTTGGTTGCTTGTAAATAACCGGCTTCTCACTAGGGACAACCTTGCCGAGCGTCGAGAGGTCCCTGATACTACTTGTCTCTTCTGCTCTGAAGCAGAATCGAGCTATCATCTGTTTTTTGATTGTTTTGTGGCCAAACTTGTTTGGTCCTTTGTTTCAGAACTTCTGAATGTTTCAGTTGGGCATGACTTTGAATCAGTTGCCAGGTGGTGGCTTAGCGACAAAAAGAACGCTTTCATCAACGTGGTGTGCACTGCTGCACTGTGGTCAATTTGGAAATTGCGTAACGATATGTGCTTTCAGGGACTATGCTGGCCAGGTGTTCGGGACGTGTGGCGAAGAATGGGAGGGGAGCTGTCGCAATGGAAGATACTGGCAAACGTCGACATCTCAACACTGCTGGACCAATGCATACTGAAGCTGAACAGGAAGCGAGGAGAGCTTTTGCGGATCGCTTGGCGATGATGCCGTGCTCCAGGAGAGGATCTGAGCTCTTCCTCTCCGCCTCTGAAGCTCAAGAGGAAACTTGCAAGTTGCTGCTCTCCAAGTTCATCTCGAAGCGCTAGGGGATCGTAGTTGCCAGTTAGCTGTTTTTTCTGTTGTGTCGCACCCTTGGTAGCTTTTTTGTCTGAACTTTCTTCTGCAGCCTGGGGGAATCCTTTGTTGGTTCCCCGCTTTGCTGTCTCTGCTCGTTTGAGTTGGTCTGTAATAATCGATATTGTTGTTTGCTGGTTTCAATGAAATCGGGGGGGGGGGGGCCCTTTTAGTCTAAAAAAAATAGAGCCTCGTACCGGTTCGGGGTGGCACTTGGCGGTGGCAATATTGGTAATTTTGACTAGATTCCGCTTGTGCTGAAACGAGGAGCGAGGGTCGGCCCGCTCCGCAAAATTGCACTGCGCACCGCTCCGCTCCGAGATATCAGATTCGTGGAATTGACGCGTTCGGCACAGTTCCGCCCGCTCCGGTCGTGAAGTTCGGAGCCGGAGTGTTGCCGAACAGGCTGTAAGTTTTCTCTCGCTATTATTTGATTTTCAGCATTGCTTGGTTTCCTTGGTTGGAGCTGATTTCAGCAACTGATCGGCACAGACAGTGCACAAAGCATCCAATAAAATTTATATCAGTGAAGGAACCGTTGTCAAATTCAAGATTAAACCAGGTGAGTCCCTGATCCATCCCTGTGAGCAAGCGTCTAGATTCTAGAGCTTGCACCATGGGAGCCTATTATCAATCTGAACCTGTATCTAAATAAGGCGCACACATGATTGTTGAGACCAATGAATGGTCCTGAAACATAGACGATAAATAGCACATTCAGTCAGTCAATTATGCAGGTTCTTCTTTTTTGCAGCCAAACAAAAAATTATGCAGGTTCTTCTTTTTTGCAGCCAAACAAAATTCTTGACTGCAGGGTCTGATGCTGGGTTTATGGACGGCTGGGCGAAGAGAATATCTTCCTTCCTGTTCCACCCGTTTTTCCCGCTGGCGCTGTCGATTCAGAAAACGTACATGCAGCAGACCGTTGTGAATGTCCATGACGCTGTAATGTGGCTATCGGCATCGTTTTGTATGCAATGTCCATGCTGGAAGGGGAAGGTATAGACATAAACCATGCATTTCAACTCGTAAATGTGTCTTCAAGAATTATGACATCTTTGTTGACTAATGGCAAATTGGTTGGACTGGAATCAAACATAAAGAACCAAAAAATGACCACACATACAAATTGGCAGAACTGCAATTCTACGATAAATCGGGGTACTATAATGTAGTTTCTACTATGTGATATCGATCCCCTAACTACCTAGTACCTAGGACGACCTTGGCATCGATCAGGGTAATATGAACACGTATAGGTCCCCTAACTTTGGAGTTCTCTCCCTCATTCCCAAAGTCCCGGGGGCCGATTCCATCACCCAATTCCGGCCTATTGCCCTGATCAATGTAGTCTTCAAAATCATCTCCAAAGCTCTAGCGTCCAAACTAGACCCAGTGGCCAACAAGACTATCAGCCAGAACCAGACTGCTTTCATTAAAGGGAGATTTATTCTCGACGGGGCGTTGGCCTTGCACGAGATTGTACATGAACTTAAAAGGAAAAAGCAAGGGGGAATTTTACTGAAACTGGACTTTGAGAAGGCGTACGATAGAGTGGATTGGAATTTTCTCTTAGAGGTGCTGCGCATAAAGGGTTTTGACGCAGGTTACATTCACCGTATCTCGCAGTTGGTTTCAGGGGGCCAAACTGCCATTTCCATCAATGGGGAAATGGGCCCCTTCTTTAGGAATAAAAGGGGAGTGAGGCAAGGGGACCCTCTCTCCCCACTTCTCTTTAACTTCGTTGCGGAAGGCCTCTCCGCTATTCTTTCAAAAGCCAATGACGCTGGGCACATCCATGGGGTGGTGCCCCACCTTTTCCCGGGGGGGATCACGCATTTACAGTATGCCGACGATACCATCATCCTGGTAGAATACAACGAGCTCGAACTTGCCAACCTTAAATTCCTTCTGATGTGCTTCGAGAACATGTCCGGCCTAAAAATCAACTACCATAAGAGCGAGGTGCTGGTGCTCAATCAGCCGCAGGAAGTTCAAGCAAGGGTTGCTAGACTCCTTAACTGCAAATTGGGAAAGTTCCCTTTCACTTACTTAGGCTTACCAATCTCAGATTCTAAACTCACGAAGGAACAGTGGGCTTTCCTTGTGCAAAAGCTTGCGGCTAGGGTGGAACCGTGGTTGGGACGCTTTCTGTCTTCCGGGGGTCGTCTGATTCTCTCCAACGCGTGTTTAGACAATATCCCCATGTACGCCATGGGTCTTTTCCTGCTCCAGAAAGGGGTTCACGAGCAGTTGGACGCGCGCCGTGCGAGATTCTTCTGGGAAGGTGCGGGACCAAACCGGAAATATCACATGCTCAATTGGGCGGCAGTCTGCCGCCCTAAAGAAACCGGGGGGTTAGGGTTGATTAACTCCCGCAAGATGAACGAAGCTCTCCTGATCAAATGGATCTGGAAGTTCTATCAAATGGGGGACTCCATTTGGGAGGTTCTCCTCCGTAATAAGTACTCCATCTCTGGAGATATTTTTGCCACCTCTCCTAGGGGTGGGTCGCAATTTTGGAAAAATTTGCACAAGGTCAAACACCTCTTTAAGGCCGGCGCTAAACATCTAGTGGGTAACGGGCTGCGCTCACGTTTTTGGACAGATTGGTGGCAAGGGGAGGGTCCTCTGTGCCATAGATTCCCTTTGCTTTTCAGCACCTGTGGGGAACCGGAGGCCTCGGTGGCAAGGGTGTTGGAAGTGGGAGGGCGCTTTCGACGCTCGCTGGACCCTGACGCCATGCGGCAATGGGAGGGGTTAGCCGAGATCATCAACAGCACCCCCTCTCGGCGGAACCTGATAGCATTTCGTGGTCTCTCGAACAGTCCGGGTTATTCACGGTGAAATCCATGTATGCTTATCTTTCGCAAGGAGCGACTGTGGCTCATGCCAGAGACATATGGAAAGCCAATGTTCCGCTCAAGATTAAAGTCTTCGTGTGGCAACTTGCGCTCGACAAACTCCCTTCTGGGATCAACCTGGCCATTCGTGCAGGCCCATCAGACGGCCTCTGTTCTCTTTGCGGGGCTGCTGAATCCGCCGACCACATTTTTTTCAATTGCTCGCTTGCGCTGTTTGCTTGGGCGGCTCTGCGCCAAGTTCTAGGGAGATCTTGGTGCCCGGCCAGCTTCCCACAATTTCACGCTATTCTAGACTCGCTTTCGGGTTCCCCGCGTAGACTAGCTTGGGTGCTCTTCCTCGCGCAATCGTGGGCTCTGTGGAATGTGCGAAATAAGCTTGCTATTGAAGGAAAATGTATTAACCATCCGGCTGATGTAATTTTTAAATCTCTCATTTTCCTACAGCTCTGGATTCCCATGCTGAAGTCTGAGGACCGCGATGCTGCTCGCAACCTGGTGGCGGACCTCAAGACGCTTCACTCTTCTTGTCTCATTGCTGCCAGGGGAGCGCCGTCCTGAGTTTTTTCTTTTCCCTTGTGTGAGTGTGCGTGGGCGAAGCTGTATGCCTCAGCGTCTGTTGCCTTTATTTTCTCGCTTTGCGAACGTGTGGCGAAGCTGTTTGCCTCAGCGTGTGTAAAACCTCTGTTGGTCGAACCTGTTTGGTTTTGTTAATTCAAAGCCGGGCATAAGCCTTTTATCTAAAAAACTACCTAGTACCTAGGACGACCTTGGCATGGCGCTGTCATCCATGTGCCATGCAGGCTTCTTCTAGCTGCATCCCTTTTGGCTTGCTGACTCGCCTGCTACCGTTCTGTGGCTGCCCTGAATTCGGCGATCTCCGCCGCGAGCTAGCCAGGGTCGATTCCCAGGTCCAAGGCGCCGGCGACGTCGATCCTGGCACCGCACACCATGGGCCCGTCCTCGCTCTGGCATGGCGGGTGTTCCGTGGCCGCTCTGAACTCCTCTGTGAGACAGCCAGGGTGGATGCGCAGGTCCACGGGCGCGGCGACGCTGATCCTCGCGCCGCGCATCATGACCGGCCCGTCCTCGCTCTTGCATTTCCTCCGCGCCTTCCGCCGTTCCGTGGCCGCCCTGAATGCGGCGACCTCCGCCGCGAGCTAGTCGGGGTCGATGCCCATGTCGACCGGCCTGGCGACGCGGATCCTGGCGTTGTGCTTGGGCATCGTGCTCCCCTTGTCCATGGGTCTGGCGACGCTGATCCTGGCGTTGCGCCTTACGATGAACCCGTCGCGGACGCCCAGGCAGCTCGTCGTCTTCTGCTCCATTGATGCCGCCGGCGAGGGGTGACTAGCCTTTACGTAAGTACGTAGCAAGGATCCAAGCCACGCAATCGGTCGAAAGGCACGTATGTACGGCGCCGGTGTGCTGGGAAGAGAGCGAGGGAAAGGAACCGGTTGCGATTGTATGGAGCAAGGGATGGAGCGGCGAGGCAGGTTAGGAAGACCATTGAAGAACTTAGAGGATGTAGACTTCACAATAATCATAAACACATCATGGAAGTGAAGGAAGAACTTCAAGAACTCAAGAAGATATAGATAAGACCACCAATCTAGTTACTTGGTTAGAATAACTATATCGTGTTAGTGTATTGATCATACAAATGAGTGTGGTATGACAATACTAGGTTCTTTGCTGAATTAGTTGTTTGGTGTGATGAATGCTTGTTAGATGTTATTTGTAAGATGAATTGCCTTGCTCTGTTGTGTTGGGTAGGATTCTTCTTTAGTCATCCATGCTAAACCCAACCAAATCCCATGCCCTATTTACCAACCATAGTGAGCTACCATATGAAGTGGAAGAACAAGCAATACACCCAAGAATGTTGTGACTAGTTCCCTATTGAGACAAAAATGCTTCCAGTTGAGGAATTGCCACATATCTCAAGATTATGTTCTTTTGAGTGAAAGAACAATCACATCCATTATCAATGTCATCTCTATCCTAAGGATCAACAAGTGAATCTACAAGTAAGGAATGAAATGTGGAATCAAGAATACATGAGCTATGAAGGTTATGAAGAATTTGCTACACCAGAAGAAGGATAGATGAAGAAACTACAACTATCTAGTTAGTGTTTTATAAGAGTTTATGCGAAACTACTAGTTTGAGAAGCGATAGTTTAGGTCAGGTCTGTCCTACAGATTGGTCACTTTCTGTTAGACAAGCGAGGATGACCGAGTGTTATCATACGAGATTCACCAATCTAAGTACAAGGTAATGATTGGGTGCAACATGGATTGGCCCCCATGATGACTACTCACATTATTCACCTTTGCTACGAGGAATGGTAAATCTGAGAGTCATACCTATTAAAGAGACGACGATGTTAAGCCTGAACCATAGAATGGTAGGATAAAATTTATAACCCTATGATAGGCAAGAGGTTGCTTACGAATCGTATTTATCTTCCGCGCTGAGGATGAAACCAACCTTGGAGGTAACTGATCCAAGGGAAGATATTTGCCCACCACCATAGAGTTTCCCTTAGAATAGCATGGTTGTTGCATACAAGGATGAAATTGACAAGATGGAAGCTCCTAAGGACATCAATGATAAGGATGAGACGAGGTTGTGAAAGTGCATTCTCAACTTGGGTACGGTGGATTATATCCATAGAGTGGGTACCCTCAGTATCAAATGAAGTTCTAGAGACAAACCAATTAGTCTTTCTATCCCTAACATTACTGAATAAGGGTAAGGTAGACTCATAGCACATCTGAGACAAGATAACACATTCAAGCCATGAGATTCGAGTATACCCACAAATGTTTCTTTTAAGGGTGGTAGCCTTACTTAGTTTCCCTTGGAACCCAGATACACAAACCTATATTTCTTTCTAGCCTTCTCACATCTCGGGACGAGATTTCTTTTAAGGGTGGGTAGTTTGTAACATCCTAGATTTTCGGGAAAGTTCAAAAATCACTAAAATTTGAAACCCTTTGTTCTGTTAATGCAAGACACCAGAAATCAAATAAATTTTAAACCTAAAATAACTAATACGGCTTTTCTAAGGTATTTGGAATTGCTAATCCAAATAAGTCTCTATCTTCTAAACAATCAGAGTTATTTCTAATAAATATTTTTGCAAAATAATTCACGTTATTTCAAAGCAAGGTCTATTCGATAGAATGATTTCAATTCAAATAATATTTTGAAAATGTTTATATGAAATTTAAAACTAGAGGATTCGTAAAAATTAACGATAATTTAGTCTTCTTATTTTAAAAGCCCAAACATAAGTATAAGCATATGATAATGTTTTATTAAGGTTTCAAATATTTTAAAAGGTTTCAAATAGTTTAAAAGGTTTCAACAAGATTATTTTGTATGAAGATAACAATAATGTGTTTTAAAATCAATATTATAATGTATAGTATTTTCCAAAATTTTGTTGAAACCAAATTGGAACTATTTTGGAAATAGACACAAATGCCTGTTAGTAGTTAAAGTAATATTTGAATATGTCAATATTTTAATTGATTAAAATGTTAGTAAAAATGTCGTAGTTTAATAGATATTGTTTTTACAAGACTAGTGCAATTGGTTTGGTGTCATTTGGATGTTTTAATCAAAAGATATACATAAAATAGGAAAATCAGGAGAAAAAAAAAGAATCGCTGACATCATGCTAATGTCAGCACGTTAAAAAAAAAACAATTGTGTGTTGCATGCATCGCACGCAGCTGGGCTCAAAAAAAAATGCTGAACGTACGCACTGCCGACTTGGGCCTGCCTCGCACGCACGTGGTGCGGCGGTGCACGTCCGGTTGCTCCTTTTAGTCCCACATCGTTTCTTTAGCAAATTTCACACCCACCACCCGCCTATATAATGAGACCAATAGTCTAGGCAAAAATATAAAAATAAATTCAGGTTGAACCATTTATTTTGGTTTGACTAGAATAAAATAAATATTTTTTGGCGGGATTTCTTACTTTCTTTTTTGGCGGCGCTTCTCTCACGACGAAGGTACCACGTGAACTATCTTTTATACCTATATTTGTAGAATACTTGTTTTAGTAGATTTGAGGCCGCGAATTTAGTTGCCGTAGTATTAGACTTATTTTCTTAGTATATTTTATTTTAACTTTAGACTAGCGTAATATTTGTCGTACGTATACAACGCGTCGTAAGCTAGACAAAGACACGCTATAAGCCGTAGCCACACGATTTTAATCCTACGACCCACAAATAGATCACCTAATCTATTTTTTTACCAGCCAATCACGTCATGCCTTATAGTCTACCTATTTTCCGGACCAACCATAAGTAGAAATTCGTGTGCTAGTTTTACATAAGAACTCCTACAACTTAGAACGGTCATAACTTTTGAACCGTAAGGCCGAATTTAGCAAACTTGGACTTTTTGAAAAGTCCTTAACATGCAGAATATTATAGCATTGTTTATTTTCAAATTTGACTATTTAAAATTTATCCAAATTCAAATGAGTCATTTTGATTAATTTTGACCTAGTTTAAACTCAGTAAATAATCTTAATACGATTCCTTCTACAATAATATTCTATTTAGTAATGTTGGACCAGAGAGACCAATGCCTAAACCATATGGACACTAGTGAACCTATTCTATGTAATCTTGGCCTAAAACTCTCCCTAGTTTTCAATACCAACTAAACATGATATGATAGTTGTTTATCGCTAATACCCAATTGTGGTGTGATCATTTGGATCAAGACCAGTACCAAGTATGTGTAAATCACATGCTATAAAAACAAGCGAACATGAAATCTTTATACCAAAACCATATTCAAATTTACAAGTCATGTTGTAAATTTAATAGAGCCCTCGTACTCAAATCATTATGTGAATCTTGTTAATCATGGTTTGAATTTAGAACCCATGTATCAAAACCTTGTATGATCATTGTGATCAGAGACCAACCGTTTGGAACCATTGGAACTTCCTTGACAAAGAGGAACCACTCAAGTTTGAATCATTCAAGGTCAAACTTTATCCATAAAAGACTAGCCATCAACCTAATCATCATAATTCTCTTTGCATATTGAATTATATGAAAAGCCCTGACCTATCAATAGATAATCTAAACCAATCTTGTTTTAAACACACTTATATGTTTGTTTGCCTTTGTTTGCATTGTGTTTGTGATTTGCTTGTTTATTGTTATTTATCTGTATTGTTTAGATGATACGGAGAGTAACGTTCTAATTGTGAAGAGAGTGTGATTCTACACCAAACTTCAAAAAGGCAAGTGACACACATGAACCTACTATTTTACTATATGCATTAGATTTTTATAGTAGTTATGCATGAGTAGGAGTTGAGTGTTATCGCTATGCTAGATAATATTAGAGATTGCTCCACTAACACCCAAGTGGAGTAATCATATGTTACCCCTAGATTGTAGCATCCATATGATAGGAAAGCATCGTACTTGTAGATTGCTTAGCCATGCTCTAGCTATCCGTGGATGGGATCATTATCATGTTATGATGAAAATCACTATTTTAATTGCTTATGAAAACAACATGATAATTAATTAACCACTGGGCAGATTGCTAGAGTGTCATCAGAGTACAAAGTTTGGTGGGGACCGCCGCCCAGTATTCTGAGATCATGTTTATTTTCTTTATGTAGTTGTTATTTTCGTGCAACCATGTTTCATATTAGTATGGGCTAGAAATAGATTGTAGGTTGTGGTGACTCGAAACCAACGTGTCCAGAGATGTAGAATAGTGATAGGTTGGTCCGGATCGTGGTGGGTTTGGGGATCTACTTCTTATGATTTATGGCTTGATCTTCTTTCCTTCCGTGGTACTAGTGGTGTATCATGGTGTTTGGGGTCGATTAGGCAACATGGGTAAAGGGCACAAACCTCGCGAGGGTTAAAACTAAGATCTTAGCCGTGTTCCATTGGTTAGGAACAATTCAACAACTAGATGGTAAACTTGACATATCTCGTTCATCTTGTTTTTATTAATTACTAATAATTTGACTATGGGTTATTGGAGAAGTGCCTGATGGTTTTTCAGTGTGCTAATCCAAAGGGTAGGAGCATCTTGCTATCAACCAAGGTGTCCAATTATTTAGGAGCACTTTGCTATCAACCAAAGTGTCCAGAATATGTGCAAAATTATTTCTATTAAAAGATAGGACAAATGCGTTTATGCAAAATAGCCTACAAACTTCACCAGCCAAATATGCATGTAGATTAGCACTTCACATTTATATACCACCATAGTGTTACTTGCCACCATTGCTCAGAATGATCTGACCTCCTTTTGGGGGCTGCATATTCCAACGTGCAGATGGTTCCGATGACGAGTGAGGATTTCGTTTAGGTTCTCGAGTCTACAACCAACATGTTTTGCCTGTGGCACATGAAGAGGATGAGGCTCATTGATGTACTATGTTTTCCGCTGCAGAACTTTGTATTTATGCTAGCCTTGAGCTATGCAAGTTGTAAAACAATTTTGTAAAGTCTGGATCATGCGATATAATAAAGATGTTGACGCATTTGCATGATATTTTATCTTGTACTGTGGTGCTAGCAATTGATCCAGGGACTAGCACAATAACACAGGGGTTCTTACCTTTATTAAAAAGTGGGACCGCTACAGATGGTATCAGAGCATTGTGTTGCCTGTAGGATTCGAGACCTAAGTTTGGATTAGAACTAGGAACAGACCCTAGGTTTAAAAATCTATTTTGTTCAAACTTTCTAGAAACACAACTTCCCATCTTAATCTTTTCTCATATCCTCTCATCTATTATTCACCTTCAAAACTTTCTTCTCTTGTTCTAGATGACCATACCATGGAGTGCAAGAAATATTTTTCATATGACATCATTGGATTCAACATGAAGTACTACAAGGAAGACCATTGAAGAACTTAGAGGATGTAGACTTCACAATAATCATAAACACATCATGGAAGTGAAGGAAGAACTTCAAGAACTCAAGAAGATATAGATAAGACCACCAATCTAGTTACTTGGTTAGAATAACTATATCGTGTTAGTGTATTGATCATACAAATGAGTGTGGTATGACAATACTAGGTTCTTTGCTGAATTAGTTGTTTGGTGTGATGAATGCTTGTTAGATGTTATTTGTAAGATGAATTGCCTTGCTCTGTTGTGTTGGGTAGGATTCTTCTTTAGTCATCCATGCTAAACCCAACCAAATCCCATGCCCTATTTACCAACCATAGTGAGCTACCATATGAAGTGGAAGAACAAGCAATACACCCAAGAATGTTGTGACTAGTTCCCTATTGAGACAAAAATGCTTCCAGTTGAGGAATTGCCACATATCTCAAGATTATGTTCTTTTGAGTGAAAGAACAATCACATCCATTATCAATGTCATCTCTATCCTAAGGATCAACAAGTGAATCTACAAGTAAGGAATGAAATGTGGAATCAAGAATACATGAGCTATGAAGGTTATGAAGAATTTGCTACACCAGAAGAAGGATAGATGAAGAAACTACAACTATCTAGTTAGTGTTTTATAAGAGTTTATGCGAAACTACTAGTTTGAGAAGCGATAGTTTAGGTCAGGTCTGTCCTACAGATTGGTCACTTTCTGTTAGACAAGCGAGGATGACCGAGTGTTATCATACGAGATTCACCAATCTAAGTACAAGGTATGATTGGTGCAACATGGATTGGCCCCCATGATGACTACTCACATTATTCACCCTTTGCTACGAGGAATGTAAATCTGAGAGTCATACCTATTAAAGAGACGACGATGTTAAGCCTGAACCATAGAATGGTAGGATAAAATTATAACCCTATGTTAGGCAAGTGTTGCTGAATCGTATTAATCTTCGGCAAGGATGAAACCAACCTTGGGGGTAACATGCCATGGAAGATATTGCCCACCATGAGAGTTCCGTTAGAAATAGCATGGTGTTGCATTAAGGAAGAATTGACAGGATGGAAGCCTACTAGGGACATCAATGAAAATGATGAGACGAGGTTGTGAAATGCTCTCAACTTGGACTTTTGATTGACCCAAAGAGTGACCTCAGTATCAAATGAAGTTCAAGAGACACCATTAGTCTTCAACCCTACTACGAAGAAAGTTCTACTCAAGCCATCTGGAGACAAGATACACAATCAAGCCATGTGATTCGTAACCCACATAGTTTCTTTTAAGGGTGGTAGCCACTTAGTTTCCCTTGGAACCAAGATACACAAACCTATCTTTCTTTCTAGCCTTCCCAAATCTCGGGACGAGATTTCTTTTAGGGTGGTAGTCTGTAACATCCCAGATTTTCGGGAAAGTTCTAAAATCACTAAATTTGAAACCCTTTGTTCTGTTAATGCAAGCACCAGAAATCAAATAAATTTCAAACCTAAAATAACTAATACGGCTTTTCTAAGGTATTTGGAATTGCTAATCCAAATAAGTCTCTATCTTCTAAACAATCAGAGTTATTTCTAATAAATATTTTTGCAAAATAATTCATGTTATTTCAAAGCAAGGTCTATTCGATAGAATGATTTCAATTCAAATAATATTTTGAAAATGTTTATATGAAATTTAAAACTAGAGGATTCGTAAAAATTAACGATAATTTAGTCTTCTTATTTTAAAAGCCCAAACATAAGTATAAACATATGATAATGTTTTATTAAGGTTTCAAATATTTTAAAAGGTTTCAAATAGTTTAAAAGGTTTCAACAAGATTATTTTGTATGAAGATAACAATAATGTGTTTTAAAATCAATATGATAATGTATAGTATTTTCCAAAATTTTGTTGAAACCAAATTGGAACTATTTTGGAAATAGACACAAATGCCTGCTAGTAGTTAAAGTAATATTTGAATATGTCAATATTTTAATTGATTAAAATGTTAGTAAAAATGTCGTAGTTTAATAGATATTGTTTTTACAAGACTAGTGCAATTGGTTTGGTGTCATTTGGATGTTTTAATCAAAAGATATACATAAAATAGGAAAATCAGGAGAAAAAAAAAAGAATCGCTGACATCATGCTAATGTCAGCACGTTAAAAAAGACAATTGTGTGTTGCATGCATCGCCCGCAGCTGGGCTCAAAAAAAAATGCTGAACGTACGCACTGCCGACTTGGGCCTGCCTCGCACGCACGTGGTGCGGCGGTGCACGTCCGGTTGCTCCTTTTAGTCCCACATCGTTTCTTTAGCAAATTTCACATCCACCACCAGCCTATATAATGAGACCAATAGTCTATGCAAAAATATAAAAATAAATTCAGGTTGAACCATTTATTTTGGTTTGACTAAAATAAAATAAATATTTTTCGGCGGGATTTCTTACTTTTTTTTCGGCGGCGCTTCTCTCACGACGAAGGTACCACGTGAACTATCTTTTATACCTATATTTGTAGAATACTTGTTTTAGTAGATTTGAGGCCGCGAATTTAGTTGCCGTAGTATTAGACTTATTTTCTTAGTATATTTTATTTTAACTTTAGACTAGCGTAATATTTGTCGTACGTATACAACGCGACGTAAGCTAGACAAAGACACGCTATAGCCGTAGCCACACGATTTTAATCCTACGACCACAAATAGATCACCTAATCTATTTTTTTACCAGCCAATCACGTCATGCCTTATAGTCTACCTATTTTCCGTACCAACCATAAGTAGAAATTCGTGTGCTAGTTTTACATAAGAACTCCTACAACTTAGAACGGTCATAACTTTTGAACCGTAAGGCCGAATTTAGCAAACTTGGACTTTTTGAAAAGTCCTTAACATGCAGAATATTATAGCATTGTTTATTTTCAAATTTGACTATTTAAAATTTATCCAAATTCAAATGAGTCATTTTGATTAATTTTGACCTAGTTTAAACTCAGTAAATAATCTTAATATGATTCCTTCTACAATAATATTCTATTTAGTAATGTTGGACCAGAGAGACCAATGCCTAAACCATATGGACACTAGTGAACCTATTCTATGTAATCTTGGCCTAAAACTCTCCCTAGTTTTCAATACCAACTAAACATGATATGATAGTTGTTTATCGCTAATACCCAATTGTGGTGTGATCATTTGGATCAAGATCAGTACCAAGTATGTGTAAATCACATGCTATAAAAACAAGCGAACATGAAATCTTTATACCAAAACCATATTCAAATTTACAAGTCATGTTGTAAATTTAATAGAGCCCTCGTACTCAAATCATTATGTGAATCTTGTTAATCATGGTTTGCATTTAGAACCCATGTATCAAAACCTTGTATGATCATTGTGATCAGAGACCAACCGTTTGGACCATTGGAACTTCCTTGACAAAGAGGAACCACTCAAGTTTGAATCATTCAAGGTCAAACTTTATCCATAAAAGACTAGCCATCAACCTAATCATCATAATTCTCTTTGCATATTGAATTATATGAAAAGCCCTGACCTATCAATAGATAATCTAAACCAATCTTGTTTTAAACACACTTATATGTTTGTTTGCCTTTGTTTTCATTGTGTTTGTGATTTGCTTGTTTATTGTTATTTATCTGTATTGTTTAGATGATACGGAGAGTAACGTTCTAATTGTGAAGAGAGTGTGATTCTACACCAAACTTCAAAAAGGCAAGTGACACACATGAACCTACTATTTTACTATATGCATTAGATTTTTATAGTAGTTATGCATGAGTAGGAGTTGAGTGTTATCGCTATGCTAGATAATATTAGAGATTGCTCCACTAACACCCAAGTGGAGTAATCATATGTTACCCCTAGATTGTAGCATCCATATGATAGGAAAGCATCGTACTTGTAGATTGCTTAGCCATGCTCTAGCTATCCGTGGATGGGATCATTATCATGTTATGATGAAAATCACTATTTTAATTGCTTATGAAAACAACATGATAATTAATTAACCACTGGGCGGATTGCTAGAGTGTCATCAGAGTACAAAGTTTGGTAGGGACCGCATGTTTATTTTCTTTATGTAGTTGTTATTTTCGTGCAACCATGTTTCATATTAGTATGGGCTAGAAATAGATTGTAGGTTGTGGTGACTCGAACCCAACGTGTCCAGAGATGTAGAATAGTGATAGGTTGGTCCGGATCGTGGTGGGTTTGGGGATCTACTTCTTATGATTTATGGCTTGATCTTCTTTCCTTCCGTGGTACTAGTGGTGTATCATGGTGTTTGGGGTCGATTAGGCAACATGGGTAAAGGGCACAAACCTCGCGAGGGTTAAAACTAAGATCTTAGCCGTGTTCCATTGGTTAGGAACAATTCAACAACTAGATGGGAAACTTGACATATCTCGTTCATCTTGTTTTTATTAATTACTAATAATTTGACTATGGGTTATTGGAGAAGTGCCTGATGGTTTTTCAGTGTGCTAATCCAAAGGGTAGGAGCATCTTGCTATCAACCAAGGTGTCCAATTATTTAGGAGCACTTTGCTATCAACCAAAGTGTCCAGAATATGTGCAAAATTATTTCTATTAAAAGATAGGACAAATGCGTTTATGCAAAATAGCCTACAAACTTCACCAGCCAAATATGCATGTAGATTAGCACTTGCCATTTATATACCACCATAGTGTTACTTGCCACCATTGCTCAGAATGATCTGACCTCCTTTTGGGGGCTGCATATTCCAACGTGCAGATGGTTCCGATGACGAGTGAGGATTTCGTTTAGGTTCTCGAGTCTACAACCAACATGTTTTGCCTGTGGCACATGAAGAGGATGAGGCTCATTGATGTACTATGTTTTCCGCTGCAGAACTTTGTATTTATGCTAGCCTTGAGCTATGCAAGTTGTAAAACAATTTTGTAAAGTCTGGATCATGCGATATAATAAAGATGTTGACGCATTTGCATGATATTTCATCTTGTACTGTGGTGCTAGCAATTGATCCAGGGACTAGCACAATAACACAGGGGTTCTTACCTTTATTAAAAGGTGGGACCGCTACAGATGGTATCAGGGCATTGTGTTGCCTATAGGATTCGAGACCTAAGTTTGGATTAGAACTAGGAACAGACCCTAGGTTTAAAAATCTATTTTGTTCAAACTTTCTAGAAACACAACTTCCCATCTTAATCTTTTCTCATATCCTCTCATCTATTATTCACCTTCAAAACTTTCTTCTCTTGTTCTAGATGACCATACCATGGAGTGCAAGAAATATTTTTCATATGACATCATTGGATTCAACATGAAGTACTACAAGGAAGACCATTGAAGAACTTAGAGGATGTAGACTTCACAATAATCATAAACACATCATGGAAGTGAAGGAAGAACTTCAAGAACTCAAGAAGATATAGATAAGACCACCAATCTAGTTACTTGGTTAGAATAACTATATCGTGTTAGTGTATTGATCATACAAATGAGTGTGGTATGACAATACTAGGTTCTTTGCTGAATTAGTTGTTTGGTGTGATGAATGCTTGTTAGATGTTATTTGTAAGATGAATTGCCTTGCTCTGTTGTGTTGGGTAGGATTCTTCTTTAGTCATCCATGCTAAACCCAACCAAATCCCATGCCCTATTTACCAACCATAGTGAGCTACCATATGAAGTGGAAGAACAAGCAATACACCCAAGAATGTTGTGACTAGTTCCCTATTGAGACAAAAATGCTTCCAGTTGAGGAATTGCCACATATCTCAAGATTATGTTCTTTTGAGTGAAAGAACAATCACATCCATTATCAATGTCATCTCTATCCTAAGGATCAACAAGTGAATCTACAAGTAAGGAATGAAATGTGGAATCAAGAATACATGAGCTATGAAGGTTATGAAGAATTTGCTACACCAGAAGAAGGATAGATGAAGAAACTACAACTATCTAGTTAGTGTTTTATAAGAGTTTACGCGAAACTACTAGTTTGAGAAGCGATAGTTTAGGTCAGGTCTGTCCTACAGATTGGTCACTTTCTGTTAGACAAGCGAGGATGACCGAGTGTTATCATACGAGATTCACCAATCTAAGTACAAGGTAATGATTGGGTGCAACATGGATTGGCCCCCATGATGACTACTCACATTATTCACCTTTGCTACGAGGAATGGTAAATCTGAGAGTCATACCTATTAAAGAGACGACGATGTTAAGCCTGAACCATAGAATGGTAGGATATAATTATAACCCTATGTTAGGCAAGTGTTGCTGAATCGTATTAATCTTCGGCAAGGATGAAACCAACCTTGGGGGTAACATGCCATGGAAGATATTGCCCACCATGAGAGTTCCGTTAGAAATAGCATGGTGTTGCATTAAGGAAGAAATTGACAGGATGGAAGCCTACTAGGGACATCAATGAAAATGATGAGACGAGGTTGTGAAATGCTCTCAACTTGGACTTTTGATTGACCCAAAGAGTGACCCTCAGTATCAAATGAAGTTCAAGAGACACCAATTAGTCTTCAACCCTACTACGAAGAAAGTTCTACTCAAGCCATCTGGAGACAAGATACACAATCAAGCCATGTGATTCGTATACCCACAAAGTTTCTTTTAAGGGTGGTAGCCCACTTAGTTTCCCTTGGAACCAAGATACACAAACCTATCTTTCTTTCTAGCCTTCCCAAATCTCGGGACGAGATTTCTTTTAAGGGTGGTAGTCTGTAACATCCCAGATTTTCGGGAAAGTTCAAAAATCACTAAAATTTGAAACCCTTTGTTCTGTTAATGCAAGACACCAGAAATCAAATAAATTTCAAACCTAAAATAACTAATATGGCTTTTCTAAGGTATTTGGAATTGCTAATCCAAATAAGTCTCTATCTTCTAAACAATCAGAGTTATTTCTAATAAATATTTTTGCAAAATAATTCATGTTATTTCAAAGCAAGGTCTATTCAATAGAATGATTTCAATTCAAATAATATTTTGAAAATGTTTATATGAAATTTAAAACTAGAGGATTCGTAAAAATTAACGATAATTTAGTCTTCTTATTTTAAAAGCCCAAACATAAGTATAAACATATGATAATGTTTTATTAAGGTTTCAAATATTTTAAAAGGTTTCAAATAGTTTAAAAGGTTTCAACAAGATTATTTTGTATGAAGATAACAATAATGTGTTTTAAAATCAATATGATAATGTATAGTATTTTCCAAAATTTTGTTGAAACCAAATTGGAACTATTTTGGAAATAGACACAAATGCCTGCTAGTAGTTAAAGTAATATTTGAATATGTCAATATTTTAATTGATTAAAATGTTAGTAAAAATGTCGTAGTTTAATAGATATTGTTTTTACAAGACTAGTGCAATTGGTTTGGTGTCATTTGGATGTTTTAATCAAAAGATATACATAAAATAGGAAAATCAGGAGAAAAAAAAAGAATCGCTGACATCATGGTAATGTCAGCACGTTAAAAGAGTGTTGCATGCATCGCACGCAGCTGGGCTCAAAAAAAAAATATGCTGAACGTACGCACTGCCGACTTGGGCCTGCCTCGCACGCACGTGGTGCGGCGGTGCACGTCCGGTTGCTCCTTTTAGTCCCACATCGTTTCTTTAGCAAATTTCACACCCACCACCCGCCTATATAATGAGACCAATAGTCTAGGCAAAAATATAAAAATAAATTCAGGTTGAACCATTTATTTTGGTTTGACTAGAATAAAATAAATATTTTTCGGCGGGATTTCTTACTTTCTTTTTTGGCGGCGCTTCTCTCACGACGAAGGTACCACGTGACCTATCTTTTATACCTATATGTGTAGAATACTTGTTTTAGTAGATTTGAGGCCGCGAATTTAGTTGCCGTAGTATTAGACTTATTTTCTTAGTATATTTTATTTTAACTTTAGACTAGCGTAATATTTGTCGTACGTATACAACGCGACGTAAGCTAGACAAAGACACGCTATAGCCGTAGCCACACGATTTTAATCCTACGACCACAAATAGATCACCTAATCTATTTTTTTACCAGTCAATCACGTCATGCCTTATAGTCTACCTATTTTCCGGACCAACCATAAGTAGAAATTCGTGTGCTAGTTTTACATAAGAACTCCTACAACTTAGAACGGTCATAACTTTTGAACCGTAAGGCCGAATTTAGCAAACTTGGACTTTTTGAAAAGTCCTTAACATGCAGAATATTATAGCATTGTTTATTTTCAAATTTGACTATTTAAAATTTATCCAAATTCAAATGAGTCATTTTGATTAATTTTGACCTAGTTTAAACTCAGTAAATAATCTTAATACGATTCCTTCTACAATAATATTCTATTTAGTAATGTTGGACCAGAGAGACCAATGCCTAAACCATATGGACACTAGTGAACCTATTCTATGTAATCTTGGCCTAAAACTCTCCCTAGTTTTCAATACCAACTAAACATGATATGATAGTTGTTTATCGCTAATACCCAATTGTGGTGTGATCATTTGGATCAAGACCAGTACCAAGTATGTGTAAATCACATGCTATAAAAACAAGCGAACATGAAATCTTTATACCAAAACCATATTCAAATTTACAAGTCATGTTGTAAATTTAATAGAGCCCTCGTACTCAAATCATTATGTGAATCTTGTTAATCATGGTTTGCATTTAGAACCCATGTATCAAAACCTTGTATGATCATTGTGATCAGAGACCAACCGTTTGGACCATTGGAACTTCCTTGACAAAGAGGAACCACTCAAGTTTGAATCATTCAAGGTCAAACTTTATCCATAAAAGACTAGCCATCAACCTAATCATCATAATTCTCTTTGCATATTGAATTATATGAAAAGCCCTGACCTATCAATAGATAATCTAAACCAATCTTGTTTTAAACACACTTATATGTTTGTTTGCCTTTGTTTGCATTGTGTTTGTGATTTGCTTGTTTATTGTTATTTATCTGTATTGTTTAGATGATACGGAGAGTAACGTTCTAATTGTGAAGAGAGTGTGATTCTACACCAAACTTCAAAAAGGCAAGTGACACACATGAACCTACTATTTTACTATATGCATTAGATTTTTATAGTAGTTATGCATGAGTAGGAGTTGAGTGTTATCGCTATGCTAGATAATATTAGAGATTGCTCCACTAACACCCAAGTGGAGTAATCATATGTTACCCCTAGATTGTAGCATCCATATGATAGGAAAGCATCGTACTTGTAGATTGCTTAGCCATGCTCTAGCTATCCGTGGATGGGATCATTATCATGTTATGATGAAAATCACTATTTTAATTGCTTATGAAAACAACATGATAATTAATTAACCACTGGGCGGATTGCTAGAGTGTCATCAGAGTACAAAGTTTGGTAGGGACCGCATGTTTATTTTCTTTATGTAGTTGTTATTTTCGTGCAACCATGTTTCATATTAGTATGGGCTAGAAATAGATTGTAGGTTGTGGTGACTCGAACCCAACGTGTCCAGAGATGTAGAATAGTGATAGGTTGGTCCGGATCGTGGTGGGTTTGGGGATCTACTTCTTATGATTTATGGCTTGATCTTCTTTCCTTCCGTGGTACTAGTGGTGTATCATGGTGTTTGGGGTCGATTAGGCAACATGGGTAAAGGGCACAAACCTCGCGAGGGTTAAAACTAAGATCTTAGCCGTGTTCCATTGGTTAGGAACAATTCAACAACTAGATGGGAAACTTGACATATCTCGTTCATCTTGTTTTTATTAATTACTAATAATTTGACTATGGGTTATTGGAGAAGTGCCTGATGGTTTTTCAGTGTGCTAATCCAAAGGGTAGGAGCATCTTGCTATCAACCAAGGTGTCCAATTATTTAGGAGCACTTTGCTATCAACCAAAGTGTCCAGAATATGTGCAAAATTATTTCTATTAAAAGATAGGACAAATGCGTTTATGCAAAATAGCCTACAAACTTCACCAGCCAAATATGCATGTAGATTAGCACTTGCCATTTATATACCACCATAGTGTTACTTGCCACCATTGCTCAGAATGATATGACCTCCTTTTGGGGGCTGCATATTCCAACGTGCAGATGGTTCCGATGACGAGTGAGGATTTCGTTTAGGTTCTCGAGTCTACAACCAACATGTTTTGCCTGTGGTACATGAAGAGGATGAGGCTCATTGATGTACTATGTTTTCCGCTGCAGAACTTTGTATTTATGCTAGCCTTGAGCTATGCAAGTTGTAAAACAATTTTGTAAAGTCTGGATCATGCGATATAATAAAGATGTTGACGCATTTGCATGATATTTCATCTTGTACTATGGTGCTAGCAATTGATCCAGGGACTAGCACAATAACACAGGGGTTCTTACCTTTATTAAAAGGTGGGACCGCTACAGATGGTATCAGAGCATTGTGTTGCCTGTAGGATTCGAGACCTAAGTTTGGATTAGAACTAGGAACAGACCCTAGGTTTAAAAATCTATTTTGTTCAAACTTTCTAGAAACACAACTTCCCATCTTAATCTTTTCTCATATCCTCTCATCTATTATTCACCTTCAAAACTTTCTTCTCTTGTTCGAGATGACCATACCATGGAGTGCAAGAAATATTTTTCATATGACATCATTGGATTCAACATGAAGTACTACAAGGAAGACCATTGAAGAACTTAGAGGATGTAGACTTCACAATAATCATAAACACATCATGGAAGTGAAGGAAGAACTTCAAGAACTCAAGAAGATATAGATAAGACCACCAATCTAGTTACTTGGTTAGAATAACTATATCGTGTTAGTGTATTGATCATACAAATGAGTGTGGTATGACAATACTAGGTTCTTTGCTGAATTAGTTGTTTGGTGTGATGAATGCTTGTTAGATGTTATTTGTAAGATGAATTGCCTTGCTCTGTTGTGTTGGGTAGGATTCTTCTTTAGTCATCCATGCTAAACCCAACCAAATCCCATGCCCTATTTACCAACCATAGTGAGCTACCATATGAAGTGGAAGAACAAGCAATACACCCAAGAATGTTGTGACTAGTTCCCTATTGAGACAAAAATGCTTCCAGTTGAGGAATTGCCACATATCTCAAGATTATGTTCTTTTGAGTGAAAGAACAATCACATCCATTATCAATGTCATCTCTATCCTAAGGATCAACAAGTGAATCTACAAGTAAGGAATGAAATGTGGAATCAAGAATACATGAGCTATGAAGGTTATGAAGAATTTGCTACACCAGAAGAAGGATAGATGAAGAAACTACAACTATCTAGTTAGTGTTTTATAAGAGTTTACGCGAAACTACTAGTTTGAGAAGCGATAGTTTAGGTCAGGTCTGTCCTACAGATTGGTCACTTTCTGTTAGACAAGCGAGGATGACCGAGTGTTATCATACGAGATTCACCAATCTAAGTACAAGGTAATGATTGGGTGCAACATGGATTGGCCCCCATGATGACTACTCACATTATTCACCTTTGCTACGAGGAATGGTAAATCTGAGAGTCATACCTATTAAAGAGACGACGATGTTAAGCCTGAACCATAGAATGGTAGGATATAATTATAACCCTATGTTAGGCAAGTGTTGCTGAATCGTATTAATCTTCGGCAAGGATGAAACCAACCTTGGGGGTAACATGCCATGGAAGATATTGCCCACCATGAGAGTTCCGTTAGAAATAGCATGGTGTTGCATTAAGGAAGAAATTGACAGGATGGAAGCCTACTAGGGACATCAATGAAAATGATGAGACGAGGTTGTGAAATGCTCTCAACTTGGACTTTTGATTGACCCAAAGAGTGACCCTCAGTATCAAATGAAGTTCAAGAGACACCAATTAGTCTTCAACCCTACTACGAAGAAAGTTCTACTCAAGCCATCTGGAGACAAGATACACAATCAAGCCATGTGATTCGTATACCCACAAAGTTTCTTTTAAGGGTGGTAGCCCACTTAGTTTCCCTTGGAACCAAGATACACAAACCTATCTTTCTTTCTAGCCTTCCCAAATCTCGGGACGAGATTTCTTTTAAGGGTGGTAGTCTGTAACATCCCAGATTTTCGGGAAAGTTCAAAAATCACTAAAATTTGAAACCCTTTGTTCTGTTAATGCAAGACACCAGAAATCAAATAAATTTCAAACCTAAAATAACTAATAAGGCTTTTCTAAGGTATTTGGAATTGCTAATCCAAATAAGTCTCTATCTTCTAAACAATCAGAGTTATTTCTAATAAATATTTTTGCAAAATAATTCATGTTATTTCAAAGCAAGGTCTATTCGATAGAATGATTTCAATTCAAATAATATTTTGAAAATGTTTATATGAAATTTAAAACTAGAGGATTCGTAAAAATTAACGATAATTTAGTCTTCTTATTTTAAAAGCCCAAACATAAGTATAAACATATGATAATGTTTTATTAAGGTTTCAAATATTTTAAAAGGTTTCAAATAGTTTAAAAGGTTTCAACAAGATTATTTTGTATGAAGATAACAATAATGTGTTTTAAAATCAATATGATAATGTATAGTATTTTCCAAAATTTTGTTGAAACCAAATTGGAACTATTTTGGAAATAGACACAAATGCCCGCTAGTAGTTAAAGGAATATTTGAATATGTCAATATTTTAATTGATTAAAATGTTAGTAAAAATGTCGTAGTTTAATAGATATTGTTTTTACAAGACTAGTGCAATTGGTTTGGTGTCATTTGGATGTTTTAATCAAAAGATATACATAAAATAGGAAAATCAGGAGAAAAAAAAAGAATCGCTGACATCATGCTGATGTCAGCACGTTAAAAAAAAACAATTGTGTGTTGCATGCATCGCACGCAGCTGGGCTCAAAAAAAAAATGCTGAACGTACGCACTGCCGACTTGGGCCTGCCTCGCACGCACGTGGTGCGGCGGTGCACGTCCGGTTGCTCCTTTTAGTCCCACATCGTTTCTTTAGCAAATTTCACACCCACCACCCGCCTATATAATGAGACCAATAGAATAGGCAAAAATATAAAAATAAATTCAGGTTAAACCATTTATTTTGGTTTGACTAGAATAAAATAAATATTTTTCGACGGGATTTCTTACTTTCTTTTTCGGCGGCGCTTCTCTCATGACGAAGGTACCACGTGAACTATCTTTTATACCTATATTTGTAGAATACTTGTTTTAGTAGATTTGAGGCCGCGAATTTAGTTGCCGTAGTATTAGACTTTTTTTCTTAGTATATTTTATTTTAACTTTAGACTAGCGTAATATTTGTCGTACGTATACAGCGCGACGTAACCTAGACAAAGACACGCTATAGCCGTAGCCACACGATTTTAATCCTACGACCACAAATAGATCACCTAATCTATTTTTTTACCAGCCAATCACGTCATGCCTTATAGTCTACCTATTTTCCGGACCAATCATAAGTAGAAATTCGTGTGCTAGTTTTACATAAGAACTCCTACAACTTAGAACGGTCATAACTTTTGAACCGTAAGGCCGAATTTAGCAAACTTTGACTTTTTGAAAAGCCCTTAACATGCATAATATTATAGCATTGTTTATTTTCAAATTTGACTATTTAAAATTTATCCAAATTCAAATGAGTCATTTTGATTAATTTTGACCTAGTTTAAACTCAGGAAATAATCTTAATACGATTCCTTCTACAATAATATTCTATTTAGTAATGTTGGACCAGAGAGACCAATGCCTAAACCATATGGACACTAGTGAACCTATTCTATGTAATCTTGGCCTAAAACTCTCCCTAGTTTTCAATACCAACTAAACATGATATGATAGTTGTTTATCGCTAATACCCAATTGTGGTGTGATCATTTGGATCAAGACCAGTACCAAGTATGTGTAAATCACATGCTATAAAAACAAGCGAACATGAAATCTTTATACCAAAACCATATTCAAATTTACAAGTCATGTTGTAAATTTAATAGAGCCCTCGTACTCAAATCATTATGTGAATCTTGTTAATCATGGTTTGCATTTAGAACCCATGTATCAAAACCTTGTATGATCATTGTGATCAGAGACCAACCGTTTGGACCATTGGAACTTCCTTGACAAAGAGGAACCACTCAAGTTTGAATCATTCAAGGTCAAACTTTATCCATAAAAGACTAGCCATCAACCTAATCATCATAATTCTCTTTGCATATTGAATTATATGAAAAGCCCTGACCTATCAATAGATAATCTAAACCAATCTTGTTTTAAACACACTTATACGTTTGTTTGCCTTTGTTTTCATTGTGTTTGTGATTTGCTTGTTTATTGTTATTTATCTGTATTGTTTAGATGATACGGAGAGTAACGTTCTAATTGTGAAGAGAGTGTGATTCTACACCAAACTTCAAAAAGGCAAGTGACACACATGAACCTACTATTTTACTATATGCATTAGATTTTTATAGTAGTTATGCATGAGTAGGAGTTGAGTGTTATCGCTATGCTAGATAATATTAGAGATTGCTCCACTAACACCCAAGTGGAGTAATCATATGTTACCCCTAGATTGTAGCATCCATATGATAGGAAAACATCGTACTTGTAGATTGCCTAGCCATGCTCTAGCCATCCGTGGATGGGATCATTATCATGTTATGATGAAAATCACTATTTTAATTGCTTATGAAAACAACATGATAATTAATTAACCACTGGGCGGATTGCTAGAGTGTCATCAGAGTACAAAGTTTGGTGGGGACCGCCGCCCAGTATTCTGAGATCATGTTTATTTTCTTTATGTAGTTGTTATTTTCGTGCAACCATGTTTCATATTAGTATGGGCTAGACATAGATTGTAGGTTGTGGTGACTCGAACCCAACGTGTCCAGAGATGTAGAATAGTGATAGGTTGGTCCGGCTCGTGGTGGGTTTGGGGATCTACTTCTTATGATTTATGGCTTGATCTTCTTTCCTTCCTTGGTACTAGTGGTGTATCATGGTGTTTGGGGTCGATTAGGCAACATGGGTAAAGGGCACAAACCTCGCGAGGGTTAAAACTAAGATCTTAACCGTGTTCCATTGGTTAGGAACAATTCAACAACTAGATGGGAAACTTGACATATCTCGCTCATCTTGTTTTTATTAATTACTAATAATTTGACTATGGGTTATTGGAGAAGTGCCTGATGGTTTTTCATTGTGCTAATCCAAAGGGTAGGAGCATCTTGCTATCAACCAAGGTGTCCAATTATTTAGGAGCACTTTGCTATCAACCAAAGTGTCCAGAATATGTGCAAAATTATTTTCTATTAAAAGATAGGACAAATGCGTTTATGCAAAATAGCCTACAAACTTCACCAGCCAAATATGCATGTAGATTAGCACTTGCCATTTATATACCACCATAGTGTTACTTGCCACCATTGCTCAGAATGATCTGACCTCCTTTTGGGGGCTGCATATTCCAACGTGCAGATGGTTCCGATGACGAGTGAGGATTTCGTTTAGGTTCTCGAGTCTACAACCAACATGTTTTGCCTGTGGCACATGAAGAGGATGAGGCTCATTGATGTACTATGTTTTCCGCTGCAGAACTTTGTATTTATGCTAGCCTTGAGCTATGCAAGTTGTAAAACAATTTTGTAAAGTCTGGATCATGCGATATAATAAAGATGTTGACGCATTTGCATGATATTTCATCTTGTACTGTGGTGCTAGCAATTGATCCAGGGACTAGCACAATAACACAGGGGTTCTTACCTTTATTAAAAGGTGGGAGCGCTACATTACGCAAGTATTTTGCTCGAACTATTTGTTGCCATAAACCATTATGTGTTTCAAGCTTCCACCACCATCTGCAGAGTAGGCTAATATTCTGCCTCCTCTGGTTTTTCACCCCCAAACCACCTTTCCTTTTCGATCTACACACCCGAGACCATCTAACCATAAGATATTTATTTTTCCCCTGTTCCCGGACCAAAATAATTTTCTACGATGTTTTTCAAGTTTCTCAATAAGCCCTTTGCTGAATAAGAACATCGACATATAGTAATAGGGAATACCCGACAAGCTGGAATCCAGAAGGGTTAGTCTCCCCCCGGAAGAAGCAGCATCACCAATCCAGGAATCAAGTTTCTTAATGAATTTTGCATCAACAAAGTCCCAATCCACAGCTTTAAGGTTAGAAAGGACACAGGAACCCCCAGGTATTTCAAAGGAAGCTGACCAACCTGGCAATTGAAAAGATCCGAATAAAACCTCGCAACATCATTGTCACCCCCAATAAGGAAGATTTCGCTCTTATCGAAGTTGATCTTAAGCCCCGACATGAGTTCAAACATATACAACAAAAGTTTAAGATTAATTGCACGATCCACATCATGGGAAATACAAAAAACCGTATCATCAGCATATTGCAAAATAGCTACTCCCTCGTCAACCAGATCATGTGCCAATCCAGAAAAAAGCCCATTGTGTTGTGCTTGCAACACCATTTTTGTTAAAACCTCCCCAGCCAACTTAAAAAGGATAGGAGACAAGGGGCACCCTGCCTGACCCCTTTGGCACTTTGGAAATATTGCCCAACCACATTGTTTAGCTTAACACTAAAAGTCCCATTGTGTAACACTTTACCAATCCAAGAACACCAAAGGTTATTAAAACCTCTCAACTTAAGGCATTCAAGTAAAAAGTCCCAATTGACTTTATCATACGCCTTCTCAAAGTCTATCTTCAAGACAATCCCCGTTTGTTTTTAACATGGACATGATGCATCACCTCATGCAAAGATAAAACCCCATCCATGATATTTCTATTTTTAATAAAAGCATTTTGTTGCACACTAATCAACTTGTCAGTAAAAGGCTCCAACCTAACAGAAAGTGTTTTGGTGATCAACTTATAAATGCATCTCAACAGACAAATGGGTCTAAATTGTTGGATCCTATTGGCATCAGATGTTTTTGGTAAAAGAGTGATGATACCATAGTTAAGACGTTGAACATCAAGGGAACCATCATAGAAGTGGGTAAAAAGATTCATAATATATATCACTCTTAACCACCTCCCAACAATGTTGATAAAACTCCGAAGGAATGTTGTCAGGTCCAGGGGCGCTGTTAGTTTCCATGAGAAAGAGAGCATGCTTTACCTCACTCTCTGTAAAAGGTCTAGTCAACTTAATGTTATCCTCTTCCGAAAGTGTTTCATGGTCAGCCCATAATGAAGGAGACATCCCAAACAAATTACCAGGAGCCGGACCAAACAAATGTTTGTAATAATCCGTGGCAAGCTTTAACAGGTTATCAGTTCCCTCAACAACTACCCCATTGTCCTCAAGCGAATGCACATAATTTTTTCTTTCCTCCCATTGCCTATTCTGTGAAAATATGCCGTGTTAAGGTCACCTTGAAGCAACCACCGAGCATGCACCCTTTGATGCCAGTAATTTTCCTCCTCAGCATCCATATTAAAAAACTCCACCTGAATAAAGGTTTTACGGGTAAAAGCATCAGGAGATAGATGCTCCTCCTCCTTCAAGGTTTCCAAATTTTCCAACTCAACTTTGAGTTCAGATTTCTTTTTTTAAATTTCCAAACAGATTAGAGCCCCAGCCCTTGAAATATTTTTTTAATTCTTTTTAACTTGATATTCAACACATCGATAGGATCCCTCGAGTTCACAGGTTCCCCTAGATTTCTGCCACCTTTGGCAAGAAATCGTCATTGCGCAACCAAGAAGTGTCAAATTTAAACTATCTTCTCAAAACAGTTTTAGGGGCACCACCATGTTCCAACAGCAAGATATTATGATCAGAGCGATCTCTAACGACTTTTCTAAGAGTTACTAAAGGAAAAATAGCTTCCCAGTCAGGAGACATTAGAACTCGGTCCAATTTTTCTAGCGTAGGGTTCCTCTATTGGTTCGACCACGTTATTTGCCACCGGTCATATAGACCTCACGTAACCCCAGCGAACGAATAATAGAATTGAACACACTGGACGAATGAGGCAAAATCACAGGTTTATTCTTTTCCGAGGCGAATCTCAAAATATTAAAGTCTCCCCCAACAATATACGGACAGTCCATCGAATTGCAAAAGGACGACAATTCCGCAAGGAAGGTTTCTTTTAGGTTTGTATGAGCAGGACCATAAACCACCATCACAGCCCAACGGCATTTTTTCATTTTATCCCACAAATTCATGCAAATCATAAACTCACCAAGTTTGATTGTTTGAACCTCAAGGGTTTCATATTTGGCACCGCAAAGAATACCACCAGATTTCCCAACCGAGGGAATCCACTTCCAAATTTTTTTATTATCAGGGTCTAACTTGCGAAAGAAACTACTGTCATAAGATTTTTTTCATCGTCTCTTGCAAACCAATAAAATCAATGTTACAGTCTTTCATCACATCCAAAATACAGGTAGCCATCCCTTTCTTCCCCAGCCCCCTAAAATTCCAAAAGGCCGATGTCATTTTAAACGATTAGGGATTTTCTTACACCTGACAGGCCTACTAGGAGACAGAGTAGACGTGCCAGCCTTTTTTTGACTCCTTGTCATAGATTTACTAATTACCACATTTTGTCTACCACCAGGTTTTCTTTGTTTTTTAGATTTGACAATAGTAAAGGATTTATCCACCTCTTCCTCATCCAACCAAGTAAGACAAACAGGTGTCCTGGATCCACTATCATGCACAGCAACCAAAGGTATTGAGCTAATAGAAATATTCTTATCAACCAAATTATTTCTAGCATTTTCCATTTCACGCAACCGATAAATACTTTCAAAATTATCCGAAGGAATATCAATACCCATCAATGAAGCCCTACTCATAATCTCAAGATTAGACAAAACAGAAAAAGTATTGTGTGCTGGAATTCGTTACCTTCCGGATTTCTCTTCCTCGAAGCTTCCTCAGCGTGGTGAAGGACCTTGTGCATTTTATCCCGAGTAGCCCAGCCGAAGTCAACAGCTACATTCTCCTTCTGCACAGCTGGGACCTCATCATCATGATGCTCGCTTTCCGAAGGAGGAGACTGGACATAATAAGGTTGCCTTTCATCCATCACAGGAGGGGATTCCACTTCCATTTCTTCCACCACAAGATTATCATGACAATCATTCCCAGCAACCACAGAGGCATAGCTAACCACAACGCAGTTTTTGTTTCTCACAGAAGCATCAGGAGAAACATTTTATTTATCAATAGTTGGAGTAATAGGAGCATTAACATCCAAAAGCACATTTGGAAACTTCTCAACCAAAGGAGAACAGACTTGGGACACTCCAATAATATCATCAGGTGCCATCATACACTTGTCACTCATAGAATTCACAGTATTACTGTTTTGTCCCCTATTTTCTCTAGCAATCTCGTCAATAAGCAACTCATTGTGATCATCATCACTCTCTTCCTCGGAAACATGCTCAGAAACAGGGTGCAAAGCATGAGAAATAGTCCTTTCCATCTCAGGCCTGACAGAAGGCATCACAGTACGTTCAGTTTGACCCCCAGGAGATGCAGCTGAAGCAGCAGAAAAGTTATCAGTTCTAGCACGTTTTGGAGAAGACTGAGACTCATTATTACCCAGAGGAACAATTAGTTTAGTAGCAGGAGGCCCTTGCACCACAATAGACTCAATCTCATAGGAAAAATCATTGAAACAATCACCTAGAACACCCTCAGCCACCGCAGGTAATTGTGCAATATCCCTACACCCGAGAAGCACCCTACAGAACTCAGGTTTGTGAATTGTGGCTTGATCCACCTCCAGAGTAACTCCCACCAGGGAACCAACATAGGCCACATGAGCATCACAATGCTTCTCAATAGGGATATTACGAATTCTAACCCAGGCTTTATGCAACAGGCCCTTAGCTCCCACCGAGGCAGATCACGGAGACAAGCTAATCACAGTGTTGCTAAACCTCATATCCATGCGTCTACCAATGTAACAAGCACGCTCCACCTCCTTAGGATTAGGAAAACGCATAAGGAACTGATTAGCGTTAATAGACCTCGCAGTGCATCTCCAACTAGACTTAAGGTACTCATTAAACTCTTGTTCAAGCTCTCTCGCAGTAGGATTTCCTTCCACAACCGTAATCACTAGGCTAGACACCCTTTCCTTGACTTGTTTTGCAGAGGAGGAATCAGGAAAATAAAAGAAGCCCTGGCCTGGCGACTTGAAAGCACACATCGCAATGATGCACTCCCATGGGAGGATCGCTTGGCAGATCTGCGAGATATGCCCCAATTTGTTGCTTCTCTCGCACCAGATAGTGGGGCAGCGAGCGGTAGGGTGTCCGTTACCATTGCAATGAAGACACGGTGAGAAAGTGTTTGATGCAGATGCAGGCGGTTTAGGAGCAGCATGGCCCGATGAGGAAGATCCGTGGGCTCCGCCATGCCCTCCTCCGTCCCCTTGCTTGTTCATGGTAGATCCACCTTGCTCGCGCGCTGCAGCCGCCTCCCATCTGTCAGATCCGGAGGATGAGTGATTCCCTCCGGATCCCATGGAAGGGGAGCGCTGCCACACGTTGTTGCACGCCGCCTGCTGAGGAGCGTTGTTCCCAGCACCGCGCCCCCGCCTCCGATGTTGCTGTTGCTGCCGCCGCGCCTCCCTCCGAACTTCCCTCCACCAACCCCCATCGCCGTCGACGGGAGAGCAAAGGGTGCGCGAGTAGGTCGCAGCGGTGAGGAGACCACCTGCCCGAACGATCTACTGTCTCCTCCAACCTTTCCCCGCCACCACTGATACGATTCGGAAGAAGGAGAAGACACGGGAGTGGAAACCCTAGATCTCGACCAAAAATGGGAGAGGAGCTGGTCGAGATCGGTGCTGGCCGGCTTATAAGGTGCGCCGCCAGTGGGCTGCTGGATCTATACTGTCGCGGACGGGCTAGTTGGGCCGGCGCAAATATGTGTCTCCGGAGCCGCCCCCAGCATACCGCGTTCGCCTGGCCGCGGCGAGACCCGGCGAAAAGTCGCCGTCGACGTGTCGATAGGTGGTTCGACCACGGTGGCGTGGGCCGCGTCCCACCTCGCCCTTACACGAGCCTGATGTACCAGAAACGTGACATCAATGCCTACCTCCACCACCTCGTCCCCCCGCAGGCACCTGGCATCCACGACGAGTCCTCCGGCGTCGAACAGGACGAGCCGGGCCGCCTCTCCGACCGCAGCAGGATGGTGCCGGAGTGGGTCGAGGTCATGGCGCTAGGATCGATCGTCAGATGGAAGGACGCCGACCACCGTGTATCGCACAAATGAGAGAGAGCGGAACGTGCGGTGCACGCCATCCTGCTTAATCGGAAGACTACGATCTTCCTCGGCTCCCAGCGAAACGACCACGCACGGGGCCCGCGATCCCCGAGCGAATCCGTTTTTACTACCTACTCCCTCTGTTCCATATTAGATGACTCCCCACGTAGATGTATCTAGACATATTTTCGTACTAGATACATCTATTCGAGAGTCATCTAATATGGAACGGAGGGAGTAGCTTATTTACCGGGAAATCCTTCACATGCGAACGCACACCCTACGCGCTAAGTATTAGGGCATGTACATTAATGGTTCTCTCTTAAAAATGACAAGATATTTGCTTAGTTGACGGGAGATAAACAGAAAAAAGACGTTTGCCTTCTCTAGCTATGAGATCACCTCTTAGCATAATTGTCTCACCACATATTTAGGATATCTGATTGCTAATGATAGGACTAGAAAAATAGCTACCGTACAACATGTTTTTTTTTTGGAAAACGCTTCAAAGCCTTCGGAGGGAACGGTGCGTCGCATCCTCCTCCTTCTCAGCGTACCACGCGTCCCCTTCCCACGGAGTAAAACAACCGAGCTGGGACCCACCCATGTGCGCACGTCCTTCTCTTTCCTTCCCATCCATTCATTTCTCCGTGCCGCTGACTATAGCGCCGCCGCCTCCTATGTGGTGTCGTCCATGGCTTCCTGGACCTGGCTCCGCGACCCCAGCCCCCCATCCACGGAATAACAACATCGAGCTCTCTACAGCGCCGCCGCCTTCCCGTAGTGTCGTACATGGCTCCCCTCGACCCGGCTCTACGCTACCTAGGCACACTGGCGAGCCACTACCACTGTATCTCGACCTCCCTCCTCTTTTTCCTCGTTGTCGGCACACCCTCTACCGCGTTCAAGTCTCCTCCCTATCACGCTACCACGGCGCGGACGCACCCTGCCTCGGTGTTACATGCTGCCGCAATGGCACAATTTTTTTTGCTGCAATTATCTTTTTTATTTGCTATAGTGGTATAAATTATTTGCTAAAAATATCTCCGGTGAGGTTTCTGGCGAAGTCAGTTTTTGCTATAATAGAAGAATTTTTCTGCTATAATTGTTTTTCGACTTTGCTATAATAGTACATTTTTTTTTCTAAAATGTCTCCGGCAATGTCTCCGGCGAAGTCAAATTTTTGTTGCAATAGCGCAATTATTTTTGCTGCAATTACTTTTTGTTTTTGCTATATTAGTACAAAATATTTGCGGAGAGCCCACATTTTTATTTGTTATTTTTTTGTCCACTTTTTGCTCACTGCAGCAAAAGCGGGAGTTGTGCAGAAAAAACGAGAGTTGTGCAGCAAAATCGGAAATTGCGCAGCAAAAACGTGTTTTGAGGCCTTTTTAGGAGACACGTGTCAGTTAGGGGAGGAGGAGGATTAGTTTTTCCTCCCCGAAGGACGAGGACGCTCAGCAGAGGCCTTTTTTTTCTTTGCCATATCTACATCACGTAGCGGAGTTAAGATAAAACAGCATTATCGACCACTGTACATACCTTTAGAGAAATACGTGTCACATCTTAATGGGTCCCAACCGTAAACCTACCCCCTGAGTTTCCTGGAGGCCTACCTCTGAAATCCCCATCTGATTCCGTAAGCTTATCACGTGTGCTTTTTCTGTGGATCCGTGTTAGGCAAGTTGGTTCCTTTATTTTCTCTACCCTTCCGGTGAAGTTTTGCATGATGCGCATTCCATGTGACGATTTTCTGTTTGTCCACAAAGACCAAGCTGAGCGCTATTTGCCCGGCCAGTGTGGATTTTGTTTGCACTAACGTTTCATTTGTGCTTTCCTAGTTTATTTGTAGTGATAGGAGTTGATTTTTTTTCTTTGTCTTTGTAGGCCTTAGGGCATCTCCAGCAGTTGCGCCCCCCAGGGTTCAAAACGCCGCCGCTTTGGGGCCGCCGTGGCGCCAAACGGCGCTAATCTGGAACCTGGGGGGTAGGCTTCCCAGTCGCTCCCCGAGCCACAGTTTCGGCCCCAAAAAAACTCGATTCGAAACTAGGCGCATTTTATTGATTTCAGACAAAGTTCGTACAATTTCGACGCAAATTTAAACTAAAACGTAAATTTAAACTAAAACTAAACTACTGAAGCCCCAGGCGCAGCGATGGCCTGGCTGTAGTCGACGACGTCGTCGTCGTCGTCGGGGCCGCCGCCGTCGCGCCTGTTCCCTGTCCGGGGTCGCCGCAGCTGGAGTCGCCCCACCTGCTCATCGCGAGGGCCCGCTGGTACTCGGCCTCCTCGTCGGAGTCGGGGTCGAGGACGACGTAGGCGACGTCCTTCATCGGCGGCGGGGGAGGGACGTGTTGGCGGCAGCCTCCTGGTCGCGAGCCGCCTTGCGCTGCTCGGCCTTAGCGAGCAGGCGGCGCTGGAGCTCAAGCTCCTCGGCGGTGCTCTCCCGCAGGCTCCAGTCCGCGGGACGTCGTCGGCGACGGGCTGGAGCGTGTTGCGGGACAGCTCCTCCGCGGCCTTCAGTCAGGCCACTCCTCGTCGTCGTCGCCCTCGGTTGCCTCCGTCTTCGGACGGACCGCGCGCTCGAAGCCGGCGTCCTTTCGCTGGCGTGGCTCGCCAATACGCAGGGCGTCGCCACTGCGCCTGCAGACATGCGCGCCGGAGTTCAGAATAGGGGGGTGAGAGAGAGAGAGAGAGTGGGTGCCGGAGGAGCTCGAGGTGGCCGACGACGAGCCGCCGCCCATCCGCCGCGTATCCCACGCGGAGTTCTGCCGGGGCGGCATCTCCAGTCGCGGCGCGTTGCCGCCGTGGATGTAGTCCTGCACCCGTGTCCATTGGAGCGGCCCTCGACGGGGCCGTTGTCGCCCAAGGAGGCGAGCACCCTGTCGCGGCGTCGCGTGAGTTTATCCCACTAGAACTCGTCGTGGCCGTCCGCCGGTAGGCCTTCGTCCGCCGCTAGGCATTCGCGCGCCTCGGAGATGGCCCGCCGGAACTCCGCGTCCGTTGACGGGAGCGGAGGCACGGCCACCCCGCCCGTGCTGAGGGCCCAGCGCGGCTGCCCGCCGCCAGAGCTCGGGAGGCGCATGTCCGGCGGGCACGGGTAGCCCACGCGGTACAGCGTCATCGCCTCGCTCCGGCGAAGGTGGCGGCGGATCCAGCCGTTCGCGGCGGCGGCGCTGTCGTAGTTCGCCATTTTTCGTGGAGGAAGGAGAGCACGGGGAGAGAGGAGAGCGCCGAGGAAGGAGAGAACAGCGAGGTGGAAGAATGGGGAGGGACGGCGAGCGGCGGGGCCTTTTGTAGCCTGCCGGGCATTTACTGCGCGCGCGTCCCCTCGCTGCCGCCCGCCACGCCATTACGCCAGCAGCCTTTGAACGGGCGCATGCACTGGGCGGCCGCCACGCCATAAACGCCGGCAGCATTTGACCAACGCGGGCGCCGAGAAGATGATCACGGGGGGTTCTGTTCCCGCGTTTATTCGGCGCGTCACTGACAGAGCTGGCCCGCGTGTGCTGCCGCGCAGTTTCGCCCCCTATTTGGGTTTCTGGGGGGGCGACTGGTGAGGAAACGGCGCTATTCGCCGCTTCCTGCGCTAAAAAGGCCGCCTGGGGGGCTCTTGGGGGGGGGGGGCTGGAAATGCCCTTACTTTTCTAGTACATATCCGATTTGCAAGGTGCTTTTCTTTTCAACTTTGTGTGGGCCCTTGTGAGATTGGCATTGAGATTTCTCCAATTGCGGCTGTGAGATTGCATAAACAAAATTGTAAAGTATATTTAAAAAGAACTTTACGGATACGTAGACTACACATTTTGCACGAGAATTTTTTGTGAGCTTTTTCAAACATTTTTTTCTTTCTTTTGAGTGGTTAACAATAAAGGGCTGAATGCACCCACAGGCCATATACCCAAACTCGTGTGCAGCGTCTTGGAGGATGGGCTTCATGGACCATATTGTTTAAAAAACTTTAAAAAATGATATATCTAAGTTTCAGAAAATTCGAAAAGAGAAAACTTAGATGTACGACAATGACAAATTCTATGGTGTGTAAACATTAATGCTGAATATTGTGTATTTTGAGGTGTGTAAAAATGACTAATTTCTGGATCCGAGTTGGTGAGTACTCCCTTCGTATCAAAATGTAAGATGTTTTAGCTTTTTCTAAACAACATATACCTAGACATATGTATATTCATGTGTAGTTTGCATTAAAATATGTCTACGTACGTTTCGTCTAGAAAATGCTAAACCATCTTACATTTCGATACAGAGAGTAGTACCGAAATTGATATCTTTTTTAGATTTGTCAGGATTTGACAGTTTTATTTAGGTGGAAATACATACTATTTTGGGTTGAAAATCATTGTCAACATCTAGGATTTTCTTTTGATTTTTTTTAAACTTTAAAACATTGATTGTTTATTTATTTTCAAGACAAAAGCTCCATGGAGAACGGGCTCCAAAGCGAAATTTCACTCCTGGACCTCGCTACTGCCTTTCACACCACTACTACTCGAGTGCAGCGAGACCCTGTCGGCTGTGTCAATGATCTTCTGAAGTGATCCAACAAATTCAAGTCAACTGAAGCCAAAAGATGCCATTGAATATAAGAACGTAAAGGCGCACATGCACGATGCATCCTCTCGTTCATAACCACAGCAAACAAACGGAAGTTGGCTACTTCTTGTTGAATATATTAGCAATTTAGCACATGATTTAATTCGAAATAGCAGTAGATGAATTGCGACAGTAACAAATACAGTAATTATGCAAACGTCTAGATCTAGCACAGTAGACAGATTGATACAATCTATTGCAAGTACTAGACATACGAATTGCAGTAACATCTCATACAGATGAAAGAGAGATACGTACGATGGAGCGGTAGCGGCACCGCCGTTGTTGTTGTCCCCAGTGTCGGCCATGTCGTTGATGAAGAGGTTGCCGAGGTCGGGGAAGAAGTCGTCGTCGGGGAAGTCGTCGCCGTCAGCAGTCGCGCGAGTGCGCTCCCCAAAAACCTGATCGCCCCTCTCCCGTACAGGATCACAAGAGGCGGGGTTCCGGAGGCCTGCTGTCCCTTCTCGCGGTGCACGCCGGAAGGAGGGATGGAGAAGACTTGATTGGCGGCGCAGTGCTTTGGAACGGTGGTGCGAAACCATAAGACGAAGTGGCGGCTAGGGTTTACCGTATGCGCGTATTTATATGCGGGCTGGGAGAGACGTGGGCGTAACCCCACGTCTGAGTCGGTCCACGATCCAGAAAGGAAACGGAAACGGTTTTGGAATTAACGCGTCCGTTAATTACCAAATTAATGACTCATTAAGTTTTCCCAATCGACAAAATAAACGCTCTCGGCTCGGCTCATTCCCGCAACCCGCGGCGCGTCGTGACGTGTCGTGACGAGGCGAGGCGTGGCGAGGCGGGCGGCGGAGGAGGAGGAGCGCGCGTGTGGCACACCTCTCCTCTTGCCTTACCTACTCATACATGAGCTAGAATGGCTCACCTTATAAGGTGCTCCCACTCTCTCCAAACTAGCAATGTGGGACTAAACTTTAGTCCCACTCACTCCACTTATTATTCATGAATGGGCCATGACAATTTCAGGATTTTAGTGGGCTTAGTGGGCTAGACATGTGAGCCCATATACATAGCCCATACAAAATTCCAACAATCCCCCACAAAGTGTCATTAGCACATTTCATAAACTCTGTTCCAAAACATTGTTTATATACCGGTGTTAGTGGAGACTGTTAAGTTGAACTTCCACTTAGAACATCATGCTACACTAGTTCACAACTTGAATAGTGGACTATGCCTTGAACTACAAGTTTGCTGTGATACCAGTTTTACACAACGTCTGAACCGATACTAGGCTGCCGCAAGGCTTCCCCGCGGTTTGGAGCGTATGCGTCATACTCCGAAGGCCTTTCATGAGTTTATTAGAGAGCACCCGATTCTCATAGACTGCGACGTTTAACAGTCAGACTCATATAGGTGAGTTCCTCAGGAGATGTTCTGTAGGACACATCTCTGCTTATATAAATAAGCCACTTGGAACACATTAAGACAAATGTCAACCTACCGTACAGATCAGGAGAGTATTGCATCTTTTATGGAGTGGAATAAAATATAAGGATACTCTCCTCTCAGCCGACCAACAGCTTGTCTCCCACTTCTAATTCACGGGATCTCCGATCACATAGAGTGGGTTACCACTGTGGGCAACTCATAACGTGGGTCTCAAACCCATCTCCCTCGATGCATTCTCTATCACATTCCGTGATAAACCCTTTGTGAAGGGATCTGCCAAGTTCATAGACGTTTGGATATAATCCAACGTAATAACTCCGGAGTTCTTCAATTTCCTGACAGATTTTAATCTCCTCTTCACATGTCTTGATGACTTTGCATTATCCTTAGAACTGTTCACTTTGACGATCACAGTTTGATTATCACAGTTCATTAGGATTGCGGGTATTGGTTTTTCAACCATAGGCAAGTCCATCAAGAGCTCACGAAGCCACTCTGCCTCAACAGTGGCTGTGTCTAATGCTGCGAGTTCTGCTTCCATAGTTGACCTCGTTAAGATGGTCTGCTTGCAAGACTTCCAGGAAACAGCGCCACCACCAAGTGTAAAAACATAACCACTAGTGGCCTTAAGCTCATCAGCATCAGATATCCAATTAGAATCACTATATCCTTCCAGAACCCTCGGGTTTCCGGTATAGTGAATTCCATAGCTCGCAGTGCCTTTTAAATAGCGCATAACTCTCTCAAGCGCACGCCAATGATCATCTCCCGGATTGGAAACAAACCGGCTCAATTTGCTCACAGCAAAAGAGATGTCAGGCCTCGTGGCACTCGCCAAATACATAAGCGAGCCTATAATCTGAGAATATCTCAGTTGATCTCTAGTAATCCGTTGATTCTTTCGAAGCAACAAACTAGCATCATATGGAGTTGAAGAAGGCTTGCAGTCACTATACCCAAAGCGACTCAAGACCTTTTCCACATAGTGAGATTGAAGCAGTGTGATCCCACCATTAACATCTCTCAACAGCTTGATGTTCAAGATAACATCAGCTACTCCTAGATCCTTCATCTCAAAACAGCGAGATAAGAAATCCTTAACTTCCTTGATTAAATCAAGATTGGTTCCAAAGATCAATATGTCATCAACGTATAGACATAGAATAACTCCCTCGCCCCCACCATGGCGATAGTACACACACTTATCAGCTTCGTTTACAACAAAGCCTTCAGCAGTCAAAGTCCTTTCAAACTTCTCGTGCCATTGCTTAGGTGCTTGCTTGAGGCCGTATAATGACTTCAACAACTTACACACCTTGCCTTCCTGACCGGGTACTACGAAACCATCTGGCTGATCCATGTAAATTTCCTCGTCCAACTCTCCATTAAGGAAAGCCGTCTTAACGTCCATTTGATGAACGAGAAGACCGTGTGAGGCAGCCAGAGATAGTAGCACACGAATAGTGGTCAGTCTAGCCACAGGTGAGTAAGTATCAAAGAAGTCTTCACCTTCTTTCTGGGTATAACCCTTGGCCACAAGCCTTGCCTTGTACTTTTCAATTGTACCATCAGGCCTAAGCTTTTTCTTGAACACCCACTTACATCCTACAGGTTTACACCCATAAGGACGATCAGTGATTTCCCAAGTTCCGTTAGCCAAGATGGAATCCATCTCGCAACGGACAGCCTCCTTCCAGTAGTCAGCATCAAGAGATGCATAAGCTTCTGAAATAGTCCTGGGTGTGTCATCCACGAGATACACAATGAAATCATTACCAAAGGACTTTGCAGTCCTCTGTCTCTTGCTCCTTACAGGAACTTCATTGTCATCCTCCTCGGGATTCTCAACGTGTTCTATCGGAATGGTGGATTCAGGAATCTCAGCTAATTCCTGACTAGATGAAACAGGTTTCTCCTGATTTGATGAGCTAGACATATCCTTCATAGGAAATATGTTCTCAAAGAAAGTCGCATCATTCGACTCCATAATCGTACCAACATGCATGTCGGATACCTCAGATTTTACTACCAAGAATCTATAACCAATGCTATTAAAAGCATAGCCCAGAAGAACACAATCTACGGTTTTTGGTCCAAGCTTGCGCTTCTTGGGAATTGGTATATTGACTTTCGCCAAACAACCCCAAGTACGTAGGTAGGAGAGTTTTAACCTTTTCCTTTCCCATTCCTCAAATGGAGTAATGGTTTTATTCTTTGTGGGAACTCGGTTTAGGACATGACATGCAGTCATTAGCGCCTCCCCCCACCATGCCTTGGAGAGACCCGAAGTGTCTAACATGGCGTTAACCAAATCAGACAACGTTCGGTTCTTTCTTTCAGCCACTCCATTTGACTGAGGTGAGTAGGGAGGCGTCCTCTCATGAATAATACCGTGTTCAGCACAAAAAGAATTAAACTCGTTGGAAAAATACTCTCCACCACGATCAGACCTAAGCCGTTTAATTTTACGATCAAGTTGGTTCTCTGCTTCGGCCTTATAGTTCTTGAAATAAGTTAAAGCTTCATCTTTAGATTTCAGAAGATACACATAACAATATCTAGTGGAGTCATCAATAAGTGTCATGAAGTATTTCTTTCCACCTTTGGTCAATACGCCATTCATCTCACAAAGATCAGAATGTATAAGTTCTAGTGGTGCCAAGTCTCTCGCCTCCGCGGTCTTGTGAGACTTGCGAGGTTGTTTAGCTTGAACACACACTTGACATTTGGAACCTTTAATAGTACTGAATTTCGGAATTAAACTCATATTTGCTAACCGCGTCATGCAACCAAAATTAATATGACAAAGTCGCGAATGCCAAACATCACAATCATTATCGTGGCAAACATTATTAATAACTTTGGTGCAAATATCTGACAAGGATAAGCGGAACAAGCCTCCGCACTCATAGCCTTTACCAATAAATTGTCCATACTTGGAAATTACAACTTTATTAGACTCGAAAACCAACTTAAAACCATCTCGACATAAACGTGAGCCGCTGACGAGATTTTTATTGATGGAGGGCACATGATGAACGTTCTTCAGTCGCACGATCTTCCCCGAAGTAAACTTCAGATCGACCGTACCAACACCACGAACAGTAGCATGTGACCCGTTCCCCATCAGCACGGGGGAAGTCCCTGTGACCTGATAAGAAGAGAACATAGAAGCATCAGCACAAACATGTACATTGGCACCTGTGTCAATTAACCATTCAGGTGAATGACAAACTGAAAGAATAGTGGGAACTATACCGTACCCAGAGTCCTTCATCTCAGTGTCAGCCATGACAACATTGGCGGTCTTGCCGCTGTTCTCCTGCTGCTGCAGCTCATAACGCTTAGGGCACTTTGGAGCCCAATGGGTCAGTTCACCGCAAACGTGACATGATCCCTTTCTCTTCTTGAAGTTGGTAGAGTGCGACGGCTTAAACTTGCCATCGGGCTTGCCTTTACCCTCGGATTTCTTCTTGATATATTTAGGCTTGTTGGGCGGGTAATGTTTCTTCTGTACCACATGAGCAGAAGAACCTACCTCAGCAACCCGAGCACGTGTATCCTTTGCTCTCGCCTTCTCTTCCACATCAAGAGATCCGATGAGGTCCATTACGGAAAACTCCTGTCTCTTGTGTTTTAGAGAAGTAGCAAAGGTGCTCCATGAAGATGGAAGCTTGGCAATAATGCCTCCGGCCACAAACTTGTCCGGTAACATACACTTAAAGTGCTCAAGTTCTTTAGCGAGTGACTGTATCTCGTGAGCCTGTTGAACAACAGAGCGCTCATCAGTCATCCTGTAGTCATAGAATTGCTCCATGACATACAGCTCGCTGCCAGCATCCGAGGCCCCAAATTTGGCCTCGAGTGCAGCCCACATATCCTTGCCGTTATCAAACGACATATACGGATCCACGATGGAATCATCGATAATACCGAGGAGGGCACTTTTAAACATAGTGTCCATATCCTCAAAGGCCTCCAGCTGTGCTGGATTGAGATCGCCCTCAGGCTTGCCCTTGGTGGCCGCATAGCAGCGCAAGGTTTGAAACCATAGCACTGCTCTCGTGCGCCACCTCTTAAAGTCCACGCCCTTGAAAGGGACTGGCCTTGTCGCCGCAATGACAGACGGCGCAGGTGCAAGAAATTGCCTATAATCAGGTTTTTGGAGTGTTGAATATATTAGCAATTTAGCACATGATTTAATTCGAAATAGCAGTAGATGAATTGCGACAGTAGCAAATACAGTAATTATGCAAACGTCTAGATCTAGCACAGTAGACAGATTGATACAATCTATTGCAAGTACTAGACATACGAATTGCAGTAACATCTCATACAGATGAAAGAGAGATACGTACGATGGAGCGGTAGCGGCACCGCCGTTGTTGTTGTCCCCAGTGTCGGCCATGTCGTTGATGAAGAGGTTGCCGAGGTCGGGGAAGAAGTCGTCGTCGGGGAAGTCGTCGCCGTCAGCAGTCGCGCGAGTGCGCTCCCCAAAAACCTGATCGCCCCTCTCCCGTACAGGATCACAAGAGGCGGGGTTCCGGAGGCCTGCTGTCCCTTCTCGCGGTGCACGCCGGAAGGAGGGATGGAGAAGACTTGATTGGCGGCGCAGTGCTTTGGAACGGTGGTGCGAAACCATAAGACGAAGTGGCGGCTAGGGTTTACCGTATGCGCGTATTTATATGCGGGCTGGGAGAGACGTGGGCGTAACCCCACGTCTGAGTCGGTCCACGATCCAGAAAGGAAACGGAAACGGTTTTGGAATTAACGCGTCCGTTAATTACCAAATTAATGACTCATTAAGTTTTCCCAATCGACAAAATAAACGCTCTCGGCTCGGCTCATTCCCGCAACCCGCGGCGCGTCGTGACGTGTCGTGGCGAGGCGGGCGGCGGAGGAGGAGGAGCGCGCGTGTGGCACACCTCTCCTCTTGCCTTACCTACTCATACATGAGCTAGAATGGCTCACCTTATAAGGTGCTCCCACTCTCTCCAAACTAGCAATGTGGGACTAAACTTTAGTCCCACTCACTCCACTTATTATTCATGAATGGGCCATGACAATTTCAGGATTTTAGTGGGCTTAGTGGGCTAGACATGTGAGCCCATATACATAGCCCATACAAAATTCCAACACTTCTCTTGCATGTTTGATTTCAGAAACCTCGAGATATACGTAAAAAACAGAAGTAGTACCCCAAACAATGGATTGTATTCTTAAACTAAATCACATCTGTCTTATACGACATGGAAGTCACGGTACTCCACCTCCACATTTACCAAAACACTGAATACAGCCCTTTATTGTTACTGACAAAAGTATTAAAGAGTACACATGGAAAAGAAAGAAAAGCTAAAGTGAAAGTTGATAAATCTTGGGCTTGAGTTCTGGATCAGTTGCGTAAACAGGCTTACGGTGGTGCATTACCGTACCCTGATCCACCGCCTCCACCACTACCACTTCCACCGTTTGTACCATCACCTCGGCCACCACCATTACCGTTAGCATGTGCATTCCTGGTGTTGATCTGATAGTTTACACCAGAACTGGATCCAGAACCTGATCCACCACCAGACCCATGTCCACTGGATCCAGTGTTACCTCCCCCTTGTCCCCCGCCGCCACCACCACCACTACCGCCGGCGCCAACGGATCCATCGAAAAAATAATCCTTCGAAGTAGATCCGAAGCTCTTCCCGGATCCACGGCCATATCCACTTCCACCATTTGGTCCTCCACCACCACCTGCTCCTCCACCACTAGCAACTGCATGGGCAGCATAGTTCTCAGCAGATCCAGTACCACTCCCTGAACCCTTACCTGAGCCACTCACGTACCCGCCACCCTCCCCCCCTCCTTCACCGCTTCCATTAGCCTCGCCATGGCTTGGACTCGCACTGGCAAATCCAATGCCTACAAGGACAATCAGGCCAAGTGCTGCTAGTCTGCTTCTACCCATCCTAAATGTATCAATGAAGTAGCTTGATGCTGATCGAAATGTTTTGGTGGAAGACTGTTTCGATACCACTAGTGTTATTTATAGGCCGGAGGATGTGCACTATTTCTTTGCACTGGCCAGTAGTTTTCTTGACTTTGCAGACGAGATTGGAAATCTCTAGTCCGGCTTTAGGTCATTCTTTTCTTATTAAGCTTACCGGCGACCTTGCGGTATCGAGAATCTTGATTAGTTAGCTGTCTCTTGGCATCTTTTGAGTTACCCGAGGCAGGCCTTCATGCATCACGATCTACAAATGCATAGTACATGCATGGGCATCGGGCTTGCTTTGACTTGGGATCGCATATATATTCTCTTTTGGTAGTACATGCATTGTATATTTCGAGCCTTCTGGCCATATGTCAGCAGCGTCATGGCTAGATCTAATCTTTAGGCATCTCCACATACATGGTAGGGTAGCATAGGATTAATTAGTCAACCAATTCATTGGTTGAGAAGAGCAGCGAAAAAAATGTACTAGATCCGGTGCATGCATCGAAGATTGGGATCGTGCATCGTGATCGACAGATAATACATGGCCATTTGCCTTGCTTTGACTTTATATCGAAGGTTCTCAGTAGTACTTGAACTAGTACAGTACTATATAGTTTGAGCCTTATGGCCATCTGTCGGCAGCCTCGTGTCTAGATTTATTTTGAGTTTTCTCATGTCTAGATTTAATCTTTAGGTATCCCTCAATACTTCTAATTGACTTGGCTTAAAGACCTAGGGCACCACACGATGGGTCAATCAATTCATTGTTTGATTAGAGCAGCGAGAAGGAGATTGGGATCACCGACAATACTGAAAAACCACATCTATTCGCTGAAATTGTCTAAAAATAAAAACTTCTTTTGAATACAATATCATCGGTAGTGCTAGAGATTTTTATTTTATAAATCAGAGGTATTAAAAGTTTGACATTTGTGGAGGAATGTCTATATTTTAGGAGGGGTCTATGCTAGTGTCAACGAATGGTAACAGACAATACAGTACATCACAAGCCAACTGGATTCACAAGAGTGGCTCCCATGGTGAAGGACGCAACTGGTGTAGAAGGTCATCCCTCTTACTCTTTTGTTTACACAATTATGCTTTGACTGATATGATCAGGGGTAAAAATAGTGAAGAGAATTTGTTTGTATTAATTTGGGGCTGGGCACCCCGCTGCCAGCTCTTCTACCATTTGGATAAGCGGATGAAGCCACTAGTCCAGGGTGTGAAATTCAATCAACAAGTGAGATAAAGATTCTCTATTGACGTCCTCATGAGCAAAAACAAGAACATAAAGCAGGAATAATTTTGAAGGTTTTAAAGGTAACACATGAGAAATTTACTTTGGAATGATAGTTAAATACCACATGTAGGTAGGTATGGTGTACACAATGGGAAAACTTTGGTTTACGGGAATTTTGATGCACGAGTAGAGCACATACTCAGTACAGGTGGAGGCTAGCAAAAGACTGGGAGCGACAAATCAAGAGAGCATAAGAGCCATGCATAATCATGCATAGCGACATAAGCATCATTAATTAAAACATAAGCAGTATCACAAGTTCAAAAAATAAGTGGTCATGGAGGCTATTCGTGACTGGTTTGTAGTCATAAACATGGTGTGAGCATACGCCAAGTCAACTAAATAAAACATTCGAAAGAGAATACCATATATTGATGCTTTACTATTACAATAACAACTCATGAATCTTTCAATACATATTAAACAGTCTCAGATATTTGAGGCCTATTTATGCTACTTAATAACTACAAGGATTTAAAACTAAAATAACATTTAGCATGGCATGAAAAAGTTCTAGCCACAGTCTACACAAGCTTCTACTAGTACTGTTATAGATTCTACTTTATGCAACAGTTTTTCTTTCTCCCAACAAGCACCATACAAAACATGCTTTAACAAAAATACTCTTTATGATACAGCAAGCAAACATGAGAGTACTCAAATAATATTACTAAAACTAACAGCTCTAATAAGAGATTCATGCAAAACAGGAGTTAATTAAATGCAGCAGCCAAACAGAGACTAAGAATACAACGTATTCTCATGAAAAAGCGGAGCGTGTCACTCTCCAATAAAAGAATGCTGTGGTCCAACCAAGCTTACTATGGAATTAAAAACAAACTGAAAGCAAAAGCAAAAGCAAACTGAAAACAAAAAATAAAATACGCTCCAAGTAAAGCACATAAGATGCGACCGAAATAAAAATATAGTTTCACTAGAAGTGACCTGATAAGTTGTTGATGAAGAAGGGGGTGCCTTGGGCATCCCCAAGCTTAGACGCTTGAGTCTTCTTGGAATTTGCTGGAATGTACCACCAGGGAATACACAAGCTTAGGCTTTTCACTCGTCTTGATCACATCATATAATCCTCTTCTCTTGACGCTTGAAAACTTCTTCACATCAAAATTCTCATAATCTTCATTAGCAACGTTAGTGCAATTGAAATAATAAACTCACATGGTTCAGTTTCAAAACAAGACTAGCAATCAAAAACACATTAGCTACTGTCACAACTTATTTTAAAACTCTTTTTCTCAAAAGAACACCAAAAGAAAGAGATTAAGATGCAAATACGATAAATGGCAGAAATCTGTCAAAACAGAACAGCACGCAGAGATCGATTTTTTCGAAAATCTTATGTTGCTCAAATAAAAAGGTGGTCAGCTAAGGAAAGTTGTGCATATAACTCAGTATTAAGAAAGAAAAATCTCAGGTCATTTTGAATTTTTGTGAATTTTAACGGAATTAACAGTGGACATCAGAAATCTGTTTTCTGCACAGAAATCCGAAATATAGTGTCAACTTTCCACTAGAGGCTTTACTTGGCTCAACAAAAACACAAAAGAAAATATACGTCAGGGTTGCTACAGAAATAGAAAACACCCAGGTGCAAAGCACACCAAATAAAACAAATAAAAACAGGGAAATAAATCGGGTTGTCTCCCGGTAGCACTTTTCTTTAACGCCTTTCAGCTAGGCACATAAAGCCAGAAAATGCTCACGTAAGAAATATGAGTTAAGAAAAAGAGAGCATCAAGAGGCAAGTATAAAAACGAATTTAATTCTAACCCACTCAACAAATCATAGGAAGGTAAAACAAGAGCAACTTCAAAACTTTCAACAAAAAGAGAGGTGTTTTAGTAACATGAAAATTACTACAACCATATTTGCCTCTCTCGTAATAATTTCCAGTAGCATCATGAAAAAACTCAACAACATAATTATCACATAAAGCATGTTTGTCATGGTATGAAAGCACACAATTCATATCAAGCTCAAAAATAGTGGGATCAAGATTTAAAATCAGCTCCTCTTTTTTCCCACTTTTAGCAATAGAAAAATAAGATGATTGATCACTCAAAAAAGGTATAGGACACACAATAGAAAACCTATTATCGGTAGCATTATGATTTATAACATCAAGAAACATAGGAACATCATCAAGAGCATTATCATATAAATTTTCTAAACAAACTTACTCATTATCATGCATATCAATAGTTGGAATAAATAGAGGATTCTCATAGGATTTATCAAAGTAGAATGGATTATCATAAACAACAGTAGCAGTATCATTCTCAAAGTTTCATTCATAGTAGTATCAAGGTCACAAGTATAGCAAGTATCAACTTCATAAAAAAGGGATATTTCAAAAGAATCAATAGGATCATAACAATTATGAGTTAAAGAGTTACTATCATTGGGAGGTAGACATGGGTAGCTCCATTCTTCCTCCTCTTGATCATCACTCTGCTCCTCTTTTTCATCCAATGAGCTTCTAGTTTCAGCAATTTATTTTTCCATATGTTCCTGCAAGACATTAGTCTCTCCCTTTGTGGGAGATAAGCTATTAAGATAACCCATTATGTAGTAATTACAATCCTTGTAATTACCAAAGCAATATTCAAGTATAGCATAAATCTCATATTTATAAGGTGCATCATCAATAATTTCAAGAAAATAGGCAATTTCGAATGCACCCTTCCAAGCAATAAATTCTTCAATTTGTTCCACATCATATAATTCATAATTTCCCTTAACATAAGAAGATATGGTAACATTTCCCTTAATAAAGGGAGGTGTTTATACCTCCTACAGCAACAAGATTTATCAAAGCAATAAGTAACATTATAAGTAGAGCACAAGTTTTTAGCATAGTTTGCTCCCATAAGTGTATCCCTTTTTGTGATAAGTGGTGTTCCTTATAATGTTTTTGTTGTTCATCCGTGAACCCACATTGCCTAAAAGATCTAGTTTCAAAGACATCAAACATTGATAGCAAACATGATAAAGCAAAAAATAACAACTAAAATAAGAACTTTTTTTTGAATGCTTCACTTGAAAATACTTGAGTTCCTTTCTATGCTATAAAGTAAACTAATTTTTTTGTGTTTTTCAATATAGAAAATAAAAAGAAGACAAAAAAGAAAACAAGACAATAAAAAAAATAAAGAGATTGAGAGTGAGAGACTCCCCTTGCGAGAAGACTTCCTTCTCACCGGCAACAGCGCCAGAAAAAGGCCTTGATGGTGCAGATCTTGCACTCGTTGGGATACCCCAAGAGAGGGTGTGATGAGCACAGCCGTAGGAGTTTTCTCCTTAGTTAAGAACCAAGGTTATCAATCCAGTAGGAGAAGGAGGACCTCTGGAAGGTTGATGCCACTGACGGTGGTGCGGGCGCTTCACCGGTGTCAGCAACAACGTGGAACCTGCACACAACAAAACCAAAATACTTTTCCCCAACGGTACAGTGAGGTTGTCAATCTCACCGGTCTTGCTGAAAACAAAGATTAGACGTATAGTGTGGAAAACAGTTGAATGCTTGCAGAAAGGAGAGAGAGCAGCAAATTTTTGTGGTTTGTTTAACAGTGTGGAAAATGGACTAGGGTTCATAGGTTCACTAGTGGTGTCTCTCCATAAAAATAACATGCTGGGTGAACAAATTACAGCTGGGCAATTGACAAATAAAGGTTGCAGCGTAGTGCACAATATAACATGATGATTACTATGATATTTAGTGCGGGCATTACAACGAGACACCTAGACCGACATCCATCTGCATCTATGACTAATAATCCACCCTCAGGTTATCATCTGAACCCACTTAGGTATTAAGTTGCAAGCAACAGATAATTGTATTAAACAAAGTGTGTAATGTAAGCAATGATTATACACGTGGGTACTCTCACCGATGTTTTATCCCTAATGGCAACAACACATCCTCCCCCTTCACGTTTCTGTCACTCGAGCAAGGCAACAAGGAGGCATGAATCCACTATCAAGCATAAATACTCCCTCTTGGAGTCACTAGCAACTACTTGGCCAGAGCAACCACTAGCAACGGAAAGCTTGCAAGATCACAAATAACATATGCAATAAAGACTATAATCAACTTAGGCATAAGTTCAACATTCATCGGATCCCAGCAAACACAGCATATAGAATTACATAAGATCGATCTCAATCATGATAGCGAGCTCACGAGATCTAAACATGGAGGCATATGAGGAGGAGACAACCATCTAACTACTACTATGGACCCGTAGTCCAGGGATGAACTACTCAAGCATCACTCCGGAGGTAGGCATGGTGATGTAGAAGCCTACGGTGATGGTTTCCTCTCCGGCAGGGTGCCGGAAAACAGCTCCAGAACCCTCCTGATCTAGGGTTGACGGTGACGGCAGATGTGGAACTTTTTCGGGGATTTTGATCAGGTACTTAGAGTTTCCATCCGGGGGGCTTGAATAGGCGAAAGGGCAAAGGCGGTGGAGCTCCAGGGGCCCCACACCCATAGCTGGCGCGGCCGGGGGGACTCGCGCCAGCCCATGATGTGGGCCCCCTGTTGCCCCTCTTTGACTCCTCTTCGGTCTTCTGGATGCTTCCGGGGAAAATAGGACTTTCGGGGTTTGAATTTTCCAATTCCGAGAATATTTACAGAACAATTTTTCTGAAACTAAAAACAGCAGAAAACGGAAAACTGGTTGTATGTGGGGACCCCAGACTAGCAGTCCGAGACCTCCAGTATGCATACATTCACGATCCCGTGATCAGTTAGTCGTGAACAACATACTCGAGTTGGCATTGCAGATTACAACATCCACTACACGAATACACGGCTTACACAACTGGTCACTTGACTCAGTTGAAAACAACTGCCACGCAGGGCAGGAACACACACTAAAAACAGCGGAAGACTGCAAAACACACTCGTGGTAAACCCAAGTCACGCCTTGACTACCTACAGGCTACTGACTCGGAGACGTTCCTAGTTCGCATAGCCGTCAGCGACACCATCTTCTTCAGGTTCTCCGGGTTTCTGCTCAAAGTCTGGCTAAGACAATAGCCAGGGACGAAACCAATGTGAGTACGTTTCAATGTACTCCACAAGACACCCCAAATGAAAGCTAAACATGCAAGTATGCATATATATAGGTGGTAGGAAGGCTGTAGTTAAGGTTCAACTATCCATGATGAGTTTAAGACACATCACGGTTGCGCAGGTTTTAGTTGTTTTTGTTGAAGAAGATACTTCAAAAGATATTTTATTTCCCTTGTAGATATAGCATGTCCACAAGGTTTTGATAAAGCATTTTAAATAGAATAAAAGTTTCTCTTTGCAAAACTTCTTGGAAGATCACATCTTCAAGATCATCATTTATCCGGTACCTCAAAGGTACAATCATTCCCTTTCAACGTACCTCTCAGGTACAAGTTCCAAAACACTTTTCCAGCTTTTTGAAAACATTGACACAATGCTAGCTACATGGCCATTCAACTGTCCATATCCGAGGACGCGGCTATTCTGAATAGTTTTACTCTGCAGAGGTGTACACAATCCACAAGATCCACTACATCCGCCGTGAACAACCACGGACTGTCCGAGACAGTATGCAAACATCGGATAACTGGTCCTAACCATCCAGTATGTCAGTGCTAGTAAATGACTACCTCTTCAACTGGTTTTGTTCTCCCTGGCACCGAGTGAGTCAGCCGTATCGATCCGGTTTCCCCTGACAACACACCGCCATGGAAGGAGACCCAATTGCTGCAACCGGTAGTGAACTTAATCCCACACTGTGAATGTCTCGTTTCTCCCTCCCGGCGACAATTCGGTTCGGGGGACTCTAACCTCTATAGCACTTTGAGGTAGACACGGACTAACACCGACAAGCAATTAGCTAGACCCCGTTCCCATATTGGGGTAATGTGGCAGCACGACTTGGTTGTCCGGCGAATACTAGGTTATGTGTCATTTTTGGAAAACAAGTCGAAAACATTTCCTTCTTCACAAACCTCCCTCGGACAAGGTCCCACCTTTCCTCGGGGTTTTTCCAAGCTTTTGCTTTCCAAAAACATCAAGTTAAAATGTCCACAAGGGGACTTAAGTTGATTGAGTGATGATACTAATTAAAATGTCTAAAGGGCTTGGTAACACCAAGATTATATAGTGGATATAGCATATTAGATAAATAAAATAGATAGTGGTATAGTCCACTTAAAGGAATAGTTTTTGAATCAAACTTTTGTAAAACTTCAGAAGTAAAACATGCATGATAGATAATGATAAGTTAAACAACAGCAAGCATTTAGAATGGCTTGCCTTGGCACTGGTCTTGGTCTTGCTCTTGAAATAAACAAGAGTTGCAATAAAAACCTCTCCGGGAAAATAATACCGTCTTCGTTATCTAGCGTCGTAAAACAAAAAGGAAAAACACCCAATCAGAACCAAACAAAGGCAAGCACTTGATAAAATGTAAACATACAGCAAGCATTTCATCAAAAAAGTACACTCACAAATAATGGTACTAGGGTGCACACCATCAAGCAAAACGGGCACACACAATACACACGAATAACACTAGAATTGATGTTATGGATCCTCAACCAAAATGGCATGAGTCCAGTGGGTGTGCCACTCTCATATAATTCTCAAATAAGGTTAAATGACTCTCTGGTCATTCATGAGGATGAGCAAAATAACAAGAAAACAACCTAGGAACACATACACACGCATAGAAAAATAATAAGAAGCAATATTACAATCTCATAGTAACACATGCTTTTCTAACCATTAAGAAATGATATAACCAGTAGCTAAGCAACCTAATAACAGAGAGAAAACAATACCAAACATATCATAGCATCACTCAATACATGGAAATAATCATGGAGCAAAAGACTACTAAAACTAGAGATGCAAAAGGGGCCATTTAGACATGCATACATGCATAACAATAATAGATCACTAAACAAGATTTATTCTACTTGATAGACATATAAGATAGCATCCAAATAACAGAGAAAACAACACCTATACATGCTAGTAATACCAAAATAACAACCTAAACAATTTATTCAAAAACTAAGCATGCAAATAACTACTATGGCAGAAATCACCTAGAACTAGCATGGCATGCCAAAATGATCTAGACCTTATTCAATCATGCAAGCAAGTATAACATGCAAAATAACAGAAGCTATTCTATAGATAACAATACTAAAGCATTTATTCAATTCATCATACCAATATGAAGAATAACAACAATTTAACCTATTATTACTAGGAAAAACACCCATATGAGAATAAAACTATAACAAACATGGTTTTCCACACCCAAACCCTATCATGCTAATGAAACACTCAAAACACATCTCAATAATGTATTAATACCTTACACATGCTAGGAATCACTTTTATAACAAAAACAATATAACACACAATTTAATAAAGCCATAGCAATAATATGAAGAAAATGGCTAAACACTAAATATTGCACCAATCCTATTCTGTAACTCCTAAAGTCATGAAAAGCTAGTATAAGGTTCCCCTAGTCATAAGAAAACCAACACAAGTGGATTCACATAAAAAATCATCACCAATAAAATTAAATAATTCACAGAAGTGCTCTCTGGACTAAAACTAACATGCATGTCATTTTCACACCACAACTCAAGTCAACACAAAGTCAAGTTCCTCAGATAGATATTATCAAGGGCTACTCAAAACAGCTGAGTTTGCATGATTTGGATACATAAAACCCAAGCTATTAAAGAAATGGTGTTAAAGAGTGTCTCTGCCATTTATTTTATTTCTCCCAAAATATTGCACAAAATGTAGATCTACAAGTTGGAGATGGTTAAGATTTTGTAGATACACCTCTGTAATTTTTAGTTTGTCAAGATTTTCTTATTAGCATTTTTATTTTGAATAAAAGTAAACAGACAGAAAACAGATATGTTGGAAAGGATTAATCAACCTGCAGAAAAAACAAGACTGGGCCAGATCTGCGAGTTGAATGGGCCGCGCGAGGAAGGTCGGCCCGCTGGCGAGCGCGCGCGGGCGAAGCGGTACGTGGTCGTCCGATCGCGGATCGACGGCAGAGATAAGAAACTCCCGGGTTAAAAAACATCCGTTAGATACGGATCTGATGGATGAGATTCAACCGCGGCGTTTCGCGCCGGCGGCGACCAAGCGACGCGACGGTGTCCGCGCCGGCGGTCGCTGGGGAAGCGCGGGCTCGCCGCCGTGGGCTCTCGTGGTCTCCTGGAAACGCAAACAACACCGAAATGCTCCGGGGAGCATTGCGCATCGAGTGCGCGCACGCATGCAAGGCAGAAAACCCCGAGGCGCTCCTTGGCATGAAAGCCGCGGGAAGGAGCTCGAGGTCTTCGATGGAGAGGGCTCTGTATGGAACCAAATGTCAAATTAGGACGATCACGACTCATGTGTAAGCTTAAGGAGGGAGGGGAAGGGAGTGGTACGGCCTGGAATGGTTCGAATCGACGGCTCGGGGAGGGACTCGCCGGCGGTGTCCTGAGCTCGATCTCCACGGTGAAACGCGCAAAAGAGGGCGCTTTTGGCTCCGGGCTCGATTGGGGACGAGAGTGGGCTAGGGGACACATTGAAGAGCCAGGGGATGCCTCAGATCTTCTTGGCGTCGGAGCTCGACGGACATGGCACACGGCGACCATGGCGGCTCGCGTGCGGGCATCAAGGGAGGAGGAGAGGAGGTCTGGGGGCTTGCCTGAGGTGAGTAGGCTTAGCAAGGAGAGATATGGGCGGAGGAGGAGGTCTGGAGTGGTGGAGAAGCTTCAACGCGTGTCGGCACCCGCAGGTGTTCGACAGTGAGTCGAGGGGGAAGGAGAGCGATCTGGGGGATAGGAGGGGTACAGGTGTGATCGTGGTGATCACTAGAGGCTAGTAGAGAAGTCCGTGAAGCTTGGCATGCCGCCCACACGTTGGAACGCGAGAGACGTGGCGACCGTGTCCTGGGCGCCATGGACACCTCATGGGAAAGGAAGAAGAAGACAACCAGAGGGGGAGAGGGTATGCCAGGGAGTATACACGATTCATATAGAGTCTTGTGGTGCAAGGGCAGCCCGAGGTTTGGACAGAGAAGGTGGGGGTGAGAAGGAGGGGTGATCACCAATCCTTGTCCATTTGTGGTTGGCTGAGTTAGGGAGAGAGAGAGATAGGTGGTGGATCATCTAGACCATGTCTAGGAGGTTGGGGAGGGAGTTTTTCATCTCTCAGAACAGGAGAGAGGTAGATAGAGTTCAATTATTGGCCAGGACATGCAAGAACTCAACCATGTCCAGAATAACCAGAAGTGGTTTTTCGATTGTTTTCACAAATAATTCGAATAGAACATATGTGCAAAATCATGTCCATTGGATAGAGAATCAAAAATGGGGTCTAGGGATGGTGGTCTCAAGTTTTTCTGAAAACTTTTCTTTCACAAAATTTTGGGAATTCAAAAATGGCAGAAACTGTTTTTAAATGTTTTCTCCAAAATTTTCAAAACAACTTGCAAATGTTTTTATATAAGTAAGTCCCACATGACCATATGCATGTTGGGTAATTTTTCCAAGATTTTAGGAAATACTTTGCTTCACAAAATATTTTAATGTCCATTTCTGGCCTTTTGGGAAATGGAAAATAATAAATAGTAAAATGCTTTTAAAGCAAATATTTTTGTGTTAGAATGAGAGAGTACATACTATAGTTATCAAAAGTGATTTTTTTAATAAACAACTCCTTTGAAAATATTGAGACACCAAGTGGAAAGAGGGTGAAAACATGAGTTTATTTAATAGGATAAAAACCATGAGGGAAGAATAACTAAATGGCCATTGGAAAATAAATGGACCATATGGAGGTGATGTATAGGTCAAGGAGATGACAATGGTAGGTTCATTGGGCCTGAAAACAATAAGGAGTGGTTTGGACTAACATGGACAAAGTGCCTTCATAATAAAGGAGATATGAAAACATTTAGGGATGCCTTCTAAAGGACTTTGATAGATGATACAAAAGAGTTTCAATATCCAAGATAACAACTTGGATAGATAGCATAGACATACACAATGATATGTATGATGGTGCATTGATGATTAGCTCAGGATTTGCCATAGAAACATGCTTCCAAAGTTGGAAGTTTTTAGGAAACAGAAGATGATATGGGCATGTGATGGTGATATGATATTGATGCCTGATCTTGTTATTAAAAGGTTTTGTTTTATCAAAACAACACACATTAATCAAAAAACAGAAATAAATACCTCAAGCAAAGACAAGATAAGATCACACAACAAGCAGATAAAATAACAAGACACACAAGATCACTCAAACAGCTGAGTTCTGCAAGTTAATTTCCAGGTGTTTTTCTCAAGTGTTAATTTTAGGTAGTGATCAAGGCATACCATGACAAGAGGATTTCAAAAAGAGGTGCAGCTCAAAAGTTGTTATTTCCAAAATAATATAATTGAGGTAAAACACAGGGGTAACATAGTCCCTTCTTATAGTTTTGCAAAAGAAGCAAGTGAGAAGGAGTTTTTGAAACACTTGCAAAAACATCTTGGTTGAAAACAGGTTGGAGATGACTAGCTCCAAAATACTTTTCATATAGTTTTGGAAATTATCTTTTGTTTTCTCAAAACTTGGCCTTTGGGTTTCTTCTAAGATCAAAACATTTTCAAAGAGGTTTTTGCCAAAAAGAGTGTCATGGATGAAGATGATAATCATTCTTGTCATGACTTGATCACAAGGGTTGTGTTTGAAGAAAGTTATGATCAATTGTTGTAATGTTAGTTGTTAACAAACTCAAACAAATACACAATCAACAAGCAAATAGAAAAGAAACACAAGCATTAGTCAAACATATTAAAAAGTTTTTGTTGGCCCTGATTTTTGGGTTATTGAAAACAAGTTTTTCCTGTCTTCCAAAAATTGGGTTGTTACACTCTATGGCATCTTGTCAATAGGTTAGTCCGAAAAGTCGATCAAAATAACATAAAGAAGGGAGAAAACATGTAGCAATTGACATAATATCATCATGGAGCATCAGAAATTAGGGATATGTTTATCACGTATCACCGTCCCAGGACAATCCCATCCAACAGATCAAGTTGCAGCCGTCACCGTCACCGCTTCCGGCTTGGATTGCTACCCACCATGTGTCGGTGACGGTGAGGCTGCAGGCCGCTGCGCGCGGCCTCCTAGCGCGTCGGCATGTGCGGGAGATGCGTGATTTGCAGCTGCAGCTCATCCAAGTTGCGCTCTGCAGTGCAACGGACCTCGATCTCGTCCACTGCGTGGGTTATCTTGGGCATGCGGTTTCCCCGACGGGCGACGGGCATGCTGTTTTTTCCACGGACGGCGACCTCCAAGTCTGCGACATCGACAGTAAGCCGGTGGGAGAAGACATTGTGTCAGCGACAGGAGCGCACCGCGTAGCACCACTGCATTCCATCGCCGGCTGCCGCGAGGGCTCCCTTGGTCCCGATGGTCTCCTTGGGATCCAGGGGGCTGCAAACGCACAAGTTCGGCACGCGGAGGATTCTCGCCTTATCGTTCGGAGTCAAAAATAAAGAGTCGGAGTCTCATTCAGGTTAGCTTATTTCAGGTCAATACAATAGGCCGAGATGTAAAAGGCTTGTTTTTTAGGCGTTGGGTTTGTGTGGGGTCGAATCGTCGTTAGGTTGCAGCTCAAGGACGAGCTGCATGTCCAGATGGGGTGCAGTGTTAGAGTACGTGATGGGGCCTGGGCCCGTTAGTCTTAGGGTTTGCTTAGGGGTCAAGTAAAGCCTTTCTTGGAAGTCAAGTAAACCTCTCTATATATGGAGAGGAGATGTATCAATCTAATTAGGCAAGAATTAAGAAGGAAAACCCTTTTCGCTCTTGTCCGGCCTGTGGGAAAGTACCCCCACGGCCGGCTCTCTCGCGCCCTCGCAGCTCTCTCTCCCGCTCAAACCCTAGCAACCATAACAAGATCATTGTCTGGTTGCCTTGATCTAGGCATGTATGTGGAGTCAGCTATATCGTTTTGTCACTTGTGGTTCTAAATAGATGCACTAACCAGCTCAACCGTTCTGTAAGCGATAATTTTCTGCACCGATCTGTTTTCCCCTTCTGCTCAAAGGGTTGTCGATCTACTTGATGGAGCAACCCGTGATCTTCTACTACAATCAAAGGGTGTCACCTATGCTTTTTCACAACGCACTCCTTATGACTTCGGGAGGGAATAGAAGGGAGCGCTAATTAGAACACACATATGTTGGCTGGCAAATACGCTCACATCTGGACAATGCAACAACTAGATAGTGATACAAATATAATTAGGATGGAAGATTGCGGGATGTGGCTCACGAAGTCACTAGCTAATAATTGATTTAATTTCAGATCTTCGGACAAAAAGAATGGGAGAAATGGTAGGCATCGTCAGTTTATAATGATTCAAACTCCACAAGTAACCATCGGTCACCAAAGCACAAACTGTTAGTTCAGTCGTACTTATAATCAAAACAATCGCTGTCCAACACAATTGAGGTAAAGCTCTTCCGCATCTGTAAGACCAGGGCGTTTCTCCGTCACCAGCTGAGACCCTGGAACGTTGTTGGTATAGCTGGCGAGAAGCTGAATGATCGAGAAAGGAGGGTAAGCAAATTTCGGGTGCAAGGTATGTATGGGTTGACATATCGGCTCTTCTTTCTCTCCCTTGAGATCATACATGTAGATTCCGATGCACGAACATGTGACTTCAATGTAGTAGATGCAGTTGGCTTGAACCGAAGGGAACTTGTCAGCATCGACTGCAAAGCACCTATGATCACCTTCGAAGATTGCAAGGTTGCCGAGGCTCGTCACGGGCTCGAGTACATCCCTGCCAGTGTCTATCTTGAAGACCTTCCTACGATGCTTTAGCCTGAACACAACAAACACTTCTCCGGCAAACTCTACCAGGAAGTAGTAAGTGACAAATGCCATTGGAGGAAATTCAGGAGCTAACAACTTGTTCAGTTGGCCAATCTTGTCAGCGACAGCAGACTTAATCAGCGGCAGTACTGACAGCTGGTGCTCACCGTCGGCATACATACCACCTTCGATGGCTATCCGGTTCACAAAACAATTGGCGAACCGGTCTGCATACCAGGCGAAACGTTCACTGCCAGGATCAGCCATGTGCTGCGGCTCAAATAGGCAAACACAAATCAAGAATAGGGTGGGCGAAGGACCGGTGACTGCAGCAGCAAAATTCCTGTATCGTGGCATGGGGGCAACGAAGCGAATCAGGTGGCCCGTGAGAGGGTTGAGAACGCGCGCGGCGTGAGGGGGCTCCCTGTCGGCGAGCACGAAGAAGCCACCGTGTGTAGTAGTGACGACGTAGAGCCTGCTGAGCAGAGGCAGGTCCTTGCGGACGACACGGCCGCTGACGGTGTTCACCATGAGCCACTCGTCGGTCTGGAAGACCTCGTCGATGATGATCAAGTGGCGAGGGCGGAAGCGGAGCTCGGAGGAGTTCTTGGGGTCGTCGGTAGCTGAACGCCAGCTGGCGCATACGGAGCGGAAATCCATGTACCAGTCCACGTCGTTGGTGACGAGCAGGCAGTCCGCGATGCGGGTGATGAGGTCGGACGGGAGGGAGGACCAGTCCGCCATGGCTGACAGCGTTGAGAGGATTCAGAAGGGAGAGATTCTGTGAGAAAGTTGCGCGTCTGTTTTTGAATTGTAAGTCTGGTGCCAATGCACCACGCACTATTCACGGGCTATAGCCCCGCCACGTCACCTTTTTTCACCACTCTCACGCCACTCTCACAGCACGGTGCCAGTGCACGGGCTATAGCCCACACTATCACACTCCTCTCCCCACTATCGCCCGGCCTATCGCCCCCATTGGCACCGCGTCGCCCCGCTATCGCCCCTCACTCTCGCCCGTGGCAGGCGCTGTCGCCCCGCCAACGCGGGCGGGAAGCCGGGCGACAGCGCCCTCTCGCCGGGCGCCAGCCCCACCGCCCGGCAGCTCCCTCTCGCCCGCCATCTCGCCTCCTCTCGCCCCAACCTGGGCGATAGCGCCCCCTACCGCCCCCTTACAGCCCCGGTTGGCACCAGCCTAAGAGGTTAAGTAGGACCAGGGGTTTAAGTATGAACGGTGAATGCAGAACGTCTGCACGCGTGGTCTGCGCAATTGGAGCATTCGAATCGATCCAAGTCCACCGCACAATTCATTTTGCATTTTTTAGTTGCTTATTACGTATTCCAAGATGTGATTGGTGACGCTTCGTTTTACAACTCCTATTCCTGTGTTTTCTATACAATATTTATCATTTCGTTTGTTTCCCCTCACGGTGGGCATAAAACCCGATACCCGAATCCCGAACCCGAAAAACCCCAGCCCGAACCCGTATATCCCGAACCCGAAAAACCCGATCACTAAATCGGGTAACAGTTTTGAAAACCCGAAATTTATTTAGCTAATTCGGGTAAAAGGCCAAGTTACCCGAACGTCCCGTTCAGCCCGAAATAGTTGGCAGCCCAGGAATAAACATCCGTACCTAGAGAACTAGGAGAAGGCCCAGCCCAAAATAGTTCACGCTGGCTTCCAAAAAAATAGACCGACTGGGCACTGGAGCCTGCCCAAAGCCGCATCCCATCACGTGAGTCGTGGCCTCCATCTTTCGCTTGTACGCATAAGAACCTGCCGCCCTGCTGCTGGTCAACGAACACCACCTCGCGAGATCTACAAGCCACCCCGTCGCATGGCTGCAGCTCGCGAGATCTCCCTTGCGAGGCTGTTGCATCCCTCCTACGCATCATGTTCGCACCTGACATGGTTGAAGCACTAGCCGCAGTCTGCGTGCGCCGGTTCCAGCCTCCGACCGATGTTCTCTGAGATCTCTACCGCTTCTGCACGTGCAGACCCATTTGGTCAACAACCTCCTGCTCAAGCCACAGTCCATCCCATCACTCCGTCCCTCTTGCAACATGATTTTATTTTCTTTTCTGTGTTGTATTTCGGGAAAAACGGGATAACCCGAACCCGAACCCGAATTATCGGGTACCCGAATTGTCGGGTAGTAGAAAATATGGGAAAATCTCGGGTATCATTTATGGAAACCCGAAATTGTAAAAACCGAAATACCCGAACGATATTTTCGGGTGCCGGTTGAGCCAGCGGCGGAGGCGCGGAGCCAGGAACAAAAATCTGACGCCATTTAAAAATTGGGCTGTCAAATACATGTATTTGCATGAAAGTCTAGACACTACTATCATCATCTCCGACCCCAAAAAAAATGATCTCCAATGGAACAGTTTTTATTTCGAATTTGATAGGTTAGCCTACACATACCATTTACATGAAAGTTCACTTAATTAAACCACGTGGTCCCTCCATTCGGATTTAATCTACATTCTGGATTAAGATTTTTTTCGGAAATAATCTACATTCTAAATGGGTCCCATTTTGATAATTAAGGTCTTCCGTAATGTGGGTATCTTAGCGCGGTATCATAAGCAATTTTCTTATGTGCATACTATTTAATGAATAAAGAGATTGTAGTTGTATCTTAGATACTCTCTACGTCCTGGTGTATAGGGCACAAAACAAAAATCTCTGGGACCAAGATAGTTGTTGATAGGGCCTAATTTCTCTCCGAGCGCGTTAATTATTCTGTAGCAGACGGACCGGTTTAAGTGCATTTAAGACTAATTACGCCTAGGGAGAGAGGGTTTCGGGACGACCTGGTTTTCGTTTTGTGGCCTATACACCAGGACGGAGGGAGTACAACTCTTGGACGAGATCATAGGCAAAAGAGATTTCTAGCCCAATCACAAGCAACTATTAGGCAAAAATCATTAAGTGCAACTTAGATTAGATACAATCTATAAAAAAACAATGCATTATGGTGGTTGTTTCTTAGATGGTACTCTTACCTAGGATAACGAGGTAAGATGCAATGCATTACAGATGGCCTAAGATGAGACATAAACACACAACATGCAAGCGAAGGGGATTGGCCAAATTGTGTGTGATTTACATGTATTGCATTAGTTAAGGTTGGTTTAGCCAATGAATTTGTTTGTTTCTTGTGAGACCTAATTGTGATGCATGGTAGGATGTGCTAATAAATTTCAGGCTAATTTGTCTATTTTTTTTTCAAGATGAAAATTAAAACCGAATGGAGGGAGTATAGCATTAAGTTCGGTAGTTTTCAAGGAAAAAGTAACTACTGTCTGTATTTTCGCGTAAACACTAACATAAGTTTTGATACGACCATCAGAACTTATAAGCGTATAAAAGTACGTGAAGATCCTGATAGGGGACCTAACAATATCCCAGAGATTGAAACCTAATAATTCACTCCCATTTCTGGTTTGGAATTTTGAAATTGAGGATCTATTTTTTATCCTCAGTACAAAATTTATTAGCAATGGGTAGAGGACAAGTTTTGGGAGGATCTCTGGCAGGGAGGTAAACCTATCCCCTTGTTTGGATGTACGAAAAACTGCTTAGAATTGAATTCGAACGGGAATTCCAAATCCAAGATGGAAAGGAAATTGTGTCCAATTCAAGTTCCGGTGTTTGGTTGTGCATGATATTTAAGTTTGGAATCAACAGGTAGCAACCAATTCCAATTCTTGTTTGGATGTACAAACCATGAAATTTGATGTTTTGTTCTGTGCTTTCAAAAACAACAAAAGTGCCACCTAATTTCGCCAAGCCTGTGAACACACGTGCTTTAGAAAAAAAACTGCTCCATGTGCTTCAATGCATATACTCCCTCCGTCTCAAATTAAGTGTCGCAAAGTTTAACAAAAGTGGATGTATCTAACACTAAATATTGTCTAGATACATCTATTTTTGTCAAAGTTTGTGACGATAAATGTGAGACGGAGGGAGTAGAAAATCACCGAGCACAATCAAAGGAGCATAGTTTATTCAAGCAAGCAACTATAGAAGAGATTACAAACATGTATTAGAAGAGCAATAGCTTGCACGGTTCAAATAAACCACATGTTCAACACAAAATTTTGGGTACAATGAACTGTATCGGAGATGATAGGGAAAAACAGGTCCATGAGCCCGGGTAACTGGGGTAAGGGAGAGTCACGGCAGCGCAAGGCTTCAGGTGGGCTTGGGCGACAAGGAAGCCCCACCCCCGGCGTCCTTCACCTCGCGCCGCCGCCATGGCTTCAGGGGGACCGAGCCAGATCGAATCCTCTATCCGGTCGATCTAGAGTTTGAGGAGGGCGGAGAGACGGAGAGTGTGGCAGCGACCGGAGGAAGGAGAGGAGGGCGGGGAGAGGGCGACGATGGCGGAGACTATGGGAGGGAGAGGTGGTCACGACGTCAGAGATCTCACCGATGTCGTTGTCACCGTTCTTCTCCAGGTCGGGCCTCAGCGAGGTCGAGGAAAGGTCGAGCGAGGACGAGCGAAGGACGTAACTTTTCCATGCCTTTCCGAGGTCCTAGGCTCGGAATCGCTGAGAGAGGTGCGGACGCGCACGGGGCCTCACGTGGAATTCGGGTGCGTTTCCAGGTCCCAATTCCTTGACCACTCCAAACAGCCGAATTCGGGCTGGCAATTCCAAATTAGCAATTCCAAGCTTTTTTTCCAACATCCAAACAAACAGTATGTGTTTTTTTTCTAGATTATATAATCAGTCTAATGGCAAGAAGGTTAGTGCTGCGATAGTTTTCTCTAAAGGGTAGGGTGTTCTTAAGTTTAGAAGGAACATGTGGACGAGTTAGCTCAGATGTGGTAAAAATTACAGGAGAATGTAGAAAACAAGTGTAGATGGATTTTAACTAAGCCAGGATAATTTACCGTCGAGTCTCTATACACTACACATAAAACTTCTTGGGTAAAAATTTCATATGGGAAGATATGGATTATAAAGCACCTCCTTGGTTAGCTTCCAGAAAAAGCATTTTAACTTAAAGTGTACTTCTGGCTAGAGGTTGGAAAAGGACAAATATGTGTATGTTCCGTGATAATGTAGAGACTATTGATCATCTATTTTTTAAAATTGATCTCTTGTAAGGTATATTTGGAGAAAAGTCAGATGTGCTTTTAATCTTAATTATGCGCCTATTTTTTTATTGTTTTCATATGCATTAACAGTCATAGAAAGAGGGAAACCCAAAAATTGTCTCCCGGGTCGCACGGAAGGACGGCTCCAAATGCGAAACATCTAGGCGTTAGACAACCTACCACCGCCATTACTCCTCGCGGGCGCCATCGTCGGCTCGGCCGCGTCGGCTGCGAGGGCAACGGAGCCCTACCGTTTCAGGTCTCTACAGCCCCAACCCCTTTGGTTAGCTAGAAAAAATAGAAACATATAGTAAAGCGTTGAACCATTATAAATTATAAAAGAAGGATTAGTGCGCTTATACCTAATGTATGTTTATAGTGTTTTTTCTTAATGAATTCATATGTAGAGATAGGGATTTCAGTATTCTATCGTGCCAACACTCAACTTTTGCATATATACTTCGGTTTTTATGTTCTTGGGCTTGTTGAAATCATCATGACGAGCACTACAAGAATATGCAAAGAAATTTGGGCTAGTTGAAATCACCATAACGAGCAGTACAAGAATATGCAGAGAAACATCATTGCCCAACAATGTAAGATAAAACTAAATGGGGAAAGGTTTGACCTATCTATAAAGAACAACTGGTAAAACCTTCAACACCGAAAACATAACAAGTTTTTTTTTTTACAAAATTCATTTTCAGTAAACCTTGGCTTGTCATAAAGATCACGAGAAGTACCGAAACCGCACATAGAGAAAATCCAAATAAGAACCAAGAAAGATGATATGCCAATATGCTAAGGTTAAGCTCTCCGCACGGATGCGATCAAGTTACTCACTCGAGAGCCCCTCTTGAGTGTATGACTATCGATCCTATAACCCAGTCTCCCAAAAGAATGAGGTAAAATAGAAAATATATTAAAATTATACCTTTACCTTGAGCATTCCACTTGAGATAGTTGATGAAGATCTTGACTCTCTTAAATTGGATCCCCTTTCTTGATCGTGTTTGCTAGAACATGCTTCGCTTGATGAAGGCTTGCAAACTGTTCCCCCATAACACCACTATGGGAGAGACCCTTTTTGGCAACTCTTCGTATAGCCACTATCTCCAAATCTGTGGCAAGCATCAATCATAGGATTTTGTCGAGACGCTTCTGTTGAGCTTCCACTACAATCTTGATGACGAACACCACTTGACGTGATCGACCATGGGCTATATGAAATATTTACTTTGATGCATGCCCATGGAAAGATACCTAACCACATATAGAAATGCCACACACACACACATCATGATTTACTTCACAAATCTATATGGAAAAATGCTTACCATACCAGGAGATACATAATACCACTTGGTACGTCTTGTGGATTTGTTTGTTGATCACAAACTTGAGTAATCTTGTATCTTTTTTTTATGGTGTTTTGAAGATAATCATGAAATACCACCTAATCCTTTTCTTCAAGACATACTTGCAATATGCACAAATCTATACATGACCATTCTTCATATAAATCATTTAATATGTCAATGGTCGCCATGTAAGATTCTAGAGTCCAACACATGAACTCCACTATTTTCTCATGGACAAGATCTATGAGGATATATAAATGTAAACATTAGTCCATAAGGATTGTCATTAATTAACAAAACCACACATGGGGCACCATGCACTTTCAAAGAGGGCCAAGGGGGCTCCGCCCGTCGTCAGCGTCGTGGCCACCACCGCCTCCGTCTCTTCGGGACGCACCTCTCCATAAACAACTCTCTCTTTATCACTATTATAATGTGTGAGTAGTCCTCCACAGGGATGAGGACTCGTGCTAGTAACTATGTGGTTATAGCTCTCTCCCATGGTGTGATCTTCATGTGATCATGAGCTATGTTATTATAGTTGAATTCTATGATGTTTCCACTTTGTTATGTAATGGATTATGATGTTGCTCAAGTTATTTTATCTATTATAATCGTCCGGAGTCACCTTTGTCCCACGGTACCACGATTAGAGTGCGGGTGTCGTGTGTGACTCTATGGATCATGAAATAGAGAGATACTTATCATGAACTTGTTCTTATTTTGTTGGATTCAATTCTAGAAACATGATGTGTCTTGATGCTTGTGTTTAGTATAATCTCTATAGTGCCAAGGTGACAGTACGAGTGTTGTGGATGTATTAGAAAGAGAATATTCAAGAGATAGGTTGTGGTGTTTGTAAAGGGGTTCGTAGAAGAATAACAAAAACAATTCCTACTCAAGAACTCCATAAACTAGCCAGGATCTATCTATTAGTAATGCGGTAACAGTTACAGTGTTCGGTAACATATCTCTTGAAGACCGAACGCGGGGATTACACTCCCGCACAAGCGTTGATGAGGAAGACGACGAAGTCGACCTCAAGGTCGTGAAGAACTTAACAAGTTGATGACGACCACGGTACAACCACGGTGTTGCCGGCGCCGATGAACATCGCCTCCAAGTACTCGCACACGTATTGTTCTTGATATCGACTCCCGGTCTTCGATCCAGCAGAGGTTGCAGAAGTAGATCTCCTGGAATGGAATTTTCTCAAAACTTAAGTGGTTTGAAGAGGGAGACTTCACCCGCGCCCGGTCCAACCTTAGGGACCACGCATCGGGAGAGAGTGATATCGGGAGGAGGTAAAAACTCGTCTGGCAATTTATTGGGATATTTCTTCAATTTTTCTATGTTGAAGAAGAGCACCCCTCCCTCTCTTTATATAGAAGGAGGGAGGGGGCACCTCCCTTTAGCTCCCCAATGTGTGACTAAAGGGAGAGGAGGGGGAGAGGGATTTAGCCCCATCTACTTAGCCGCGTGGGCCCTAGGGAAAATATATGGGAATCTGCACCCCCTTGTGGGTTGCCTCCTTTTTCCTGTTTTTTATTTTTGATTTATTATTTAATATTGAATTTAAGTCAATATATTAATAAATATATCTAATTTAATATTTTAATTCATTTTAATATTAAGTTAACATACAAATATATTTAACTCATAATTAGTATAATTATATATTGTTTAATTAATTAATCGATGTGACTCCGGATCACCCCAAACTCCTTATGTCCTCTTCAGAACTGTTTCGATGTTTTCCCGTTATCCGGAACCATTCCAATCTCTCTCATTCTTTACTTCGATAATTGCGATGTTCCCTAAAATGATCTACGAGCGACATCAAGCCCTTAAGTTTGTTACCACTGGTTCGCGAATACTCCAAACATGATCGAGAACTCTCTCTGTGATCAATGATAAATAGCGGCCATGGATACCCATAATGACCCCTGTGCATTCCAGAACTAAAACATCGTTGAACCATGATTAAAGCATCCTATTCCTTTTGATACATCGATACTTATCTTTTCTGGAATATGATTGTCAGACATCTCCAAGCCATTTTCAATCCCGTTACTGACAAAGAATTACTTTACTCGTTATCGTGATATTACATCCCCATGACCAAGTCATACGCTACAACTTTATGGATGTAATCTCACTGAGTGGGCCCAGTGTATATCTCTCTCACATGCAAGAAAAAATACCGTTCGATACAAATGCATAAATATATCTCCTTGGAATACCTGACGTACACCTTTACAATCACCCAATTACGGTTTGAAAAAGATGCAATCAAAGCACCTTCCAAGACAATGATTAAACACGATCTCACACTCTAAGGATTAATTCACTATATCTTGAATATTAGAACGGTAAACATTGTGACACGATCACGTTGAAATATTTCTATTGGGTATGTTTGTTATCTCATTGAACTAATAAATAAGCTCATTACCAACTGAAGTATGTGTCACATGAACTTGAAACCTTCAATCATGTATTGCACAATGATCTAGTTAGAATAGAGGCTTACTAGGGAATGTGGTTTGTTTATATATCACACGTGTATTAACGCTTCCTAATAAAACAATTATAGCATGACATAAACTTATTATAAACTTTAATAGATATGATAAATAAAACTCATAATTTATTTGCCTCTAGGGCATATCTCCTTCAGGTCCCCCACTTGCACTAGAGTCCAAATAATCTAGGTGCATTTAGTCAATGCACCTTATCTAATAAGTGTCTCTGAGCTTGCTTGCTTGAGGAAGATGTTTTTCAGTCAACGGTCTCTCCAACATAGAACTGTATGTTTTTTGCAAATCTTTCAAAGTCAAATTGTTTGACATCATTCTGTAATCATGATAACACTTGAAAGGATAAGATTAATTGACAACTAAATGAGACTTTTATTTCCCTCGTGATTTTGATGAATCAAGTACACCAGAAACACATTTAGTCGGACAACAAACTTTATCTACCAATATGTTATATTTATCCCTTTCTTGAAGAATTCATTTACTTGTCTAGCTCTCTATCTCTATATATATAGGGCAGGACTAAAGAGAAACCTATCTTAAGAGTTTCTATTTAGCTTAAAAAGAAACTGTTTGTGTGTAGGAAAGAAAACAAGACCCGCACCTCACCCCACCTCCCGCACCGCACCTCACCCGACCATCAAAATCGCTCGTGACACTCCCACATCACGACCTCATGGGCGCGTCCGCCTCTGCCTCATGGACCCTCTCCTCCCTGCCCTTCGAGGCATCTCTGCCTCTGGCATGCCGTGGCCCCCTTCGCGACCCGCCGACGGGCTTGACCCTAACCACTCTTGCTAGGCGCGGCCGTCTCCACCTCCTTCCCGGCGCGGCCCTCCACCTCTGGCCCGACGTGGATTCTGGTGATGGATCTCGGCCTTTCTGGTCCTCTACACAAGGCCACCCTTCCCTCCCCATCCATCTATGGCAACCCCGACGGTGATCACGACTTTTCCCCACGACGACCATCTGCGCAGCGTACTGCAGCCGACGACCAGAGCAGCGGCTTCGTCCCTGTCCTACTCTCCGCCGGCCCGGGCCCTTCGTATCATGGACAAATGTGTGTGAGATTGTTTACGGATTGCGCAAATAGTTATCATAAAAAAGTTTGGTAAAAAAGTTCACTCCTGAAATTTTGGAGGTTCACTACAAAAAAAGTAAGTTCACTCTTCAAAATATGGAAGTTCACAAAAAAATAAGTTCACTATATAGACGTTCACTACAAAAAAATTGTACCCCGCGAAAAAGCAGTTCACTTGTATGAGAAAGAAAGTTCACTTAGAGGGCCGAGAAGGTTCACAATTTTTCGGAAATTCAGTCCGATTTCTCGGCAAAAATAAAAAAACAGTGCGAAGAAAAAAAATTGTATCCCGCTGATACGTCCAAAACTTATCACCTTTTCCGAACACTATTCTTTTTGTTTTCCTCTAAACTTAAGAGTTTTGGATACCACTAACACGGACTAACGCTGTTTTTAGCAGAATTACCTTGGTGCCTCATTTTTGTGCAAAAAAAACAACTTTCGGGAAATTGCCCGGAAAAGATCCCATTGAGCCTAAAACACCAGAAGACCCCGGGAGCCAGAAGGAGGCAAGAAAAGATCCCATTGAGCCTAAAATACCAGAAGACCCCGGGAGACAGAAGGAGGCCAGGAGAGGGGCCAAGAGGGGGCCACACCATCCCCTAGCGCCCCCCTTGGCCTGGCCGCCAGGTGGTGTGGGCCACCCCTGCACCCCCTCGGACTCCCCTTTCGACTACATATGCCCCGTAACGTAAAAACCGAGGGGGGTTCGTCATATTCCACATAAACAAAAAACAGAGCGTCGTCGCCACCCTAAAACTCAATTCGGGGATCAGTGAAGGGAATATGCCCGAGAGGCAATAATAAAATGGTTATTATCTTATTCCTTGTTTATGATGAATGTTTATTTCTCATGCTAGAATTGTATTAACCGGAAACGTTGATACATGTGTGCTTAATAAACAAACAATGGTTCCTAGTAAAGCCTCTCTTTTAACTAGCTCGTTGATTAATAGATGATCAAGGTTTCCTGATCATGAACATTGGATGTTATTAATAACGGGGTCATGTCATTAGAAGAATGATGTGATGAACATATACCCAAAGAGAATATATAGCAATGCGATCAAGTCATTTAGTTTACATTGTTATATCAAACATACGAAGTAACTTATTCCTTAGACCTTGAGATCATGTCAATCACTGATACCGGAAGAGTGCTTTGATGGCATCAAACGTCACACCGTAACAGGGTGACTATAAAGGTGTCGTTAAGTATTCGGAAATTATTAGTTGAGGATCATGGATCAAGAGTGGGATTTGTCCATCCAAATGACGGAGAGATATACTCTGGGCCCTCTCGGTGATATCACATCGAAACCGCTTGCAAGCACGTGATATGATCACAAGGATGTTATATCACGGGAACGAGAAAAGAGTACTTGTCGGTAACGAGATTGAACAAGGTATGATTGATACCAATGATCGAATCTCGGACAAGTAAAATATCGCGAGACAAAGGGAATAGTTCACGGCGTTGTTGGTTCACACGATCACGAGAGTCATCGTTGAATATATAGGAGTCATCACGGATCTCCAGATCCCGCTGTTGATTATTGATCGGAGAGGAGTCTCGATCATGTCTATCTTATTCACGAACCGTAGGGTGACACACTTAAGGTTCGATGACGCATTTGAGAGGATACGGAATATCGAAGAATATTTTGGACAGCACCGAAATTGTTTCGGGGAAAATTGAAATAGTTCAAGGGGTTTTTCGTCGAATGGTTGTTAATAGAATTAACAAATGATTCGAGGTGCTATATGCAAAAGTTTGTTAATAGAATTAACAAATGCTGAAATAAAGAAATAAAAAGGTTTTATTTATTTATTAAAAGAAAACCTTTTGATTTTCCAAGTGGGAAATTATGGGAGCATGAGTGGGTGTGAGTGGAGCTTCCACTCACATGAAGAGGGAAGAGGTGGGGGCACCACCATGGCTGGCCGCACCCCACCTTTGGGCTGCCTCCCTCTCCCTATAAAAGGAGGGTGAGGGCTCCTCCTCATTGACACATTTGGCCACTTCCCTTTCCCTCCACCCGCTGCTCCATTTCATGGCCTCCGGCTTGGCGAAGCCCTGACCGTGGGATTCTTCACCACCACCACGTCGTCGTGCTGCTGGAGTTCCGAGGGATCCTCTACTTCCGCGCCCCGCTGGAACGAGGGAACGGAGGTCGTCATCAACCGTACGTGTGACCGATCACGGATGCACCGCCGGATTGCGGTGTCATCTTCTCGCTATCGGGATCGGTGTGAGTACGACTACGCCAACAACGAGATTTGATCTCGTACCACTTTGAGTCTTCGAGGGTATGTGTTCTCCTTAACCCTCTTGTTGCCCGTTGCACTTCGTCTCCTAGATTAGATCTTGGCCTTTCGGGTATCTCTCGCGTAGGAAAATTTTTGTTTTCTATGCTACGTTCCCCTTCAGTGGTATCAGAGCCAGGTCTATGCGTAGATGTTTTGTACGGGTAGAACACATAGGTGTATGTGGGCGTTGATGATCATGTTATTACCTCCTTGACTATTTTATGATCTTAGTGGCATAGTGGGATGAAGCGGCCCGGACTGACCTTACATGTCCACGTACATGAGACTTGTTCCACAACTGACATGCAACTTGTATTGCATAAGTGGCTTGCGGGTGTCTGTTTCTCCTACTATAGTTAAGATCTAATCTATGAAGGGTTGTTAAAAATGTGTTTATCAATGTTGTGGTTGATGTTCGTAGGTATGAACGGTTCTATCCTCGAAAGCCCTAAGCCACGTAAAATATGCAAAAATAAATTAGAAGCGTCTAACTAGTTTTTGCTGGGCATGTGAATTGATATGGTCAATATTACAAATTTGATTATGAGATGATCTATTTTGTAAATTATTGATATACCGTAAGGTATCCATATGGTTGTCTTCTTATTGATGGACAAACAAGTTTGGGGTACCGTGGTACTTGGTACCACGCCGGTGGAATGATTGAGATCATACCATAATGCACATGATGGAGATCAAGTGCAAGAAGGACCATATCATATCACGTTATCCTTTCATGTGATGTTTGTGATGTTAATCCTTTTTATGCATCTTGTTTTGCTTAGATAACGATGGTAGCATTATAAGATGATCCCTCTCACTTAATATCAAGATAATAATGTGTTCTTCCTTAAGTATGCACCGTTAAGAAAGTTCGTCGTTTCGAGACACCACGTGATGATCGGGTGTGATAGACTCAACGTTCGCATACAACGGGTGTTTTCAAGCCTAGCATGTACAGACATGGCCTTGAAACACACGCAATACTACGGTTCTACTTGGCGAGCCTAGCATGTACAGACATGGCCTCGGAACACGTAACCGAAAGGTAAAGCATGAGTCATATGGATGATATGATGAACATGTCGATGTTCGCCTTTGAAGCTACATCATCTCACGTGATGATCGGTTTTGGTGTAGTGAATTTGGTTCGTGTAATCACTAAAGACGACTAAGAGGGATGTTGTTTTTGAGTGGGAGTTCATGGTTTAATTTTTGAATTAACTTGAACTTATTTATCATGAACAACAAATCAAAGTGAATTTGCACAACTTGTAGTAGTCATTGGCATCCTCATAACTATCTTACACTTAGATTGTTAATTGAGATATAACTGTTATGATCTGGTAAATACCATTTAAGATTGGTACCGTATTAGTGAAATTTAAAATTGAGTCCTATTGTAGATTTTTGGTATGTCCTACCTAGCTCCATGTGGTTAATGATTGATTAATCTAGAGAGCAAATAATTCCTACTTAGAATCCAGAGTCATGGTTGCTTCCGTATTACTTTATCTTCAAAAGAATGTTTTGTTGATCAAGGTGATTTAGGAACTGAAAAGAGTTGTTTTCAGAAACAATCAAGTGAAAGATATATTGATATCTAGAAACTTATTTGTGGCAACATGACTGAGTATAATTTAGCCTGACAATATTTGCTTATATTATCTGAATATATGCAAATTTAGCGTGACAATGTTTGCTTATATTATCTGAATATATGCAATGATTGAAGACGCTAGGAGTTTGAATATTCCAAGAAGTTGGGCGCTAAAAATTATCCTCTAAATTCCTTCCTTCGAGCTATAGTAGCTTAATCATAAAATTGTTATGATGGGATGGATTAGAAGTATGGGTAAAGTAGTTTACCTTACTTGGAAATTGCTAAGAGTGGAATCTAGAAGAATATTATTAATATGGTGATATTAGTAGAACAATCAAACTCAAAGTATGACTCAATGGGTGATAGTATATGACTAACACGCCAAAGAAAATGAGCTAGTAAGACTAGCATTGTTTGATGTCGAATGATTCTTCTATAAAGGAAAGAGAATATTGAAAATAGAATTACAAAAAGATATATGGCAGAAAAAGAAGATAACTGGAAAGTCCAGCTCAGGAGTATATGCTTGATATACAAGTTATAGATGTATTACTAGTTAACAAAGTATTTTTGGGTATTTTGATACCACATTGGTTGGTATGAGTTGTCATACAAAGCAACGCAATGAAAGAAATACAAGGGCCTAAAAGGAACTAGTAATAGATGTGGAATCGATTATGACAAGAACATAAATAAAGTGTTATTGTGTTCATTGTCGTATCGAACCAATCAGTCAAGATTTATTTGAAGAACTTAATAATTTGTTATTTTGTTCTAGTCTTTTGTGAGAACAAATGAGATTGTTCAAACTATGATCATATTCCATAATTGATGGATATGTTAATATAAATCATGTTGGTAAAGTAAACATCTATAAGACTAAATGCTAAACGTTGCAAGACGTTAAAGAGTTTCACTTAAATTGTGACATCACCATTTTAGTTCATATCGGAAAGGAAAACATGAAGGAACTCCATATTGATGGACTTCCGGAGTCATTTTGTTTTGAGTAAATTGACGCTTGTGAGACCTCTTCCAAAATATGACTAGAATTCCGTTCATAGGCCAAAGTAGAATGGACGACTAATTTAGTGGAGATTATACATATTGATGTATATAGTCCATTATGTGTAGTCATGTATGGTGGATTAATTTTTCCTTCATAAAATTCTGTCGATGATTTAAGTAGATATGTGAGTATATCTATTTAAAGGGAACAGAGTTTGACATTTTGAATTGGTTCAAAAGGTTGTTAATATGAAGTTAAAATCAATGTAACAAGATAATCAAGTATTTATGATTGGATCATAAAGGATAAAGTTTGAGTTACAAGTTTAGCAAAACATCTGAGAAGTTGCAGAATTGTTCTACAACTTATACTTCTCGAATACCCCACATTAGATTGGAGTATTCAAAAGACAAAATCAAACCCTGTTTGACATGGTAAGATTAATAAAATTGCCATTATAATTTTGTAGTTTATACATTAGTGACAACCGTTTTTCCACTGAAAAGAGCACCATCATGATCCGCTGAAATTGACAACATATAAGATATGGTTTGGGTAGTGACCCGAATTGTCACTTTCTTAAGTTTTGGTATGCATAGCATGTGTAAAATGTTTACAACCAAAATAGGATAAATATATGTTTATAAGGTTATCCCAAATAAAACATTGGGTATTTCTCCTATCACCGAACCAAAAGACAAATGTTGTTTGTCAGAAAGGGTTGATTTCTCGAGAAAGTAGTTCTTGCGAAACAAGTGAGTGGGAGCACAGTACAAACTCAACAAGGTTAGAGAATCTTCGTTATCATGTCAAGAGTAGCGCAGCACTGGAAGTTGTTCCGGGGTTTACTATTTTGACTAAGTAGAAGACACTGCAAATGTTGTAGATACTTCAAATGAGTTTGCGAACTGTACCAGAAAAGTCCAAAAACTTTGTACTTAGAACAACTTGTGGTTTAAGTGTAAAGTGTTGTTTTGACAACAAAAGGACCTGGACCTTATAAAGGAAGCAAATGATGGGCCCTGACTTCGTAAAATTGACTATGAGTCATTATATCCGCCATAGTATCCTTGTATGAATATCAAGTATGTGACTTGGTAGTCTTTTCGATAGGCATGATGCCTAACGATAGCAAAAGGGTCTATATAGCGATAAAGACATGGATTTTACATCCTTTGAAAGTTGTACTTATCGAAAAGTTGTTTTCGACGAAGTTCAAAGAGTTCACTACTACAAGATTTTGATCTTCCGTAGTGATGCTTAGTCTTTGCGGATAGTTCTAGCAAAAGGTTACATATTATGATATGGCAGTTGAATAACAAAACCAACTCTCCTCTCAAGGAAGTTTTATCAAGGATGTGTACTTGACACAGTCTGAGAGTTTTGTAAAATTCAAAAAGGTTGCTAGAAAGGTATGCACACTTCAATGGTTGAAGTGAGCATAACGAAGTTGAAATCTTTACCTTAATGAAGTTATCAAAAGAGTTTGATTCCATCATGAACGATAAAGATGCTTGTAAAGTTACAAGAAATTAAGTGGGAGCGCTATGACATATTTCCAATACTTTATGTAGATGACATATGGTTGATTGGAAAATATGTATTTTAAATTAACACGGTTAAGATTTTCATATTGATGAAAGGCTTGGAAGATATTGGGCATCGATGTCTATAAAAGATGGATTCAAGCGCCTGATATGATTGAAGCCAAATTACATAGATGAAATATTGAAGTAAGTCAATATAAAATTGATAAGAAGGAGTTCTTGTCACATGGAAAATAATTGAGCAAGATTCATGTGTTTTGACACATGATGAGCATCATTGAAATTGAGATTTCTAAGTCATGTTTCCATGCTATGTACACAACCAGATGAGTCATATGCTATAAAATGTTATAGTAGGATAATTCATATGATGATTAGACGACAGTGGGAGAGATCCTTGTGTCATTTTAGAAATGCTAAGGATATGTTTTCCTATATAGTAATGACAAAATATTAGTTGTAATATGTGATGAAGGGTAGCACAATAGGATGGAAGAAAGTTCCATGCTGGATTTGAAAGAGTTTCAAAATTAAAATATTGTGACAGATACTACAACAAAGGCTAAAGTATATCGTTGTGTTAACAACTGATTATAAGCGTATTTTGTGTCAAGGAGTTCTTTATTGAACTTGGTGAATTTCCAAGAATGCTGAAACTATGAAGCTACATTTTCACAATGTTAGTAACATCAGTTTAAGCTGAGGAATTAAGGTATCACCGGAACTTGGTGAGTTTCCAAGAATGCTAACACTATGAAGCTACATTTTCACAATGTTAGTGACATCAGTTTAAGCTGAGGAATTAAGTTTTCATCCATTGACCATATATATATACAAAGCCATCTCATTAGAGAATGAGTGATGCGTGTAGACGTAAAGAACATGCAAATACAATAGGATCTGAACAGTTCAGATCTTTTTGATGATGTTTACCGCATGCAAAGCATGGTAATAACACTGGTACGCCATATGTGTTAAAGTGCTTACAGACTAGATTATTGACTCTAGTGCAAGTGGGAGACTGAAGGGAATATGCCCGAGAGGCAATAATAAAATGGTTATTATCTTATTCCTTGTTTATGATGAATGTTTATTTCTCATGCTAGAATTGTATTAACCGGAAACGTTGATACATGTGTGCTTAATAAACAAACAATGGTTCCTAGTAAAGCCTCTCTTTTAACTAGCTCGTTGATTAATAGATGATCAAGGTTTCCTGATCATGAACATTGGATGTTATTAATAACGGGGTCATGTCATTAGAAGAATGATGTGATGAACATATACCCAAAGAGAATATATAGCAATGCGATCAAGTCATTTAGTTTACATTGTTATATCAAACATACGAAGTAACTTATTCCTTAGACCTTGAGATCATGTCAATCACTGATACCGGAAGAGTGCTTTGATGGCATCAAACGTCACACCGTAACAGGGTGACTATAAAGGTGTCGTTAAGTATTCGGAAATTATTAGTTGAGGATCATGGATCAAGAGTGGGATTTGTCCATCCAAATGACGGAGAGATATACTCTGGGCCCTCTCGGTGATATCACATCGAAACCGCTTGCAAGCACGTGATATGATCACAAGGATGTTATATCACGGGAACGAGAAAAGAGTACTTGTCGGTAACGAGATTGAACAAGGTATGATTGATACCAATGATCGAATCTCGGACAAGTAAAATATCGCGAGACAAAGGGAATAGTTCACGGCGTTGTTGGTTCACACGATCACGAGAGTCATCGTTGAATATATAGGAGTCATCACGGATCTCCAGATCCCGCTGTTGATTATTGATCGGAGAGGAGTCTCGATCATGTCTATCTTATTCACGAACCGTAGGGTGACACACTTAAGGTTCGATGACGCATTTGAGAGGATACGGAATATCGAAGAATATTTTGGACAGCACCGAAATTGTTTCGGGGAAAATTGAAATAGTTCAAGGGGTTTTTCGTCGAATGGTTGTTAATAGAATTAACAAATGATTCGAGGTGCTATATGCAAAAGTTTGTTAATAGAATTAACAAATGCTGAAATAAAGAAATAAAAAGGTTTTATTTATTTATTAAAAGAAAACCTTTTGATTTTCCAAGTGGGAAATTATGGGAGCATGAGTGGGTGTGAGTGGAGCTTCCACTCACATGAAGAGGGAAGAGGTGGGGGCACCACCATGGCTGGCCGCACCCCACCTTTGGGCTGCCTCCCTCTCCCTATAAAAGGAGGGTGAGGGCTCCTCCTCATTGACACACTTGGCCACTTCCCTTTCCCTCCACCCGCTGCTCCATTTCATGGCCTCCGGCTTGGCGAAGCCCTGACCGTGGGATTCTTCACCACCACCACGTCGTCGTGCTGCTGGAGTTCCGAGGGATCCTCTACTTCCGCGCCCCGCTGGAACGAGGGAACGGAGGTCGTCATCAACCGTACGTGTGACCGATCACGGATGCACCGCCGGATTGCGGTGCCATCTTCTCGCTATCGAGATCGGTGTGAGTACGACTACGCCAACAACGAGATTTGATCTCGTACCACTTTGAGTCTTCGAGGGTATGTGTTCTCCTTAACCCTCTTGTTGCCCGTTGCACTTCGTCTCCTAGATTAGATCTTGGCCTTTCGGGTATCTCTCGCGTAGGAAAATTTTTGTTTTCTATGCTACGTTCCCCTTCAATCAGCAGTTCCTGTTGTGGCACCCTGCCGGGACGGGGATTCGAAGGAGATCATCGCCATCGACACCGCCACTCCTTCTCCATCAACCATCCATGATTCCCCCGTCCATGTGTGAGTAAACACCACTGTAGGCTGAGAGGGATGGAAGAGATTGGATGAGATTTATCATGTAATAATGTCAGATTGTTAGGGCATAGTGCTACGTTAGTTTTTTCTACCGTTGTTGCAACTTGTTATGCTTAATGCTTGTCAGTAGGGCCCGAGTGCCATGATCTTAGATCTGAACATGTTATTGTTTCATGAGTATAATTATATTTCTTGATCATACATGCAAGTTGTTTACACATGCCATTGTCCGGAACCCGAGGCCCCAAAGTGACATAAATTCGGACAACCGGAGGGGATGGCTGTGATGTGAGGATCCCATGTGTTCACGGAGTGTTAATGCTTCGCTCCGGTGCTTTATTAAAAGAAGCACCTTAATTACCAGCAGTTTCCCTAGAGGCCCCGCTGCCACGGGCTGGTAGGACAAAAGATATTGTGCAAGTTTCTCATTGCGAGCACGTATGACTATATTGGAACACATGGCTATGGTTTGCCAAAAATTTTGATGCTTTATTATTATTATCTGCAATGCCCATGTTATTATATTACATGACCCTTGTTATACATGCAAATCATGATCATCCATACCCTCTATGCCTACGGTACTCCCATCCTGCTGTTTTCCGCGATTGGTACTGCTGTTTTCTGCGATTGCTACTGTTGTTTTCACGATTGCTAATATTCTTACTATTTTACTACTGTTGTTATTTCACTACCGCTGCTGCTATAAAACTGTTACCACTGATAAATTGTTGCGAGCAAGTCTACTTTCAGGTGCAGCTGAACTGAAAACTCAGTTGTTAAGGCTAATAAATATTCTTTGGCTCCCCTTGTGTCGAATCAATAAATTTGGGTTTTACTTCCCTCTAAGACTGTTGCGATCCCCTATACTTGTGGGTCATCAAAACTATTTTCTGGCGCCGTTGCCGGGGAGCATAGCTTTATTTATTTAATCACTTGATCGTGATATTGTTCGCTGCAAGCCCTTCATCATGGGTAGGACTTGTGATGGAAAATTTCCTGTATTACCATCCACTACAAGGATAGGTACAACTCTGAACACCTCTGTTGCTCTTGATTCACCATCTGTTGTGAGTACGCTTCTTACACCACCACATGCTAGACACACTGTTACTTGTGCTGAGTCTGAAAATGCTTCTGATACTTTTGATGATGCTTCTACTGTGCTTGATGATACTGGTTCACTAGGTCCTTTCCTAGATGCTACTATTGCTAAATCTAAACAAATTAAAAATGCTGAAATTTCTGTTGAAAATATTGGTACACCTGTTAATTCAACTGAGCTTATTGATGATCTTGATGAAACCTATACTGAACTTAATGATGATTTTATTGAAGAAGCTCGTGCTACTACTGGTGCAAGTGCTCTTAAGAGTCTTCTTGCACGACATGCTATGAAATATAAATCTTCTCTTGATGCTAAGTTTGCCACATCTCTAATACACATTAGAGACAAGGATTATGATTTCTCTCTAAACTTATCTTATAAATCTATTGTTAAGAAGGAACCTTTTTGTGGAACTGAAAGTCGGAACACATAAATGAGCATTCATCTATGAGTATTTTATTTTCTGATGATACTAAGTTGCGTACTTATTTTGTTACCAAGATTTTTCCTTTCTTATTAAAAGATGAAGCTAAAACTTGGTTTAACAATCTGTCACCTGGATCTATTACTAGTCCTATGGATTTGATTAATGCTTTCTTTCAAAAATATTTTTCTGCTAGTGCTCAACATGTTGTTGTGCAAGAGATCTTTAACTTTGAGAAAATTAAAGGAGATAAATTACATGAATCTTGGACAAGGTTTTGTTCTTTAATAAGAGCTCGCCCTGGTTACCCACTACCGGAAAATCAGCTCCTAGATATATTTTATAATGGACTAACTGTTGAATTTAGGACATACCTGGATAGTTGTGCTGGATGTGTTTTCAAGAAGAGAACTCCAGAAGAAGCCGTGGAATTAATGGCTAAAATAGCCAAAAATAATGATGAGTGGAATATACCTGAGCCTACACCTACACCAGAGCCAACACCAATACCAACACCCAAGAAGAGAGGGATGATTGAATTAAATGATGAAGTGATGAAGGAAGCCAAGAAATCTTTTAAAGAGAGGGGTATTAAATCCGAAGATGTGAAGAATTTACCTCGTATAGAAGAATTATGTAAGCCTATTCCTCATCCATCAACTGTTGAGGTATACTATCTCCAATACTTTGATAATAGAGATATTCCCTACTCTAAACCACCTGATCAATTCTTAGATGAATTTGATAATTATGTTGTTAAGCAAGATAATTTTAATATGAGAGTGCAAAATCATCTTATGGAAAACTCTAGAGCTATTGATAATTTGCATGGTATTATTGAAAGAACCTCTAATGATGTTAAAATGCGTATTAAATATTTTCAAATGGTTCAAAATCAAATTGATCAACTTACTAAAGTGCAAAAGACATGCTAGCTAATGCTTCTAGAGATAAACATGTTCGTAAAATAATTACTAGAAGTGGTGTTTCTACCGAGGACCCCTTGTATCCTGAAGGACATCCTAAAAGAATTGAACAAGATTCTCAGCAACCTAAAAACAATGGTTCTCCTTCAAAGAAAAAGAAGAAGAGACATAAAACTTTTGTCGAATCTCCCGAGCCTGCTAAAGATTCTAATAGTATATCTATTTCTGATGCTGAAACTGAAAGTGGTAATGATAAAAGTGATGCCTCTTATAAAGAAGAAGTTGTAGCTAAAGCTGAAAAGCAAACTAAAGCTGTGAAGTATATTAAGGAAGATTTCATTGCTAACAAACATGGTAATGAAAGAGAGCCTTGGGTACAAAATGCAATGCCTTTTCCTAATAAGAAACATAAATCAAAGGAAGAAGAACATTATAATAAATTCTGTGAGTGGATGAAACCTCTCTTTTTGCAAATCCCTTTGACTGAGGCTATTAAATTGCCTCCTTATTCTAAATATATGAAAGATATTGTCTCCAACAAAAGGAAAATTCTTAATGAGGAAATTTCCACTATGCTTGCTAATTACTCTTTCAATGGCAAGGTTCCAAAGAAGCTTGGAGATCCTGGTATTCCTACTATCCCTTGTTCTATTAAAAATAATTATGTTAGAACTTCTTTATGTGACTTGGGAGCTGGAGTTAGTGTTATGCCTTTCTCTCATTATAAGAGACTCTCTCTTGAAAAACTGATACACACTGATATATCTTTGCAAATGGCTGATAAATCTACTGCCATTCCTATTGGTATATGTGAGAATGTTTCTGCTCAAGTCACTACTAATTGTTTGATATTAACTATGTTGTGTTGGAAATGCCTGAAGATGATAATATGTCTATTATTCTTGGGAGACCTTTCCCTAACACTGCAGGGGCTGTATTGATTGAAATCTAGGAAAAGTAAATTTTAATGTTAATTATAAAGATTGATAGAAGATATGGTCTAAATTCCATTAAAAATATTGAGACCATCAAGATTGGAGAATTTTATTGTCCCATTCCATTACCATAAAAATAATATGAAATTACTATGATTGGGACTTTGTCTATCAAGGTTGAGGTATGATGGCTGGTAGACGCCCTCGTTGGTAAACCTCAAGAGAAAGGTTGTGAAGAGTGCAGCAGCAAGTTTTCCCTCAGAAAACAAACCAAGATTAAATCAACCAGTAGGAGGACAAGCGATCTCTGAAGGTTGATGTAGCTGAGGTGGCAGGGCGCACTACCGGTTCAGCAGCAACGTGGAACGTACACAACACAATCAAATCACTTTGTTCCAACGAAGCAGCGAGGTTGTCGATCTCACCGGTTCTGCTGAACACAAAGAGGTTAAACGTATGGTGTGGAAAACAGTTGGAACAGTATGAGAGCAATATGAAAGCAATAGGTCTTTATCAGTATGAGAATAAAGGACCGGGGTCCACAGTTCACTAGTGGTGTCTCTCTGTGAAAGATAAATAACATGTGTGGTGAACAAATTACAGCTGGCCAATTGACAGAAATGAAGGTTGCACCATAGTGCCTATGCAAGACATAAAGATTACTATGTGATTCATGCGGGCATTACAATAAGATACATACACCGTTATCCAACTGCATCTATGACTAAAAATCCACCCTCCGAATATCATCCGAACAAACGTTGGGTATTAAGTTGCAAGCAACAGACAATCAGAGTAAGCAAAGTGTGTAATGTAAACAATAACATCATCCTTAGACAAAGCATTGTTGTTTTCACCCTAATGGAAACAACACATCCTCCATCCGTCACGTTTCTGTCACTCGAGCACAGATGCAAAGGAGGCATGAAGCCACTATCGAGTATAAATACTCCCTCTTGGAGTTACTAGCATCTACTTGGCCAGATCATCTACTAATAACGGAGAGCATGCATTATCAGAAATAACATAAGCATGAATATAACATGATAGATTGATAATCAAAAGACATAGCATTCAACATTCATCGGATTCCAGCAAACACAACATGTAGAAATACATAAAGATGATCTTGATCATGTTAGGCATCTCACAAGATCTAAACATGAGGCACAAAGTGGAGAGAACAACCATCTAGCTACTGCTATGGACCCGTAGTCCAGGGATGAACTACTCACGCATCACTTCGGAGAAGGGCATGGTGGTGTAGACCCCTCCGGTGATGATTTCCCCCTCCGGCAGGGTGCCGGGGAGAGCTCCAGAACTCGCCTGATCTAGATAGGACGATGACGGCGGCCTCGGGTGTTTCTCGGGTAAAAGTCATACATATTAGGGTTTACGCCTTGGGGGGATAAATGGGCGAAAGGGCATAGGCGGTGGAGGTCTAGGGGGCCCACGCCACCCCCTGGCGCGGCCAATGGGGGGACCGCGTCATTCTGTGGAACCTCTGGGATTTTTAAGACTTCGGGCTTCGAATTTTCCAATTTCGAGAATGTTTCCAGAACAACTTTTCTGAAACAAAAAACAACAGAAAACATGGGAACTGGCTCTGTGGCATCTTGTCAATAGTTTAGTCCGGAAAATGGATAAAAATGACATAAAGTGTATAGCAAACATGTGGGAAATAACATGAAAACAACATGGAACATCATAAATTAGGGATACGTTTATGACGTATCAACAACCCCAAGCTTAGTTCCTACTGGTCCCCGAGTAGGTAAACGATAAAAAACAAATAATTTCTGAGGTGGCATGCTACTAACATAAACTTGATCATCAAAATGTAATGTAAAAGCATAAGTAAGCTGAGATCATAGAACTTCAACACAAGCATGATAAATAAAACTTTAATAATAAAGCATAGCAATCATTTTGCACCATGAGAAGTAACTCAAATAAAATATCATGAATAATAATGCCAGGAAAGATATACTTTTTATTCAAGTATAGAGAAAGCATGGCAATGTGGTATTTCGCTAGTCCTAAGAGTGGGACAAAACATAAATGCCAGGATACCTTCAAAGTTCATGAGGAAGACTAGAACAAATAATTATAGAACTAGCAATAACACATCATGAATCAATTAATAATGTTTCTGGGACAAATGCACATAAAACTCAGAATGGCAAAAATGCTCTCTCAACTGTGCATAAAGTTAGAAGATGGAGACTCAACATAAAAGTAAAAAAAGGCCCTTCATAGAGGGAAGCATGGATCACTCATGTGCTAGAGCTTTTATTTTATTAAACAGAGGTATTAAAGGTTTGACACTTCTCCCATCCATTTTTCACAAACCATGGCCAACTGAATCCTCGGGTTCCTGCCAACAATCACATACCATGGAGGAGTGTCTATATTTTAAGAGAGGTGTATGCCAGTGTCAACGAATGGTAAACAGAAAATACAGTACGTCACAAGCCAACTGGACTTCACAAGAGCGGTTCCCATGTGAGGGACGCATCTGGGTAGAAGGTCATCCCTCTTTCTCTTTTGTTTACACAATTATGCTTTGACTGATTAATCAGGGGCAAAAATAGTGAAAAGAATTTGTTTGTATTAATTTGGGGCTAGGCACACCGTTGCCATATCTTCTATCAATTGGATAAGCGGATGAAGCCACTAGTCCAGGGTGTGAAAGTCCAATCAACAAGTGAGATAAATATTCTCTATTAACATCCTCATGAGCAAAAACAGGAACACAAAGCAGGAGTAATTTTGAAGGTTTTAAAGGTAACACATGATCAATTTACTTGGAGTGGCAGTTAAATACCACATGTAGGTAGGTTTTTAGGGAGTTGGATGCATGAGTAGAGATCATACTCAGTACAGGTGGAGGCTACCGAAAGACTGGGAGCGACAAATCAAGAGAGCATAAGAGCCATAATCATGCATAGCGACATAAACATCATTAATCAAAGCATAAGTGGTACCACAAGTTCTAAAAATAAATGATCATAGGGGCTATTAGTGAATGGTTCATAGTCATAAACATGGTGTGAGCATACGCCAAGTCAACCAAATAAAATATTCAAAGGAGAATACCACAAATTTATGCTTCAATATGACAAGAACAACTCATGATTCTTTCAATGGCACATTAAACACTCTCAGCTATTTGAGGCTAATCATGATACTCAATAACCACAAGGATTTGAAACTAAAATAATATCTAGCATGACACGAAAATGTTCTGCCATAGTATATACAAGCTTCTACTTGCACCATTAAAAATTCTACTTCAAGCAACAATTTCTTTTCCCAACAAGCACCATACAAAATATGTTTTAACAAAAATGCTCTACATGCTACAGCAAGAAAACATGAGAGTACTCACATAAAACTACTAAACATAATAGCTCTGAATAAGAGATGCAATGAAAACAAGAGCTAAATAGGAATTTACGCAGTAACTAGAAGAAAAACTAAGAATGCTAGCATAGCAAATATTCAAATGAAAAAGCGGAGCATGTCTCTCTCCCAAACAAGGATGCTAGGTCCAATGATATTATTAAAGCAAGGAAAACAAAGAAAACAAAGAAAACAAAAGAAAACAAAATTAAATAAACAGATGCTCCAAGAAAATTTCATATGATGTGACCGAATAAAAATATAGCCTCACGAGGAGTGACCTGATAGATAGTTGATGAAGAAGGGGATGCCTTGGTAATCCCCAAGCTTAGATGCTTGAGTCTTATAAAAATAGGCTGGGATGAACCACGGGGGCATCCTCAAGCTTTGACCTTGCACTCTTCTTGATCACATATATCACCTCTTCTCTTGAACCTTGAAAACTTCCTTCACACCATACTCAGACAGTAACTCGCATTAGAGTGGTTAGTGCAACAAATAAGAATCCAAGGGTTCTATATAGCACAAGTGATATTGATACTTTTGAAAATTATCTACAGCCACTAATGTTTCGTGAAGCGAAGAAATCCACTTGACATCGTAAAAGAGCAAGTGTAAGAAAAATGGCAGAATTTGTCAAAACCAGAACAGTCTGTAAAGATGAAATTTTTCGAGGCACTTAAGTTGCTCAAATCAAAAAACCCAGAGAACAAAAATGTTGCGGAATTAGCTGACGGATAAGAAAAAAAAGTTCAGGTTATTCTGATTTTTCTATGAATTATACAATTTTTTACGATGGACAGAATAAATCTGTTTTCTGCACAGAAATTCGAAAACCAACTCTAATTCTCGTCAGAAACTTTACTTGGCAGTACTAAAATATGAAAAGAAAGATTCAAAGGAGTTACTACATATGTATACAACCCCTTGAATCATAGAAAACAGAGAAAAACAAAGCAAAAAATAAAACCATGCGTTATGTCCCAAGAAGTGATTTTCTTTAACGCCTTTTAGCTAGGCCGGGAAAAATGGAATCAAGTATTTTCGAGTGAAGAAGCATCCAAATGGTACTTTGTTCGAATAACAGAATCAAAAGGCAATTTCATTCTATTTCTAGGAAAATGTTCCATACCATTCTTGAGTGGGAACTGAAATTTAATATTCCCCTCTTTCATATCAATAACAGAATCAACAGTTCTAAGAAAAAGTCTTCCCAAAACAGTTGTACAAGAAGCATTGTATTCAATATTCAAGACAACAAAATCAACGGGGACAAGATTATTATTAACCATGATAAGAACATCATCAACTCTCCCCAAAGGTTTCTTTCTAACATTATCAATAAGACGAATATCCAAATAACAAGGTTCCAATGGTGGTAAATCAAGAATATCATAAAGCTTCTTGGGCATAACAGATGTACTAGCACCAAGATCACATAGAGAATTGCAATAAAAACCATTCACTTTAATTTTAATAATAGGTTCCCAACCATCATCTAGCTTCCTAGGGATAGAGGCTTCACATCTTAATTCATCCTCTCTAATTTTCATGAGAGCATTTGTAATATGTTTTGTGAAAGCCATATTCATAGCACTAGCAATAGGACATCCACCAAGCTTTTGTAAGAACTTAATCACTTCAGTTATGTTGCAATCATCAAAGTTAAGATCATTTTTAGCAAAGGTAATGGGACTATTATCTCCCATGTTTCTAAAAATTTCAGCACTTTTATCAGGAGCATTTTTAGCAGTTTCAGGCAATTTCGCAATTTTACTAGCAGAAGTGGGAGTGTTTCCAACACCAATTACTTTACCATTGATAGTAGATGGTTTTCTAGCATGAGAAGCTTCAATTTTACTAGTGGTGGTAATGGTGCAAACATTGTTTATATTATTCTTTCTAGCTATTTCATCTTCTTTTTCCCATCTAGCATGCAATTCAACTAACATTCTAACATTATCATCAATTCGAATTTGGATGGCATTTAAAGTTTTACTTTCTTTAACATCATGAGGCATAACCTTTAGTTTCATAAAATCAACATCAAGAGCAAGGCTATCAACTTTAGAAGCAAGAACATCAATTTTGCCAAATTTTTCCTCGACAGATTTATTGAAAGCAGTTTGTGTACTAAAAAAATTCTTAAGCATGTTCTCAAGATAAGAGGGTACACTTTTGTTGCTGTTATAGGAGTTACCATAAGAATTGTTATTATTAGGAGGATATGACCTATAATTGTTGCTACCAAAATTATTCCTATAGGCATTGTTGTTGGTTCACATCAACATGCTCTTCTTGAGCAACCAGGGAGGTTAAGGGAACATTGATTCTATCAATAGGAGTATGGACATTCAAAAGCATAGACATAATAACATCAAGTCTATCACTCAAAGAGGAGGTTTCTTCAACATAATTTACCTTCTTACCAGTTGTAGCTCTCTCAGTGTGCCATTCAGAATAATTTACCATCATATTATCAAGAAGCTTTGTTGCTGCCCCCAAGGTCATGGACATAAAGGTTCCTCCAGCAGCTGAATCCAGAAGGTTTCTTGAGGAAAAATTCAGTCCGGCATAAAAGGTTTGGATGATCATCAAGTAGTCAGTCCATGAGTGGGAGAATTCTTCACTAAAGATTTCATTCTTTCCCAAGCTTTAGCAACATGCTCATTATCAAGTTGCTTAAAATTCATAATGCTACTTCTTAAAGAAATAATCTTAGCAGGAGGATAATATTTTCCAGTGAAAGCATCTTTACACTTAGTGCAAGAATCAATATTGTTTCTAGGCAAAGATAGCAACCATTCTTTAGCTCTTCCTCTCAAAGAGAAAGGAAACAATTTCAGTATAATAATATCTCCAGCTACATCTTTATATTTTTGCATCTCACATAGTTCAACAAAATTATTAAGATGGGCAGCAGCATCATCAATACTAACACCAGAAAATTGCTCTTTCATAACAAGGTTCAACAAAGCAGGCTAATCTCATAAAAATCAACAGTAGGAGCAGGTGGAGCAATAGGTGTGCTAATTAAATCATTGTTGTTGGTGCTAGTAAAGTCACACAACTTAGTGTTCTCAGGATTAGTCATTTTAACAAGAGTAAAAAACAGGAATAAAACTACAGCTAGAATAAGAACAATTTTTTGTGTTTGTCATAAAGAGAAGCAAACAAGACAAAATTAAATAAAACAAGCAAAACTAAAATAAAGTAAAGATATTGGAAATGAGAGACTCCCCTTGCAGAAATTCTCTTCCTCCCCGGCAACCGCGCCAGAAAACTTGTTGATGGCTGGTAGATGCCCTTGTTGGTAAACCCCAAGAGAAAGGTTGTGAAGAGTGCATCAGCAAGTTTTCCCTCAGAAAAGAAACCAAGGTTGAATCGACCAATAGGAGGACAAGCAATCTCTAAAGGTTGATGTAGCTGAGGTGGCAAGGCGCACTAGCGTTTCAGCAACAACATGGATCTTACACAACACAATCAAATCACTTTGTCCCAACGAAGTAGCGAGGTTGTCAATCTCACCGGTTTTGCTGAACACAAAGAGGTTAAACGTATGGTGTGAAAAAGATTAGGAAAACAGTAGGAACAGTATGAGAGTAGTATCAAAGTAGTAGGTGTTTATTAGTATGAGGAAAAAGGACCAGGGTCCACAGTTCACTAGTGGTGTCTCTCCGTGAAAGATAAATAACATGTGTGTTGAAGAAATTACAGCTGGGCAATTGACAGAAATGAAGGTTGCACCGAAGTGCATATGCAAGACATAAAGATTACTATGTGATCCATGCGGGCATTACAAAAAGATACATAGACCGTTATCCAACTGCATCTATGACTAAAAATCCACCCTCTAAATATCATCCGAACAAACGTTGGGTATTAAGTTGCAAGCAACAGATAATCACAGTAAGCAAAGTGTGTAATGTAAGCAATAACATCATCCTTAGACAAAGCATTGTTGTTTTCTCCCTAATGGCAACAACACATCCTCCATCCGTCACGTTTTTGTCACTCGAGCACAGATGCAAAGGAGGCATGAACCCACTATCAAGCATAAATACTCCCTCTTGGAGTTACTAGCATCTACTTGGCCAGAGCATCTACTAATAACAGAGAGCATGCAAGATCGTAAATAACGTAAGCATGAAGATAACATGATAGATTGATAATCAAATGACATAGCATTCAACATTCATCAGATCCCAGCAAACACAACATGTACCATTACATAAATATGATCTTGATTGTGTTTGGCAACTCACAAGATCTAAACTTGAGGCACAAAGTGGAGAGAACAATCATCTAGCTACTGCTATGGACACGTAGTCCAGGGATGAACTACTCACGCATCAGTTCGGAGGAGGGCATGGTGGTGTAGACCCCTCCGGTGATGATTTCCCCCCTCCGGCAGGGTGCCGGGGAGAGCTCCAGAACCCTTCCGATCTCATGATGACGATGACGGCGGCCTCGGGTGTTTCTCGGGTAAAGGTCACATATATTAGAGTTTAGGCATCGGGGGGAATAAATAGGCGAAAGGGCAGAGGCGGTGGAGGTCTGGGGGCCCACACCACCCCCTGGCGCGGCCAAGGGGGGGCACCCTATGGTGTGGGCCCATCAGGGTCCCCTCCGTATCTCTTCGGGACTTCGTGGAACCTCCAGGATTTCTAAGACTTACGGGTTTCGAATTTTCCAATTCTAAGAATATTTCCATAACAACATTTCTGAAACTGAAAACAACAGAAAACAGGGAACTGGCTCTGTGGCATCTTGTCAATAGGTTAGTGTGGAAAATCGATAAAAATGACATAAAGTGAATCGCAAACATGTGGGAAATAACATGAAAACAACATGGAACATCAGAAATTAGGGAAACATTTATGACGTATCAAGGTAAGATAATTATTTAGTGATACGCAAAGTTTTGCTTCATATGAAAATTGTTTTGGTAACAAGACTTGATCACCCTTGTTAACAAAGTGACTTTGAATGAAGAAGACAAAGGGGGGGGGTGTGGCAGCCGACGGCGAAAGGGCGAGGGATTTGATACCTGCCTAGAGCGCGGGAGGGGTGTAGACGCGTGGGCGGGGAGCTCGGCGGTGGAGCGCCGTTCCGCTGCCACGTGGTTGATTGGACGTCTCGCCTATAAGAAAGGCTGCCGGCGCGCACTAAACAACGTAGGAAACGAGGCGATGAGGATGAGCACGGTCACTGACTCGGCAGGCCCACGGGCAAGCGAAAAGGATTCCGCGTCATTTCCTTTCATCCGGCGCCCCCAACTGACTCCTGACGCGCTGGGTTCGGAGTGAGTTCGCCGGGTCTATTTTTGGCCCAAACCAACGGTATTTAGACTTGTTGGGGCACGACCAGGCGAAAAATGTTGCGCCACGTAGAAAAAGACGTGCTGGGGAGCTCTCGCGGGGGCGGCTGGAGATGCTGTTATATAGGAGTACTTTGGTTCGTTGAGATCAGCCACGATCGTCTCCATGATTTTCGTGATTTACAGTTGCAACATACCCCTGAAATTATTTTCTCTAGGCCGGAGGGAGATGGTGCGTCCCGTTCCCATAAATATTTTCTCCTCAATTAACGACGCGATCGCATTTATTTCGCCTCATTTTTCTCGGGTGAATTGGACAATCCAAACATGTGGCGATCGTTTCTCACCAGATCGCATCCCCTTCTCTCCCATCTCGGGCGCCCTGCTCGATGCGGCGCCGGTGGACAGAACGTCGTCGCTGCCGTTCTTGGCGGCGCAAATCCGCGTGCATACGCCTCGGAGGTGGACGGTGCAAAAACGAGGCCTAGGCCCCAGCGACATCTGTACGTGGTGCTGGACGAGATGAACACAGGGCACAGTATCTACAAGCTCAACATCGACGACCTTGACGGCGGTGATGAGGACGCCGTCGCCGGCAAGAACCGGGCGCCGTTGCCGACAACGGCCGAGCAGCCCCGTCGCCTCCCCGATCCAGTTCTCCGCCTGGGCTTCTCATCCGTCGGATCATGTGCGCACTTCGAAGCCCTTGGTAGTAAGATCGTCATCACGGGGCGAGCACGTCACAGCAATAGCCCGGCCACCTTCATCTACCACACCGACACTGCACGGCTGGACCTTGAGCAGCCTCCGCTAGAGGATTTCATGTACTGGCACTACCATGCCGCCGCCGCCGGGGACAAGCTGTACACATTCAGCTCCGGCGACGAGACGCCGCACTACCTCTGCGAGCAACGGGTTCTACCTGAGTACTCCGGATACGACAGCGGCGAGGAGAGGATGACGTACATGATGAGAGGGCAGATTAACGAGTGGGCTTGGCGGCCCAGCACGTCGCCGCTTCCCGGCGTTAGCGCCAACCGGGGCAGCTTCGTCCAGTCATACGCGGTGCATCCCGACGGCCGCACCATCTTCGTCTCGTGCTCCTTGGGCGGCCACAAGCGCTTCACCTACTCCATGGATACCCATAACGGCCAGTCGACGCGCCGGGGTAACTGGGCCCTGCCATTCGATGGCCAGGCATACTACGACGGCCATCTGAACGCGTGGGTTGGGATCCGACAGGCTGACGGCACCGAAGGCGGTAAAATGGGAAGCCCCTACCTCTACTCCTGTGACATCCCAGACCTCGCGCTCTCCCCGGCGCCGCCGGAGTGGAAGATGTGCAAGGAGGAGCTCACGTTCGTGGAGTACGTCTCAACCCAGGCGCTCGTCCACACTGGGCGTGGCAGGTTCTGCCTCGTGGAGACAACGCCGGCGCCACTCACCGACGAAGACGAGGATAGTCAGTGCACCTGCTCGAACGGCGGCCTCGAGTACCTGCTCCGGGTCACCGTGTTCTGCGCTAAGCATGACAAGAATGGCGAACTCGTGGTCTCGCGGAGCCGACCTAGCCGCTCATACCTCGTGCCCAATTATGCTGCCGATTCCCTTAGTGCATTCTGGATGTGATCGATGAGCTCTTCCTTATTTTGTAGCACGCTTAAATTTGTTTATGAAGTTGGGTTTGCAATCAAACAATATATATGCTTTAATTTTATATTGCGATTTAATTAGCTGCGTACTTTGAATAGCTGAATTCTACTCGGTTGGCTTATATGAATATATTTTCCTCGGGGAATTTAGAATACCAAATCTATTGTTGTTTTCATTTAATTAGTTCTATGCTTGATTTTTTACTCGACAGGCGGACTCTGTTTTGATTTTTGTCAGGTTCTGACCCAGAGCTAAGATCAGTGAATCAATTGTTCACATATGCAACTCGATACAAGGACCGGTAAAAATAGGAGAGTGGCCAAAGAAGTTTTGACATTCGAGCCATAAAAAGACAAGAGTTACATCGATCGAGTTGGCACGGTGAATCCTTAAGTTGCCTTCAGCATTTTGAATGGAACGAGATAATTGTTATTTTGTTCCGGTGTTAAAGTCCACACAAAATTTTCACCTTATTTTTAATGAGTGATGGTTATGAGTCAAATTTTAGGAACAATGGTTGTTCCTAATATTCGAAGAACTTGTGGTTAGAAATTGTGCCTATCTCTACAGTCAGATCTTGGATGAGTTGCGGTAGATTTTTCTTGCTTGAAATCTCTTTAACTAACACAACAAAACGGATTTTCCACTTGTAATTTGTCCCACCGGCATTATCTCTACCTTCCGTTTCTTGGAGATTCGAGCGAAAGTCACTGGTTAAAACTCGGGAACATTTGCCATTTAACCCCCTAAGAATAGATCTAGTCAACCCGAAGTCCAAAGGAATGAATAAAAACCCCCACCCGACTTAAACCCTAATCCATTCGAACCAACCGCGTTGTGTCTCTCCTTCCTCGCCGCACCGTACCGAAGACGTCCTCCGCCACCAAACCGTGCGCTGCCGCAGAAGGTCACCTCAAGAGCCTCCACGGGCGTGAAGGTGGATGTGCGCCACCGCTGCGGTTGAGGCCCGGCGCGAGCTGGAGAAGCTCGCCCACGTCGTGCAGCTCGGCTCCCATCTGCGCCGCCCCAACGACGTCCTCCGCCACCGCAGCTGTTACGCAACGAAGCTCCGGGGCTGGGCGCGGAGCTGTGTCAAGGACGGCGAGGAGGCTTGTGGCTGGGTGTCAGCCGTCGAGGCCGCGAACATGGAGGCGGCGAACAAGGCCGTAGAGGTCGTTGAGGCGGAGGCGTCGGCCGGACGAGATCCGGCGCCTGAGGGCATATCCGTCTACTTCGTGTTTTTATTTTTGTTTTTTTGGTTCAATCTCTTGATGGATCTTCTCCTATGCACTGATCTGGGCTTTGTAGCCCGAGCTCTTGAATCCTTTCTCTGTTTTTTTTTTTTTTTTTTTTTGCAAAGTAGTGCACGTATTTTGACTTCGTGATTTCCTACTTTTAAAATCTATGCTGAACAAAATCTTACAGGCAACTTTTCTCTTCTTTTTTATTCAGTTCATCAACAAATATGCTACGACATAGAAAAAAAATCATTCGACCATGATAACTAGGAGGTCCAAGAAGTTATGACTCCGAATTCTTGGACTGAGGCAGAGATATAAATCCCCGTTCTGGGTCGAACCCAATGATATGGGTTCTTTATGTCAAAAAAAAATGATATGGGTTCTTCTGATATTTTTCATTATTATTCTCGTTTTGGGTTCAACAAATCTTCTATGAATCTTGTTTGGATATGCTACGGAATGTGTAATATTCTCGTGAATCCTGTATGTATTTGCTATCAAATGTGTGCAATTTTTGTGAATCATGAATGGATTTTTTGTATGTGTAATATTTGGTGAATCTTGATGTGTATAAAAGTTAATGGTAGTAATTGTTAGTTTTCTTAATCTCGGATGAAGCACCTATGTATCTTGTATGAACAAGTGGAATTGTATTTCCCGAATCTTTATATATGGCTATTATCTTTATACTAAATCTGTTTCTTGAATCTTATGTGAATTTTCCTGCCAATATTATTGAATGAAAACAACATTTTGGGAACTATGTATGAATTTTTGAGCTAAGAATATTGCATGAATCTCGTGTGAATCTTTCATACCAACGTGGAAATTGCTCTGATTCTGTAAGAAACTATGAGTATTTTCGGGAAATATTCAATCAAATCTGTATGGAAAAGTAGAAGAAAGAAAAAAGTTATAACATTTTATATTATTTCCTGAAGGAACAAAACTGTATGCAAAAAAATTTCTCATAAGAATGCACCTCACTAAACGTGAATATTCACTCTTTTTAAAAGTTTTTTAAAAATGTTGCCCCAGCTCAGATTCGGAATTCTGAACAAAAAAATGTTACAATGAAAAAGAAAAAAAATCCAAATATCTGAAATGGTAAGGGGCGTTGTGCAAAATAGAAACTGAGGTGGGAAGGTCTTTCTACAAAAGTTTATGCACGAATCTCTAACAAACTTCCAAAAATGAACGGTAAATATAGTGCCCGGGGGGCCAATGTACAAGTGGAATCATATTTATAATTTTGTGTGCAATCTCACGAGCCGGCCCCTCCTAGCCCACGTTTCCTATTTACCGCCCGTTAGAGGCCGTAAACCGGAGCGCCGCCCGAAGGCGCGGTGTAGTGGGCTGGCCCATTTATGCGGGAGCAATTTTTTTCTGTTTTCCTTTCTATTTTTCTTATTTTTTTTCAAAACTTTTGTTTTTTTCCTTTTTCTGTGTTTCTGTTCTGTTTATTTTTTGTTTAAAATTATTTTTGTAAAAAAATTATAATTTTCTTTGTTAAGTAAAAAAATCTGAAACTCATATGAAATCCTAAGCTCATAAGAGATGCAAAATGACTTGCAAATAGACCGACATGTTTTCCTTAGATGAATAAACCCCCAAATCTCCATTCCCTCCTCCCATCCATGAGATCTGCTCTCTCCCGTCGCCGGCCGCCGCTCTCCCGTCGCTCCTGCAATCATAGTCGTCGACGTCTTCTTCTTCGTCGTCTTGAACACCCGCCGCCATCTACCGTCGTCTTACCGAAGGTAATTTCAACCTATTTTTTATTTCATTTCTGCTGAGTAGTTATTTGCATGTGCAGAAACAAATTCTTCAGATCACTTATGTAGTTCCTCGCACGAACTCACAGGCGGATTAGTTTTGATAGTTTCGGAGTCAAATTCGCTGCTGCTAGATTGGACTTGGGAACGTGAATCAGTACAGTCATTGGTGATCACAGGAGTTGCTGAAACTAGGACGTGATCATTTTTCAGACCCAGTCCGTTGAACTGCTACTGTTGGGGCTTGGGAAGTTAACACATGTTCAGTAGGTGCATTAGCGTCTTAGTGGTGTTCTAAACGGTGGCCACGTCGGCACGGCAAAATCGGCCATGGTAGCTAGACTGGTCATCCCTCCCGTCAGACCTCATTGTCCGCGTGGGCGACTTCCTGCTTTGCTGTTCCGATACATCCTGAACACGTACTGATGAACACGGTAACTTGTTCTGACGACCCAATGCTGGTCCTGTACACGTTTGTTGATGGCGATAGAATCCTCCGGTGTGCGGATCCAACCAGCAACTTATGCTGATACCTATGCTGGCCATGTCTATGAAGCCGACATGGAAGGATCGGTATTCAAGATTGTTGTCACAGAACAACACTGCTACGGCGAGCTGATAGCCAAGATTCCTGGTGAGTTGATAGACAATATTCCGTGATAACCTGCTACTTTTCTTGTGGAGTCCAGCGGGGATCAGCTGCTCATTCGAGACACACACTGGGGATTCTTGTAAGTTTTCCAGGTTCACGTCGAGCGGAATAGGCTTGAGGATGTCAAGAGCATCGGCAGTTGGGCGCTCTTCCTTGGCCCCAGGAGCCCGTCGGTTGATGCAAATAAGCTTCCATCCATCGATGGCGATTGTTTATACTACAACGGTGCAAGTGTGATGTACATGCACGACCTCAAGGACGGCACAGAATCTTTTTCTGGAATAGAGCTTTATTTTTCGCCCAAAGAGCCTTGTTCAGGCCCTCCTTATGTACTGCATGTTGGATCTGAATCTAAAATATATGTGGAAGTACTAGGTAACTTTGTTCGGTAAGGGCATCTCCAATGTAGAAATAAGGAAAGGCCTTAAGCCAAAAAGTGGTCTTAAAACCCACCCTTATACATTGTGGGACTAGACTTTAAGCTTAAATTTTTAAGACCCACCCATACCACTATGGCCTTGCCATAAGAAATTTAATAAAGAAAACTAATGTTTCTCTCACCTACTTTAGACGGTTTGTATTTGTTAATTGGTCAAAGGTTCTCCTACGTGGGCTCCACCTTAAGTTCTAGCTCAACCATAAACATTGTGAGCTTTTTAGTCTGCTATAACATATGCCGTGGGTCCCAGCTTATGGACTAGATTGAAATTAAACATTGGAGACGCCCTAACTGGTTCAAGTTTCAACCATGTACTTGTTGTGATAGGATCCAGGATGAATAGAAGAAGCATGTAATACAGTGCACCTCCAAGCCATGAACCTGAACAATGTTCATGGCGGAACCTGAAGACATTTCCGCCTAACGATCTCTCTGAACCTGAAGTCCCTGGATCATCTATGAACTTTGTCTTAAGCCCACGAACAAACTTGGTGGCTAGGCCTTGTTTGATGACTAGTTAAACCGGGCCGGCAACTGGTTCATGTTTATCATAGAAGAGGCTATTATGCAGTCTAAATGAATAGAAGAACAAGCAAGAAGTACAAGGCAAGCATGTACCTATATCCAGTACAAGACAATGGAGATGTTATCCTTAATGTAGCAACATATTTCAGTCAACTAAGATGTGTGCGATGCTACGTTCTATTTACAATCTCCGTACAAATGCATGTTGACCGCAACCTCTTAAATACATGTATATTTCGTGGTGCCAACGTTACGTTTCAGTAAAAGTAATAGTTTCAGGTTCACTTCGAAGTTGGAACCTGAATAATTCGTATCAGGTTCACTCATAACAGAACAGCAGGTTTTGGTAAAAAAAAAAAAAAAAAAAAAAAAAAAAAAAAAAAAAGGTTTAACCAATTTAAATACACTGTTTCAGGTTCCTATACAGCCGACCACAGCAACCCGAACATGAATTCTACTGAAATGGAATCACCTTGATTGAATCCAACCTGATACTGTGTAAACATGAACCAAACAGATATCATTATGTTTGTTTTGGTAAAATAAATCCTAGCATTGCAGTTCAGAAACAAGCAAAAAAGAAATAAAAGAGATTTAAGGGATAGAGAGTCGGTACGCAAAAAAAAAAATATCAGAAGCTTGCAACTAGACTACATTGCCAGGAAATGGACTGAATCAAGCTTTCATCACCAGCCTGTGCACATCGAGCTATAATACCATATGGACATTCGTGGTTTGTGTATTTTGTCCGCAAAGGCGTAACTGTGCTCAACATTAACTATGAAAACTTTCAGGTTTCAGTTGGAGCTAATGTATCACTTCAACTTTTAAATCACGACATGAGTTGGAGCTGCATGCAAATGGTACACCGAACCAACACCCAACTGCAATGGTATCAACCAAACTGAAACCTGAAAGTGTTTCAATTTGTATCAATTTCTTAAACCTGGAGACATTTCAGCCTTACCATGTCAACTCTGGAATTTCTTTTACGCACATCCACCATATGCCTGTAAATATCAAGTTCGCAATATTAATTATCCACCAGCTTCGGCTAGAGAGACATGGGAGAGTGAATAGCTTCAGATTCTTTTTTTTTTTTTTGCGTATAGTATGGCTTCAGGTTCAGGAACCAAAAGTGGACTACCAAAGCAACCAAATTAAGGACATGCATTCTACTAAAATGGAATCATCTAAACTGGAACCAGAAACTGCATCAACTTGATTGAACTGGACATGATACTTGTGTCAACTTGAGCCAAACGGATATCATTCTACTTGTTTCAGTAAAATATACCCTAGCATTGCTGTTCAGAAAAAAAAAAAATGAAAGAGATTTAAGGGATTGGGAATCGGTATGAAAAAAATTCAGAAGCTTGCAACTAGACTACATTGTCAGGAAATGGACTGATACAAGCTTTCATCAATAGGCGATGCCCATCGAGCCATAATGGCATATGGACATTCGTAGTTTGTCTATTTTGTCACCAGAATAGACCAGAAGGGGCGAACTTGTGCTCAACATTGACTATGAAAACTCTCAGGTTTGAGTTGGAGCGTAGTATCACTTCAACTTTTAAATCCCAACATGAGTTGGAGCTGCATGCAAATGGTACACCAAACCAACACCCAACTGAAATGGTATCTACCAAACTGAAACCTGAAACTGTTTCAATTTGCTTCGAATTAAACAAGATACAGTTTCTATGATTGAATCTAATTGATACCATTTCGGTTAACTCTGATCCTGACAATTGTTAAATGAGATAACTGAAATACACATAATAGTTCCATCAAGAAAACTACCAAATACTACTAGCAAGAACAGGTTTATTACGATAACCTTGGCGACTTAGAACCTGAACAACTTGAACAAGGCAAGAACACATTACATTGGAGAGGAATCGCAGCACTGCAAGAGAACCTGAACAAGGCTGAATGGTCGAACATCATGGTCATCGGTGAAGATAGTTTTCGTGCCGTCCCTTTGGTTATACATGCACACGACACGCCCATGGTGTTCTGAACTTTGCTGCCAATGAGCCGTGTATATGCAGTCACTGTTGACGGACGGAAGCTTATCCACGTCCACAGACACGCACCTTCCGTAGCCAAGGAAGAGTGCACGACAGCCGCCAAGGCTTTTGATCTCCTGCAACAACTTGTGCTCGATGTCGACTTTGAAAACTCTGGCCTGAGAGGCGATGCGTACGAGCAGCAGCTCCCCGTCAGACTCCACGAGTCGAGAGGTTGCATTGCCTCCTTCCGGCGACATCTTGGCTACAAGCTCATGATGAATCTGCTCTGCTGGTCCGACAAGCCTGAATACCCAACCATTGGGATCGGCATAATAGAGGTTGCCTCGGAAGTTAACCATTCCCACCATGTCTGTGTCAGTGTCCTTCTCCGTAAAGACACCGCTGGTTGGATCAGCACATCCAACCCTGATCCCACTCCCCCGCCACAAGAGCAGCGTCGAATGAGAGCCGCCGCTCACCGCAGTATACACATAAGGATGTTCATGATAGGGCGCCGCGAAGTGGAGCATGTCCCCTGTTAAAGGGTTCAGGACACGGGCCAAATGCGGTGGCTCCCTGTGGCCGAGCACGAGGAGACCGTCAGTAGTAGCACCGACGAGGACGTGGTCGCGGAGCACCGGGAGGCGCAGGCGGCGGAAGCGGCCGGTGGAGACGTGGAGGAAGACGCGGGCGTCGTCGTGCCTCTCGGATTTCAGGTTGACCATGAACCAGTGCCGTGGCCGGAAACGGATGTCCGCCACTGCTTCGACTGGAGATGGCTTGGGGATGGCAGAACGCCAGGTGGGGCAGACGGCCCTCATCTCCATGTATGCGTCGACGCCGCAGGTGGTGGAGAGGACGCGATCGGCGATTCGTTGGACAAGCTCGGGTAGAAGCGAAGCCCATTCCGGGGTCATGGTCGGCGTCGGCTTGTCCTCGCGAAGCACCGCGGGCACAAATCCCGCTTCGGGCTGAGTGGCGGATCTGCTGGAAGGCCGTTCGTGTGGTGGGTGGCGGCGGGGCATGGAGCTGGACAGGGCGACAATGGAGGGATGGATTCTGGGGGAGGCGGCTGGGAGGATTTGGGGAAAAAAGCTTTGGGATCGACGGATCGTGAGGAATGGCGCTTAGGGTTTGGTAGCCGTTTCCAACGGCAATGATTTTCTTTGGGCCTTCAGATCTGAATGGTCAGAGTGCAGTTGGGCCAGAAGGCGACGTGGACGAGATTGTGAAGTTAGAAATCATGAATGTCCTTCATCTTGTTTTTTTTTTCTTGCGAATCTTATCTGGTTGTACTGTACAATTTGTGAAGTTAGAAATCATATCAATGTTCCATAGCTATATTAATTTAGCAATAACCAAAAACATATTTTGAATTCAAAATATATGAGAAAAAAAATCAAATCTGGTATCAAACTAAGACCAGCCACAGTGTTGCCCCAAAGCGATTTAAACGGGCCTTTGAACCGACTCACCACACTGCAGGACATCGGATCATAGTGTCTACCAGAAGAAGCGGTTCAACAATATGATTCGCTTTTTTCCTGTAACCGTGGGACCTGATGGTAGAACTGTGAGGAGAAACGGCGAAAGCATGCATGCAGGGATCTGAGCTGCGGGTCCTACCAGCGATTCCATACAGTGCACAAAATCTGAACCGGATCATAAATTTTTACTTTCCGCTCGGAACCGACGCCACAGTGTGGCTGGTCTAAAGCAAACTTAGCTTATGACATGTCTGCAGGTCTCTCTTCAGTCGTACTCCACTATGTGGAATGTGGTGCAGTTTGAGTTTTCCATTGTTGCGGTGTGGATTTCACATGTAAATACCGGCAAGTTTCTTTGGTACCGCTAGTAGCACTAATCCATTTATATAAAAAAAATATCATTATGGATTTCAAGAACCTACTACTACAATTCATACTATAAAGGGGTTAGAAGCTCTATGATGAAATATAAAGGGCCTGGGGAGAATATTAAGTGGGCCGGCAGGAGGTTGGGGTCGAATTGTGTATTGCCAAGTCTCCTCCATAAGGAGCATGCATGTATTGCCACGTATGACTGCGTCAGGAGGAGACTTGGATGACAGCGGTCGGGTGCGCTGGTTGAAATCAGGTGATCGCAATACCGCCTACTTCCATGCGTAAGCGGCGTAGCGACGTAGGATCAATCGTATCTCGGGTTTACATAAGAATGATGGCTATTTATGCTCAAACCCGGAGGAAGACAAGGAGGAGGTGCAGTCATTTTACCAAGAACTGTATAAATCACAAGGGTTCAATGACATGAGTGCCCTCTTGCATCACAAGCCGACGAAAGTATCAGCCGATATGAATGGGGATTTTGATAAACTCTTCGTGGAAGCTGATGTTCGTGCGGCCCTTTTCCAGATGGATCCATCAAAAGCCCCTAGGGTTGATGGTTCCACAACTGGTTTTTTCAGCGTCACTGGAGTCTCATTAAGCATGATCTAGTGGTGGCAGTATTGGATTTTTTCAATGGAGGCGAACTACCAATGGGACTCAACGAACACTTCTATTACTCTTATCCCGAAGGTACGACACTCGTATTCTATTCGTCAATAAAGGCCTATATCTCTATGTCCGGTTCTCTACAAAATTGCTTCTAAAGCAATCACTAACCGACTAAGGAAATATATGGATACCATCATTGGGGAAGAACAGAACGTTTTTTCCCTGGTCGCTTAATCACGGATAATGTCCTAGTTGCTTTCGAAAGTGTTCATGCAATGAAGCGAAGAAAGAAAGGAAAGAATTTTTCTTGTGCAGTGAAGCTTGATATGATGAAAGCTTACGACAGAGTAGAGTGGCATTACCTGGAGGTTGTTCTTCATAAGTTGGGTTTTGACAGCAACTTTGTTCGGTTAATTATGAGGTGTGTTACTTCGGTCAGGTTTTCTGTCCGAGTAAATGGTGAGCTCCTCCCCTATTTTACCCCATCGAGAGGGCTACGCCAAGGTGACCCGATTTCACCATATCTATTATTGATGTGTGGTGAAGGTTTTACATCACTTCTGAATTTCTATGGAGGTAATTATGTTGATAGGGGTTTCCGACTTTCGTACAGGTCCCCAGAGGTTAATCACTTGCTTTTTGCCGATGATAGTCTCATCTTCCTCAGTGCATGCCCGAGGAGTGTGGAGAGACTGAATCAAATTCTGGAAATTTATGCTTTATGCTCAGGGCAGTGTGTTAACGAGAGAAGAGCTCGGTTTTCTTCTCCCCTAATACTATGGTGCATCGAAGAACAGAATTGAAACAAATCTTGGGTATTGGTGTGGAGGCTTTTAGTGAAAGGTATCTTGGCTTACCTACAACAGTTGTGCGTATCACCAGCGGAACCTTTGATCATAATGGTGATAGATCGCGAAGCAAAATGAATGGTTGGTCTGAGAAAAAAGTTGCGTGTGCGGGTAGAGAAATTTTGCTCAAATCAGTTATCCAAGCTATCCCCACGTATAGCATGAGTTGCTTTCGGCTGACGAAGAAGGTTTGCAAAGACCTACGAGCTGACATGGAAATTTTTTGGTGGAGTAGTTCCTTGGACAAAAGATCATTACATTGGTTGTCAGGGAATACCTTGACATCACCGAAGAGCAGTGTGCGCATGGGTTTCCGCGATTTGGAATTGTTTAACCTAGCTCTTCTTGGTAAACATGGCTGGAGATTCTTGGAAAACCCAGATTCTCTATGCGCACGGGTCATGAAGGGCCGCTATTTTCCTAACCCGGACTTCATGCAAGCTGTAGTGCCGCAGTCCGCATTCTCGATCTAGCGTGCAATTGTGGCTGGGCGAGCTGCGCTAGATACGGGATTAATTAAGCGGGTTGGAAATGGTTCCTCCATATCCATATGGGAGGATAAGTGGATTCCATCAGGGGTAAATTTCTCTCCACTATATAAACCTAATGGGGTCACAGTTGTTAACGTGGAGGAGTTAATTGATGCAAGTATTGGGAAGTTTAGGATAGACCGGGCTAGGGAATCTTTCTCTAAACCTGATGCTGATGCATCCACTCTGCGACGACGGCACATCAAACCAGTAAGAATTTGTAATATATGCTTGGAGGAGACTGAGGATTTGATGCATGCCCTAATGCATTGCTCTCATGCTCGGTGTTTTTGGGAGGATGCACAGGGTTAGTTTCATATCAGAATGATGCACTCCACCTAGACACTTGGTCACGGGATATTTTGTGTGATGATCATTTCTCTACGACGGATAGGTCAAAGATTATTACGGTGATGTCGGCTATATGGAAATATCGTAACAGATGGACTCATGAGAAGTTACCATAGGATCCGGGTGCTGCGGTCAAGCGGATACACGAATATCTTGCGGTGCTTGAAATTCCAGACTCAATGGTTGTTGTGTTGCCAGGCTTTGGGTGGCGACCTCCGAAGTTGGGGTTTATCAAAATTAATACTGATGCGGTAATAAAATCAAAGGTATGCTCGGCGGGTGCAGGTGGTGTAGCGCGATCCACTACGGCGTTGTTCGGAGCATGGAGTAAACCCCTTTTAGGGGTAATAGATCCCATGATTGCTGAAGCAGAAGCACTACGAGATGGAGTCCTTTTCGCAAGATTAAGGTGCTTCACACATGTGATCATGGAGTCGGACTGCCTGGAGGTTGTTAACCTCTGGAAATCTAGCCACAATGCTCACTCAATTGTGGCTCCTATCCTTTTAGATATTGGAGAGCTCGCCTCTACGTTTTCTTCTTTTGATATTTCTCATGTTAGTAGGACAGCAAATATATCGGCCCATCTTTGTGCTCAGCGTGCACGTGATGGTGACCGATAGCTGGCTTGAACGTGTACCTCGTTTCCTGGTCACCAGCCTCCTAGCCGATGAACCAAGGACCGAAATTCCTGAATAAAGCTTCGATATTGACCCGCAAAAAAAGTATAGTATTGCTGGGGTGGCCCACGTAACCTGTGATTAGTAGGGTTTTTTTTGGACATTAGCTTCTAAGCTAAAAGAATTGAATAGTTTTCTTGGTTTTGGTTTATGTCTTTTGACTATATTGTTGCATGGTGGTATATACCAAACCAAAACAAAAAAAAACACCTATTTAACTGTTTTTAATCATATGTCAAAATCTGGAAGCTAAAAAGAGTATAACCAACCACCCCATGAAAATAAGAGTTCCAGTTTTGTAGATGTTCATATTATGTGATATGAAATAATATGGTGCCATAATAACAATAAAAAAATATTTTGCTAACTACAACATTTTGTGTTGTTGTATCATATTTAATCATTTTTTTGTTCTCGCAAAATGATCATTATGACATTTCGAGAAGTGTAATTTAATTACCATATGTATCATTGTACATGTAAAATTAGATCAATAAATAAATATAAAATTCAGCTCCTGAGGTAGCGTCTGTTGATTATTAGCCATAGTTTTATAGAAATGTTGGATAAGTACCGAACAAACAGAGTGCCAGTCATGGATATTAGATGTACTATCATGAATATTTACATGTTTTGGCCATGTTAATGATGAGGTTTTATATGTCTTAAACGTATCCATAATTTCTGATGTTTCATGTTGTTTTCATACTATATGCTACATGTTTCCTATACACTTTATGTCATTTTTACTGATTTCCCGTGACTAACCTATTGACAAGATGCCACAAAGCCAGTTTCTGTTTTCTGCTATTTTTTATTTCAGAAAAGTTGTTCTAGAAATATTCTCGGAATTGGACGAAACAAAAGCCAAAAATCTTACAAATCTGTCGCGCACACGGAGTCCGGAGGGGACCCGGAGGGGGGCCCTGGAGGCACCACACCATAGGAAGGCGCCCCCTGGATGCGCCAGCTGGTGGTGTGCGCCCCCTGGCCGCCCACCGACGTTGCTCTTTTGCCTATTTATACCTCTTCAAGGGTTAACCCTAATTACCCCGAGACTTTTTCACGAAAAACATCCGCAGCCGCCATCATCGTCAACCCTGTCGGGAGGGGAATTAATCACCGGACGACTCTACACCACCATGCCCGCCTCCGGAATGATGCGTGAGTAGTTCATCCTTGGAGTACGGGTCCATAGCAGTAGCTAGTTGGTTGTTCTCTCCTCGTTATGCCTCATGTTTAGATCTTGTGAGCTTCCTAACATGACCAAGATCATATTATTGTAATGCTACATGTTGTGTTTCCTGGGATCCGATGAATACTGAATGCTATGTCCAATGATTATCAATCTATCATGTTATCATGTTTATGTTATTTATGATCTTGCATGCTCTCTCTTACTAGTAGATGCTCTGTCCAAGTAGATTCTTATAACTCTAAGACGGATTATTTATACTAGATAGTGGGTTCATGCCTCCCTTTCACTCATGCTTGAGTGAGAGAAACGTAACGAGTGAGGGATATGTTGTTGCCATTAGGGACAAAACATCGATGTTTACATTACACACTTTCCTTAACGTGATTATTTGTTGCTTGCAACTTAATACCCAAGGTTTGATTGGATGACGCTCCGAGGGTGGATTACTAGTCATAGATGCAGTTAACGGTGTATGAATTATGTTGTAATTCTCGCATGAATCACATAGTAATCATCATGTCATGCATATGCACTATGGTGCAACCTTTATATCTGTCAATTGCCTAGTTGTAATTTGTTTACCCAACATGCTATCTATTTGTTTTGGAGAGACACCACTAGTGAACTGTGAACCACGGTCCATTTTCTTACACTGATAATACAACCAATCCAATCATTGTTTTCCTACCGCTACTACTGTTTTCGTACTTCCATCACTATTTTCTTGTCATCTACTGCAAAAAAGTATTGTTTTCCACACCATACGTTTAACCCTTTGTTTTCAGCAAAACTCGTGAGATTGAAAACCTCACTGCTTCGTTGGGGCAAAGTGATTTTATTGTGTTGTGTAGGTTCCACGTTGCTGCTGAACCAGTAGTGCGCCCTGCCAACATCAGATGACAACAACCTTCGAAAGTGATTTCTTTCTCCTACTGTTTGATTCAACCATGGTTTCTTTCTGAGAGAAACTTGCTACTGTTCTCTTCATACCTTCCTCTTGGGGTTTCCTAGCGAGTGCAAGACCTGCACCATCAAGCAATTTTCTGGTGATGTTAACCGGGAGAAAGAGGATTTCTGAAAGGGGAGTCTTGCACTTCCAATCTCTTTACTTTTTTTTAAGTTTTGCTTAGTTTATTTTACTTTGTCTTGTTTTCTTCTCTGTATCGAAAACACAAAAAAATAGTTCTTATTCTAGGTGTTATTGTTATCATGTTTTAATCTTGCTTTATCATGTTTTCTATCAATGGTTGATGTCTTTGAAACTAGATCTTATTGGCAAGGTGGGCTCACGGAAGAACAACAAAAATATTATAAGGAACACCTCTTGTCACAAAAAGGGATAAACTTATGGGAGCAAATTAGTAAATTGCATAACTATGCTAGAAACTTGTGCTGTAGTTATAATGTTACTTATTGCTTTGATAAATATTGTTGTTGTAGGAGGTATAAACATCTCCCTTTTTAGTGTGAGTATAATGATAATGTTACCATATCTTCTTATGTTAAGGAAAATTATGACTTTTATGATGTGGAACAAATTTAGGAATTTATTGCTTGGAATGGTGCATCCGAAATTGCCTATTTGCTTGAAAGTATTGATGATGCACCTTATAAATACGAGATTTATGCTATACTTGAATATTTCTTTGATAATTACAAGGATTGTAATTACTACATAATTAAATATCTTAATTGACGCTCTCCCCCAAAGGATGAGACTAATGCCTTGCGGGAGCCTATGGAAGAAGAAATTGTTGAATCTGGAAGCTCATTGGATGCAAAAGAGGAGGAGAGTGATGATCAAGAGGAGGAAGAATGGAGTAGCTATCCATGTATACCTTCCAATGAGAGTAACTCTTTAACTAATACCCTACTTTATTTTCCTCCATGCTTACTAAAGGAGGATGAGTGTTATAGTAATAATTGTGATGATCCTATTGATTCTTTTGAAATATCCCTTTTGGATGAAACTGATACTTGCTATACTTGTAACCTTGATACTGCTATGAACGAAACTTGTGAGAATGATATTGCTACTGTTATTTATGATAATCCATGCTACTTTGATAAATCCTATGATAACCCTCTATTTATTCCAACTATTGATATGCATGATAGTGAGGAAGTTTGTTTAGAAAATTTATACGAGAATACTCTAGATGATGGTCCTATGTTACTTGATGTTATAAATTATAATGCTACTGAAAATAGGATTGCTATAATATGTCCCATACCTTTTAATAGTGAACAATCATCTTGTTTTGCTGTTGGTACAAGTGTGAAAGAAGAGGTCTTTATTTTTAATGTTGACCCCACTATTTTTGAACTTGATATGAATTATGTGCTTTTAGACCATGACAAACATGTTTTATGTGATAATTATGTTGTTGAGTTTGTTCGTGATGCTACAGAAAATTATTATGAGAGAGGAAAATATGGTTGTAGGAATTTTCATGTTACTAAAACCTCTCTTTTTGTTGAAAGTTTTGAAATTGCTCTTGTTCTACCTTCCCATGATTTCTAGTTTTAGCTTCTTTAATTTATTTCTTTACAAGATTCTTATGCATAGGAAGTGGGTTAGACTTAAATTTGTTTTATACTTGCTTCTTGATGCTATCTTTTTCTTAATTTAAATTTCTTATGTGAGCATCTTCTTTCTTTCTATGTCTAGCTAAAAGGCATTAAAGAAAAAGCACTTCTTAGGAGATAACCCATGATTTTCTTTTTGCATTGTTTGTTTCTCTGTTTTATTTGAGTCAAGGTGTTGTTTACTTCTGTAGAAACTCCTTTGTATCTTCATCTTCATGTATTAGTGGTGCCAAGTAAAGTCTCTAGTGAAAAATTGGTGTTAGATTTGGATTTCTACGAGGGAAACGGTTTTCTGCTGTCCACTGTTAATTCCGTGTAAAATCACAGAAAGATCAAAATGACCTGCAAATTGTGGTGCTTAATCCTCAGATAATTCCGAAACTTTTTCTAGCTTTACGTTTTTCGATTTGAGCAACGTAAGTGCCCCAAAAAAATTCTTCTTTACAGATTGTTCTGGTTTTAACAGATTCTGCATTATTACTTGCATTCTCTCTTTTACAATGTCGACTGGATTTCTTTGCTTCACGAAACATCAGTGGCTGTAGCTAATGTTTAAAAACTATTAATAACTCTTGTGTCCATACAGAACATGTGAATTTTTGATTATGCACTAATCCTGTAATGAGAATTAGTTTGTGTTTGGTGTGAAGGAAGTTTCAAAGGTTCAAGAGAAGAGGATGATATAATGTGACGAACAAGAGTGAAAAGACAAAGCTTGGAGATGCCCCCGTGGTTCATCCCAGCAAACTCTAAGAAGACTCAAGCATGTAACCTTGGGGATGCCCAAGGTATCTGATACGTCTCCAACGTATCTATAATTTCTAATGTTCCATGTTGATATTATGCCAATTGCTACATGTTTTCTCCCTTCTTTATATCATTTTTGCATGTTTTCCGGGACTAACCTATTAACAAGATGCCAAGTACCAGTTCCTTGTTTTCTGCTGTTTTTGATTTCAGAAAACTCGTTCTGGAAATATTCTCGGAATTGGACCCCACGAATCCCGAAGTTCCTATTTTCCCAGGAAGCATCCAGAAGTCCGAAGAGGAGTCAAATATGGGCACCAGGGGGCCCTCACCATAGCCAGGTGTGCCCCCCCCCCCCCTTGGCCGCTCCTGGGGGTGGTCAGGACACCATGGTGGCCCACCGACGTTGCGCTTCCGCCTATTTAAGGCCTTCCTCCCGAAAACCCTAGGAGAATCGGCGAAATTCCACGAAACCTTCTACAGCCGCCGTCATTGTCACCACAAGTTTCGAGGGACAGATCTCTGTTCTGGCACCCTGCCGGGATGGGGAAGTGCCCCCGGAAGCCATCTCCATCGTCGTTGATGTCTTCTGTGATGAGGAGGGAGTAGTTCTCCCCTGAGGCTGAGGGCTCTACCGATAGCTATGTCGTTCATCTCTCTCTCCCATGGTGTGATCTATATGTGATCGGGAGCTTTGTAATATAGTTGAATAAGTAGATGTTACTCTTCATCTATTGTGCTGCTCAAGTGTTTTATTAATATGAACTTTGGAGTCACCTTGTCCCGCGATGTGAAGGTGATAGTGTGCACATCGTGTGTGTCTCCTCTATGAATTGTGGTGTTTCTCTAGTACCTTCTAGGGCGCTCAAGTTGACAGTGTGGGGCTAACTAGTCATGGGAATGCTTACTTTAAGGAATGCTTTTTGCAGCCCTACGCAATGATTAGTGTTCGTTATCCAACCGGAGAGGGTTAAGAGTAGCATAGTGAAGAGAAGATATTTAGTTATTCAATTATGTGATCATTTTTGAAAGTGTCCACTAGTGAAAGTAGGATCCCTAGGCCTTGTTTCCAAGCATTGAAACACCGTTTTCCGCCTGTTCTGCTACATGTTTGCTTGCTGCCATATTTATTTCAGATTGCTATTATTACTTATAACCATCCATATTACTCGCATTTCAGTATCTCTTCGCCGAACTAGTGCACCTATATACCTGACAAGTATATTGGGTGTGTTGGGGACACAAGAGACTTCTTGTATCTTAATTGTAGGGTTGCTTGAGAGGGATATCTTTGACTTCTACCTCCCTGAGTTCGATAAACCTTGGGTGATCCACTTAAGGGAAACTTGCTGCTGTTATACAAACCTCTGCACTTGGAGGCCCAACACTATCTACAAGAATAGAAGCGTGCGTAGACATTAGTATCCCCTTCTTTATTAACAAATTATCAGGTCACTTCTAGTGAAACTGTATTTTTATTTGGTCACATCATATGCATTTTTACTTGGAGCGTGTGTTTGTTTTTATTCTGTTTTCTTTTGTTTTTCTTGCTGAAATAAGTATAGTTGGAACCCAGAATTCTTTTGTGGGAGAGAGACACGCTCCACTTTTTCATATGAATACTCGTTACGCCTGTATTCTTAGTTTTCCGTATAGCTGCTGCAAATCCTTTCGGCTCCCGTTTTCCATGCATCTCTTATTCAGAGCTGTTAGTTCTAGTAGAGTCGTATTAGTACTCTCTTGTTTCATTCTTATATCAGTTGGAGAGTTTGTGTTAAAATATATACTGAATGGTGCTTTATGGAAATAGAAAATGCTACATGTGGTAGACGGTATAACAGAAAAGACTTGCATATTCTTTTTTTGGAACACTCAAGACTTGCATATTCTTGTAGATCACTAAACTGCTTCACTTGATTATTTGTTGTTGTTTTGAGATATTAATATGCTTAATGCCCTGTTTGGTTGCACGGAATTGAGCGTGGAATCAGCCAATCTGGAATTTGGGGTCCAATTCAACCGTTTGTTTGTGTTTGGAATTCAGGCCCGGAAACTTGGCCCAATTCAACGCGGGGTAGGAAACCTGTAGCGCTCGTTTCCGAGCTCCCAGCCTCGGAAAGGCAAGGAATCGCACCAAGCGAACAGGTACGCACGCGAGGAGCCCCCGTCCTCCTCCTTCCCTGCGAGACGCGCGAGCAGAGCTCCACCCGACGGCGGCCACCGCACCAGGTTTGCTCCCTCCCTTCCCTCCCATGCCCTCCTTTCTCCTTCCCCGAGCTCCCATGCTCTCTTCTCCCTCTAGCTCCCTCATCCCCCCGGCCGCCCCCTCCTTGCCATGGTCGAACCCTAGATCAATGACGGTGGCCATCCCTGTTCCCCTGGCCGACGACGGCCATGGATGCTGCGCCGGTGCCGTCCCTCCCTCTCCTCTATCCCTCGAGCTCCCTATTCCCTATCCTCTGTCCCTCCCTCTCCTCTGTCCCTGCCCCCTCCTTCTTCCCCTTCGGCCGATGGCAGCCATAGAAGGAGGAGGACGGGAGCTCCCTCTTCCTCCTGGCCGGCGCCGTCCCTCCCTATCCTCTCTCCCCGGAGCCCACTCTTCCTCCTGGCCACCCCCTCCCTGCTGGATTGAGACAGACAGAGGCCATGGATGATGCGCCTGTCCCTCCCTCTCCTCTATGAACTTGTATAATTTTTGTGTGTCAAACTTGGTACTAAGAACTGCTATGAACTAGTCATATTAATGTGTGTTGTTGCTATGAACTGCAGATTTGAGAAGAATTTGGAATTCCACATAATGTACATCCAAACAGGATTTGGAATTCCATTCCAGTCTTAATTCTACAGATGAATACCATGCGCATCCAAACAGCAAAACTGGAATTCCATTGAAATCGTTGATTTGGTATTCCATTGCTAATTCAATTCCGCGGCGAATTCTGCGCAACCAAACAGGGCATAATGGTAAACTTTCTGGTTTAGTAAAGTAAAAACAATTAATGGTTGGTATAAAAGCTTGAAACTGTGCCACACTCGAATAACTAGTTGATAGGATAACGGTATATGACTTCCTTTGCTAATAGCAATCGCAATGGCTTGTCACTTCCACAGACCCTCTTGGAGTGATTTTCATTATGCCTTGTAAGATAATATTTCTATTTGTAATCTTTTAACTTCGCTACTGTGCATTGCTCATTCTCATATTGAGAGTTGGTGCAAACTTCGCCAGTGCATCCAAACCCCGTGGGAGGACTTTGTTCTTCTACACATAAGACAAAATTATCTTCCTCAAAACAGCCACCATACCTACCTACCATGGCATTTCCATAGCCATTTCGAGATATATTGTCATACAACATCCATATTCATTATGTTACTTGATGACATGCTTCATTGTTATTTTGCATACTGCTACACTGGCATGAGCATTTAGTTTTATATACATGAGAAATATTTCAGTTTGAGTTATGAGTACTAAAAGTGTGATGGCTCATTGTAAAATAGAGCGTTGCCCCTACCAGTGAGATTATATATCAATAATAAAAATAAAGTGAAAATACCACCAAAAAAGAAAGGTCCAAAGAGAGATAATATATAGAGAGGGGGCAGGATTACTATCATTTATTTCACACTTGTGCTTATTTAGCACCTATATTTAAGATTGGAGAGAGTTTTCATATTATGACTGGCATAACTATGTAGGGAACTCTACGTTATAGAACTTGGCTTGTATATTCCAATGATGAGCCTCCTCAAAAGTGCTCTAGGTCTTCATGAGCAAGCAGGTTAGATGCACCCCCACTAGTTCCATTGTAGAGCTTTCGTACTCTTATAGCTCTATGTGCATCCGTTGTGTGGCAATCACTACTCCTTGCATAACTTCCATTATAAGATTTCCTCTTATCTAATGATCATTTCAGTTGTGTGAGACTTTCTTCCATTGACCTTCCAAACCCCCTGTAATGTTCTTTTAGCCATAACATCCTGGTGCCAGGGACCAATATCACATGCTTGCTTGGTTTGAGTGCACAAATAGTTTAATGATTTTCCTACGTGCATATTGTTTTCACTTGACTTGATCCTAACAGAAGTTGTTGTGAGAGTTTGATGCCTTGGATGATTATATTGTTGTTCTTGAAACATAAATCATCTTTAATAAAGCTTGCACGGTTGATTGTCTTTTAGTATTGATTCATTGAAAAGTTTTACTTTGTTCTTCCTAATGGTTTATACATTACTATATTTGATATTAACTATAAACCACAACCTTCATTCATTTGATCCTAGTTTACATGCTTTACATTACTATGATGATCAAGTTTATGTTGGTAGCATGTCACCTCAGAAATTATTTGTTTTTATCGTTACGAACTAAGCTTGGGGATGTTCATATGTCTTAAACATATCAATAATTTCTGATGTTCCATGTTGTTTTCATACTATATGATACATGTTTTGTATACATTTTATGAAATTTATCAATTTTTTTGGACTAACCTATTGACAAGATGTCACAGAGCGAGTTCCTATTTTCTGCTGTTTTTTATTTCAGAAAAGTTGTTCTCAAAATATTCTCGGAATCGGACAAAAAAATGCCAAAAGTTAGAAATATGTCACCCACGCGGAGTCCGGAGGGGGGCCCTAGAGGCCCCACACCATATGGCGGCGCACCACCCTTGGCCGCGCCAGCTGGTGATGAGAGGGGAATTCATCACCGGAGGACTCGACACCCCCATGCGCGCATCCGGAATGATGCGTGAGTAGTTCATCCTTGCACCACGGGTCCATAGCAGCAGCTAGATGGTTGTTCTCTCCTCTTTATGCCTCATGTTTAGATCTTGTGAGCTGCTTAACATGATCAAGATCATCTTATTGTAATGCTACATGTTGTGTTTCCTGCGATTCGATGAATACTGAATGCTATGGCCAATGATTATCAATCTATCATCTTATCATGTTTATGTTATTTATGATCTTGCATGTTCTCGCTTACTAGTAGATGCTCTGTTCAAGTAGATTCTTATAACTCCAAGAGGGATTATTTATGCTAGATAGTGGGTTCATGCCTGCCTTTCACTCATGCTTGAGTGAGAGAAACGTAACGGGTGAGGGATGTGCTGTTTCCAATAGGGAGAAAACAACAATTTTTTTACATTGTTTACATTACAAACTTCGCTTAATGAGATTATCTGTCGCTTGCAACTTAATACCCAAGGTTTGATTGGATGACGCTCTGAGGGTGGATTATTAGTCATAGATGCAGTTGGATAACAGTCTATGACTTATGTTGTAATGATCGCATGAATCACATAGTAATCCTCATGGCATGCATATGCACTATGGTGCATCCCTTATATCTGTCAATTGCCCAGCTGTAATTTGTTTACCCAACATGCTATCATCTGTTTTGGAGACAAACCATTAGTGAACTGTGGACCCTGGTCCATTTTCTTACACTAACAATACAACCACTGCAATCACTATTTTCCTATTGCAACTACGGTTTTCCTACTGCCATCACTGTTTTCTTTTCATCTACTGCAAACAAGTATTGTTTTCCACACCATACGTTTAACCCTTTGTTTTCAGCAAAACCGATGAGATTGACAACCTCACTTCTTTGTAGGGGAAAAGTGATTTGATTGTGTTGTGTAGGTTCCACATTGCTGCTGAACCGGTAGTGCGCCCTGCCAACATCAGCTGACAACAACCTTCGGAAGCGATTTATTTCTCCAACTGGCCGATTCAACATTGGTTTCTTTCTGAGGGAAAGTTGCTACTATGCTCTTCATACCTTCCTCTTGGGGTTTCCCAATGAGTGCAAGACCTGCACCATCAAGGTTCTAGCAGGGCAATAGCCATATGATGTTTTGGTGATATTTCAAATGGAACAACAATAAATGTTGCTTAAATAAATATGGAAAATGTACTTCAATTAACAGTAGGACGTATAAAATTTAAATATTCTATATAATTATGAATATGAATATCCCATTCTTAATATGTATATACTTTTAAATTTTAAAGCTAAACAAACAATAAATAAATATATTTCAACTTAATGATATTTTTTTCATTTCAACGATCTCAATTTGAAATTTGTACTTTGATAATCAAAGTTAGAGAGGTTTAACTTCAATGTTTCTAGAACATTTACTATTTTAAATATGGGTGGTATCATTTATATATATTTTCAGATAAATTCTCCATGTTATTTCCCACTTTATTTGTGACTTGAGAGAGTTCTCTTTTAACTTATAGGATTACATACCGAAGAGTATCACTAAGAAAATGATACGTCCCAAAAGTATCTATACTTTTTGTTGCTCCATGCTTGTTTTCTTTATGTTATTGCATGACTTTTACATGTTTTACTTTTTTCCGAATGATTTCATCGACTAACCTATTAACACGATGCCCAGAGTCAGTTTCTGTATTCTGCTATTTTTGTATTTCAGAAGCTCTGAAGAAAATATTCGCGAAAAGTCCTGAAGATTTACCTGAATTATTTTTACCCTGGAACGAAGATGGGGTCCAAAGGAGAGCCAGAGAGGAGGCATGGGGCAGCCACGTGACTCCCACGCACGGGTCCACCCTAGGCCATGACTGGTGGGCCCCTCATTGCGCTGTCCACCGCCTCACACCGCTTCTTAGCCTATAAATTCACGTTAACCCTAACAACATCAGGAACAGAGAAATTTTCTATCAAAAATATACAGAGGCTTCGTCACCTTAAAATTCCAATCTAGGGCTTCTGGATTCCTGCTTGGCACCTTGCCGGAGAGGAGGGTCGTCACTGAAGGCCTCTACATCATCATGATTGCCTCCGAGCAGATGCGTTAGTAGTTCATCCCAAGACTATTGACCCGTAGAAGTACCTAGATGGTGTTCTCTACTCCTTTTGCCTCCATGTTTAGATCTTGTGAGCTTCCTAACATGATCAAGAACATCATGATGTAATTGCTACATTTTGTGTTTGTTGGGATCCGATGAACCATGAAATTATGATTAGTTTGTTCATGCCTTATTGAGTTGCTTCACTTATATATGTAGAGAGCTTTAATATTGTCTTGCAATGCTCTCCGGTGTTCATGGTTGCCTTGTCCAAGTTATTGTATGCACCTCCAATAGAGGGTTTATATGCTATATAGTGGGTTCATGCCTCCCTTGATCAACGCCTGAGTGAAAGAAACCTGTAGGAGGGGGATGTGTTGTTGCCACTAGGGAGAAAACATGATGTTATTATCTACCGATTGGAATTATTTCTTACATTAAGTATTGTTCTCGATGCATTTTTATGTTGCATGGAAGAAATCACTTCGTTGTTGCAACTTAATACCAGCGAGATTTGATGGATTTCTGTCTCAAGGTGGACTCTTAGTAATAGATGATGTCGTATGGAGGTCTATTTACCTTGACGTAATGCCTACAATGTTAGAACCCGTGAACTATATTTTGCCATGATATTATTGTTATATGCTCATGTTTGTCAATTGCCAAGCTGTAATTTGTTTACCCATCATGTTTATGGTTCTTAGGAGAGAACCACTAGGGAAACTATGGTCGTCGGTCCTATTTTACTTATTGATTACAACCTTGTTTACTTACTTTCATCATCAATTTCTCGCTGTTGTTTTTTCATTTAAAAGTCTCCAAACACTCGATACAATTAATTCTCTAGGTTTCACCAAGATAGGAAGATTTACAACCTTCTCGGAAAGTTGGGAGCAAGAGAGAATTTGTGTTTTGTTTGCAGGTCCACACTTGGCTCTCGTCACCACCTCTATTTCTGGCGCCGTACGACAAACAACCACTAGCGGAGGTAGAACATTTGCATCCAGGGTGCACCCATGATGTCACAACACATTTAAACCATTTTTGGGGGTGCACAAGTGGTCAAAATTGCTATTATGCAAAGGAATTCATTTGTTCCCGGTGTCCTGTGCACCCGGCTGGCCTCAAGTGGATCCTCCACTCCAAGCAACCTACTAAGAGTCTTTGAATCCCTACTGGATTGATCACCCTTGTTCCTAACCGGGGGGAATTTGCTGCTGGACTACATCATACCTTCCTCTTGGGGTCTCCCAATAGGTGTGCGATTTCACGCCATCAAGCTGTATTTTCGGCGCCATTGCCAGCAACTTCAAGCTCTCATCCAGGGGAGTTACACACTTCCACTTTCTCTCTTTTGTTTTTTCTTTATTAGTTTACTTTTTTTTATCTTCATTTCTGTTATATCAAAAATCCAAAAAAAAAGTTCTCCAGTTTCTAGTCCTTTACTTCCTTTATTAGTTTATCCATGGTTTATCATTCTGGCTATGTATAGTTACTTTGTCTGAAACTAGATCTTATTGGGAAGGTGGGTTCATGGAATATCAACAAAAATATTATAAGGAATACACCTTTTCTTAAAAAGGGAAACACTTATGGATTTTTAAAAATAAATTGGATGGCTATGCTAGACGGTTATGCTCTATATATGATATATCTTATTGTTGTGATAAATCTTGTTGCTGTATGAACTTTCAACACCTTACTTTCCAATGTGCGTGTAATACCATCGTTTCTATATAATTCTTATATTATGGGAAAGTTTTATTATTATAATTTTGAACAAATTGAAGAATTTATTTATTGGAAGGGTACTGTTGAGATTACTTCTTTGCTTAAAAAATATGACGATGCCCCTCATTAACCTGAGAATTTTTCTATGCTTAAATTTTGCTATGAAAATTATAAAAATGAAAATGGTTATATTATGAGATATCTTACACATATCATTTCCGAAAGGAAGATACTAATGCCTTGCAGGAAACTATGGGAGAAGAAATTGCTGAAACTCGAAGCTCAATGGATGAAAAATAGGAGGAGAGTGACAAACAAAAGGAGGAAGAATGGAGTAGCTACCCATCACTACCTTCTAATGAAAGTAACTATTTAACTCGTACATTATTTGATTGCCCTCCATGCTTACCAAAGGAGGTTAGTGCCATATTGATGAATGTGATGATCCTATTGATTCTTTTGAAATATCCCTTTTTGATGAAATTGATACTTTCTATACTTGTGACCATGATGCCCCAATGGATGATGCTTCAAAAAGGCTTTCGCTACTGTTATTTATGACAATACTTGCTATTCTGACAAATCTTATGATAATCCTCTATTTGTTCCTACTATTGATATGCATGATAATGAGGATTTTTGCTTAGAAATTTATATAATAATTCTAAAGTTGATGGTCCTATGTTACTAGATGACATGAATTATAATGCTGCTGAAAATGGGATTGGAGAGGTCTTAACTTTAGCTGAAAGGATTCCCATACCTTTTAAGAGTGACCAATCATCTTGTTATGCAATTGTTAAAAGTGGGTTGGAAGAGCGCATGATTTTAATCTGATCCCACTATTTTTGAGCTTGATATGAATTATGTGATTGTAGATCATGATAAACATGCTTTCTGTGATAGTTATATTGTTTAGTTTGTTCATGATGCTACTTAAAATTATTACGAGAGAGTAAAATATGCTTGTATGAATTTTCATGTTACTAGAACACCTCTCTTTTTGTTTAAGTTTTAAAGTTGCTCTTGTTTTACCTTCCTATGCTTGCTACTATGCTCTTCTTTGATTTATTTATTTTTTAAGTTTCCCATGCATAGAAAGAGGTTTAGACTTAAATATATTATATATTTCTTCTTGATGCTCTTTTCTGCTTCAATTCTTATGCTTCTGTGAACATCTTTTACTAGTACCGAGCCTATCTGTATGGATATAAAGAAATAGCTCTTGGGAGACAACCCTTGTTATTTTACTTTCTTCAGTGTGAGTCTTTGAAGTTCTTACCCTGTAACGACTGTTGTTTATCTTTTTTATTTCCTTTTGTGCCAAAAGTAACCTCTATTTAAGAGGAAGTGAACTTGTTGATTTCTATCAAGATTATTGCGCCTCACCAAAAAATTGTATCTCTCTGCCAGAGTGCGATAAAATCCTGAAAACAATCAGGCGATCACCCTAGGGAGGTTATATAAATTTCATTAGTTGAACACTTTTTGATTTGAGCTTCAGAGGTGCCTCGAAATTTTTTTGTCTTTAGATCCAGTTATGTTTTAACACATTTCTGCCTTTGTTTGCATTTGCCTCTTAATCTTTTTATTAGTGTTTTCTAGGGGTGGATAGCTTTAAAAGAAGTTGTGAAAATATATAATGTTTAAATTGAGTGTTTGTTTTGTGTTAAAATTGAACCAAGTGGTTTTATGTAACAGCACTGTAGTTATAGGATACCCGAGGGTAGATGTAGGATTATGCATCTTCGCATTCATGCAATTTGCGCTTTTGTGAAAGAATGAGCTACCGGGTCAAGTTGAGCTGGAATCAATAATCTGGAATCAAGTTGTCGACATCTCGCAATAACACTTGATTTAACCTCGACTCATATATTTTGGATTAGGGTTTTCGACAAAACCACTTGGAAGGATTTGGAGGGAGAATAAGTTTTCAAAACAAACACCATTGCCGATGAATGATTTTAGTCTCGGACATCTAATCTTATCCTATTTCAGAACCCTGGATTTGTAATTATAAAGTATAACTGAATTGACGCATTTGAAATTCAAATGAGTTAGTTAGAATTTAATTATGAAGTTGATAAATTTAAATCAAGTGACTAGTAAATTGTTGAACAATGAAGATCATTTCAGATCATTTTCTAAACTTATACACACATGGAATGGCAGCCCTAACACAAAGAGTGAGGAAATATTAGCCATCTACTACCCAAAAACACTTTTAAACACATGGCATGGCAACCCCTAGCTTTTGGTGGGATCCTGACGCTCCGGAACCTCTCTCTAGAGAAACCCTAGCCCTGCTGGAGAAAAGTCCAACTTATCGTCTACCACATTTACCGGATCTGAAAGAGGGTAGAGAAGTTAAACTAATTTCTTGGTTGTGTTAGGGTTGTCCCTGATGATGAAGTGATCACACGCTCGTTGGGAGACCCCAAGCGGAAGGTATGATGCAATCTAGAGTAATTTTCCCCTAGTATATAACCAAAGTGTTATCGAACTAGTAGAACTTCGTAGTCTTGAAGAAGGTTGCTTTATCAACGACACAAGAAAGTACTGTTGCGAAGCTGGAACCTACACAAAAGCACAAACTCTCTCTTTCCCCAACTTTCCGGAAGGTTGTCAATCTTTCGTTCTTGCTAAAAATAGGAGAAATAATCGTATAGAGTCATGTAAAACAATAAAAGTAAAAACGGAACAACAAGGAAAAAATTATGAAAGTGCTTAAAAGAAGGTTTGCAATATGAGGAAAATAGGACGGGGGGCCATAGGTTCACTAGTGGTGTCTCTCCAAAGAAAATAAATGTGTTGGGTGAATAAATTACAACTGGGCAATTGACAATCATGAACGTATAACAATACTATTATGACGAGATAAAGTTGACGGGTTCTGACATTGCAGGAATTATGTCAAGGTATATGGACCGCTATCCAGTCTGCATCCATATCTAAAACTCCACCTCAAGAAAGCTATCTAGCAAATCCCATGGTATTAAGTTGCAGCAACAAAGTGATTGCTATGTGAGAAATAGACAAATGCATTAATATCAATACGTAATCTAAGCTGTGGTTCTCATCCGTATACAAGAGCACCGCTATTTTCTCCCTAGTGGCAACAACACATCCCCCCTATCGTTTCTGTCACTCGAGCGCATGCAACAAGGAGGCATGAAACCACTATCTAGCATATACACCCTCTCTTGGAGGTCAAAACAACTACGTGACCAAGGTAATCATAAACACCGGAGATTATTGCAAGACAAGATTAAAACTCTCTACAAATATAAGTGAAGCAGCTCAGATTGACATGAACAAAATAATCATAATCTGATGGTTCATTGGATCCCAGGAAACACAACATGCACAATTACATAACGTAGTCTCGATCATGTGAGGCAGCTCACGAGACTCTAAACATAGAGACATAAGGGAGAGAACAATCATCTACCTGCTATGGACCCGTAGTCCCGTGATGAACTACTCATGCATCTGTCCATAAGAGATCAATGTAGGGGCCTTCAGTGACGATCCTCCTCTCCGGCAGGGTGCCGGAGAAGGACTCCATAAGCTCTAGATTGGACTTTCGAGGTGATGGCGCCTCCCTGTATTTTTCGTAGAAAATAACTCCATCCTCGATGGTTTTTAGGGTTAAAGACAATACACGAAGGGGGGACGTGAGGCGGTGCTCGGGTCACCCAGGGGCGCACCAGGCGTGGCCTAGGGGGGGTTGGCGTCTGACACCCTCCTGGTGGCACGCTGGCTCCCCTCTGTCTCTCCTTTAGACACCGTATTCGTTCCGGGTAAAAATTGATCTTCGTGGATTTTCAAACCTTTCTGAGAATATATCATTAATAATTTTTCCAGAGTAGAAAAACAGCAGAAAAACGGTAACTCGACCTCAGGCATCTTGTTAATAGGTTAGTCACAGAAAACATCCGTAAAATGAAGGAAAACGAAAGTAAACATGTGGAAATCAAAAGGTATTGGGAAGAAAACAAGCATAGAGCATCAATAAGTGTAGATTCCTTTGCAACGTATAAGCATCCCCATGCTTAACTCCTCGTCCTCGAGTAGGTAAGTGATAACAAAATAATTTTTGAGGTGACATGAAGCCAACACAAATCTTGATCTATGTTATGTAAAAGCATTGCAAAGCTGAGATCAAAGTAGTTTAACAAAGGCAGGATAAAATATATTTCAACTAGTGTAAACCTAGAAACTATGTTGCACATGGAAAGAAATACAAACAAAGAAAATGAATAATGAGACATTGAAAGTGATACGATTGTTGCAATCATAAAGAAAAACATAATAAAGTGGTATCCAGCTAGTCCTTTCGTGTGGTAGGAAAAAATAACTGCCAGGAAACCTTCAAAGTTTAAATGGTGACCATATACAAATAATTTGAGAGGAAGCAATACCACAACTCATAAATCAATCAATAATAAATTTTGGGACTATGCACATTATACCCAGAATAACAACTATGCTCTCTTAGCTGGTGCATAAAGTAAGAAGATGAAGACTCAATATAAAAGTAAAAGAAAGGGCCCTTCGCAGAGGGAAGCAGGGATTACTCATGTGGTAGAGCTTTTTATTTGATAAAACAAATATATTGAAAACAATTTTGAGAGAGGTGTATGTCTATGTCGACGAATGGTAATAGAAAACTTATCATAATGCATGTCATGCAAAGTGTTTAGTTTGAGAGTGGTTTCCCATTTTTATTAGTTTGGCACTCACCCCCACCTTTCTTTCACAAACTAGCGCTAGCCGTGTTCATGCGTACCCACCAGGTTTCATCAAACCATGGGTAAGTGCCTTTTATTTATTTATTTGGCACCAGCTCTCTGAAATTTAGATGAACAAATATTTCATATTCATCAGGTGAAAGAAGGAAGAAGAACTTTTCTTGACACAAACCATAATAAACTTCAAACTAAGTACACAAAAACATGATGTAATTTTGAAGGTTTAGAGGTAGTACACGGGAAATTTACTTGGAGTGGCGGTTAAATACCACATATAGGTAGATATGATGGACACATTTGGCGTACTTTGGTTTTTGGGAGTTGGATGCACAAGTAGAGCTCATACTCAGTACAAGTGTAGGCTAGCAAAAGACTGTGAGCGACCAACTAAGAGAGCAATAACTTCCACAATCATGCATAGTGACAAAATATGTGATATTACAAGTCGAAAACTAAATGATCATCAAGTATAGAAGTGACTTTTTTTGTAGTCCTAACATTGTGTGAGCATGCGCCAAGTTAATCCAGATAAAGCATTCAAAGGAGAAATACCACAATACCATGCTTCAGTATGATAGAACAACACATGACTAAATTCAATGCCACATTAAGCACTCTCAGCTATTTGATACTAGTTATGATACATCATAAATAACGAAGCACACAATTAAAATAACATCTAACATGACATGCCAAAGCCTAAGCCACAGTCAAAACAAGCTTCATTTTGCACCACTATAAGCATGAAACATTTACTCTTTTCCAACACCAACTAATTTATTTGAGACAACTCTCAAAGAAAATATTCATTAAACATCAGAGAGCTAAGAATATATAAATCAAGCAAAACAACAGGCCCTGAAAAAAATTCGAGTGAAAAAAGAGAGCTAAACGCATTACTAGCAAAGACTGAACACTCACGGAACAATAAGAGTGAAAACTAGAGTGTTCTAGGCAATCAAAACATAGTGTGTCTCCCATAATAAAAGTGTGAGGATCCAATCAAAAGTTACAGCAAATGAAACAAAACAAACTAGAAGCAAAATAAAAAGACGCTCCAAGAATAACACATATCATGTGAAGCAATAAAAATATATTCCTTTTAAAGAAGCCTACTATTTTGTTGATGAAGAAGAGGATGCCTTGGGAATACCCAAGCTTTGATAGTTGTACTTATTGTATATGTCTTGGGGTGACATGGGCATCCCCAATCTTGAGCTTTTATCCATCCTCATCTGGTCACATCATTCTTCCCTCCCTACACTTGAAAACTTTCTCCACCTAAAAGTTCATCACAATCTTCTTAGCAACGTTAGTGTAATAAAAATAATAAATGCACATGGTTCACAAGTATCATAATTGAATTAAAACATTATATACTATCACAACTTATTTTAAAGATCTCCCTCTAAAAATAACACAAAAAAGAGATTAAGATGCAAATGCAAATATTGGCAGAAATCTATCAAAACAGAACAGTCAGTAAAGATGATTTTTTTAATTATTATATTGCCGAAATAAAAAAGTGGGAAACTAACGAAAGTTATATAACAACCTGGATCACGTGTCTATTTTTTTTCAAAGCAATCCCACATTCTGGCAGCTATGAATTTTTTGGTAACAACCCAGAAATCTGTTTCAGAACGGCAACTTCCCCAAATCGCAGTACCTCTCAGTTAGAGGATAATCTTGGCACAAAAAAGAAATAAAAAGGATAAGGAGTGGTTGCTACAGAGGAAACAACTTCCAAAACAGAGAGAGAACAAAATAAAATCGAAGAAAACAAAAGGATAACGAAGGAAACCAAAAGTGGTTTGCCTCCACAAGCGCTTTTCTTTAACGCCTTTTAGCTAGGCAAGAAGAACGAATCAAGTATTATCAACCGAATCATTGCCAATAATATTTCATTTTCATCCAGTGCATCTTTAACACGTTTAGGAAAGTTAAACTTTCCTCTAATAGGAGCATAAATATTTATATAACCATGCGTAACATCTATCAAGTATTCCATAGTTTCTAGAAGAGATCTTCCTAGAACTATGTTCTCTTGCTCTTGTTTATTCATAATAATGAAATCTACGGGCATAGTTTTGTGGTGAAAATAAACTTGGACATTTTTAACTATTCCCTTAATTTTAGAGATAATATCATTAGCATATGTGTGATACCAATGGTGATCAATCATATTATCCAACTTCAAGTAGTCGTAAACCATCTTAGGCATAGTAGTAATCATAGAACCGAGGTCACACTAAGCTATAAAGCTTTGATCATTAATACTAATTATTAACATAAGGTTCCCTATCATTTTCCAATTCGGTGAGGACTTTCCCATCTTGTAGATGACTCTATACTTCATTTAAATTTAGTTTACCGATCATCTCAAGAATTTTATCAAGTTTATCATGTATGACATTTGCATTGTTTTCCATAAATAGATTAGCTTAGCTATTTATAGCATTGAGGTGTTTAATGTCCCCACATTCTAAGAATTTTCCTTCTACCATCATATCAACAGCATGATTGTACCAACCAAAGAGTCCCAAATAGAAGTACCGAAATAATATATTTGAAGCAAGCTCAGGTTGCATTTTTTGTGTGAGCTAGAAATTATTTCCCAATCAAGTTTAAATATCTCTCGACCTCTTTGTTTGAAGGAGAGGATCTCAGTCTCGGGAGAAAAAAAAAGGAGTAGTGCTAGACATACTAAAAAAATAGACTAACAACATAAATAAAAGACTAGAGAACTTGTTTTTTTGGTTTTTGATAAAGAGGAAACAAGGCTAAGCAAAAGTAAACTAAGAAAGACCAAAACAAACAAAAGTCTGAGAATCCCCATGCAGAAAGCTAGAAATCCCCGGCAACGGCGCCAGAAAAAGTACTTGATGACGACGTGATAACACGCTTGTTGGGAGACCCAAGCGGAAGGTATGATGCAGTCTATAGTAAGTTTCTCCCTAGAATAGAACTAGAGTTATCGAACCAGTAGGACTTCATAGTCTTGAACAAGGTTGCTTTTCAACGGTGACAGAAAGTACTGTTGAAAAAGCATGGAACCTGCACACAAGCATAACCTCTTTCTTGCTCCATCTTTCTGTAAGGTTGTCAATCTTCCGGTCTTGCTGAAAACAGGAGAATTAAACGTATTAGTCTTGGAAAACAATAAAAGTTAAGACAGAACAGCAAGGAAAAATTATTGAAGTGCTTAAAACAAGGTTTGGAATATGAGAAAATAGTTCCGGGGGCAATAGGTTCACTAGTGGTGTCTCTCCAATGAAAACAAACATGTTGGGTGAACAAATTAGAGCTGGGAATTCAAAAACCATGAACGTATAACAATACTATTATGAAGAAATAAAGTTCACGGGTTCTAACATTGTAGGCATTACGCAAGATATATGGACCGCTATCCAGCATGCATCCATATCTAAAAGTCCCCCTCAAGAAAGTTATCCAGCAAATCCCTTTGTATTAAATTGCAGCAATGAAGTGATTGCTGCGTGAGAAATAGAGAACTGCATTAAGATTAATACATAATGTAATTGGTGGTTCTCATCCGTATACAAGAGCACCGCTAGTTTTCTCCGTAGTGGCAAAAACACATCCTCCCCCCGCACGTTTCTGTCACTCGAGCACATGCAACAAGGAGGCATGAAATCACTATATAGCATATAAACCCTCTCTTGCAGGTGAAAACAACTACATGACCAAGGTAATCACAAACACCGGAGAGCATTGCAAGACAAGATTAAAAGTCTCTAAAAATTTAAGCGAAACAACTCAGATAGACATGAACAAAATAATCATAATCTAATGGTTCATCGGAACCTAGTGATGGTGCATCAGTTGATGGTTATGCTTGCTTGTTGGGAGACCCCAAGTGTAAGGTGTGAAGAGTGCAGCGGCAAGTTTTCCGTCAGAAATAAACCAAGGTTGAATCGGCCAGTAGGAGAAAGAAATCACTTATGAAGGTTGTTGGCAGCTTATGTTGACATGGCACACTACCGGTTCAGCACCAACGTGGAACCTACACAACACAATCAAATCACTTTGCCCCAACGAAGCAGTGAGGTTGTCAATCTCACCGGTTTTGCTGCAAACAAAGGGTTAAACTTATGGTATGGAAAACATTACTTATTTTGAGTAGATGAAAAGAGAACAGTGATGGTAGTAGGAAAACAATAGTAACAGTAGGAAATCAGTGATTCCAGTGGTTGTATTATCAGTTTAAGAAAATGGACCGAGGTCCACAGTTCACTTGTGGTGTCTCTCCATAATAGATAGATAAAATGTTGGGTAAACAAATTACAGCTAGACAATTGACATATATAAAGGCTGCACCATAAGTCTAGAAAAAGTTATCGAATTATTTGAGGAATAAGCACAAACATTTGCAGGTCATTTGGATATTTCTGTGATTTTATACGGAATTAACGGTGGATAGCCGAAATATGTTTTCTGCGCAGAAATCCAAATCTAACACCAACTTTCGCCAGAGACTTTACTTGGCACAACTAATACATGAAAATATAGATACAAAGGAGTTGCTACAGAGTAAACAACACCTTGACTTGAAGAAAGCAGAGAAAAACAACGCAAAAATAAAAACATGGGTTGTGTCCCAAGAAGTGCTTTTCTTTAACGCCCTTCAGCTAGGCATAGAAAGAGAAAATCAATTGTTTTAAAGTGAAGAAGCATCCAAATTGAGATTATGAGGCTTACGTTTAGCTTTCTTACCCTTATTCTTACTTATAGGAAACTTATGATTGAAGCCCGGTTTGGAGGTGAAAGTCATGGTGCCTTTTCCCATATCAATAGTTTCTCCCAAGAGCTTTAGCAGAGATCCCCCACGAGTAATTTGGCCTCCTCCTACACATTCAATAAAAAGATAATCACTGGCTACCGTTCTCCCCAAGAGCTTTGTAAACACTCCCTCTGCTATCCAATTGGGAAATATGGTGGTGTTATTTGTGAGATATATTTCTTAGCCTCCCTCAGAAAGTCCCCAAAGACTCAAAGATTCATAAATCTCTTTAGGCATAAGACAAATTTCAGACATAACATCAGAACGAGCATGTAAAGTTTCACAATTTATAGCAACTTTTACTGTAGGATCATATTTGAGGCTTCAAAATGTATTGGTACATATTCAAAATGTTCACGAATCTGATTATAACCTTCTTTTAAGCAAGATAAATGTGTCTCAAGAGTGTTCAATCTAGCATAAATGCCTCCAAAAGCTATATAAGATTTACTAGGTGAGCTATAGGTTGCAATCAATTTTTTATGGCATTAAAAGCTTGATCTCCATCAAAATGAAGGAAATATCCTCCTACCACAGTATCCAAAGCATACCAATAACAAAGAAAAAGACCAAAATAAAAACTACGAAGGAACAGGCTTAGAGTCATTTTAGGTTCAGTTTTGCAATAGGAATCAAAAACTCTAGACCAAGCTTCTTTGAAACTCTCATTACTCCCTTATTTGAAAGTGAAGATCATTTCCTCATGTGACATGGTAAAAGGAACAGGAGTAGAGATAAAGGCAAATTTAAATAGGAACTAATTTTTGTGTGTTTTCGATATAGAGAAGCAAACACGATAAAATAAAATAAACTAAGCAAAACTAAAACAAAGTAAAGAGATCGGAAGCGAGAAACTCCCCTTGTAGAAATCCTCTTTCTCCCCGGCAGCGGCGCCAAAACATGATGGTGCACGAGTTGATGGTCATGCTTTATTGTTGGGAAACCCCAAGTGTAAGGTGTGAAGAGTGCAACGTCAAGTTTTCCCTCAGAAAGAAACCAATGTTGAATCGTCCAGTAGGAGAAAGAAATCAGTTCTGAAGGTTGTTGGCAGGTGATGTTGGTAGGACGCACTACCGGTTCAGCAGCAACGTGGAACCTACGCAACACAATCAAATCACTTTTCCCCAACGAAGTAGTGAGGTTATCAATCTCACCAGTTTTGGTGAAAACAAAGGGTCAAATGTATTTTGTGGAAAACAATACTTGTTTGCAGTAGATGAAAATAAAACATTAATGGCAGTAGGAAAACAGTTGTCACGGTAGGAAAACAGTGATTGAAGTGGTTGTATTATCAATGCAAAAAAATAGATCGGGGTCCATAGTTAAATAGTGGTGTCTCTCCATAAAAGATAGATAACATGTTGGGTAAACAAATTACAGCTGTGCAACTGACAGATATAAAGGCTGCACTGTAGTGCGTATGCATAACATGATTATTACTATGTGATTCATGCGGGCATTACAACAAGATTCATAGACCGTTATCCAACAATATCTATGATTAATAATCCACCCTTAGAATGTCATCCGATCAAACTTTGGGTATTAAGTTGCAAGCAACAGATAATTGCATTAAAATTTTCTCCCTAATGAAAACATCACATTGATGGTGCAAATCGTGCACTCGTTGGGAGACCCCAAGAGGAGGGTGTAATGAGCACATCGGTAGGAGTTTTCGCCTTAGTTAAGAACCAAGGTTATCAATCCAGTAGGAGAAAGAGGACCTTCGGAAGGTTGATGCCACTGACGGTGGTGATGGCGTTTCACCGGTGTCAGCAACAACGCGGAACATGCACACAACACAACCAAAATACTTTGTCCCAACGGTACAGTGAGGTTGTCAATCTCACCGGTCTTGCTGAAAACAAAGATTAGACGTATAGTGTGGAAAATGGTGTATGCTTGCAGTAAGTAAACAAAGCAGGAAATTGTTGTGGTTTGTTTAACAGTGTAAGAAAATGGACCGGGGTTCATAGGTTCAGTAGTGGTGTCTCTCCATAAAAGATAGCATGTCGGGTGAACAAATTACAGCTTGGCAATTGACAAATAAAGGTTGCACGGTAGTGCACATTATAACATGATGACTACTGTGATATTTAGTGCGGGCATTACAACAAAATACATAGACCGAAATCCATCTGCATCTATGACTAATAATCCACCCTCAGGTTATCATCCGAACCCCCTTAGGTATTAAGTTGCAAGCAACAGATAACTGCATTAAACAATGTGTGTAATGTAAGCAATGATTTACACACGGGCACTCACACCGCTATTTTCTCCCTAGTGGCAACAACAGATCCTCCCCCGTCACGTTTCTGTCACTCAAGCACAGGCGAAAAGGAGGCATGAACCCACTATCTAGCATAAATACTTCCTCTTGGATTCACTAGCAACTACTTGGCCAAAGCAACCACTAGCAACGAAAAGCATGCAAGATCACAAATTACATATGCTATAAAGACTATAATCAACTTTGCATAAGTTCAATATTCATCGGATCCCAGCAAACACAACATATAGAATTACATAAGATCATTCTCTATCATGATAGGCAGCTCACGAGATCTAAACATGGAGGCATATAAGGAGAAGACAACCATCTAGCTACTGCTATGGACCCGTAGTCCAAGGATGAACTACTCACACATCACTCCGGAGGCAGGCATGGTGATGGAGAATCCTTCGGTGATGATTTGCTCTCCGGCAGGGTGCGGGGAGACAGCTTCAGAACCCCCTGATCTAGGGTTGACGATGACGGCGACTGCAGAACTTTTCAGGGATATTTCATCAGGTGCCTAGGGTTTTCCATCCGGGGGGAATAAATAGGCGAAAGGGCAAATGCGGTGGAGGCCTGGGGGGCCCACACCACCAGCTGGCGCGCCACCCCATGGTGTGGCCCCCTGGTGCCCGTCTTCGACTATCCTTTGGTCTTCTGGATGCTTCTAGGGAAAATAGGCACTTCGGGCTTTGTGGGGTCCAATTCCGAGAATGTTTCCAGAGTAACTTTTCCGAAACCAAAAACAGCAGAAAACATGGAACTGGCACTTGGCATCTTGTTAATAGGTTAGTCCCGGAAAACGAGTAAAAATGCTATAAATAAGGGAGAAAACATGTCACAATTGGCATAATATTATCATGGAGCATCAGAAATTATAGATATGTTGGAGACGTATCACACATCCCCCACCCGTTATGTTTCTGTAACTCGAGCGTGAGTAAAAGGGAGGCATGAACCCACTATCTAGCATAAATACTCCCTCTTGGAGTTACAAGCATCTATTTGGCCAGAGCATCTACTAGTAACAGAGAGCATGCAAGATCATAAATAACATACACACGAGCAAAACATGATAGATTGATAATCATTGGACATAGCATTCAATATTCATCAGATCCTAACAAACACAACATGTAGCATTACAATAAGATGATCTTGATAATGTTAGGCAGCTCACAAGATCTAAAAATGAGGCATAAATAGGAGTGAAGAACTATCCAGCTACTCCTATGGACCCGTAGTCCAAGGATGAACTACTCACACATCATTCCGGAAGCGGGCATGGTGGTGTAGAGCCCCCGGTGATGAATTCCCCTCCCCTCAGGGTGCTGGGGAGAGCTCGAGAACCCTCCCGGACTAGGGTTGACGATGACGGAACCCGCGGATGTTTTTCGTAGAATAGGCTCGGGCATCTAGGGTTAATCCGTGATGAGATATAAATAGGCGAAAGGGAAACGTCGGTGGGCAGCCAGGCGGCCCACACCACCCCTGGGCGCGGCTAGAGGGGGTCGCCGCCCTATGGTGTGGGGCCCTTGAGGGCCCCCTCTGGGTCCCCTGCTGACTCCATGTGCGCGACAGATTTCTAAGACTTTTGGCTTTTGTTTCGTCCAATTCCAAGAATATTTCTAGAACAAATTTTCTGAAATACAAAAAAACAATTGGCTCTGTGGCATCTTGTCAATAGGTTAGTCCCAGAAAGTCGATAAAAATGGCTAAAGGTGTATAGGAAACATGTAGCATATAATATGAAAACAACATGGAACATCAGAAATTATGGATATGTTTATGACATATCACCTAGCAAACATAACATGCACAATTACATAACGGTGTTCTTGATCATATGAGGCTCACGAGACTCTAAATATGGAGACATAGGGGAGAGAACAACCATCTAGCTACTGCTATGGACCCGTAGTCCCGAGATGAACTAATCACACATCTATCCGGAGGCGGTCATGGTGATGTGTGGAGGCCTCCAGTGATGACCCCCCTCCCCGGTAGGGTTCGGGAGCGGGACTCCAGAAGCTCTATATTAGATTTTCGAGGTGACGACGCCTCTCTGTATGTTACGTACAAAATAAATCAGTCCCCGATGGTTTTTGGGTTAAATGTAATGTATAAGAGAAGGAGGGACATAAGGCTATGCGCGGGGCACCCAGGAGCCCACCAGGAGCGGCATAGGGGGCGCCTAGCACCCTCCTGGTTGCCATGGCTCCCTTCCCTATCTCCTTTGGACACCGTCTTCCTTCCGGGTAAAAATTGATCTCCGTGGATTTTCATCCCTTTCCGAGAATATTTACTTAAGAACTTTTCTGAAATAGAAAAATAGCACAAAACATTAACTGACATGGGCATCTTGTTAATAGGTTCGTCGGTGAAAACATCCGGAAAACGAAGTAAAACAAAACATGTTGAGAACAAAAGGCATTGGGTAGAAAACAAGCATGTAGCATAATAAATTGATAGATATGTTTGCAAGGTATCAGTCCCTAGGAACACCCAAGAATTTTTTTACAGACACTCTTTATAAGACCCCCTTCCCCCAGTTCTTCTGACCCGATACTTTTGGGCTCTATGTGCAGAAATCTACTAGATAGAAGCCAACACCAGTGAAGCCCTAACACAAAGAGTGAGGGAATCTTGGCAATCTAAAAACCAAATCAAAATTTTACACACATGGTATGGCACCCCTAGCTTTTGGTGGGATTCCGACGCTCCATAGCCCCTTTCGAGTGAAGCCCTAGCCCCGGTGGAGAAAATTGCAACTTATCGTCTACCACCTTGACCGGAGCCGTAAAAGGGTAGTAAAGTGATACTACGTTATTTTTTTGTGTTAGGGTAGTCCTTAGGAACACCCAAGACAAAGATCTACACACACTCTTCATAAGATTCCCCCCGGTTTGTCCGATCCGGGACTTTCAGGCTATAAGTCCACAAACTCGCTAGATAGAAGCCCATGGCGTTGAAGCCCTAATGCAAATAGTTAGGTAATGTTGGACATTTACAACCCAAATTATTCGATATATTCTCTAGAGACAATAATATTAAGTTAGTATTCTATGTTCAAGTTTAGAATTAAGTTTATGGCATCATTCTACAACCATGATAGCAGTTTGAAATTTTTAGAAGGAGAATCTGTGTGCGGGTGTGAAGACATGTACAAACAAGAGCTCCTCATCTTGTCTCTAAGATTAGCTTATGGTTTGTGAGATGATCATATTTTCCTGAACATGGACTTGATTAAAAGTCTAGCAAAATGTAAGAGTTTATTGTTAGGGTAACAATAGTACTTAACCGACCGAGTGATATGATCTTGCTGAAAGAGACTAAACAATTTTAATGTATTTTTGCAAAGTGCTTATGAAGTTTTCATTCACTATAATTCCTATACTATGAGAATATCTAGTGATGCCCGATCAGAAGTTATGTTTTGTATGTTATCAACCATCCTGTCGTAACTAGGTATCATACGGTGATGTCTGGGTATAATCTAGAAAGTGTAATGTAACTGAGATTGTTCAAGACTAGTATTTAACTCCTCTAGACAATAGAGAGTTACATACTATGGGCACTCTCAATATCACCGATGTCAACCACTCATCTAGCCAAACATGGTCTGATTTATCAAAAGGTCATCAGGGATACGGAGGAGAAAAGAAGACGATATAGGTAACGAATTTTATGTGTTATGTCAAAGAGTTAGACCAGATCAGATCACATAGTCTCACTTTGTGATGTCGATGATATCGTGAAATTAATGGAATAAGTGCAATGAGTAACTCATAAGGTTCCCTCATTCTTCGTGAACACACACGAGACATCATGGGCGTCCACGGTCCGGTTGTCGGTTATTGTTCGGTAAGTTCCAGAACATGTATGTGTGTTATCGAGGCTTTTCGGGTCACACGCTTAAGCCGTGCCAACCTTTAATTGAGATAAATAATACTCCCTCTATTCCTGAATGTAAGGCGTATAGTTTTTTGAGAAAAGTTCCAAAATATATGGTTTATTACGATTTAGGGAAATTATTAGCCATCCACAAATGAGTTCCATAGGGATTTGACATATTGTGTTCAATTTGCGACAAGTAGGGACTCCCTCTCATGATTTTTTGTAAGAGAAATTGAGTCTATCGTAGGCCAAATATCCATGTCTTAATATTCATGCAGAAAACTATACGCCTTAATTTCAAGAACGGAGGGAGTATGTTGTTATTGGTTTTATGAAGATTTGATATCGATACGACGTAATAGAAACAAGTCTGGTGTGAATCGGAGTGGTTTCAGAGAAGTTGCTATAAGAGAGATATTATTCCAGTGTTAGCAAAAATTTATATGAGAGGTAACGGCGGACATGAGATGTCCTGGGATGTTAGAAATATGTTTCTAACATCAGTAGATAATATCCATGATTTTATCTATTGGGTTCATAGGGTTCCAGAAGAGTTTCGGGAAAAAAACATGAAGGGCGGAGTGCCGGAGGGGGGCAGAAATGGCCCTCATGGCCATACCATAATTTTAAGGGCTGGCATGTGGGCTCCAGTGGAACAATACAATGGTACTTGTCATCTCCGTATTTTCTCCGAATTTATTGGAGAGATAAGACAAAAAAGAAAAAAGAGAAAAAGGAATGGAGGTGGGATTGGACTCCACTTGTCTATTCCGAGTTGGGCTAGGAGGAGGGGCGCGGCCACCTCCTTTGGTGCTGCCAATCCCTCGTAGCTCAACTAGGACTCCTCCCTCCCCTTTGGCAAGTCTCCCCTCGCTCCAACTATATAAAGGACTAGAAGACTCAAAACAAAACACACAATTGGCTCTCAAGCCTCTCTCTCTCTCTCTTTAGTAGAATTAGAGGGTATAATTATAACTTCTAATTATAGACCCTCTGAATTCAGTGAGAGCCTCTTCTAATTGGGTTTTGAGGTGTCCTATCCCAATTAGATCTAATTCTAATTCTAGTTCTCTCTCACTGCTACCAATTAGCAACACCGGAAGACTTTCTCTCTTCGTCGGGGCTGAGTCCTGGACGGTCGAGCGCTGATGGGTTGACATGAGTGTACGCGTGCACCCTATAAGAGGGACTGAATGTGTGATACCTTACAATGGAATCTTAGCGACATCCTTGAACCCAGACCTAGTTCCGAGGATCGACGATTATTCATATTTCTTCTACGACTACATCTAATCCGATACCCAGTAAGTGGTGATCCTGATCCTTGCATGTATGTGCATGACTTGTTATCTGCATAGTGATCGTGGCTGAGAACGTAGGGATTTTTTGAAAAAAAAATTGTAGTGTAGACCAGCACAAATTACACTTGTAAACACATGGTTTGGCACCTTTTGGTGCGATGTCGACACTCCGACGCCCCTCTCCGGCGAAACCCTAGCCCCCCTCGAGAAAATTCAGACTAATCGTCTCCCACCTTGACCGAAGCCGGAAGAGGGTAGAAAAGTGAAAGTATTTGTTTGGTTTTGTCAGGGTAGTCCATAGTAACCCCCAAGACAAAGATCTATCCACGCTATTCACAAGATTCCCTCCAGTTCGTCTGATTCGGGAATTTCGCGCAATAAGTCCAAAATCCCACTAGAAAGAAGGTGACGACGGTGAAGCCTAACACAAAGAGTGAGGGATTCTTGGACATTTACAACTCAAATCACAATTGCAAGCACATGGTATGGAATCCCTTAGCTTTTGGTGGGATCCGGACGCCCAGAGCCCCTCTCTTGCGAAACACTAAACCAGCTGGAGAAAAGTCCAACTTATCATCTACCACTGTTACCGGAGCCGGAAGAGGATAGCAAAGGAAACTAATTTATTAATTGTGTTAGGTTAGGCCATAGTAACATCAAATACAATGGTTTGCCCACACTCTTGACAATATATTCCCCGGGTTGTCCGATCTGTGAGTTACGGGCTATAAGTCGAGAAACTTGCTAGAGAGAAGCCAAGGCCGGTGAAGCCCTAACACAAAGAGTGAGCGAATCTTTGACATCCAAAACCAAAATAACACTTTTGAACACATGGTATGGCAATCCCTAACTTTTGATGGGATCCTGACGCTACAGAGCAACTTATCGTCTAGCATCTTTACCGGAGATGGAAAAGAGTACACAGTGAAACTAATTGATTGGTTGTGTTAGGTTAGGTCCTAGAAACACGCAAGAAAATGGTCTACCCATAATCTTGACAAGATTTCTCCTAATTCATCCGATCCGGCAGTTTCGGGCTATAAGTAAAGAAACCCATTGGAGAGAAACTGAGGCTGGTGAAGGCCTAACATAAAGAGTGAGAAAATCTTGACTATCCAAAACCCATACCACGCTTGCACACAAATGGTCTGACACCCCCTAACTTTTTGTGAGATTCTTACGCTATAGAGCCCCTCTCTGGCGAAATCTTAGACCCGTTGGAGGAAAAGTCGGACTTTTACGTCTACCACCTATACGTACGTCGAAAGAGGGTAGGTCAGCGAAACTTAATTCTTGGTTGTGTTAGAGTGGATCATAAGAACACCCACGACAAGTGGATTTATAATAAATTGCTAAACATAATTATAAATTATTAGAAAATAAACAAGCAAATTTCGTTAAGAGAATAAAAAATGACTTTTGTCGTGTGCAAACACGATAAAGTCCTGACAGTGAGCCATATGTGGACAAAAACTTGATCTTTCTTTGCCGCGTGTTGGCAGACGGCAAATAATTTATCTTTGCCGTGTGCTACACACGAAACTTGATCTTTCTTTGCCGCATGTTGGCAGAGGCCAGAGGGCAAAGAATTCTTTGCCGTGTGCTACGCCCGACAAAGAATTTATTTTTGCCGTGTGCTACACACGACAAAGGAGTACCGTGATGGCCCCATTTGCGCGGCTTTAGAGTGCCGCGTATTTTCGCCGTGTATGCATCTTTGCCGTGTGTCTTTTGTACTACTAAGCCGTGCATTGTTGTTGTCGTGTGTAACACGCGGAAAAGATATGCCGTGCCCTGTGGCTGATATAGTGCGCACGGCAAATGACTTCGCACACAGCGAAGATGATAGGCGGTACCGCGCCAAGGACGAACGATAATGCATGATTTCCGGCTTGCTTAGAGATCGGAGAGATATAGCTACTATCAAAGTTTTAAGTAGCCGGCTTTAGCCAGGCTATAGCCTTCTGAGAGACTCGGGGCTACGGTTAAAGCCTTCAGAGGCTATATGGAGAATAGCGGCTAATAGCCCGACTGTATGGATATAGGCTGGATATAGCCTGTTAGCCCGGCTATCTTCCATCTAGGGGACCAAAAATTTTGGACCAAAATTTGTCACCTCCTCAATTTTGGAGCCCAAATCAATCACCGGTCGTTGTTTAATTGCTGTTGTGAGGTGCGAGTGCGACCCATAGCGACCTGGTTTCAGAACTGCTGAACTGTGTCATGAATAGTTGTGATTTAAACACATGATTGTTCGTTCATCTTATATGATTATGTTGTTACGTTATGCGTTTGTGAATAATACTACATAAACGATTATATGTTGTCTAAATTTTACTATTTTTTCAATATTCTAGCAAAACGGCTATGTGGTTATAGCCCAGCTATAGCCTTTCATAGCTTCTGAAATCGTCGGGGCTATATGCAATAGCCTGCTATTTTAAACTTTGCCTACTATGGATCGAGGTGCTATTGTCGGACACGCATCACACGAGAACCCGAAATCCGCTTCCACCCCGTCAGACCGTTCTTTTCTACTTAATCGTCGGCTGCCGTGCTCTCTCCCGTCGCTACTGCAATCGGCGACCCCCTGCCGCGCACACACGCCCACGCCATCTCGACCCCTCCGCCGTCCAGGTTTCCGTGTCCAATCCCCTACTCCAGGCGCCAAGGACTGCCGCCAGTTTGGACTTTGTAACGTGATGGATCAGTGCAGCCAACCATGGGTCTCTCCATAATTCCTCAAACTAGGTCGTGCTCTGGTAGATACAATGACGTCGACAAGATAAAAGATCTGAACCACGGTGTGATCTTTAGCACGTCGCTACCGTCTGCACATACACAAAGCTGTTGCTACGGTGATCAAGGTAGCAACACTAAATCGGCCATGGTAGACTGGTCGTCCCTCCCGTCGGACCTCGTTCGCCTCGTGGCCGACTGTTTTCTGCCTACCAATGACATCGACTACTACGCGAACATGCGTGCCGCCTGCTGCAGTTGGCGCGCTGCTATGGATGACCCATGCCGGCATGCCGCGGACGCTTACCACCTCCTCCTCCGCCCTCGGCAGTGGATCATGCTCGACGAGGAATCTGAATCGGAACACCGGCTCTTTCTCAATGTCTCCAGCGGGCGGTTCCTCCGCCGACACCTCCCGCTGCTTCGGGACCACGTCATCGCCACCTCCTCAGATGGTCTTGTCATCCTTGGGGAACGTAATCACCCTCATGCTGCCAGTGTGCTTAACCCCTTCACCGGTTCCTTGATCCGCTTTGTTGTGCCCGTACGTCCTTCACACGAAATGACGTACGCGATAGCTGGTTCCGAGCCAAAACTGGTGGTTTACATGTATAAAGATTACCATAGAAGCGTTTTCTGTGCCAATCCAACAAGCAATTTCCTGTCGGTGCAGCTCTCTCACCCTAGCCCGTACAAGTTGAGGGACGTTAAAAACATGGTTGCTTATGCAGGCCACGTCTATGTGGTTGACATGGAGGGATCCTTATTCAAGATTGTTGGGACAGAGGGACACTGCTCTGCCGAGCTGATAGCCCAGATTCCAGACACGGCTGCTATTTTTCTTGTGGAATCCAGCGGGGATTTACTGCTCGTTTGTCGAATGAGTTGCCGAGGCTTCAGAATTTTCAGGTTTGATGTCGAACGGAATGCGCTCCAGGACGTCAAGAGTATCGGCAGTCGAGCCATCTTCCTTGGCCCCAGAAGCTTCTCGGTTCATGCAAATAAGCTTCCATCCATCGATGGTAACTGCTTATACTACAAACGGCCTAATTTAACAGCAATGTACATGTGTGACCTCAAGGATCACAGAGAATCAAGGATCTGGGAACTAACGGGGCTTCAAAGTACCCACACAAACAGCTTTGGTGTTCGCCCTAGGAGTCTTGTTCAACTGCTCCTCGGCTACTCCTCATACTTTCCCGATGTAAAGCTTAACCGAACTAGAAAGGACAAATCAAATGGGACAACAGCTACTTGAGGTTTTATATATGGTCTGAAACTTATAGAAGAACAAGCAAGAAATACTGTGCAGCACCATGTCTAAATGTCAGACAGAAAGACTCATTGTTCGCCTCAGGCAATTGTGCCGAACTAGAAGAGACTAGTATGCTTAGGGGCCAGCATCTAGTTACTGTTTGAAACATGTACTAGTTGTGGCCTGGTCCAAAATGAATAGAAGAACAATCAGGAAATACACTGCAGCTCCATGTTCAGTAATGTGTTTAAGCTGCTAGATGCAGTTCATGTATTTACTTCTTAGATGATGCTTGTATCAGTCGATTAAGTGCACTTACTTTAGATTTATTTTCTCGAGTTCAATCGCATTTTGCGCAATGGATATGTTTTGTTTAATGCATTGGCATGTTCCGGTAAACTAAGATGTGTATGCGGGTCGTTGCAATTTCTGTCCAAGTTCAGTGTTTAATCCATGTTGTTCACAACCAATTAAATACCTGTGTTGTGGGAACTGCAATGTCTGGGTAAGATTTTAGAAAAGAAAAGAAATTGATACTTCGGGATCACTTGCAACACGAATGATGCCCATATCAGGTTAACAAGCATCTTTGTTTGTTGTCTTTCCTCTCTGAAAAATTAAAAGTATCAGCTTCATTTGTAAGGAAAATCTTTTGTTCTGTTTCATGAACATGAAGGCATTTCAACTCTGGAATTTCTGTTACAGCACCTGTCCACGATACCATGTGCACAATTTTGTTCCATAAGGGCATCTCCAGCCGTTGCGCCCCCCCCAGGGCCCAAAACGCCGCGGTTTTGGGGCCGCCGCGGCGCTAAACGGCGCTATTCTGGAACCTGGGGGGCAAGGTTCCCAGTCGCTCCCCGAGCCCATGATTCGGCCCAAAACAAACGCAATTCGAAAATAGACGATTTTTATTGAAAATAGACGAAGTGCGTACATATTCGGCGCGAATTTGAACTAGAACTGAAAATTTAAACTAGAATTTAAACTAGACCTACTTAAGGCCGAGGCTGGCGGCGATAGCCTGGCTGTAGTCGCCGTCGTCGTCGTCGCCGGGGCCATCGCTGGGGCGCGTGCTCGGCCCTTGTCCCTCGTCGCCGCCGCCCTCCCACCTGCTCGCCTCGAGGGCTTGCTGGATCACGCCCTCGTCGTCGGAGTCCGGGTCGAGGACGATGTAGACGTTCTCCTTCTGCGGCGGCGGGGGAGGGACGCGGAGGCGGGCCGCGTTGGCGGCGGCCTCACGGTCGCGCGCCGCCTTGCGCTGCTCGGCTTCCGCCAGCAGGCGGCGCTGGAGCTCGAGCTCCGCCGCGGTGGTCTCCCGCAGACTCCACGTCGCGGCGGTGTCGTCGTCGAGTGGCTGCAGCGTGTCCAAGGACAGCTGCTCCGCGACCCTCTAGTCGGGCCACTCGTCCTCGTCGTCGCCGTTGTCCTCCGTCTTCGGGCGAACCACGCGTTCGAAGCGTGGCTCGCCGATGCGGAGCGCGCCGCCGCTGCGCCTGCGGGCAGGCGCGCCGGCGTTCAGAAAGGGGGGGGAGGTGGAGACGGACTGACCGGCGGAGGAGCTTGACGTTGCGGACGACGAGGAGGCGTCGGTCCGCCGCGCCACCCACGGCTGGGCCTGCCGCGTCGGCATCTCCAGGCGCGGCTGGTCGCCGGCGTGGATGTGGTCGAGGACCGCCTCCATGGTCCTGTTGGGGGCGCTCCACCAGCGGCGCCGCCCGTTGGCGTTGAAGCGCCCGTCGACCGCCCCATTGTCGTTGTTGGAGGCGAGCTCCCGATCGCGGCGGCTCGTGAGCTGGCCCCACCAGAACTCGTCCACGCCCGTCTCCGGGAAGTTCTCGGGTGAACGGACAACGACGTCGCCTAGAGGGGGGGGTGAATAGGCGATTAAAACTTTTCCGGTTAATGCTTGCTAAATGCGGAAATAAACTAGGTGTTTAAATTAACAAGCATACAACCTAAATATTCTATGGTAAACTAGATGAACCAACAAGTTATGCTAAGCAAGACAAGTAACAAGGTGATAGCAAGATATATAACTTCAAGCTCGAAGTCTATCACAATGTAAATTGCATAAGTAAAAAGCTCGGGTATAGAAATAACCGAGGCACACGGAGACGATGATGTATTCCCGAGTTCCTCCCACAAAGGGGAGTACGTCTCGTTGGAGGGGTGTGAGCTCGCCACGAAGGCCTACTCAACGCCACAAAGGCCTCACCCTATTCTCCGATGAACCCCGCCACAAAGGCCTAGTTCACCTTCCACTATTGGCAACCTTCAACCCGAGGCACGCATCCACAACTCAATTGGAGGCTCTCGGTGTCACCACAATCTTGGGGCACACATCCACAACTCAATTGGAGGCTCCCAAGAACACCACAAGTCGTCTAGGGTCCAAGACCCAAGAGTAACAAGCTCACAAACTTTCACTTCCACGAATCCTCGTGGAGAGAGCAAACCGATGCAACCGATGCAAATGGCAAGAGCACAAGTGCTCAAATCCTTCACTCTCAAATTCCAACAAAGCAACAAATGCTTATGGGGGAATAAGAGAGGAAGAACAAAGGAGGAGAAACACCAAGAACTCCAAGATCAAGATCTACTAGATTTCCCTCACTAAGAAAGAAGATGGATTGGTGGAAATGTAGATCTAGATCTCCTCTCTCTTTTCCCTCAAAGATATGCAAGAATCATGGGAGGAATTGAGAGAGGGGCAAGCTTTCCAAGGTCAACAATGGAGGAGAGAGAGGGGGAAAATTCGTGCTTGGAAGACCTTACTCTTTGGGGAAGAAAGGGGCCTTTTATAGGTCCCCACGAAAAAGAGCCGTTGCAGGAAAAACTCACACCGGAGTCTCCGGTGTGAAGACCGGAGTCTCCGGTCTGAACCGGAGTCTCCGGACACTCTCCGGACCCTATACAGTACCCGACACCAAGGGGGCAACCCCTGGGGGAGTTTTTGGTCCGGAGACTCCGGACTGCACACCGGAGACTCCGGACTACCGGAGATTCCGGCCCTAAGTCCGGAGACTCCGGACTGGCGAAAACTGCAGAGACACCAAAACTAAAACACTCATAACTTTTTCGTCCGGACTCCGTTTTCGATGATCTTTGGCTCGTTGAGTTCGCAATGAAAAACTCTACAAGATCATGCAGAGAAACATCACTGTCCAACAATGGAAACTAAAACCAAATGTAGAAAGGTGTAACCTCTCTAAAAGGAACAACCGGTAAAACCTCCATCACCGAGACGAACATAACTTTTGCGGATGAACTTCGAAAGAGGTGAATCCAATTGGGTTGGAAAGATAACAGCAAGGAGTATCCAAACAAAAATGAATGGAGAAGTTACCACACATGGAAGGTGTGGAAACATTCTCAAAGCTGAACCGGATATTTTCTCCACCGAAAACGCAACAAGTTTTTCTTACGAAATCCGTTTTCGAGAAACCAAGGCTTGTCATGAAGATCACGACAAGCACTAAAACCCAAAGGAGACAAAGGCCAAATAAGAACCAAGAAAGATGATATGCAAAGTATGCAAAGGTTTGAGCTCTCCATAATGATTCGATCGAGTTACTCACTTGAGAGCCCCTCTTGATAGTACGACTATCTATCCTATAACCCGGTCTCCCAAAGACACGAGACCGGTAAAATAGAAAACCTATCAAGATTATACCTTTGCCTTGATCATTCCACTTGAGCTAGATGATGACGATCTTGACTCTCTCAAGTAGGATCTTCTTTCTTGATTGCGCTTGCTAGCACAAACTCCGCTTGATGAAGACTTGCAAGTTGCTCCCCCATACACCATTATGGGAGAGACCTTTCGGCAAATCTTCACAAGACCACAATCTCCAAATGGGTGGCAAGCATCAAGCATAGGATATCTTCTAGATGTTTCACTTGAGCTTCCACGTCAAGCTAGATGACAAACACCGCTTGACGAGGACATAGACCATGGACAATAAGAAATCTTCCTTTTGGTTCATGCCCATGGAAAGATACCTAACCACACATAGAGATGCGACACACACATATCATGGGTCAGTTCACAAAGCTATATTGACAATTGCTTACCATACCATGAGATACACAATCCCACTTGGTACAACTTGTAGCTTTGTGTGTTGATCGCGAGCTTGATCAACCTTGTATCTTTGCTTCTCACTTCTAAAGATGATGTCTTGAAGATGATAACGAAAGATCACCTAATCCTTTTCTTCAAGACACACTAGCAATAAGCTCAACTCAAACCAAGACCATTCTTCATATAAATCCATGAATATAACAATGGCCATCAAGGAAGCTAATAGAGTTCAACACATGAACTCCATTATTTCCTATGGACAAGATCTACAAGGATAACTCAATGCAAACATTAGTCCATAAGGATTGTCATTAATTACCAAAACCACATATGGGGGAACCATGCGCTTTCAATCTCCCCCATTTTGGTAATTGATGACAATCCCTTTTTACGAGGGTTTATATGATGAATAAAGCAAACATGCTAAACAAGAGCAAGGATGCAATAGCATGGAAAGGCAAATGCTTAAGAACGAAACTAAAGCATAAACCAAATTCCCTTAAACCCTCTAAACTTCTCCCCCATTGGCATCCATTGCCGAAATGGGAAAAAAGACTAGAAGGCCAATATAGTAAGAGCTCCCCCATATTGTATGCATTCCTCATGATATGAGTGAAATCAAGTGCATATCTCCAATTATGAATAGATGGAGGGAGATCAAACTATATTGAGGATCCAAAGATTTACAAGAAAAGTCAAATTTGAAGGAAACTTTCACAAAGAAGCAACCAACCAAAGGATCCGAAAAACCGATTGACCAAAATCAATAATTTGATAAGATCAACCAAGTGTTCTAGAAAATCAAGAGGGAACTCCCCAAGGTACATGCACAATGTTAGGTTTGATTTACTATATAATGTGCACAACATGGAATCATCACTCCCTTCTAGATAATTTTGAACACAAACAAGAGCAAGAGACTAGATTGGAAATGAAGCAACGCAACTTGCAAACAAACAAAAGTTGAGGAAAGAAGATCAAGAAGTGATAAATAAAGACTTACTCAACCGAAATAGATGCGTGTGACAAGGAAAAACATTTTTAGGAGACTAATAGGATGATAGAATCATCAACATAGTCTTTCAATATAAGAGGCACATAGTGCATATCATGTCTTTCCCATACACACAAACCATCAAATGATAAAACACATAGGTCCACAAGCTTGTTAAGATGCAAAAGGAATACCAAAACAAAAGCAAAGCTTGTGCCTTTTAGGAACCACCAAGGAATATAAAGCAATAAAAAGTGGTCACTAAAGAAATAGAATATCAATTAAAGATGTAACTATTATCGTGTGTATAAGTTTCTAAGTGGACAACAATCACAAAGATATATATCCACAAAAAAAAACATGCACACACAAAATAGGTACAAAAGTGAAGAACATGATATCCAAGAGAGGTTCATTAATATACCAATAAGATTTTTGCTTGAAAGCAAAGCACTAAGCTTAGTTTAATCTTAAGGGGATATAGATGAACACACAAAACTCATCAAAGCATCACAAATATCACAAGGGAAAAGTGATAGTTGGAATGCTCGAGAAAGGTAACGCATATCACAAAATATTCAAATGGTTTTTGAGAATTCATCAATATTGCATATGAGAGACTTCGAGTAGAAGTTGCTAGATTAATATACTTGGGATTGGTGAATCATAAAATGATTATAAATATCCCCTAGATATGTAATCATCCCGGCTTACTCATATTTGCAATAAAGATGTTTTTGATAAGACATTTGCAAGAACCAAATGAAATGCAACAAAGGAAATCATGCCAAGAAGCAACCTACACAAGGTTGAAATCTAGAAATGTATGCATGAGATAGATACTTGTTACCGAGACGACATTGGTGATGAAGAGGATGCGAGTTTGATAATCATCGAAGCTTGACTCCTATAATACCATGGTGAGAACACCTTCCTTATGAATGGAGCAAGCAACCAATGTATCTCCATTGTACCTAAAAACAAAATTCAAGTACAAAATGGTACCCAAACTCATTGGGTCCGAAGTAGTTAGAACAACTACAATATATAGGACAAACTCAACATAAATATGTGAATATTAATGTGAATTTGAATTTCATGCACATCTTAGCCACTTAGGATTAGATGGAGTTTATCCTATATATTGGATCAACGAAAGTAAGCAAGCCAAAATATATACATAGTAAATATGCATGCACAAAACTTTCAAGAACCAAAACAAGATACAAATTGGACAAAGAACTAATTAAACCAAGAAGCCACTCACAAGAGTGAAAAGAAAGAGAATTGTCCAAAATATATCAAGACCCAAATCAACACATGATTGAGGAAACCAAATAGAGAAGATACAAAAAAACATCAAAGAATAAACAAACCCTCTACACTTTTCATGATAGCACACAAAGTACCAAGACGAAAAATGTTCGTCTTCCAAAGAGACACGTCATTGGGATAAAATGCAAATTTAAAGACAACAAGTGTTCAAACGCATATAGGATAGTTCTTCCAATAATAGTGCATTATTTATGATCTTGCATTTGAATACAAAATGCACACAATGGAATCATTACTCTCCATATATATTATTCAAACACTAGTCATGTTTAAATAAAATCAATTAGATGCAATACCAATTTAAAGAACGGTGATCTACTCAATGTAGGATAGCTTCCCCAAGAATAGTGCAACCCAAAGAAGTATGACTTTGACCATAAGTGCACAAGTATGGGATCATTGCTTTTCCTAACTCAATAAAGCATAAAACAATTTTTGAGTAGAGCAAGGAAGACACAAATGAGTTTGAACCAAACAAATCATTGGCAAGAAACAAGGAAATTTTAGAGAAAAGGCCAAAGTAAATATGATCAATAAACTTACCACAAATTATTATCACTTGTCAAAGACAAGAGATGTATGGAGATATTTCTCGGTGGTAGAATTGTTCACAATCATATTCACAAAACATAAGCATGTGACAAAAGATAGGAATAACAACATGCTTAGATAGAGATTCTTGAAGGCTTCAAATAAAATCGAATATTCAAAGCACTAAGAAACTCTCACAAACAAGATACCAAAGAAGAGAGACGCAAGATATTTTAAGCAAATATGGAACTTGTTTGAGCAACATGCCACATAGGAACAAGATAAATAATAATATCAACTCTAAGTGGCAATACCTCACATGTTCACATTTTCTAGGATTGTAATATGCACATAGCTTATTACTCCCCCATAATGTGACAATCCATTGAAAACAACAAGAGGCAAAAATAAATCCAACTAGAGAAAGTTAATGGACATTTAGAAATGAATTTCTCATGAGAATGACATACCACATAGAGAATAGATAATATTGATATATCAACACTAAGTGGTATTCCTCATGTACACACATTTTAGGATAGTAAAGTGCAAAGCATATTACTCCCCCAAAATGGGATAGTCCATTAATCTCCCAAAGAGCCAACTAAGATAAGCAATGAAAGCAATGAAGGCTCAACACAAAGAACACAAGTACATGGAGTGCAAACCAACAAACATAACTAGATTACTCAAGATAGGTAAGTCGGAAGCACAACATATACAAACACATGCTAGAAACAAAACTAACATATGCAAGGGAGCAAGCAACTTTCAATGAATATATGATTTAAATACAAGTTACCGCTTGGAGGAACATTGGGTAAGAGATATATATAATCCAAGTGACTTGGCTTGAGGAAATAAAATTGATGAAGATCCCTTAATTCTTCATGAATTAGCCAAGTCTCCAATGCCCTCCAACACCACCTATTGATCAAGTTTGAGCTTGTTGGTCCCCAACAAAGTTGGGTCCTAAGAGGTTAGTCACAATAGGTTTGGCAACCCAAATGGTTCTTTTCTTGACACCACTTGGAGCACCAACATATTTGGCAAACACATTGCCCACATTATCCTTCCGAATGGAATACGCATTATCAACAAGGATAGGGTTGGATAATGTACCATTAGTGCATGAAGAAGCAAAGTGTCCCTTCTTGCGACAAAGGTAGCAACATCGACTCTTTTCTTTCTTCTCAATAGGCTTCTCAACAAGAGGAGCATTGGCTTGAGTCTTCTTAGGAGGTGGCCGTTGTTCAACTCGTGGTTGAGCATGAGATTGAACAAGAGGCCTCTTCCCTAGTTGCTTCTCACTAAGAGGCTTCTTCTTCAAAGGGCAAGATCTAACATGGTGCCCTTCAATCTTGCACTTGAAGCAAATAATCTTGGCCGGATCTTTTTCTTGTTCTTGGCCCTTCTTCTTGTCAATAATGGACTTGTTCTTGATATTGGAGTTGAATCCAAGTCCACTCTTGTCATTGGGAAGTCTTTGCACTCTCAACATCTTGTCAAGTGTGGAACTTCCTTCATGACACTTTTCCAAGTCTTTCTTCAAAGAAGTGACTTGGGCCTTGAGCTCTTTAATTTCCTCTACATGGTTAGAATCAACACAAGAGCTAGAGGAAGTAGATGCTTCATTGTTAGAGCAACAAGGCAAGGAAAGCAATTCATCACAAGATGTAGAAACATTATGGGAGGATGAATTACTAATACGAGCACAAGTCAATATAGCATTATTAGAAGATATTGTGCTAGTATCCACATGAGGCTCACAAGATGTTACCTTTGTAGTGATAGCCTCAAGAGCTAATTTTAGCTTAGTATGGGATGCTAGAAGATCCTCATGAGAGCTAGATAGCTTTTCATGGCTTTCTTCCAACTTCCCACACTTGCTAGACATCAACTCAAGTTGAGCCCTTAGCTCAACATTCTCCTTCAACAAAGATGCTTCACAAGATGTGGAGTTAGTAGCACAAGCATCATTAGAAATAGAAGAAGATAACTTGGCAAGCTCATTATTTAACCTAGAGTTTTCCTCAAGAAGATTAGCATTGCCAACAACAAATTCAACCTTTTCATTTTTAAGCACTTTATATTTAGCATTGGTATGGTCACGTGCTTTAGTGAGATAGGCTATTTGTTCATTATAGAGCTCCTCGATAGATTCAAGTTTCTCCTCAAGAGTAACTCGGAGCTCATACTCTTCCTCAAGAGACGTAGTAAGGGATGCCTTTTCATCGGCATCACTTCTTTCAATCTCACCTTTCTTTTCAATGATTTTAGCGCTATAAATAGCAAAAGCCAATATTTCACTAAAAGGAGTGATAGCTTTACTACCTTTAGGGAGATCTAGAAGAACCAACTCACCCTTATCCATTAAAGAGACTTCATCCTCAAACTCTCCATATAATATAACCTCATCCTCATCCTTATCCTCATCATCACAAGATGTAGTGGGTTCCAAAGGTGGAGATACCTTTGAATCCCTAGCCATAAGGCACATATGAGAAATGGATGGCAATGATGAAGATATACTAGAAGCGCCATTAAGGTCCATGTCTTGTTCCACCAAAAAATGGGATTCCTCTACATTGTTAGCCACACAAGTACTAGAGGAAATGGAAGCATTGTTTTCATGAAAACAAGACATAGGAAGCATATCATCATGAGATTTAGTTGAACAACTATTACATGATATGCAAGGACTATCAACACTAGCATGTATGGAATTTTGAGTGCTAGAAGATATTAAGTCCAAAGATAGATCATTGCAATGGGATAGGGATGAAGTATAGTCAATAGCAAATTCACTATCCACAATGCAATTTCTATCACCACTCACCATATCATTACCTTGTGACAAATCACATGTTGGTGGAGTGGAGAAAGATGTGAACTCATCACGGCCGGAAGTGGATGGAGAACAATCATCCTCAATAATATTGGACACATCATATATATCTTGAAGTTTTGTCCATAGCTCATGAGCGTTCCGAAAAGGCATGATTGATTCAATAACTACATCGCTCAAAAAGCACAAGAGACCATTAGATACAAAAGTATTGAGATAAGAGTTTTCCTTATCCTCTAAAGATAAATCTTGAGAATCCTTTGGAGGAGGAAAATCCATATCTACAATTCTTTTAACATACTTTGGACCCATGTCCGTAAGAAATTTAAGAATGCGAATTTTCCAAACATCAAAGTTTCTACCATAGAATATAAAAGCGGAATCATGTTCTATTTCTCTAAACGACATCGTACTCTCTAGGATGTAAAGCCTAATAAAGAGAGACGAGGCTCTGATACCAATTGAACGGACAACGACGTCGCCTAGAGGGGGGGGGGGTGAATAGGCGATTAAAACTTTTCCGGTTAATGCTTGCTAAATGCGGAAATAAACTAGGTGTTTAAATTAACAAGCATACAACCTAAATATTCTATGGTAAACTAGATGAACCAACAAGTTATGCTAAGCAAGACAAGTAACAAGGTGATAGCAAGATATATAACTTCAAGCTCGAAGTCTATCACAATGTAAATTGCATAAGTAAAAAGCTCGGGTATAGAAATAACCGAGGCACACGGAGACGATGATGTATTCCCGAGTTCCTCCCACAAAGGGGAGTACGTCTCGTTGGAGGGGTGTGAGCTCGCCACGAAGGCCTACTCAACGCCACAAAGGCCTCACCCTATTCTCCGATGAACCCCGCCACAAAGGCCTAGTTCACCTTCCACTATTGGCAACCTTCAACCCGAGGCACGCATCCACAACTCAATTGGAGGCTCTCGGTGTCACCACAATCTTGGGGCACACATCCACAACTCAATTGGAGGCTCCCAAGAACACCACAAGTCGTCTAGGGTCCAAGACCCAAGAGTAACAAGCTCACAAACTTTCACTTCCACGAATCCTCGTGGAGAGAGCAAACCGATGCAACCGATGCAAATGGCAAGAGCACAAGTGCTCAAATCCTTCACTCTCAAATTCCAACAAAGCAACAAATGCTTATGGGGGAATAAGAGAGGAAGAACAAAGGAGGAGAAACACCAAGAACTCCAAGATCAAGATCTACTAGATTTCCCTCACTAAGAAAGAAGATGGATTGGTGGAAATGTAGATCTAGATCTCCTCTCTCTTTTCCCTCAAAGATATGCAAGAATCATGGGAGGAATTGAGAGAGGGGCAAGCTTTCCAAGGTCAACAATGGAGGAGAGAGAGGGGGAAAATTCGTGCTTGGAAGACCTTACTCTTTGGGGAAGAAAGGGGCCTTTTATAGGTCCCCACGAAAAAGAGCCGTTGCAGGAAAAACTCACACCGGAGTCTCCGGTGTGAAGACCGGAGTCTCCGGTCTGAACCGGAGTCTCCGGACACTCTCCGGACCCTATACAGTACCCGACACCAAGGGGGCAACCCCTGGGGGAGTTTTTGGTCCGGAGACTCCGGACTGCACACCGGAGACTCCGGACTACCGGAGATTCCGGCCCTAAGTCCGGAGACTCCGGACTGGCGAAAACTGCAGAGACACCAAAACTAAAACACTCATAACTTTTTCGTCCGGACTCCGTTTTCGATGATCTTTGGCTCGTTGAGTTCGCAATGAAAAACTCTACAAGATCATGCAGAGAAACATCACTGTCCAACAATGGAAACTAAAACCAAATGTAGAAAGGTGTAACCTCTCTAAAAGGAACAACCGGTAAAACCTCCATCACCGAGACGAACATAACTTTTGCGGATGAACTTCGAAAGAGGTGAATCCAATTGGGTTGGAAAGATAACAGCAAGGAGTATCCAAACAAAAATGAATGGAGAAGTTACCACACATGGAAGGTGTGGAAACATTCTCAAAGCTGAACCGGATATTTTCTCCACCGAAAACGCAACAAGTTTTTCTTACGAAATCCGTTTTCGAGAAACCAAGGCTTGTCATGAAGATCACGACAAGCACTAAAACCCAAAGGAGACAAAGGCCAAATAAGAACCAAGAAAGATGATATGCAAAGTATGCAAAGGTTTGAGCTCTCCATAATGATTCGATCGAGTTACTCACTTGAGAGCCCCTCTTGATAGTACGACTATCTATCCTATAACCCGGTCTCCCAAAGACACGAGACCGGTAAAATAGAAAACCTATCAAGATTATACCTTTGCCTTGATCATTCCACTTGAGCTAGATGATGACGATCTTGACTCTCTCAAGTAGGATCTTCTTTCTTGATTGCGCTTGCTAGCACAAACTCCGCTTGATGAAGACTTGCAAGTTGCTCCCCCATACACCATTATGGGAGAGACCTTTCGGCAAATCTTCACAAGACCACAATCTCCAAATGGGTGGCAAGCATCAAGCATAGGATATCTTCTAGATGTTTCACTTGAGCTTCCACGTCAAGCTAGATGACAAACACCGCTTGACGAGGACATAGACCATGGACAATAAGAAATCTTCCTTTTGGTTCATGCCCATGGAAAGATACCTAACCACACATAGAGATGCGACACACACATATCATGGGTCAGTTCACAAAGCTATATTGACAATTGCTTACCATACCATGAGATACACAATCCCACTTGGTACAACTTGTAGCTTTGTGTGTTGATCGCGAGCTTGATCAACCTTGTATCTTTGCTTCTCACTTCTAAAGATGATGTCTTGAAGATGATAACGAAAGATCACCTAATCCTTTTCTTCAAGACACACTAGCAATAAGCTCAACTCAAACCAAGACCATTCTTCATATAAATCCATGAATATAACAATGGCCATCAAGGAAGCTAATAGAGTTCAACACATGAACTCCATTATTTCCTATGGACAAGATCTACAAGGATAACTCAATGCAAACATTAGTCCATAAGGATTGTCATTAATTACCAAAACCACATATGGGGGAACCATGCGCTTTCATCGGGGTGCTCCATGCCGTCGCGCATCTCGCGGATGGCGCGCCGAAATTCTTGGTCTGTGTTGGGGAGGGGAGGCACGGGCACCCCGCCGGCGCTGAGCGCCCAGCGGCTCGCCCCCGCGACGGAGCTAGGGAGGCGCACGTCCGGCGGGCAAGGATAGCCCGCGCGGTAGAGCGCCATCGCCTTGCTCCGGCGAAGGTTGTGGCGTGGGAACCCGTTCGCCGCAGCCCCGTCCTTGTACTCGGCCATTTGCGTGGAGAGAAGAAGGGAGGAGAGCGTCGAGAGGAAGAAGAGAAGAGAGCGCCGGTGAAAGAATGGCGGGCGCGGCGCGCGGCGGGGGGATTTTATAGCGCAGCGAGCGGCCGGGCATTTACTGCGCGCGCGTCCCCTCGCGGCCGCCCGCCACGCTATTACGCCGGCAGCCTTTGGGCGGGGCGCATGCACTGGGCGGCCGCCACGCCATAAACGGCGGCAGTCTTTGATCGCGCGGCAGCCGAGAAGACGATCACGGGGCGGTTCTGTTCGCGCGTTTTCTCGTCGCGTCGCTGACTGAGCTGGCCCACGCGCGCGGCCGCGCAGTTTCGCCCCCCCAGGCCGAACCCAGCGGGCTGGGTGCCGCGGCGCGAAATAGCGCCGAAACGGCGCTATTTGGGCCTCTGGGGGGGGCCGAGTGGCGAAGAAGCGGCGCTATTCGCCGCTTCCGCCGCGAAAAAAGCCCCCTGGGGGGCTCTGATGGGACGGCTGGAGATGCCCTAAGCTTCGGTCAAACCTCACAAATGATCTAAAGAGGCAGGGAAAGGATAGAATGAAAACTTCATGTGCATTCTGTTTGTCACCATATGTATATACTAAAACAAATATATGGATATTAAAATAGAGACACCAAGTTAAGCCACGTAAGCTTTAAATATATACACCATTGATTTCTATTACGGTGGTTAAGATTTAAAAGTTAAAAAAATTACGCAAATTATTACTCTCTCCGTCCCAAAATATAAGGCGCGCTATTTGTTAGGTGGTATTTGGTGGTCAACTTTGACCATAAATATATAACGAACTATATGGATTGGTAATGTATAAATGGTACAGTTGAACACCTCTTCTAAAATTCTTTTATTTTATATATCTTTATACTATTTACGTGGATATATTATAATAATAAATCATGGTCAAAGTTTGACACCGTTGACCGGCGAAATTAAAGGGCGCCTTATATTTTGGAATGGAGGGAGCACCACCTTCCATACACCTAAAGTTGGGTACAAACGACACGTGTAAAGCCTTTAATAAAAAGGACGTCCATGTACACGTGAAACCACTACACCACGGTACATATTTTAGGGCACTTTAACGGAGGCACTTTTAAAGTGCCACTATAGACGTGACCTATAGCGGCACTTTAGAAAAGTGCCACTATAGATATAAACTATGGTGGCACTTTGCCAAAGTGCCACTAAATGATGTGCCTATAGTGGCAATTTGTCATAGTGCCACTAAATGTCCTAATCTATAGTGACATTTTGACAAAGTGCCACTAAATATCCTAACCTATAGTGGCACTTTGATAAAGTGCCACTAAATGTAATGACCTATAGTGGCACTTTGACAAAATGCCACTAAATGTAATGACCTATAGTGGCACTTTGCTAAAGTGTCACTAAATTACATGGCTCTAAATATGTACCGTGTTGTAGTTATATTCAAAAGTATCACTATAGGATATGATATTTAGTGGTATTTTGCCAAAATACCACTATAGCTAACAACCGTTTAGGTGCACTTTTAAATGCACTTAATTATGTCCTTATTTTAATACGGAGAGAGTAGCTTGTGCTACACCGTCAAAGCTACCGTGAGGCACATGCATACGGGACAACAATTTTTTTTAAAGCTACCTACCATCTAAAAAGCACTCGTGCATCAGGCTGGGCCAGTCCAACATTTCCAGCCTGCTCACGTAGGAAGTGGAAGCCTCGGCATGTACGCTGCGCTTGACTCGATCGATCGATCAAAAAGAAAAGATAAAGCACGTCCCGCATGGAAGTCCGCAAACACAACCGAACGATTCCATGCTGGCTTTACCTCAAAAACCGAATGCCAGAGTCTCGCCGCCGCAATCGACAAATAGCTTCACCTTCGCACGTAACTGAAGGTCATGGCAGGGCGACTCGGCGAGTGACCAACAACAAGTGAGCCCAACGATGCCCGAGCCGGATGTGCAGATTGCAGATGCGGGCCACTGCCGTAGGCTCGACCGTCACGTGCGAGATGACAATTTCTAACTCCTGTTAGTAGTTTCTCTGAAATTATGGGAGTTAGGGCATCTCCAGCCGTTGCGCCCCCCAGGACGCGAAAACCCTCGCTTTTTTTTGCGCCGCGGCGCTAAACGGCGCTATTCTGGAAACTGGGGGGGGGGGGGGGCGCGTTTCCCAGTCGTGAACCCAGGCCGCCCCCCCAGCGGCGACTCGGCCCAATTTGGGCAATAGAAAAATTGCACACCAAATAAATAGAGTTTTGACATACAAATAAATAGAGTTTTGCCACACAAATAAATTATTCAACAAATTAAAGAAAAAAAAATAGACTAGTCATCCTCCTCAACATTGCCATTTCCCTTTCGCGCCCACAAATGCTGCACCAGGTCATCCTGCAGAGCATGGTGTGTTGCAGCGTGTCGAATCTCCTGTCGCTTGGTGAGGAAGTCTGCCCATGATGCCGGCACCTGGTGATCAACATCTGCAAGAGGGCCCTGCCGGTAGTATGGTGTGTTTGCCTCACTGTCAGGCACCGGGTCATCCCGCTCACTCTCAATGATCATGTTGTGCAAGATCACACAACACTGCATCACCTCCCACATGTTGGACTTCGACCAAGTCATAGCTGGGTACCGGACAACAGCGAATCGAGATTGCAGCGCACCAAATGCCCTCTCAACATCCCTCCTGCAAGCCTCCTGGCATTTGGAAAACCAAGCTTTTGCGCTTCCTGGGATAGGGTTGGAGATGCTCTTCACAAATGTTGCCCACTTGGGGTAGATACCATCTGCAAGATAGTATCCCTTTGTATACTGGTGTCCATTGATCTCATAGTTCACAGGGGGGGGCATGGCCTTCGACAAGATCGGCAAAGACATTCGAGCACTGCAAGACATTGATGTCGTTGTGACTTCCAGGCATACCAAAGAATGAATGCCAAATCCATAGATCGTACGAAGCCACGGCCTCGAGAACCACAGAGCACTCTCCTTCCTTTCCCTTGTACATCCCCTGCCAGTCAAATGGGCAGTTCTTCCATGCCCAGTGCATACAGTCGATGCTGCCAAGCATCCCAGGAAACCATCTTGCTTCATTCTCTGCGAGGAGACGAGCAGTGTCTTGCGCATTGGGTGATCGCAGGTATATTGGGCCAAAAACTGCAACCACTGCCCGGCAGAACTTGTTCAAGCACTCGATGACCGTGGACTCGCTCATGCGCAGGTAGTCATCTTGTGCATCTGCGGGAGCACCATATGCAAGCAACCTCATGGCCATCGTGCACTTCTGGATAGAGGTAAACCCTACCGTGCCGGTGCAGTCCTTCTTCAACTTGAAGTAGGTGTCGAACTCCCGGATGGCATGCATGATCTTGAGGAAGAGCGTGCGTTTCATCCTGAAACGACGCCGGAACACCTTCTCGTCGTTGGTAGGATCCTCGGCGAAGTAGTCGGAGTAGAGGATGCAGTAGCCCTCGTACCGCTGCCTCGGCCTGCTCTTCCGGCGACCGGGCTTCGATCCAGCGCGGCGTGGCGCGGCGTCCTGGGCCAGCAACGCGGCCAGGCAGCTCAGGACGACCAGGTGATCCTCGTCGTCGATGGCGGCCTGGTCTTCCTCGTCGAATAGCTCGGCGAGCATTTCCTCGGAGTCGGAGTCCATGGCTCGGACAGAGCGTCGAACACCTTGCGGGCGGTGGACGCGGCTCACTGGGGCGCAGCCTCCTCCGCGACGGAGACGTGCTCGAACGGCGGCGACGATGTGGTTGACCAGCCGGCGGTGGTTTGTCTCTTCGCTGTCGTACGATGGTGGCGACGGTGGTTGCGTGGGCCGCGGGGGCGGGGCGGCGACGGCGAGGGCGAGCGAGTGGGAAAGACGATTCGGGGGGAGGGAGAAAGTGGGAAAAGAGCTCTCCCTCGCCGACAGCGCTGGCCCACGCGCGCTTTTCCTCTCGCCGCCCCCCTAGGCCGAACCCAACAGGCTGGGTTCCGCCTGGGGGCGGCGGCGCTAATTTCCGCCGAAACGGCGCTTTTTCAGGTCCTGGGGGGGTCGACTGGTGGAAAAACGGCGCTTTTCGCCAAAAACGGCGCTAATTTGCGTCCTGGGGGGCTCTGGGGGGGACGACTGGAGATGCCCTTAATTGACCTCTTATCCTCAATCCTACGATTTCAATTCTCTTGCCCTTAATTTCCTTTAAATATGATGAATCATTTTGTATAAGTTGTGACTAGTACATGAATTCTTATGGAAATAGTGGTAAGAGTTGACGCAGAGTACACATGTATATAATTACTAATTAATACATGACATTCTCTTAGAAAGTTTTCAAGTCTCGTGTGAAACGAGGAAAGTCAGGAATGATTAAGTGGTTAATTATTTCAAGCCTCTGTGTAATCGAATGTATTAAAGGAGTAATAAGATAATGTGAAAATTTTAGCTAATCTATCACTACAATTTTTGTCCTTCTACTATGTTCCACTTGGAAAACCAATTCTGTTTTTAATCTTGTAGGTTACTGATCCTTGGCGTTTGATGATGTATTTTGCAATTTAAAAATGCAAGACGCCATTTTCAAGTAAATTTATCGTTTGTTCCATCAATAATATAGGCATTTTAATATCTAATTAGTATTTCTTTTATATTTATGGGCTGTCTTTTATCATGTCATGTTATCTATGTTAAAAGCTATAAACCTGAATTCTATATAGTATATTGTTGCTTGAATTTTTTTTGCCATAGTAAAAAGGTGCATCAGGGACTCCGAACACCATTGCTAGTCCTGCAATCTCACCTTCGATGATCGTGCATTGCGACCGAATTCCACCGATCGAGCAATCTTCAGGCATCGCCCATGGGAGTTCGCCGACGGAGTCTTCCGGGTCGACACCTCGGCTTGATCAAAGAGGACCTACATCAGGCAGATCTTCGTCTTCGCGCGATGGAAAACCCTAGGACCGCCACCATTATTCTGGTGCCTCACAGCCCCGACGCTGCGAAGCAACTCCCAGCAGCAACGAAAATCGAAGAGGCGAGACCAGTGCCCAGATCTGGCTGGTTCTGATCCACCTCCTGCAATCCCGCCGCGGGCCCCAAGAGCAGCCGTCTCCGCTGTCGTAGACAGAGAGTAGGCCGCGCCGCCCGGGGGTCCAAGCAGACGACGCCACCGCCCCCAAACGCATCCGCCTTGCGCGTACTTTCCGCCGCCGCCGCCCCGCTCCAAGCGCCGCGACCCGAGCGGCCGTCATCCCCACCAACATCAAGCAGGCGGGGTGCCGCCACCGCCGCCGGCCGGCGACGGCATCGGCCACGGGATCGATGGGCGGGGGGCTGGCTCGCTAGGGTTTGGGTCGCCCTGGAGCCACCTGAGGGGAGACGGCCCGAGGTTTTTTTTTCCATGTCTAAAAGATCTGGAGAACGGTGTGCATAAACCGGTGTCCAGCGGCAGCTATTGGTTAATCTTGTGAGGCTGATTTTGTTTTTTTAGATGAAGCACGGAGGCCTCATCGTGTGGGAGCAAAACAAGAGATGACCAACGGGCCGGCCCGTCACGGCACGGGCCGTCGCCAGGTAAACGGGCCAGGTACGGCCCAGGTGGCCACGTCCACAAAACTCTCGTAAACCTCCTCCGCGATTCTAAAAAAAAAAAGGTCAAAAAAACTCGCGCACGCAAACCTCCTCCGCGATTCTCTTGCCCCATTCCCGTACGGCGTATCCACCTCTCCTCCTCCTCCGCCGTTCAGCCCTCCATTACCCATCCATGGCGGAGTCGCCCGAGAACGCCGACGCCGCTGCTCCCGCGCCCGAGCCGGTCGCGGTTCCCGCCCCGGCCCAGCCGCCGCCGAAGCTTTCGTCCCAGCCCCCTAGGTACGGGATCCCGCCGCGGTACGACCTGGATGCCAAGTGGGACGCCACCAAACCATAGCAATCCCACGCGCCTCCACCCCGACGCGGCCGTCGACGGTTTCCTAGCGCCGGATACGCCGGCGTTGATGCGCCTCCTCCTCTGCGTGACCGTGCCTGGCGCTAGCTCGATTTTCCCCGCCCGCGGGCACCCCCATGGGCTCCTGCGGCCTCGCCGCCACCCTCCGCACCGCCGCCACGCTGCTATGGCTCGACGCAGAGTGGGACTGGTTCGTCACGCTCCACGCCGCCGATTACCCCCTCGTCACCCAGGACGGTGAGATTCACAACCTTACTCCTCAATCTCGCCCAACTTGTTCTTCTCTGCACTGTCGCTTCTGGATCTAGCACAAGTACCGGGACTGTTAGCTTTAGTTGAACTTGTGATAACCTGCTGGAGTAGTTGTCTACAATGTATTGTAGGAAATGCTACTAAAGCTGCCTTGGACAGAAATATGGTTATTTGCATGTAGTATGAGTAGCATAGCTTCTGACAGTGACATGTAATCTGAAATTTTGTCAGCAACTTAAAACCTGATAACTTTTTCATTAAGTTAAACTTGAACTTTTTCAGCAAGTTAAACCTGAACATTGGAGTAGCAACTAGTGTCAATGATGCTTTTCTCCTGATATTACTCTAGAGCTAGTGCTTGGAATACTTGTTGTTGCTAATTTATTTCACTACTGCAATATTTGGACACATATTTCACTACTGCTTACAATATTTGAGTACAAGTGTAACCAATAACTGAACTTGCTAAATGATCTAAACTTGCCTAACTGAACTTGCTTAACTGTACTTGCTAAATTAAGTGTACTTGCTTAACTGAACTTGTATTCTTGTAAACACTTGTACTCCAATAATCAGTGGACACTTGTAATTATTGCATAACTGTAATTCTGCATTGTAATTTTTGAATCTATCTAAACATCTTCCTTGTGTTTGCAATTTCTTGATCTGTGTTTGCAGTTTCCTGGTTTTTTGCACGTGTATTTGTTTTTGTATTACCATTCACATGTTTGCAGTTTCCTGGTTTTTTTCTTTTAGGAGATATGGAATAGTCCATATTCAAGCGACAGCTTTCCAAAGTATGCCGAGGATATTGAAGCTGGTGGCGATGCAGCTCCTTCATATTCAATGATGTCAGATGTTGCTCGCAGCTTGCAAATCACTCTTGTTGGTGGATTGATATCAGAACGTTCTGGTAACTTCTTGTACAATACATGTTGAGTCTTCGGCTCAGATGGCAAACTTAAGGGTAAACACAGAAAGGTACATTCAGCAAGTTATTTCTGTCAAGGCATGAATCAGCACTTTGTTATTAACTACCAGGGGCTCATCTTTTGTAGTGAACTTGTGGTGATTTTTCTGAAGTTTCTTCTGTCCATGTTTCATTTATCTCTCCATGTTTTACTTCGTCAACATCATCAATTGGTGATAACTACACTATACTACTGCGTGACTGGGATATGATACACTTTCGCCATCTGTTTCATTACAGGCTCGGCACAGCTGGTATGTGCCATGCTGACTAATCATATTGTGCAGCCTTTTCTGATGACTGGTTACACATAGAGAGAGACTAACCTTGAGGTTTGTTTTTCTACAGTGTTCTGCAATGATACCTATGGTCCTCACCTTGTTATCCACTCAAAGGACTACCCCTACATTTCTGAAGATGTTGAGATATCCAAAGTGGGCACTAGAGGCCTTCATAATTGTAAGCGCGAAAAGGTAATTTCTTTCTCATGAACACATGTTAAATATTCCATCCAGATGCAAGATTATCACATTACATAAGGTTATGAAAGATTTTCACATGTTGTATACTTCCATTCATGCTAATTTTCCACTCTTCATCGTAGGAAGTGACTAGCTGTCTAGCACTCTCTTTTCCACTCTCTTTTCGTTGCAAAAAATTTCCACTCTTTTCTTGCGATTTTCATGGGTTTGACTTGTGGCTAATTTTCCAATCAAGTTTCCTAGAGTTTGGCTAATAACTCGCTACCACCTTCTATTCAGGAGTTGTTTCGATATTAACAAGTACATACCCCTTAATTATATCTCTACTGTTAAGTTGGTTCTTCTCTTTTCTGCTTGGGATGCAAGTTCAAGTGATGACATGGGTCTCTTTTCTGATTGAGATGTGCAGCCGAGGGAGTATAAATTTGCAAGAGAAATAAACTAAAATAAGCTGTTGCCTCTAAATATTCTTGTACATTAGATTCTAATTCTTAAGTGTCACGCCGTTGTGCAAACACATCGCTGTAGCTACCTACATGTATCATGCCATTGTACATTACAAGATTATAGCAGAGTCTGTCATATGATTCAGTAGAGAATGCCATGACCCATGGTAAAATCCAAGCTATGCGGAACCAGTTTCTGTCCTAAAATGAATTATATTTCATGAGCATTGTGATTATCACGGTCCTTTTTCCAGTAGTTCAATTTAAACTGCATAATGTTGAATTGAATCAAACTGCAGAAAGTTGAATTGAATCTCCATTGGTCTCCCTCTATTTAGATTTTTGGCTTGGCTCCCCAGGGTGTCAGTGAGTTTGTCCGGTTGTCCCCAGCTATTTTCAGTTCTCTAAAAATCATTGCTAATATTCGGAATTCGGAAACGGTTTCTTCAGATTAAACAAAAGCGCCTCACGGTTTTGATTTTTGAAAACACGTGCTTAAAATTTGATAGAGCATATCCATATATCTAGAAAAAGACGATTGGGCTCAAATGTATGCAGCAACACAAACAACCTAAAGAGGCATGCATACCAGTAGTAGGACATCGTCACTTCTGAAAATAAAAATAGCGGGATAACTTGGATACATGTTGAGATTTTGTCGGTCCAAACATCAAATGATCAAGGAGCAAGCATCGCCACCAGTTCCTCTAGTACAGAGGGGCAACTGCTCCTTTGGTGCTCGACCCCCCTGGTCGTCATGACCATCTTCAGGTTACCGGGAGATGTCAGGAAGTTTAAACATTTCTTCTTCAGAACATCACAGCCATGCTGTTCAGCCAGCGCCAGAGTCGTGGCCACTGTGCCTCCACAGACGTGATCGCACAGCTTCCCCTCACAGATCAGCTTCAGTCTCTCCATGTTGTACCTGTCCGCCGCGACAATCAAATGCTGAGCCATCTCCATCCCGTCTCCATCGTCCTCCATGGCGGGCAGCGAGTCCGTGTAGATGAAGTGCAGCAGAGCCCTGAACACTCTGGGTTCCATGTCGTCGATCTGCACACGAGTCGCCGTCTTCTCCTTCATGAGACCGAGGAGCTCCGCCCTGAAGACTGATGAACGAGCAGCGAGAAGGCACCTATGTGCGGATGTCTCGGCACCAACCTCGAAAGTGATATCTGAAGCCTCGCCGGCCAGGAGCAGCTGTCCGAGGTGCTGGTGCATGTCTTTCGGTGGCACCACAACAGAAGGGAGGACTGCCTCCGTCAAAACTGGCTCGGTGAAGAGAAGATCTTCTGTACCACATTGACGTCACACCTAATGCTGAAAGCATCATCCCTGAGGTACAGAGATTCCTCCATGTCCTTTCACGATGAAGTGGGGCCTGCTTTGTCACGTTGGTGTAGACGATAGCACCCCAGTAACAATCCCTGCAGTTTAGGGTTATTTTCTAAAATATATTTTTAAAATAGTTCACCGGTGTTGAAGTAAAACTGCATAATGTTGAATTGAATCAAACTGCAGAAAGTTGAATTGAATCTCCATTGGTCTCCTTCTATTTAGATTTTTGGCTTGGCTCCCCAGGGTGTCAGTGAGTTTGTCCGGTTGTCCCCAGCTATTTTCAGTTCTCTGAAAATCATCGCTAATATTCGGAATTCGGAAACGGTTTCTTCAGATTAAACAAAAGCGCCTCACGGTTTTGATTTCCCCCAGATATTTTTCAAGGGCATAAGGGGTTTACCTTTTTTCCTTGTCTTCCATGTTATGTTTCTGTTGGGTTTCATAACTAGCCTACCCCAATTTGATTGACACAAAATACTTACTTGTTGTTGTATATGAGGTTTTGCCCTGAAATTATTTGTCTTCCAGTGACCCTGTTTGTTATTTACCTCCCTCTGTTCCAAAATGTAAGCCTTTTTAGCAAACTGTTTCAGTTCGCTAGAAAAGATTACATTTTGGAACAGAGGAAGTACTATATATAATCAATACTCTACGTAGACCTTTTCTAGTATGTTTGTTATCACCTGATGCAACTGAATGCTGCCCAGATTGCTGATATTCTCAAGATGGATTCTGAATCACTTTTAACGAAGTATTGCTCTATTGCTCTGGAGAGGATGCTAATGCTGGTGTGAATCCTATTGTGTACCAACTCATCCATGAGTTATTATTGCATACACCTAAATAATCCAGACATTGAAAAGGGTATTTTGGTTTTCCTTCCTACATACTATGCGTTGGAACAATATGGTGATAGAAATTTGTGGTAGAGACTTATTTCCAGAAATATGTGAGTGTAGGTGTTCTATGTACAATCTGCTGTGATAGTAATGTACAATGTACTGTTAAATTTTGAATGAACAATTTCCTATAATGTTTGAATGTATGTTTCATTGCACAATGTACTGTTTAACTGTCTCTCAAAGTGCCAGTAGTTGAATTGGGGGCACTTCGGCAAAATGCCACTAGTTGAATTGGGGGCACTTTACTAAAGTGCCACTAATAAATTTTTGTGGCAATTTGCCAAATTGCCTCTAGTAGTTTTAGTGGCACTTTGACAAAGTACCACTAAAGGGTTTTAGTGGCACTTTTAAAAGTGCCACTATAGATAGACTTTTAGAGACACTTTGTCAAAGTGCCACTAAAAGGTTTTAGTGGCACTTTTGAAAGTGCCACTATAGATAGACTTTTAGTGGCACTTTGTTAAAGTGCCACTAATACCTTTTAGAGACACGATCAACCGGGGCACTTTGCCGAAGTGCCACTAAATTTTTTTAGTGGCATTAAGTGCATATTTAGGGGCACTTAAAAGTGCCCCTAAACATCTACCGTGTTGTAGTGAACCATATATATGAGATATAGATCGGATTGGAAAAAAGAGGAGATTTTGTTTTGAGGGAAACAGGACAAAGAAGTTGGTGTGCACATACACGTGCAGGCTTACACCAATCATGTCACGCTTGGGATTTGGAGGAAGTAAAAAAAGAGAAAAGAAAACGATCCGGAAAAGGAGGTGAGAAATCGATCGGGTCGTGAATACTTCTCCTACTCCTGCTTCGGTAGGTGTTCAACATGGCATGCATACAACCACCTCCTCTTAGGCAAAAAAAAAAAAACCCATGAAAAGATTTTAGGCGGACACGATAGGTTCAATAACACAACTTGCAATGACGAAAACGTGATCTAGTATTAGGTTAAATAAATCAGTATTCTTATTCACAAGGGACCATGACATTCATAACTTTTTGGCATTAAGCCGCAAAGAACACCGCATTGGTAGGAAATAGATTTAATGCCCAAAAAATTTTCATATATGAAATTCAAATAAGATTAAAAATTAGTACTCCCTCCGATCCATATTAATAGGTCCTGAAGTGTATCTAGCAATAAAACATGTCTAAATACATTCACTTCAGCACCTATTAATATGGATCGGAGGGAGTATTTAGATTGAATGTATAAAAATTCTAGGAAACTTCCAAAATTAACTTAATTTACGAGCATTTTTGTCTAGATTAATAAGTGAAAAAAAATCACACAAATTATTAGAAGGCTGTAATGTCGAAGGTAAGTATGAATATAACATATCTATTATATACAACATATAAGGGGTTTCGGTAGTTGCAAAACAAAAGGAGACAAAAATAATAATTCTGGTGGACATAATAGATCTTCACAAACACAAATCGCAATGACGAAAACGTGATACACTAGGCTATACAAAATAGTATTTACATACACTTAGGGACCATGTCATGCATACATTTTCGGTGGTAACGAAATTAGAAGGTCCGTACGCACTAGAATTAGGTTCGCACTTATTTGATGTACGAAATTCAAAATAATATTGAAAAAATAGTCTTTACTTTTCATGTATAAAAGTTCCTAGAATTCAGAATTAGCTGATTCACAAACATTTATTTAGCATATCAAATATCTATTAGTAAGTGAAAAAACAAAATTGAATTTCATTCAAATTCATTAGAAACATGTAGTTACCGAGATCAATACGAATATATCATATATTTTATTTACGACATACAATGAGTTTAGTAGTAGGAAAACCAAAATATCGACGTGAAAATATTTAGGCATACATAAAAGAGTAAATGAAAGCACGAGGGACCATGATATACACAACTTTTCCTGGTCGGTAGGAAATAGGATTAACCAACACATGTACACGAGGTGGCATTTTGTGATTTATTTCACAAGGATGAAAACTTGACACTCGAAAAAAGGAGTATATATATCTTCACGAGCAAACAACTAAGTCATGCAGGCTTCATGAAGGCCCGATCAGTGTTAAGAAACAATCTGTGCAATATAATGAAGAAAATAAATGTTCAGGATAAGAAAAGAGATGTCAAATAATAAATTAGTTTCTTTTTAGACTAAAAGGGTAGACCCCCGGTTTCATTGAAACCAAAACGGCCAGCAGGCAATTCAGTTTTACAGAACACGAGCCAACGCCCACACGGCGAGCTAGTTTAAACGAGCACAAGCTCAACGGGAGAGAGAAAATGAAGGAAAAGCAAACAACTCCATAGTTTTGTAACCAGAAACATGAACTAAGACAGGGATTCAGCCCAGAATTTGGAGAGAATGCGTTTGGAGGTGGCGTCCTGAGCAGCATCCAACTCCGGGAGGACCATCATCTCCAAGCGATCCGCAGGACCTCCCCATGACATTTGTTCATCTTCAGGATGATCTCGGTCAGAATCGGGGCAGCGGAGGGGGGAGCCAAGACTTTCCAATTCTCCAGCTCGTCCACTGCTCTTCTCCACACGTCCCGAACACCAGGCCAAACGAGCCCCTGAAAACAAATAGCATTTCTAAGTTTCCAAATAGCCCATAAAATAGCAGCACAAGTAGTGTTAATGTGTGAATTCTTTTTTTTTTTGAGGGAAAAATAAAATTCAATTATCATAATCAGTAGAGTTTACATTGTCTCGATGAACACAATCAGCAATTTCTGCCGGAGCACGACCCAAGCAGAACATGTCAGCTAACGAAGTCCTAGCTAACAGGGCAAGGTTGTGTGCAGCCTGATTACTGTCTCTTCCAATTTTCACCATTTTGAAGTGACCCATATTGTCTACTACCTCTGCAATATTTTGGTAAATTCGCCATAGTCTCGATTGATTTTGGTCCCGCTTCATAATAGAATTCACCACAGAGATATTATCCGACTCCAAAATAATAGAGCTGTTCTTTGCATTTTGGATCGCTCGCAATCCGATCAGACAAGCCCAAGCCTCAGCTTCTTCTGAATCGGCGCAAGTTGGAGCCGCCCTGCACAGCGACCAGATAACAGAACCACTATGGTCACGAGCAATGCAGCCCACCCATGTTTCACCACTTGAGCTGAGGAAGGAGGCATCCACGTTGATTTTTAACCACCCATGATCAGGAGGAAGCCAACGTGTAGGTGTCTTTGACTGCTGTTTGTTGGTGTTCCTGTACTCAGCAATAGTCAGGTTAGCACCAGGAAAAATGACAGGTTGCTTACCTTTGGCATTTTCAGTGGTCAAGCAAACAAGAGATATTTCCTGGGAATATTTTTTCAAGAAGTTCGCCGAGCTGGCAATGGTGCAGTCTCCTTTGGCATGAACGACATCACACCTGAGGTGCCAAGCTCTCCACAAAATTAAGAGGACCAGTCCCCTACTCTCTTTGGTGATGTTCGACAGTAAGTGTAGGAGCCAAACAGGTCCAGTATACTGGAACCAATTTTCAGAGGGCAGACTCCAATATTTTCTCATTTCATTCCTCAAGGCTTTGGCTTTAGTGCACGAAACTGTAGCATGAAAACTAGTTTCATCCTCACAACCACAGATAGGACACGTGCTAACTTTTTCCAGTGTCCTTCTGCATTTGTTTTTTTGTGTTGCAAGATTATCACAAGCAGTTCTCCACGCAAATATCCTCACCTTGTTTGGAACAGGGGCATTCCAAATAAGTTTCCATAGCTTTCTAGACCCATCAGTTGCAGCACTAGTTCCAGGCACATCTCTTTCACCATTTTTTAGGTTGTAGGCTAGTCTGTAAGCACTTTTGACAGAGAAAATGCCATTTCGCTCGTAATGCCAGGCCAGAAAGTCTCTTTTGGAAGTATCAGGAGCGCTCATTTTTAGGATAGCCTCCGCGTCATGAGGGTGGAAGATTCGTTTGATGAGTTGTTCGTTCCAAGAGTCACTATCGCTGCTGCTACAGAGTTGGTAAACTCTTCTATGTCTATCATTTACTCTTCCCGGTGATGGTTTGAGACCAAAGTTTCTCGGAATCCAATTGTCACGCCAAGTTCTTATACTCTTGCCATCTCCAATTCTCCAAATCACACCTTCCTTGAGCAGCTCTAGCCCATGTTCAATGCCATGCCACACCGGCGACGCGTCTCTTCTAAACACAGTGTCAATCAGATTGCCTCTCGGGTAGTAGATCGCTTTCAACAGCTTTGCCGCCAAACTCTCTGGATTTTGGATCAATCTCCAAGCTTGGCGAGCGAGCAGAGCCTGATTGAAAAGGTTAGTGTCCCTGAAGCCAATGCCCCCTCTTTCTTTTGGTCTGGTCAACGTCTCCCACGAAGCCCAGTGCACTTTCCGTTGGTCCTCCTCTTCTCCCCACCAAAAGCTCCTTATGATCTTCATATAATCCTCATGGAATCCAGTAGGAAGTTTGAAAATCCCCATCACATAAGTAGGCAAAGCTTGAGCCACTGATTTGATTAGGGTCTCTTTAGCAGCCATGGAAAGAAATCTCTCATTCCATGGCGATAATCTTTTGGCGAAACGATCTTTAATGGGCTGGAATCGTTGAGCTTTCATTCGCCCTTCAGGAGTTGGCAGACCGAGATATTTTCCTTCAAAACCAGTATGTGATACTTGAAGAATAAATTTTATGTCGTCTTGTGCAGATGTTGAGCAAGCAGAGCTAAAGAGCAGGGAGCATTTAGAGTGGCTAATTAGCTGGCCTGTACATTTTTCAAACTTGGCAATAACTGATTTTACTACTTTAGCTTGTTCTGTAGTTGCCTTGAAGAAAAGCAAGCTATCATCAGCAAATAACAAATGAGAGATACCAGGAGCTCCTCTGCAGCACTTGAGATCGATCAGCTCTTGGTTGTACACAGCTTTTTGAAGAAGAATCGAGAGTCCTTCAGCCACAAAGAGAAATAGGTAGGGGGATAATGGGTCTCCTTGCCTCAGTCCTCTCGTTGGTTTGATCTTCTCAGTGAGCTCTCCGTTAATACGCACTGCAAAATTTACAGAGGAGACACAAGCCATTACTTGATTTACCCAAATAGCATCAAAGCCAAATTTAATAAGAGTGCTACGGAGATAGTTCCAGTCTACCCTATCATAGGCCTTTGTGAGATCAAGTTTATAAGCACAGTAAGAACTATCGGCTTTCTTGTTTTTTTGAATATGGTGAAAGCATTCAAAGGCTATGAGGGCATTATCTGAAATAAGACGACCCGGCAGGAAGGCGCTTTGAGTCTCTGAAATCAGGTTTTGGAGTAACGGTCTGAGCCGGTTGACGATACACTTTGAGATGATCTTGTAGAGCACATTACAAAGCGAGATGGGCCTGAAATCTGTTAACTCATATGCTTCATTTGATTTTGGGATGAGAGCAATAATAGTGTCATTAACACCCTCAGGAATAGAGCCATCTTCAAAGAATAGTTTCACAGCTTTAGTCACTTCACTTTTTAGGATACCCCAATTCCTCTGAAAAAATCTCGCCGGAAAACCGTCAGGCCCGGGGGCTTTAAGGGGGCCGATTTGGAAGAGGGCGTTTCCAATTTCCTCCTCAGAAAACTCCTGTCGCAGCACAACATTCATTTCTGGAGTAACCTTTGGTTGAATTAGATGTAGCAACTCTTGTGGATTAACACCATCGTCCTTTTTATACAGCCCCTTGAAGAAGTCAACTACCATCTCTTCCATTTCTTCCACCTTTTCAGTGAAGACTCCATCTTCCCTTTTTAGTTTTATAATCTTATTCTTTTTTGCTCTTCCGGAGGCTTTCCTGTGAAAGAAATTTGTGTTTCTATCTCCTTCTCGTAACCAACTGATTCTAGATCTTTGTAGCCACATTAGTTCTTCCCTGAGAAGAAGTTCATCTAGCTTAGCATTCAAGGAGTTGATTTCAGCTTGATCAAAGGTAAGGTTCCCACGCTGAATATTCTCAATCCTCCCTTTGAGGTCCTTAATTTCCTTATTAACAGAGCCAAAAGATTTTTTACTCCACTCCTGTAGCACTGACATGGTGGCAACAAGTTTATCAGACACTCCTTTCAGATCAGAACTAGCCACATGCTTTGTCCAAGCTAATTGAATTTCATTGGACAGAGATTCTTCCCTTTCCCACATCATTTCGTATCTGTTTATGTGAACTCTTTTCTTTCGGTATTCAGTCTTTCTCAAGTCAACGAGCAGTGGGCAATGATCAGACCGGGAAGAAATAAGATGTTGCACCAAAGTGTTGGGGAACATCCAAGACCAGCTGGGAGAGGCGACAGCACGATCCAATCTCACCCTTACATTATTCCTCCCAACCTGTTTGTTATTATAGGTCCAGGGAGTACCTTTATAGCCAAGATCAAATAGATTACAGAAAAATAATGCATCCCTGAACTCTCTCATCTGTCTCTCACTTCTTCTAGAAGCTGATAGGTGTTCTTTTTGCCACATAGCTTCATTGAAATCACCGACCATGAACCATGGTTCCGATGAATTGGCCTTTAACCTTCTAAGCAACTCCCACATGCAGTGTCTATCTTGAGTTCTAGGCTCTCCATAAACAAAAGTGGCTCTCCATTTTATTCCAGTAGTTTCGAGGACCGTTACATCAATGTAGTGTGGACCAAAGGCTACCACATCTAGAACAATGTTATCCTTCCAAAACAATGCTAAACCACCACCTTTCCCTTTGACACTAACTGGGAGGCAGTACTTGAAGCCTAGGCGCTTAGAAACAGATTCTATGATGTTCTTATTCTGCCTTGCCTCGGAGAGAAACACTATGCTGGGGCTGTGTGTCCGCATCAAGCGGACTAGTTCCTGAACTGTCCGTGATCGCCCCAGACCACGGCAGTTCCAAGCTAGGAGCCTCATGGTCCCTGCCGGGCGCTCACATTAGCGCCCGACAGTGTGCCGGTAGCCCCAGGACCGGTCGCTTCCTTTCTTTCCTCCTTCCTAGCTTCCTCGACTTCCTTTTCCTCCGCTTCACCTTTATCATTCTTCTTGCTACCTGCAGACACATTATCTGATTCTTTTTCTTTTTCATTTGCAATTACAATCAGAGTATCATTCTTTTGAGCCCACACTTCATTTAGCTCACAGTTTTCCCTTTCCTGTTCCAAGAACATGTTCTCCAGCCGCATGTTCTCCTCCTGGTCCTGAAGCTTGCGTAGCCCATCAGCACCGAGGCATTCGACAAGAGTTGGGACGCTGAGGAGGAATCTCTTTGCCTCCCTCTCATCTGTGGAATCTGTATCATCAGGATGAGGCCGAGTATTACCACAGCCTGTTGCAGAAGCCTCTTTCCCGTCCTTGTTCTTCTTGGTCACCACGCTCTCCTCGCGGATGATGCGTTTCCAGCCCTGCGGCCTCTTTGTGGGAGTAGAGGCTGCATCGGTTGGGAGGTTATCATTGATGATGACCGCTTCGACTGGTCTCGGCTTGCCAGTGTTGTTTCCCTCGTCTTGAGCATTGTGGTCTCCACCAGCTTTGTTCTTGTTGGCTTCTCCCACATTCAGATTTGCCACTGCCTTGGCCACCTGGGCGACAGTGTCAGGCGCCAGGACCCTTCTCCTCTCCCTTGGTTCGACGGACAGCATCGACGGGCGCCATGGCAGGGCAGCACGGTGCTGACGTGGAGCCTGCCCTGCTATGGCTGGAAGGTACCAGCATCGAGGGTCCCCTGGTACGACCGGCGGCACGCGGAGATCGGTGCTGAATCGTACTTGTCGTTGCTGCTCTGGGAGGTCGCAGTTCCTCTCTGTATGCCCAATGAATCCACAATATAAACAAAAATTTGGCAACCTTTCATACCGGATCATAGAGGTGATCGACTCCTCAGTGACGGTGTCCTCCACATTTATCCGGCGGCGCAAAGCTTGGCGAAGAGGAAGAAGCACCCTAGCGCGGATGAACTTGAAGTTGATGTCGCCGTGGGCGTTCTCGTCCACCTTCAGCACCTCGCCAATGCGGTCTCCCAACACCTCTCCGAGCTCCTTCGTGAGCAGATAGAAGGGGATGTTATGGAACTGAACCCAAATGGGGACAGTTGCAAACTCCACCTCAGCCGGGTTGCCAATTCCGTCGAAAGGTTCGACCAGAAAAGCGTCCCTGCTGATGCGCCATGGGCCGCCTTTGATGGCGTGTTGGCGGTCGCCATCTTCCGAGAACTCGATGAGATAGCGCCGGTCCGCCACCTCCCGAACAGACAGGCCTCCCCTCACCTTCCAGACGCGCTTCAACACCGCGATCATTTCCCTCGGATGGATGATCATGACAGACATGAACAGCCCGACGGCAAACAGGCGCGCGCCCATCGCCCTGCGGGCTGCTCCAATGTCCATCCTGACCGAGACTAGCTCTTCCTTCTGACCATCTTCCTCAATCTCCTTCCCCTCTCTTTGGCGAAGTGGTGGTGGGTGGGACGAGCACCCAGCCATGGATCCTCCGCTCGCCTTCTCCGCCATCTGCACAGGATTGAGCACCGGACTGCAAAAATTCGCAATTGGGGGTGGAGGGGGGAGGCAGAGGCTTGGTGTGGCCTGAGACGCCGCACCATCGCGCCTTAAATCCCCGACGTAGGCCACCGATTTCGCCTTGACCTCCTGCCATGAAGAATCGCCTTCATGACATTCAAAGGAATTACTCCCCTGAGCCGGAAATTTCGCGAACTCTTCAATCGCCTTATTCCCCTGGTCTTCTTTAAGGATCTTCAATGGGGCGGACTCCACGAGCGATTTTGTCCCCAAATCCCAACGGGAATGGAATCTGGATTTTAAGAGCTCGAACGTTGCTTTTGGATTTTTGGACGTGAGAATAAGAGATCTGGCTTTGGATTTGAGCGTGGTGATAGTTGGAAGGAGGAAGCTCTCGCACTCGCTGTGTACTCGGATTGGATTAATCGGTGGATGGGGATCAGGAGCTGTGCTAGAGGAGTCGCTGGGGGAATCGCCTCCGTGGGACACGGAGCGATGAACCGTCATCATCTATTTGCTCTTGCCCTTTTTTCCCTGTTAATGTGTGAATTCTTTTCCTCACTGATCCACCACCTAGCCACACTTTCAAAAAAAGAACCAACATCGACTCCCAGGAACTCCGAGACAACTGGCCAAATCAAACGGGCCACAAAGCACACAAAGAATAAGTGGTGGCATGTTTCCATTTCAGAGCAGAACAAGCAAGAACCATCTGAAACTGGACGACGTTTAGCCAAGTTATCTCTAGTGAGGAGGCGATTATTGGCTAGCAACCAGAGAAAAACGTGTAGACGTGGCTGGACTTTGAGCCCCTAGACAGCTGGGGTGTGCATAGGCACAATTCCTATGTTGTTAACAAAAGCATAAAAGGACCTGACATTATAGACACCTGAAGAATGGAAATCCAAGTAGGGACATCTTCTTCTTCAATCAAGGTAACAGTGTTAACAAGCTCAGAAAGCCCTAACCAACTAGCAAAACCTTCACGGGACACATTTCTCCTAAAGGTGAGTCTCAGTTCACTACCCTGGTAGGCCTGAGCCACAGTGATGTCTTGTTCATTTGATATTTCAAAAAGATCCCAATAATAAATAGCCAGGCTGCAATTACCAATCCACACATCACTTCAGAATTTTGTTTTTCTACAATTGCCAACCTTCCACCTATAGCCACATTTGGCAGCTCTAGCAGCCCACATCACTCCCTTCCAGAAGGGACAGCTGATATTGGGAGCAGAGGGAAATACATTTGGGTCAGGGTCATATTTGAAGTCCACAATTCTATTCCAAATTTTGCCTGAGTCATTGTGGTATATTTTAATCTAAGAGGCCATCAAACACAGGTTAAAGTACCCTAGATTCTGGACACCCAACCCTCCAAACTCTTTTTTCAGGGAGACCAAGTCCTAGTTAGCTAAGTGATATTTTTTAGAGTCACTCCACAAGAAGTGAGCCATCTGGGAGTTAATGGCTTTAATCGCCCATTTTGGGAACTTAATAACAGACAACAAGTACATGGGAATGCTAGCCACACATGCTTTCAGAAGCGCTAGCCTGCTTTGATAGCTAAGGAGCTTACCCCTCCACCTAGCAAACCTTTTAAATGTTTAATCAACAAGAGGTTGTAAATCCTCTTTCCTTAGTTTGGTATAGTGTAGTGGCACACCAGGTAATTACAAGGGAAGTCTGCTATCTTACAACAAAAGATCTGGGCAAATTGGGTTTTTTTGTTCATTCTCTACATGGACAAACATAAGGTCAGATTTATGATAATTAATTCTCATGCCAGACATTTGTTGAAAACAGGAAAGAATCCACTTCAGGTTCCTCGCAAAGTCAACATTAGCTTCAAGGAAGAGAATTGTATCATCAGCTTACTGAAGGCTAATGACCCCACCAGGAATCACTTGAGGAAGGAGGCCTTGGATTAAACCACTAGTAGCAGCTTTAGAAAGCATTTTGGAAAACACATCCCCCACTAGATTGAACAGAATGGGGGGAGCAGGGGTATCCTTGTTTGAGACCTTTATCTACTTTAAAATAGGAGCTATTATTATCATTAATCCTAACACAAAGAGAACCCCCACCAGCAGATGGTTGATCCAAGTTCTAAAAAGAGGGCCAAACCCTCTAGAGGCAAGAATTTCATCCAAAAAACTCCAATCTACTCTGTCATAGGCCTTCTCATAGTCTAATTTTAAGATTAGCGTAGGATCCCCCCTAGAATGGGCAGCATGGATGAGCTCCTGAGCTGACACCACACTTTCCAGAATGAACCTACCCTTAATAAAGGCAGTTTGGTTGGAAGAGATTAATCTACTGCCAACCAAAGAAAGTCTATTAGTAATTGCTTTTGAAATAATTTTCAGACTGCAGTTATCCAGGCTAATAGGCCTGAACTTTTTCATATCTCTAGCTTCAGGATCCTTAGGAATCAGAGTCACTATGGCATAATTAAGCCTGGCAACAGGCAAATTACCAAGTTCAAAATCCTTAACTGAAGCCATGAAATCAGTTTTGATGGTCTCCCAAAACTTTTGATAAAAGAGGAAAGAAAATCCATCAAGGTCAGGAGCTCCATTGGCATAAGAAACAAAGATAGTCTCCTTAATTTCTTCCTAAGAGAAAGGTTTCTGTAACATAAGATTTTCTTCAGAGGTAACTATGTCCTCATGATCCCAAAAACCTTCTCCTAACCACTACTAGGGAAAAGACTACCGCAGGCGAATTGCGGTTCGCTTGGGACCACATCGCCAGCGGTAATGACTTACCGCAGGCGAATCACAAAGTGCGCCTGGGGTAACTTGATATACCCCAGGCGAACTAGCCCTGTGCGCCTGGGGTAAGCCTTTTACCTTAGGTGAACAGAAACTGTGCGCCTGGGTACAGATTCGCCTGGGGTATGATTTCTTATTCGCCTGGGGTATGGTTTTGCTGTGTCAAAAAATAAAAGAAACAAAAATAACAGAATTACATCAAATTGACAGAAATAAATATGGAAATGACAGCAAAATAACAGAAATATTCTCGATCATCAACACATAGTCTCAAACAATAGTCTCGATCATCACCAAATAGTCTCGAAGCGATAGTTTAGTTACAAGCATAGTTCAAACACTAGGAGTACACATAGTTCAAACAAATCGATAGTTTAGTTATCTAGACAAGCAAAACAACAAGTAGCATCAACACTAGGAGTACAAGGAGTATAAGCACGGCGATGGCGAAGGTGGTCATCCGGGCCCTCGTCTTCTCTGTCTTCTCTCTCGCTAGGTAAGTGGCGTATCGAGCTTCCGCCTCCACCATGGTCTTGTACCCCTTGTAGCTGTTGCCGCTGAAACCGTGCACCTATCTCCGGCATTGGTCCCAGTCGTCGTAGACTCCGGAAACCCTACCGACATACACAACATATGTGGCGCCCCGAGATCGGGCACTATGCAGATTTCAGCATTCCCGCCAAAATCCACATAATAACCGATTCCAGGTTGCCACTTGTGATAACATTACAACAGTTCACGAATAATCCACAACCACAACAGAAAAGATATATACAAGAGGACTCAAACGAGTCAAGGATACAACTGATACCATACAAAGATCCAAATAACAGCGGAAGAAACAACACAACGTCCGACTACGGACAAGATACAAATTGGACTAAGAGTCCTGAAGATAACCGAGAGCGTCCAATCCCTGCCCAGGCCAAGCCGGAGGGATTCCCAAGCTAACGTCGTCAGACTTCAAACCTGTTGACTGCAATGTTGAATATGCAGCCACGAAAAAGGATTCGTGGGTCAGTACGGTTAAGTACTGGCAAGTGGATAAACCATACTCACAAGATACCGGCGTAACCAGTCATCACAAGATACAAATACTTTGGGTTCAACGGAAGGAAGGGGTTATTATAAAGAAGCGGCAGCGGGCTGCACTAACCAACTACAGAAACACACTACAACTTCCGACTAACAGAAAGAAGATAAGATAGCATATCGTAACCAACTACAACTACTCACCAAACAATACCCATCCAATGTCACCCCCTACTAAGGAAGCAACCCAAGGATAACTCACACTGTTGGATTAATGATGTTCAACTTATTGTGTCAATAAGACTATTACTAGTCAAAATTAGCATTAGTTAGGTGTAAGTTGTTCTGAGTACTTGTTAGCCAGTACTTTCACCAAGTAATCCATAACCGCGGAAAACACGGCTTCTCGAGAAGATTTATCCCTGCAGGGTGTGCTCCAGTACCCGTACACACTCAAGCCACCAACTAAAACTCAGGTTGGCTCGACACGACCCAAACCATCTCTACAACCCATCCTAGGAGCCACGGAGCTATAAGGTCCCAGCCACGCAGCCGAATACTCAGCGCAGGTGTGCAAAACTCCCGCAGGACACAACACCCCGGCACTACAGGCCTCGCCCTATATGCATCATCATCATCATCAGTAACCATGGGTGATCAACCCATTATGCAAGGAGCAAATGGAACACCCGAACTAAGTGTGGCTCTTCGGACAAGCTGCAGATCAGGTCTAAGTCGAGGGGGGTCCCATACTACCACCCGGATGCGGTGAGCACGCTCATCATGGATCAGTAGACAAGACTCTTTTCCTAATTAAGTTCGACACTAGCAGGCCTCAAAACCCTAACCCGGGCCTCCTGCCGGTGCCTTAACAGCAAATTATTATTACCCAAAACAATAACATGTTGTTGATTGAATTGAAACCCAACTATCAACTAAACAGGTGATAGAACAAAGGAAAACAAAACTAGAGCGCAATCAAACCTAAGCATGCAACTACGACACGAGGGCCAACAAGGTAAACAAGCAACAGTTAATAGGAAGTGGAAGGAAAGGATATATTCATGGCTGCAAGGTAAACATATGATGGGATCGAGACACAAGCATCGAATCAACATGCTAGAATAAGAACAACGGAAAGAATCGGTAACAAGTGATGAAAGGCAACCATTTGGCAGCAAGTGAGTATACTTGCCTGGAATCCAGCAAGTAGAGATACATCCGAAGAACTTGTCGTTGCTCACATCATCTCAACGTCCTATCCGGGAAGAAGCAACGAACCTCGAACAAACACCGGATGCAACAATTACTTCTACGGCAAAAATCCAGCATGATCCTATCTTATATGCATGACATGGCAAGATGCAACAGGGGAAAACAACTTAAGCAATTTAATCGGAACCGGAGTCCGGAGAAATAGGAATTGGTTCAAGTTGTTTAGCTAACCATCAATTTAATTGTTATTTAGCATGGCAAACAATAAAGTAGATGAGTTAGGCAGTTTAAATGGAATGGGGCAACAATTGGAATTAATTAGCCCACACATTCCATATGTTGTCATATAGATGAACATGCATAACAAGATCTAGAATGCACAAGATAAGATGCAAACAGAGATATGGATGGCATGAACAGATTCCTTGCAATTTTCTGATTGGAAAACATATCTTATTTGTTAGGAAACAATTTTAAATGATTTAGTTAAACATGTTACCAATTTAAATGCAGTAATTAAGAGGTGAAACAATTATTCAATTTAAATGTTGCAAACCAGAAAATAAAGTTGATATTCAAGTGTGGCATGTGATTTTGGATGAAATTCATGTTTTGAGTATTTAATTTGGAGCAACCATTTGAAAGTTATTCATTATGCCATTTAGTTTGTCATTTTTAAGGATTATTAAATAACCTTAATTTTTATTCCCCAAATTGCAAAACAAAGTTGGTAAACAGAAAGTACATTGAATTTGGACTGAAAAACATATTTTATTTGGGTTATTTGAATTAAGTATGAATTATTTATGGAATTAACCAAAATTAAGAGGATTTGTTTGAATTTGAAATTTGAAACAATTTGAAATGTGCAAAACAGAAAACAAATGATGTAATTAGATAGAGTATTAAATTTGGGACAGAAAACATATTTCATTTACATTATTTGAATTTGGGAAATAAAAGTTATGTGCATTTCAAGTTTCGGGACTAATCTGTAATAGCAGGGACCTAAAAGATAGAAAAGAAATTGCAGAGGGGCCCCTGGGACGTTTTTCACCCAGGGCACCCTAGCCTGGGCCTCTGCGGTGCGGGCCCGTGCCCCTGTGGCGGCCACGTGGGCGTGTGCGCGGTGAGGTGGCAGCAGGGGCCAATGACCTGTGGGTCCTGCCCCTGCGCGCGTGGCAGAGAAAAAGGTGGGGATAAATCCCCTTGGTAGGACTCGAACCCGCGAGGTCGCTTGCGTGCGGACGGAACGGAACCAGTGCGCTGCTGCTGTTTTTGTGACAGAAAGGGGTTGCGAGCAAGGTTAAACTTACTGCTGCGCGTTAACTGAACAAAAAGAACAGCAACGTTCTCTGACGACGAACAGCAACGAGACGGCAGGGGACTTGCGGCGAACGACGGGGCTGTGGCTAGCTCGCGATGTGTGCGTCGTGCGTGCAGTGCGTGGGTGGACAGGAGAGGGGAAGGAGGGATACGGGGTGGCGCTCACCTCGGTGGTCGACGACGGACAGAAGGGAGGGGTGGCTGTTCCCGCTCGCATCGGTTCAGAAGGCCGCCGCGCCAGGGAGGAGGACGTCCACGGCGGCGGGGCTAAGACGCCTCCCCGGCCTGGCGGAGGGCACGGAGGCGCGGAGGACATCCCCTGGTTCCATTCCCGGGCACGGATGGCTCCGGAGGTGGCCGGGGCGAAGGGACGGCGGGGATTCTGATAGCAACCGGTGGAGGTGCAGGTTTCAGTGGAGATGTTCAGAGGCAGAAGAAATCGGGGGGGGGGGGGAGAAAGAAGGAGAGATGATGGCGCCGATGGCTGGAGAGGGAGGGAGCTTAGGGTTAGCGAGTAGGAGGGGGTGTGGCGTTTTATGGAGCAGGGAGCTCGGTACGGCAGTGAATCGAGAGGGGGGAGGAGGATCGTGTGGTGTTGCTGCTGTTCGTACAGGGTGACGTAGGGAGGAAGAAGATGCCCATCGAAGGGGTACTGGGCCAAACTAGGAACAGAGGGAGATGGGCCACCAAGTGGCCTGAGGAAGAGGGGAGAGGGCTGGTCTGCCCCTCTCTTGTTTTTATTTCTTTTGTTCCCCTTTCTTTTTTTTTTTGCAAGAAAGGAAATGAGAGAGAAGAGAATGGGTTGGGGTTTGGGGTTTTAAATTTTTATAAAATATTTTTATTGATTAACAAAACAGCAAAATAACAAGGTATGTTACTTATTTTCAACAATTTGAATTATTAATTTGATATTAAATTGTTAGGTGACTTTCAAGTAGGGTTTGGTTTGGAATTTTGGAAATAAACAAATTTTATTTAATAAGCTCAAGCAATTATGGAAATTATTGAATTTAATTTGTTTACAAGATTTTAATTTGTAAACCCACATTTTAAATATGCCAAGTAGGATTGATTTGATTTGAATTTGAATTGGTCATTAGTGTGTTGATAAAAAGGGAGTTTATTAACAAGCAAATTTAAATAACTCAACTTCAAAACCATGGAAACAATTGAGTTGTTTTAGTTTGCAATTTTTAAATTGGAAAATTGGGACAATGTTTGAAAGTTTAATTTGGTTTGAAATTTGAGTTGTTTTTGTGAACAGGTTGCAATGCTCATGTGATGCATGTGATTGCAATGCAAAAAGAAACAACCAAATCTACTAAGGGGTAACACCCCAGGTGTTACAGACGACACCACTAACAAGGGATGCGCCCTCGCAATCCACCTGCTAACCCGGGAGGGGAAAGAAGTTCGACTACTGATTCTTCATGCTTCCAGCTGAGCTCCTCGACACCACTAACAAGGGTTTATCGACACCACTAACAAGGGTTTCTTGCTCGGGCTGATGACGATGTTCTTCCACCAGGAATGTTCCGATGATCGAACCTATTAGGTTAAAGGCTCAGAAAACGTCCACCCACGTAGGATCCGAACACTTTGAAAGATTGACAAGGGAAGAGACTCCAAAACAAATAAGATGGGAGGGGAATAGAATAGAGATAAGGAGAAAACAAGAATCCTATTGAGATGTTTTCCAAAATAGTTTAGCAGAAATACTTTTTGACATTCTAGAAACAACGTCCGTTAGCTAGGTTATCCTACAGGCTTTGCGGACCCGTTGCTTCGATAACCATTCGTATCGAAACAATCTCGGGAATCGGAACCAAGGCTCTGATACCATTTGTGGCGCCCCGAGATCGGGCACTATGCAGATTTCAGCATTCCCGCCAAAATCCACATAATAACCAATTCCAGGTTGCCACTTGTGATAACATTACAACAGTTCACGAATAATCCACAACCACAACAGAAAAGATATATACAAGAGGACTCAAACGAGTCAAGGATACAACTGATACCATACAAAGATCCAAATAACAGCGGAAGAAACAACACAGCGTCCGACTACGGACAAGATACAAATTGGACTAAGAGTCCTAAAGATAACCGAGAGCGTCCAATCCCTGCCCAGGCCAAGCCGGAGGGATTCCCAAGCTAACGTCGTCAGACTTCAAACCTGTTGACTGCAATGTTGAATATGCAGCCACGAAAAAGGATTCGTGGGTCAGTACGGTTAAGTACTGGCAAGTGGATAACATTACAACACAGATTACGGGGCTTACCGGCACCCGCATCTCTTACGAGTAGGCCAACACACGTATGTGTGACAACCAACCCCTATCTGTTCATCGTCTACGTAAACCATCCCATAGAAATCAGGATACTACCATTGACGTACTTCATACCATACACACATGGTACGTCAACGGCGTTTAACAAAATGATAGCACAACATATCTCTAAGACACAAAAGATGGAAATAAGTTGCAAATGGCTCTCACTAGAGCAGAGATAGCAAATACAATCATCCAGAGGACACATGTCCCAACATATCATCATTACATCACAGCGGAAGCATTCAACAGGTCTGAGTACAGACAAATCCAACTAGGCTTAAGAAGCCGGAAACGAAAAGACGGAGCCCATCCACGAAGTCTCGGATCCTGCCCGGGTCCGCTATCTACTCGTCAACAGCCTCGTCGTACTCCACGTAGTAGCCACCATGGAGATCCTCGGAAACGTCGTCTGCGGAAACCACAGCCCCAAAGGGGTTAGTACATAAACGTACTGGCAAGCAAGACTCACAGTTCACCAAAGTGTAACCCGTCAACACCAAGCACAGATGCTTTGGGTTCAACGGAAGAAAGGGGATATAAAAGATGCTGCAACTGTCTGCTCTAACCAACTACAGAGTTACTACCACTTCCGGCTAACAGAAAGAAGATAAGATAGCGTATCGTAACCAACTATAACTAACCACCAAACAAACCCATCCTGGATCTCGCCCCTTATCCAAAGAAGCAATCCGAGGATAACTCACACAGTTGGATTAATGATGGTTCAGGTTATTGTGTCAATAGACCTATTACTAGTCAAGTTATTATAGTTAGGTGTAAGTTGTGTGAGTACTTGTTAGCCAGTACTTTCACCAAGTCGTCACATAACCGCGGACAACACGGCTTCTCGAGAAGATTCATCCCTGCAGGGTGTGCTCTAGTACCCGTACACACTCGAGCCACCAACTAAAACTCAGGTGGACTCAACACGACTCGAACCATCTCTACAATCTGTCCTAGGAGCCACGGAGCTATAAGGTCCCGGCCAGTCCGACCTAACCTAAGCGCAAGGGTGAAAACCGCACCCCCCGGCACCACAGGCCTCGCCCTATATGCATCATCATCATCATAATCATCACCAGCAGTAACCATGGGAGCGACCCATTCATGCTTATGCGCAAATGGAACACCCGAACTAAGTGTGGCTCTTCGGACAACTGCAGATCATGTCAAAGTCGAGGGGGGTTCCATACTACCACCCGGATGCGGTGAGCACGCTCATCATGGATCAGTAGACAAGACCCTTTTCCTAATTAGGGTCGACACTAGCAGGCCTCAAAACCACGCCGGGCCTCCTGCCGGTGCCTTATCATCAAATTATTATTACCCAAGCATTAACAGGTTGTTGTTTAAACATCGAGCCCCAGAGCATAATAAAATATGATAACAGAAAGTAACGGACAACAGACTCGAGCAAACGCAACCCTAAGCATGCTAGTAAGACACGGGCACAAGCAACGGGGTTATAGGTGTGGAGGTGAGGCAATATCAGGTTTAAAGGATAACATGTGATAGGATCGAACAGAAGCAACGATTCATAGGGCTAGCAGAATAGACAACGGAAAGTATCGGTATCCAATGTTGAAAGGAACACGATGGTTCATGTGAGTGAATACTTGCCTGCAAACTCAGTAGCCTGGTACTGAGCTAACTCCTCAGAAGTAGTGTCGTAAACCTCGTCGGTATCAACGTCGTCGTCTATTCGAGAAGAAGCAAACAAACAATCGAAAAGAGACGAACAATCAATACATGATATAATGCACAATCATGGGATGATGCATGACAATTTAATTGATGCATCAAAATAAACTAGTTGACATGGTAACATGTTTAAATGGACCCATATGCAATTTGGATTGCATATGGAAAGCCCATGAATTTAATGTGGGATTAAATGATCTACAACTAATTACCAAGTGTAAGTGGCTTAGCATGATGCATGCATGATGTTAACAAGAGGAAACAACAATGGATGCAAGTAGAAATGAAATTTACCAAGTTTGGAATTTTATTTAACAAGTTAAGAATTTTGGCTTCTTAAGGTAGTTATACAAGCATATGGTGTTTTCATCAAGTTCAATTGTTTAAAACAGAATACAAAGTTTATATTTGAATAGAGCACAAAATTTTAGGTGGATTACATGTTTCAATTATTGAAAAAGGAATTAGAATGAATTACTTAGGAATTAAACAAGTTTAAACAAGATTTAATTGGAATTAAATTAGGTATGGATATTAATTGAATTTTATTTGTTCAAAACATTAATTAAAATTCATATTTGAAAAGGCTATGTTTTTCTGGTTTGAAAACATATTTTATATGTTCAAAAATAATTCAATTTGAGCAAGTTATGAATTTAGCAATTTTAAATGAATTAAACAAGGTTTAAATTATTTAAGCAATTTTAATTATTCAAATCATGAAACAAAATTTATATTTGGTTAGGTGGTTTAATTTGACATGGAAAACATATTTTATTTGTGTTATTTGAGTTAAGTATGATTTAGTTATGGATTTTATCAAATTTCAAATGAATTGTTTGAATTTGAAATTTGGATGCATTTGAATTATTCAAAACAGAAAAAAAATGTTATAAATAGATAGATAATTAAATTTGGTGCAGTGTACATATTTTATTTTTATTATTTGGGTTTGTGAAATAAAAGTTATTAGGGTTTTAATTCTAGGGACTATTCTGTAATTTAAAATGGACTTAAAATAAAAGAAAACGTGCAGAAAAGTAGACTGCACCACGCAGTGACCAGCCCCAGCCTCTGACAGCGGGGCCAGCGCCACTGTGGCGCCCAGGTGGCGGGGCTGGGGTCTACGTGGCCTAAAGGGTCAATGACGCGCGGGCCCCGCGCGGGTGCGGCCAAGGGAAAAAAGGGGAGGCAATTGCCTCCCGCGGGATTCGAACCCGCGACGCGGTGCACTCGCGCACGGTGGGTTGCCAGTGCGGCTTGGAACGACTTCTTGTCAGGTATGCCATCCAACTGATTTATGAAATCGTCAATGGGAGCAAGTTCAATATCCATGTCGTCGTCATGGGTCTCATGCTCGTGATGTTGCTCGTCATTGGACGTCTCGTGCTCGGGAGGAGGAGGATCCACCGGAGGTGGAGAGAGGACATTGCCATGTTGGACCTTGTCTTGTTGGCTTGCCGCGGGCGCAACCGGTGTAGTGGTGACGGTCATGGCTTGGCTTGGCGCTAACCCTCACGTCGTGTTCAGCCGAATAAGGGCTTTCGGCCATAGCAAGATTTGATTGTCCAGTTGGCCGAGATTCAGCTCGCTGTCGGCATCGGCGGGTTGATTAGGAGGATACAAGTTCTCGAATCCCGGTAGCACCAGATCGACGCGAACCCGAAGCTCGTTGGCCGGTATATCTCTGCGGTGGTACTTGCGGGATAGTGGCTGCAAGATGCCCCCCTTTGCAACATCCTTCAACTCGCTGCCCACTTTTAGCAGGAAGGTGCATCCCGTCGCGTCAGCCTGCGATAACATGCATGGATAGGTCAGAGAGTAGGGTTATATTGAACTGGCTACAACTTGAGACGGTCAATAATTTACCGTGAGGGCATTGAGCTCGGCTAACGTCGACGGACCATAGGTGATGGTGGGCTCGTCGAGCAACGGGGTGGTGGCCGCGCCGGACACGGCCGACGGTCCATCGGGGGCAGGCGCGTTGGGCACGGCGGGGGCGACAGGCACGGCCGACGTCAACGGACCACCGGCGGCGGCCGCGGCGGGCACGAACAACATCGACGGTATGTTGAACGTCGGTAACGGCCCCTGTGAGCCCCCGGCGATGTAGCCACATATTTTTTCAAATACGGCGGGGATGAGCGCATTCATCTTTTCCCCCACCGTTTTCTCAATCTTCTTCTCCATGTTTGTTTCCAAGTCATGTACCTTCTTCTTCAGCGCCTCCGTCTCCTCGCTCTTCTTCGCCGCCCGCGACTCCTTAGTGCTGGGCTCAGCCAAGCCATAGTTGGCGTGCTTCTTATTAAGTTCGCCGCCGGTGATACGGCCTAAGTGCGGCCTTTTCAGAGGGTCCTGGCTCTTTGCCTTGTTGTACCCCCTGATGAAAGGCTTATCCCACGCGACTTTGGCCGTCGACGTCTGCGACGAGGAAGATTCAAGTTGTTGTTCTTCTAGCTGCAGAAGCAACATATGAACGGTTTAGAAATGGTTTCGTACTAGAATGAAATCATGGACTTGATGATGATGAGTTGCATGAAATGGTAAATTTCTTACCACTAGCTTCTCAACATTCTTCACGCTATCGTCCGTGACCAAAATAACACCCTCCACCATCTTCGGGTCCGAGACAAGTTCCCCGGTCGGAGTTACTTTTCTGTACCTCGACCTCATGAATTTCTGGAATTGCGGGTCATGGGCATACTTGGCGTAAGGGTTCTCAATCCCTTTTTCAATGTAGGCCTGGTCCTCTTTCGCCCAAACTGGCTCCTTCCCGTCGTAGCCACGACAGCCGAGATTGTGGTGACCGATGTTCTTCGACGCTAGCTCCTTCCCCCATTCCGTTTGATTCTTAGTGAAATCAAGCGTCTCGTTATTTAGGAAAGTCTTGAAGTCATCGGGCGTAATCCGCGGGAAGTGGCGATGGATCTCTTCGAATGGTGCCGATTCCCTAATCATCGCCCTCACCATAGTCTTGTAATTGCTCAGGGCTTTGGTGAATCTAGTGAGGGCGAGTTTGTTCACGAGGTTGCCCTTCAGATTCTCGTTGTTGTAGGGGGGAGGGAACTCGTACCGCGCGTGCAGCCTCGAGATGAGTTGGGCGCGCAGAGTTGGCTTCTTCTTGAGAGTCGGCTCGTTGACATTGACGACGTCTCGAAGTATCGCGCCAAGTTGGAGGAAGTACCCCTTCACAAGGTCCAATGGCATCACAGGCGTGCCACTGGAAGGGTCCACCTCCGTGAATTTCTCTCGAACGGTGCCGACCTTGTTCGGAGCTCGCTTCCGACGCTTGTTTCCCGTCGTGCTGCTCCCTGAGGGACCCCCGGCGCCACTATCAGTGGTTTCCTCCTCGCCACCGGTGATCCCGTCATCATTGTGGCGCTTGACATCGGTGGGCTGGTCAGTTTGTATCCGATCGTCACCGCCATCATTGGCTCTCTCTTCCTCTTGCGACTCTCGGGCCATAAGGATGTAGTGGTCCAATAAAGCCGGATCCGTAGTAGAAGAAGACATGCCTAGCAGTAGACAAAACGTATACGGTTAGTCACCGAAAAAATTCGGCATGACCTCGGCTATAAATGGTCATGCCGGAGTGCCAGAAATTCGCCGGAACGGAAATGAATAAACGTTCCGGCAAAACATTGGCACTCAATGTACCTGCAACATAAATTGAATGCACACATGGCCACAAAAACAATTTCTTGCATTGCTGTCATCACATGGCACAAAAACTCCCAGGAAATTCATATATCATGCCAAGTTGTGCAATTGTGATGGTGTATTTAAGTAGCAGTACATGGAGTACATATCTGTGTCATCATGCAATTTGTGTCATGCAAACTTTGTTAACTAAAATTTCAGCAAGAATTTAGAACTTGCTTCCTGGAGTAACTTAAACCACTTAAACCGAACATATTGGAATAGATAAATTATTGCTTGTGCTAATAGTTTCACTAGAGTACTTCTAGCAAGGACTAAATTTGAAACACTAGAAACAACAGCATTTATCAAAGCAACAACAGCATTTTTTCAAACACTAGAAACAAGTAAGTTGTTTCTGTAAATAATGCTGGGCAGCAAAAACAACTAAGTGGTAGGTAATATCTCAAGATAAAAGTGTAAGCTATAAGCTGAAAAACCCAAGCCAATCAACAACTTGTTATTGAGATAAACCCCTGTTTTGTGCACTCTACAAGCTGAAAAACCGTAGGTAATAATTTCTGAAATGAAGATGACATAATGATATAACCCCTGTTTTGTGCACTCTACAATCTGAATAAGTGTATGTGTATTTATATACCCAGTCCAAACCTGAGAAAAACACATATGCAAGCAACTGCAAGCAAGTTATGAATTTTATTCAGTCTACCACTTAACAGTTTGATAAATTAGTACTTGGATGTGCATCTGATTTTATTGATTTGGCCATGGACATCATTCGGTGGAATTTGATTATACATGCGTTTGTATGGGGCATGGTAGCAGCAACTGCAGGGGAAAGCACGGTAGCAGCAACTGCAGGGCCATGGACATCGATCGATGTCTAGATGCAGGGGTAGTTTGCAGGGGAAAGCAACACTACTGCACACGGGCGTTGGAAGAAGGGGGGGGGCTGACCTGGGTTCGTCGTGGGCGTGGGCGACGGCGGCGTGGGTAACGACGGCCGGCGTGGACGACGACGATGAGAGGGACGGCGCGCGGCGTGCTCCCGCTCCTCCTCCCCTGCTGCTCCTCCTCCTCCTCCTGCTGCTGCTCCCGTTCCTCCTCCTGCTGCTCGACAACGACGACGGCGGCGTGCGATGAGAGAGACGACGGCGGCGTGCGGTTTAGGGATCGAGAGGAAGTGTGCGGGCGCGCAAGATCTAGAGAGAAAGGAAGTGTGCGGGCTGGGGGGGTTAGCAGAGCGAGGACTTACAGGCGCACAACGAGTGATATGCGCCTGCGCTATCCTTTACCCCAGGCGAACAAAACAAAAATGCACCTGCGCTAAAGTTCGTAGCGATTCGTTATGTGCGGGCCCACAGAGCCATACCCCATGCGCATAACCTAGAAAATGCGCCTGCGCTAAAATTTAATTAGAACCGGTTTGTGATACAAACCGGTTCTAAAGGGTCTGTCCCATGGGTCCCCCCTCCGTGCAGCAAATGGCCGCAAGGCCTTTAGAACCGGTTTGTGTAACAAACCGGTACCAATGTGCTTCGCTTGATGCCCTGTTATGCGCGGGCCCACAGAGCCATACCCCAGGCGCATAACCTAGAAGATGCGCCTGCGCTAAAATTCGTAGGGTTTTGGTTTGCACGGGCCCACATAGCCTTAGTCCAGCGCATGTTATGTTAGAAGCGCCTGTGATAAAGATTACCCCAGGCGCATATTCTCACATATGCGCCTGTGCTAAGATTTTCTAAATTACACAGCCCACCTCGGTCCGGGACACATCGAGCAATACGAATGCTATTATATGGGGCTCCCACATTGTTTTTCACTTAAAAATTACATACATATGAAAGTTAACATGTGCAAAAATATTTAGTGTCGCATCGAGGGTAAATAGATTGATTTAGCGAGATACCGCAAGTGTTTCTCTCTGAAAACACATTGTACATAGTAGCTATTAGCATGTTATATCGCACATATCGCGAGTATTTCCCTCTCTCAACCTTTCGTCACAATCTTACTCTTGCCTTTCTTGGTCGATGTTGAATACGTGACCGCCATATCGTGACTTCTTCTTGTGAATGGAAGACCCCTAGGTAGTGTGGTCCTGCTTCTTCTTGTGGTGTATGGTGCATCGTCTTCACCGGGTTCTTCCATCATCGGGTCTCCGACTAAGCCGTCGAAGTCCTTCTCATCGGCGACTCCATCCATTCCGACGAGGGCCCTTTTTTCCTCTCCTTACGACAACACGACTAGGCTTTGCCGGGTCGGTTATGAAGAAGCATTGCTCCACGTGCTTAGCCAATACCCAGGGCTCATTTTGCGCGGTGGGGTTCTTGGACATGGGTTTGTTGGCTTCAGACATCGACATAGTGGGGAAATATTCGTCTTCTTTCGTGACGTTTGTAGCCCATCTGACATGGAACATCGGCCGCTTTACCCCAACGTAGTCAAGCTCCCAGATTTCCTCGATCTTTCCGTAGTATCTTCTAATCTCTTCGCCCGTGTAAGATTCCATCGTTATAGACGAGTTTTGATAGTCGCTACTTTTGTCTCTTTCCTCCGTGTAGAATGTGTACCCATTGATGTCGTATGCTTGATAAGTCATCAGATTGGGCGCGGGGCCATATGACAAGGCCAATACAATTTTATCTTTCTGACATGTCATTGGCGGGGGATCGGCATCAATCTGCTTCTTGAACCATGTCGCGAAAGAGGAGTTGTGTGCTCTAAATATCTCATCTTCCGTCATCGGCCTGCGAGCACTGTTTTTTATCGCGGTTTTGTGCTCTTCTATCCAAGGGTCGACATCGTCGATGTGTTGTAACACTACTAGGTGGGCCCTTTCAAAGTCGGCTCTCCGACCACAGGAGTCCGCGTCCATTACCCTTTTGCCAGTGTTGTGGCCTACCCCATGAACCTGTCAAGGTGCTTGTTTGAGGGCAAACCAACAGCTGGATTCTCATCGCCTAGAAAATTCTTGCAGAAAGAGATGCATTCTTCGGTGAGAAATCCCTTGACGATGCTTCCATCCGGGTGTGCCCTGTTACGAACGAATGATTTGATGATCCCGTTCATTCTTTCTAACGCCATCATGTTGTGCAAGAATGACGTCCCAAGATTGGTGATATCGTCCACGATATGGACCAAGAGATGTACCATAATATCAAAGAAGGCAGGTGGGAAGTACATCTCAAGCTCGCATAGGATGGTGACGATCTCTTCCTGCAGCCTTCCGAGTTTCTTCACGCTTATCGACTTCCGAGTGATGACGTCGAAAAAGTTACAGAGGCCAGTGAACGTTTGACGGACGTGCGGTTCCATTATCCCTCTGATTGCAACCGGAAGTATCTGCGTCATCATCACGTGACAGTCATGAGACTTCATCCCGCTGAAGATTTTTTTCTCCGCGTCTAGGTATCTATTTATCAGCCCCGCGTAACCTAAGGGAAATTTCACTCCGAGGAGGCATGTGAATATTTGCGCGAGCTCGTCGGGGCTTAGAGTGAAGCAAGAGGGTTTCAGGCGGTGAGTTTGGTGTTTCTTAGCCCTTTTCCGCTTGCGGTCGTCCATCTCCTCCACCTCATCCTCGTCCTCCTCCGTCTGTTCACGCGTAGAAGGCGGTAAGTGAAGCTCGCTCCTGATATTCAGGACCATCAGGTCGTATCTTGATTTTGGCCCGTCTTTGGTCCTATCTGGCATGTTGAACAGGGTGCCAAGCACACTCTCACACACATTCTTCGTGATATGCATGACATCAAGGCAGTGAGGCACTCCGAGGATTGGCCAGTACCGCAAGTCCCAAAACACGGACCTCCTTTTCCATACCCCCAAGAGCGGTCCTTCTGGCGGAGGACACTTTTTCTCTCCTCGCTTCCGCTTCTGTACCTTTCCCGACGGAGGACACATTTTCCAATTCTTCAATAGAGTATCGATCTCTTCTCCTCTTCTCTTGCGTGGAGGTAGATCGAGCTCATCTTTACCGTTGAACAGGTCTCCGCGCTTTCTCCACGGGTCATTCTGTGGTAGCCACATTCGATGCCTCATGTATACGGTTTTAGAAGATCCGGGATCCTTGTGTAGCTGTAGAAACGGGGTAAATTCCATGCACCTTACACAAGCCTTGTGTCCATGGCACACCTGACATGCAATATATCCGTATCTGACATAGTCCTGCACCGTCGTGATCAGTGCGGCTCTCATACGAAAAGTTTCTTCTTTGAAGGCGTCCCATGTTTCCACTCCTTCCTCCCACAACGTGTCTAGCTCCTCCTTCAATAGCTCGAGATACAGGTTGATATCGCTCCCTGGCTGGGTCGGCCCTTGAATCAGCATACTCATGTGTATGTACTTCCTCTTCAGACACAGCCACGGGGGGAGGTTGTACATCCATACAAACACGGGCCAGGTGCTATGTTTGCTGCTCTGGTTGCCAAACGGATTGAGACCGTCGGTGCTCGCACCAAGCCTGATGTTCCTTGGGTCGTTCTCGAATTCTTCATCGAATGCGTCTAATGCTTTCCACTGACGTGCATCCGAAGGGTGTGTTAGCACTGGTTTTTCAACACGTTCTGGATCGCTCATCACAACTTTCTTTCTGTCCTCGTGCCAGCGCATGAGCTTTGCTTCCTTGGGGTCCACGAAGTACCACTGCAGACGGGGAATGAGTGGAAAGTACCACACAACTTTCCTAGGAGCTTTCTTCGTCCCCCTCTTGTAACGATCAACACCGCACACCGGACATTTGATCTGGTCCGCGTGCTCGTTACGATAAATTATGCAGTCACGGACGCAAGCGTGGTATTTTGTGTGCGGTAAATCGAGGGGGCACACGATTTTCTTGGCGTCCTGTAGACTACTAGCACATGTGTTCCCTTCAGGTAAGTGCGTCTTCAGGTATCGCAGAAGATCGTCCATGCTTGTGTCGGTCCATCTGTGTTTTGCCTTCATCTCTAGAAGATCCACAGCTACTCTCAAGCGTGACTCCTCCGCCCCGCGACTTGCGTCATACAACGGAGTTGCAGAGTCTATCTCTAGTTGCGTGATCTTAGATTTACGTCTGGCGTCGGTCGACGTGTTCTTGAGAAGAAGATCTTGAACATGAGGGTCCCGCACGACTGAAGTTAGCGGAGTGTTCATGTCCTCGTCTTCATGTTGTTGATCACCATGACTCCCTTCTTCTTCATTATAGTCGTCTCCGTCGACAGCCTCTTCGTCCTCTCCATTGCCATGTTCAGACTCCTCCTCATCATCTTCACATGTCGCCGTCCAATTGGTCTCGACGTGATCATCGTCTTCATCATCATCCATCCACTTAGTGTGGCCCTCCATGAAACTATACCTGAGCATGTGCTTCTCCACATTACCAGAATCTGGTTTGAACAAAGACCCCAGCTTGCATTTCCGACACGGACACTCTATCTCGGTGCGGTTGTTTCGATGCATCTCGGCCGTCGCGCGTCGCACGTACCTATGCACCACGCTTGTCCTCATCGCAATGACCATTGCTACAAAATGCAAGAGAGAGAGGTTTCATTAACTAGATCCGGTTTTCACGGAAAATTTCAGCATGACCTTCCTACAAAAGGTGTAACGCGGAGCGCCAGAAATTTGCCGAAAAGGAAATGAATCAACATTTCGGCAAAACATTGGCAACTCATCCTCATGGCAACACAATAAAATGAAAAAGAGAACGAATTCTCATCCACCGACCAATCCCACGCACCTATTAAGATGACACACAATGCAAAATATATAGACGCGATGACGACGTCGAAGATAACCGGAGAGACGACCGATAAGAGAGTGATAGATCTAGAAGTAGCTAGTGGTGCATTTGTGGTGAGATCTAGTGTACGGTTAGTAGATCTAGCGGAGAGATTTGGAAGAGGGAAAGTGGGGTAGCATACTAGCTAAAATATAACAAACATGATTGGTTAAATTAGCTAAAAATGGTGGAGGGGTGTGGGGGATTGAGATAGGAGCACTAATGGGTCGAGTTTGGACTAGTGAGTGAGTGAGTGGGGTGGATAGGGGTGGTGGTGGGTGGCTGGCCGCACTTATTGAGGACAAAGATTACCCCAGGCGAATATGGCATGGGATGCGCCTGCGCTAAGGGGTGCTACCCCATGCGTTTCTTTATCCCAGGCGAACAGAGATGTCGTGCGCCTGCGCAAATGGGAGCTACCCCAGTCCACTTTTTACCCCAGGCGCTTCTGCCCAAGTTCGCCTGGGGTATTTGTTATACCGCAGGCGAACCGGTATGCTATTCGCCTGGGGTAAAGGAAGAGTGCCAGGGGGAGGCGGTGGTGGCCCTGCCACACTTTACCCCAGGCGCTGCTGAGTTTGATTCGCCTGGGGTAACAGGCTTACCCTAGGCGCACCGTTTACATGTTCGCCTGCGCTAATTAGCCCAGGCGCATCGGTTTTCGTGTTCGCCTGTGGTAGGATATGCTGCTATAAGCAAATCTCTAGTAGTGAAAGATAAATTCATCCTGGATTCAGCAGCAAACCGTGAATTATAAAAGTCCAGTGCTACTTTAAGCATGTCACTAGTTTGGTCAACATGACCATCAGGTCCATCAAGGATAGCAAGTTGCTTCTTCCTTCTTCTCTGGTTAGCTACAGCATGGAAATAGGAAGTATTCCTATCACCCTCCTACACAAACTTATCCCTAGACCTCTGCCAGGCTTTGGTTTCTTCTAGTTTAAGGAGCCTATCCAGATCACATCTAATCTGTTTTAATCTAGTTTTTTCTTGCTAAGAAAGGAGCTTGGATTCAGAAAAGGTATCCATGATGTCAAATTCCTGGATTAGATCATTCCTCTCCTTTCTATTAGTAGCATCAATATTAATGCTCCACCCTTTGCAAATTTTCCTAAGGTTCCTAAGTTCAAACTGCCACCTATCAATAGGGGAAGTCAAAGCACAAGGGAGAGCCCACACCCTCTTAACTGGGTATTCCAACCACCAACTCTCAAACCTAAACAATCTAAGAGGTGGAGCGGCATGAGAGAAGGTATCCAACAAGAGGGGGGTATGGTCACTAATAGGTTTTGGTAAGGCCCTAACAGTAGTGAGAGGGTACTTACAATCCCATTCAGTACTAGCCAACACCCTATCCAAAGTGTCCATAATAGGGTCATCTTGGTTATTAGACCAAGTATACCTCCTATTAGCAAGATCATAATTAATCAGAGCCCAAGAATTAATCCAATAATTAAACAAGTAGGACCAGTTAACATTAACTGTCCCATTGTTCTTTTCAGAGGCATCCCTAACAAGATTAAAGTATCCACCTAATAAAGTAGGGAGGGAGCTCTTATCCATGATATCATGTAATTGAGCAATGAATTGCAATTTGAAATCATAGTATGGAGTACCATAGACCACAACTAATTTCCAGGAGAAATTATCCACAAGGTTCCTGACACTCACAGAAACACAAAATTCAAAACAAGTATGAGAGATAATTTCAAACTTGTCTTTCCTAAACCCCACCAAGATACCACCAGCAGTACCTTTGGCAGGTAGGGTCACCCAAGAAAACTCCCAAGGTCCAGAAATGAAATTCAGGAAATTGGGAGGGAAAACCATCTTCTTAGTCTCCTGAATCCCCACAAAATCCAATCTATTCTTACAAATGAAATCAACTAGAGCTTGTTTGCGGCAAGGTCTCCTTGTGCCTCTACTATTCTAGAGCCCTCCTATCATTGAAAATGTGTTTGTTTTTCCTAGCTACAGTTGTCCAAGGATTGCTTTTAAGGCCAGTCTCAGGATCAGCCAACTGATCTAAGTTCTGACAAGCAACACTAATAGCCTTGGAAGGTGTAATTGCAGGGAATTGCATATCATATTCAAGATCAATTGTTTGGGGAAGGGAAACAATTGGATTATCTACATCAAATTTATGATTGAGAGTAATCTCATTGTCGAGACATCGTAGTAGTTTTCATAGACTGGGGTGCCATGAGACTACGGTAGAGACGTGGGGTAACGGGATAGCGTAGTAAACACAGAACACGGGATTTACCCAGGTTCGGTACGTCGCGACAGTACGGCGTACCTACTCCTGCACTTCTCACTATGAGGGACTAAAGCCCGTATAATAAGGTTACAATGTAAGGGAATAGATCTAGCTACTCGACGAGGATGAACTTCCCGGCGAGTTGCGCAAGGCTTAAGCTAGAACCTAGAACCTTGGACTAAAGGAACTTATTGAACTTATCTCCCGTCCGGCTTTATATAATAGCCGGATTAGGGCTTACAGAACCAGAAACCTAGAAGACTACGTTTAACTTGTAACTTGGAAAGTAAGGAATCCGTCTTCTCCTCCAAGCCAGATCACGCGGGCCGTGATCCGGGTTCTTCTAGAATCCGGCGTCTACGCGTCGGACTACTGGGCCGCCCAATGGACCTAAGCCCATTACCTTGCAGGCCACCCTGGTAGTCCAGCTCTTTTGTCTACCATCTTCTATACCCCTAGTCGGTATATATCCGACAGTAGCCCCCAGGAAGGATCAAAACTCTGAAACTCCGCCTTTCGTCAAATACATTTTGTCCGGGAAACTTGATTCAGCAGTCTTGATTCTTTCTTCTTTCCTTTCAAAGGAGATGGTAACATAAAACTCGGAACTATGAAAATCCGGCTTTTCTTTTCGCGATCCTTCGCGGAAAAGGAACACGTGACATCAGCGCTTTAATCATGCTGACGCAAGCGCCGCTTGGTTTCACGCGGGAAACCCTGCAACGTATCTCTGACAGATTCTCACGAGAAACGAGGAGATAGCCATCATTCCTCTGTCGTTCCGTTTCCCGGATTTTCCGGCGAGCGACACGCGTCAAACATCCAACGGTCAAAAGAGCCGTTGGCGCGTATCTAGAGGGTTTTTAGGCTATAAATAGCCGTCTCCTTCCTCTCCGAAAATCTTTCCTCACTCCTTCTGCCCACGCCATTGACGCAAACGCGAGCACGAGAGCTTAGAACGAATCCTTACCCCCGACGAGCCCTTCGCACGCCGGAGCGCTCCGTCACCGCCGAAAACGATGGCCTCTCCGTCGTCCTCACCGGCCCGTGCCTCCATCAACGAGCCTTTGGGCAACCTGATCCACAGCTGGGGTCGCCCAAGCATGCCGGCGGCGGGCCGGAAAGAACCACGGCATCCGCGGCGGGCGGGGGAAACGCTTTCGCCGCCGCGGACGTAGCGGGTCCAAGCACGACAACATCCCCGCCGTTCACACGGGAAGCGGCGGAGGTCAAGGACTCACTCTCGTGGCACTGAGCGCTTCTCCGCCGGATCTGACGAAGAAGCAGAATTTGTCGGAATTTGGAATCAGAGTGATACTTCACTCGTCCTCCTTCGTCGGATGTCAAGGGACGGTTTAATAGTTAAAGGCAAATGGCGGATCTCGAAGAATGAGCCAGAGCCCAAGCCAAAGGAAGGTGAACGCGTCCTCCTCACTTCTCATATCACGAGAGGTATGGGTTTCCCTCCTTCCGCCTTTTTCCTAGACGTCCTAAATTTCTATGGTGTCCAACCCCACAATATCTCTCCAAATTCCATCCTCCAATTAGCTACTTTCCAAGCTCTTTTCGAAGGGTATCTTGGAATAACTCCCAATTTAGACTTCTGGCATTATTGTTTCGAGGTAAAACACAATATCACAAACGGTGTCTCACCCATCTGCGGTACCATATCTTTTATCCTTAGAAACTTTAGGGAAGAATGGTACCCCAGGATAAGAATGCCGAAACCTGACCAATCTTGGCTAGGTTCTTTCTTTTATCATCAAGACATTCCGTTCCCCAACAAAGAAACCGGACTTCCTCCCTTCGTTAATTCTGCTGCCATTCCTCATGAAAATTGGACACTTGAAATAACAGAGGATTTGCCTGAAAGCCTGATGAAAATAAAGCGTCGCATTGCCAAACTTTCTTCTTCTCAACCACCTTTGGTTTGGAAGGATATCGTGTTATGCTGGTTTGGGCGTCGCGTACAACCTTTATCCCTTCGTTCCCGACTTCTTTGTGAGTACACGGGACCGGAAGATAGCATGAGAGGCACTGATAGATCCTTTAGCAAGAAGGATTTTGTCGAACGCCTTCATCAGATAGTTGCCGCTAATAGCCAGGTTGAAGAGAGTCTAGCCATATATCATGCGGAAAATCTGGTTCCTAAGGTACTTCTCTTCCCTTGTTTCTGAGTTTCCTCAGATTATCTTCTCTCTTTATCTTTAACATACTGCTGATTCTTTCCTAGTTTGACGAACTTGGAGAATATGATCTTGCTTCTGATGCTGAAATCAGCCAATTATACGCCGAGTTTTACAACACCCAAAAGCGCAAGAGGCAAACTACCATCAAAGAAGAATTCCCTTCTGCAGCTGCAGGAAAAAAGGGGAAAACGAATATGCCGATGGGCGGAAATCTTCAATCACCCATCAGAAACGAATCCATTCCTACTCCAGATGATATCCGAGTGAAAGAAGAACTTTTCGACGAACTCGGATATATTCGTCCGGAAGCTAAGAAGTTTTTTGCTCCTGCGCCTCTGGTTCGCCCTTGGCCGCAAAATGGATTAGTTATCCGCAACAATATCGCCTTCTCGCCCCGGCAGGTCATACACGATGGCCTTCACCACGTAGGAATTCTTTTCATGGAATATGCCCGAGAATTCAAGGAGACCTTAACTGATTTGCGAGAAATGAGCCAGGTAATACCTCTAGCCCCCAAGCATTAAGTTGAAAATCTAAATTCATCTTAATGATTCTTTGTATGCTTGTTCAAACTTAAGCATCTGGCTTTCATTTCCATGTTTCAGCATTCCGCAGATGCCATAAACGTGGAAGTTTTGAAAAAACTTAGCCTCAAAAGCAAAGAAGTAAAAACACTTCAATCTGCTATTGAGTCAAAGAGCAACGAACTGGCGTCGACTCAAAAGCAATTATCCAAAGCCACCGGTATTTTTCTTCGTGTTTGTTGATTTTTGCTGGAAAGTTTTTTCCAAACCTTACCGTAATGTCGGATTATTTTGTCCATGCTTTCCAGCTGCTTTAACCAAAGCCAAGAAACTTACAGCGAACGCTGCTTATTTTTCTCAACTTCGTGAAGAAAACTCCAACCTTCAAAGAGAACTTTCAAAAGTTCGAGAAGAACTGGAAGCCAGTAATCTAGCCCTTGGGATTGCGCAATCCAAGGCTTCTTTGCAGGCAGCAGAGGATAAATCCATTATCAATGATTTAGAAAGTATGCTATTTCCTCGTATGAAAGAAAGCGATGAAATTGACGCGGTTCTTGGTAAGTTATCTTCTTTTACCAATACTTTCATGTCATATTCTTATTTATCTAATCTTTGCCTTTTGTCAAAAAGCAGGAAATTTTCCAGGGATTTCTCGGACGGAAAAGATCCGGGCCTTTGGGAAGATATGGAATTCAATCAGAAATGCAGGGATGCATTTACTTAATAAATTCCTGCCTACCAGCAGTATACAATTCTCAGAAGTTTACCGACTTCCGGATGGCATTAAGTAGCAAATTCGAAGGAATCTTTCCTTCGCTCTGCCGCACGGGGTGGTGCGCGAATGGCACTTGGCCTCATGCGCTTACACTACCCTGATGCAAGATCCTGGCGAGTAGCATCCGGTATTCCTCAAGAATGTTCAGAAGCACAAATGAATGCAATCTTTAAAGAAGTTGAAGGCCATGCCACACAGATTGCTTCCATGGTAAACATCTCCATTACTTATCCGGAAGAAGAGGTGCCCGCAGCCCCCGAGAATGATGGCAGTGATGAAGACTCAGAAATTTAAAAGGGGGCGCACTTTAACCTGGATGATGGATGCGTATAGTAGCTTTTTTACAATGTAACTCATATTGTAATACTTCTATGTCATTTGTCGAAACAAGAACTCCGCCTTTTGCGATTTCAAACTTCTTGCAAAAGTTTTTCCGGGTTTGGCTGCTCCTTTATCTTCTAAGTAATCTGGTATACATGCTTTAACTGTTCTTAGTGTTTGAAATGACCCAAATAGCACTATGAATCGTTATGCCGAGTAACTGGGGACGAACCAAGCAGTTTTGAAACTCGAAAACATGAATCATGCTAAAGGCATTTTTACTAACTAGTTCCAGTAACCCAGCATACGCACGATCAGATAAGACTTAGAGAAAATAAGGAACTGTTCTGAAACTTGGGCACGCAGGCACAATCCGAGTTTCCTTTAACCTTTAACAGGTCGAATCATTCAGCTTTTAAACACCGAGCACGCAGGCACAATTCGGGTCAACATTGAGTATTTGTAAGATCATTGGGAAATAGAAAAAACGGAAATATTTTGTACTTATAATGAATATGAATTCCGATAACTTTATTTCATGATCTCAAAGATGTTTACATAGAAATTGAACTAAGTGTAGAAGGGACGTAATTGCTGGATACTCCAAGGCCTATTTGTCTCTCCTAGTTCAGCATCTATTTTTCTCTTTCTTTTGCGATTCGGCTTTTTGGGATCATCCTCCGTATCTCGAATGTCGACAAGATAATATGATCCATTCTTCATGGCTTTACTGATGACAAATGGTCCTTCCCATACTGGGGCCAATTTGTGCTTTCTTTGCTGCACCAATCTCAGCACCAAGTCGCCTTCTTTAAAAGAGCGATGCCTGATTTTCCGACTATGATAACGTCGTAAACCTTGCTGGTAGATGGCGGATCTTTGAAGCACAAGTTCTCTTTCCTCTTCTAGGAGATCGACAGCATCCTGTCGTGCTTCTTCGGCATCTGAGTCATCAAAATTTTGCACTCTTGGACTATCATGGATCATGTCCGTTGGGAGCATGGCTTCCGCACCATAAACTAGGAAGAACGGGGTTTGCTCGGTTGACCTGTTTGGCGTCGTTCGAATACTCCATAACACGGAAGGTAGTTCTTCTACCCATGCTCCGGCTGCTCTATGAAGAGGAGTTTCGAGTCTTGGGCGTATTCCTTGCAGGATTGAGCTGTTCATTCTTTCAACCTGTCCATTAGATTGCGGGTGCGCCACAGATGCAAGATCCAAGCGAATTCCCGTTTGTTGGCAGTATTTTGCCAACTCCCCAATGGAGAAATTTGTCCCGTTATCAGTTATTATGCTGTGTGGGACGCCGTACCTCATTACTAAATCAATAATGAAATTTCTGGCAGTTACGCCATCCAGCTTTTTGATGGGTTTAGCCTCCACCCATTTTGTGTACTTATCTACTGCTACAAGTAGATGTGTAAGTCCACCTCTTGCAGTTTTGAACGGTCCCATCATGTCTAGCCCCCAGACCGCGAACGGCCAAGTGATAGGGATAGTTTTTAATGCTTGGGCCGGCAAATTGGTCTGCTTAGCATAATATTGACATCCTTCGCATGTATTTACTATGCGTTCGGCGTCTGTCTTGGCTGTTAGCCAGAAAAACCCTGCGCGGAATGCTTTTTTGACTATGCTTTTTGATTGAGCGTGATGTCCGCAATCGCCGGCATGGATTTCTTGCAATATTTCTCTTCCTTCCTCTGGTGAAATACACCGCAGAAAAACTCCAGAAGCACTGCGTTTGTATAAGTGATCGTTGATTACTACATATCCTTTGCATCGACGTTGTATTTGCCTTTGCAGGACTTCATCTGCTCCTTCCGGGTACTTCTGATTGACTAAGAAGTTTAGGTACGGGATTGTCCAATCCGGTTTAACGAACATGACTTCAATTGTTTCAGATGCTAAAGGGTAATCGACGTCTCCACCTTTGATGGATGGTTCGTGCAAATGCTGGACGAATACCCCTGGTGGTAAAGTTGTTACTCTCTCTGATCCCATGCGGGCTAACGCATCCGCGCTCCAGTTTTCCTCCCTTTTTATGTGAAGGACTTCGAACCCGAAGAAACAGATGGCAAACTCATCCACCGTTCTCCGATATTCGGCCATTATGGGGCTTTTCGCGTCCCAGGTTTGGTTGAGCTGATGCTGTACCAAATCCGAGTCTCCGTAACACAAGATGCGCTTTACCCCAATTTCTTTTGCAATATGCAAGCCATGAAGCAAAGCTTCGTATTCTGCCACATTATTACTGGCGTTGAAGTGTATTTGCAATACGTACTCCATTGTGTCTCCCTTGGGAGATTTTAGGACTACGCCGGCTCCAGCTCCTTCTTTCATCTTAGATCCGTCAAAGTGCATGATCCAGTACTCGGACTCTGGCATCGGTGTATTTTCCATTGCTTCTGTCCAGTCGGCGACGAAATCTGCCAAAACCTGGGATTTTATTGCCGTTCTTGGCTGATACTTAATGTCGAAGGCTGCCAGCTCGATGCCCCATTTAGCTACTCGGCCGGTTGCCTCCGCATTGTTTATAATATCTCCTAGTGGTGCTTTACATACCACTGTTATGGAATGTCCTTGGAAGTAATGGCGTAGCTTTCTGGATGCGAAAAATACGCCATATGCCAGTTTCTGATAGTGCGGGTATCTTTGTTTGGATTCAGAAAAAACTTCGCTTATGTAGTATACCGGATGTTGATCTGGTATGCTTTGCTCTTCTTTTGCCCGTTCCACAACGATTACCGCACTGATAACCCGACTAGTAGCCGTGAGGTATAACAACATGGGTTCTTCATCTTTGGGAGATGCCAAGATGGGGGCGTTCATCAGGGTTTCTTTTAACTGGGTTAACGCTGCGTCGGCCTCTTCTGTCCACTCAAACTTGTCGGATTTCTTTAACAGTTTGTATAGTGGCAAGGCTTTATCCCCCAGCCGACTAATGAATCTGCTGACGGCTGCAGCGGAACCCGTCAATCTTTGGACATCTTTTACACATGTAGGCTTTGAGATATTCAAGATTGCCTTGATCTTTTCCGGGTTCACTTCTATTCCTCTGTGAGAAACGATGAAACCTAGAAGTTTTCCTGAGGGAACCCCGAATACGCACTTAGATGGATTCAACTTCATCTTGTAAGTGCGCAAGTTTTCGAAAGTTTCTCGCAAATCCTCAAGGAGTGTATCTTTTTCCTTGGTTACGACAGCAATATCGTCCACGTAAACATGGACGTTTTTTCCAATCTGACTATGCAAACAACGTTGCATGCAACGCTGGTAGGTTGCACCTGCGTTCTTCAGGCCAAAAGGCATGGTTACGTAGTAATACGTCCCGTACGGGGTTATAAAAGAAGTCTTGATTTGATCTTCCTTTTTCATGCGTATTTGGTGGTACCCGGAGTATGCATCCAAAAAGCATAAAAGCTCAGAGCCTGCAGTGGCATCTATTATTTGATCGATTCGCGGCAGCGCAAACCTATCTTTCGGACATAACTTGTTCAATCCTGTGTAATCTATACACATTCTGAGTGCAGTTGTGTCTTTCTTCGGTACTAATACCGGATTTGCGGACCAGCCAGTATGGATTACCTCCTTGATGAAATCCGCTGCTAAAAGCCGGATAATTTCCTTGCCAATAGCCTTCCGTCTTCTTCCGTCAAATCGACGGAGACCTTGTTTGACGGGTTTTGATCCGGGAATAACCTTGAGTTGGTGCTCAGCAAGTTCCCTGGGTACGCCTGGCATGTCAGCTGGACACCAAGCAAAAATGTCCCAGTTCTCACGGAGGAACTTGATGAGCTCGCCTTCCTATTTGTCGGTCATCCCAGTCCCTACAACGACGAATTTTGTCGGATCTTTGGGGTCTAGGATTACCTGTCTTGTATTCTCGGATGCCTTGAAGCTATCTGTTGGCTTCCGAGTTTCTTTTCCTGCCGGCATTTCTTTCGGCGATACCTCCTTGGCCAACTCCTTTAATTCTTCCTGAGCTATGACTCTTTGAGCGCAAAGGGCGTTTTGCTTCTCCAACTCGTTTGCCAGCTTGAAATCACCGGCAATGGTGATTACTCCTCCTTTGGGTCCTGGCATCTTCAGCTTGTTGTAGATATAGCAAGATCTTGCCATAAACTTGGCGAAAGCCGGACGTCCGAGTATTGCGTGATACACGCTCTCGAACGGCACAACTTCGAAGGATACTTTTTCCTGCCGGAAGTGATCTTTATCTCCGAAGGTGACATCTAGGGAAATTTCTCCTAGGGATCGTGCTTGCCTGCCAGGAACAATGCCATGGAAGCGTATATTGCTGTAATTGAGCTGGGACTCGGATATCTTCAAGTGCTTCAGTGTATCCAGGTACATTATATTGATGCTGGATCCTCCGTCCATCAGCACTCTTCTTAGCCTAGTGTTTTGAACAATAGGGCTTACAACAAGAGCTTGTGTGCCGGGTTCAGGGATATTTCCGGGATGATCAGACTGATCCCAGATTATCGGTGTGTTGGAATACTTCAAGAATTTTGGTGTTGCAGGAATAACCGCGTTTATTTCTCGAAGTGTCCTTTTGGCCACCTTTGCTGACGGGGTTGCTAGGAAAGTTAGCATTGCTTCTCCGTCAACTCTCGGAAATTTGGGTTCGCCTTTTCGCTGTTGTTCCTGGATTTTATCATCAGTGTCCGATTCACTGTCTTCTTTTTCAGCTTCTGGCTTTTGTTTGGCAGGTTTCCTCTTGGAGCCCTTCCCTTTATTTCCGGATCCTGCATTGCCTTTCATATGCTTGTTTAGCCGGCATTGCGCGTTCGTGTGGGTTGGCTTCCCAAATTGGGAGTGGTGGACGCAGGGTTCCGACTTAATTCTCTCCCATTCTTCAGGAGTGTAATTGATGGGATCCGGGCTGCGGCCTTTCCACTTGTTCCCTTTTTCTCCTCCAAAGGCTAAGTTAACCTCCTTGGGCTTTGTTGTTGACTCCGGGGTTCCTTTTTTATCAGAACGAGGTGTTTTCTTGGCCAGTATTAGTGACTCAATATTGCCTCCTCTTGCTCTGATATCGTCTTCGGCTGCAGCATGCTCATTAGCGGTTGTAAGCATAGATCCGAGATCTTTGTGCTTTTTGGAGCCAACCATGAACGGTACAAGTCCGGGTTTTAGGCCATTGACGAAAGCATGCATTGCTTGTACGTCAGTTACCCCAGAGCAACTATTCTTCATTGCAGTCCATCTGGAGATGAAATCCACGTATGGTTCGTCTTCAAATTGGGTGCAACGGTTCAGCTGGTTGATGCTATTTGGGCGTTTGTATGTTTCTCGAAAATGCTGAGTAAATACTCTCGCCATATCATCCCAACTGTCGACAGTTCTTGATGGTAAACCATTAATCCAATCTCTGGCTCCGTCTAGCAACATTAGGGGAAGAAACTTGACAGCTTCCAGGTCTGTCCCGTTGTTGATCTGGACGGCTGTGTAATAATCTGAAAGCCAGGTATCCGGGTTTGTACTGCCGGTATATTTTTGGTAGGTTGGACCAACTTTGGCAAAGCCAGAATGCAGGGTTATCCTTCGGATCCTGTCAGTGAAACACTTAGGACCAAAGTATAGATCATCCTTTTCTGCTCTGTCAATATGCGCAGAATATCTCCCGGCTGAATGGACAGAAGGGGATCTACTCCTTTCTTTCCCATTGTTACGCGGACGCGTTTTTCCGAGGTTATCTCTATCTCTTCCGTTGTCACGCCCTCTGGGATTAGGTGGAGTCCTGCTCCTGTATCTTTCCTTATCTTTGGGCGGTGTCCGAGATCTTTCACGTCTGTGAGGTGTATCGTATCTTCCAGCTTTTTCAGCTGGGTTTCTCGGAGGTGGCATTATTTTGCCGTCATTCCGGTGTTTGTCTTCCCGATCGTGTGGTTTATATCCATCTTTCGGGAGATGAGGTCCGGTTCTAGACGCTGCGTCCCGGTTGTCGGGGTTTTTCTTGTCTTTTCTCGGATCCTCTTTTTTATCCGAATCTCCGGGTTCTTCCGGTCCAGGTGCTCCAGCAGCGCAAGTAACAGTTTTGCAGAGGGCGGAATTATCATGCAGCCTCCCTGATCTCTCTTGTCCTCGCTGTTGCTGCTGTAATGCTTTTCCTAGGAAAGCATACACCCCTTGGAGTTTTTCCCCGTTGGAGTACAGATCGTTATTCAGGATGGCGAACGCTGCTTCCGCGTTTTCAGCTGCGGTTTTGTATATTGGTTCGCCCTTGGCATCTTTGCCGTTTAACTGCTTTTGCCAAGATGGGTTATAGAACCTTTCTTTCGGCGGCAGTTCTTCCGGTTTTGTAATTCCGGGTAACCTTGTAGGTTTTAAGACAGATCTGTGCTTTCTCTCGTACTCCTCAATTTCTTCCTTCATAATCTTGATGTCATTATGGGTTTGTTGGAGGTGTTGCCGAGATCTAAGCAGTTGTTGCTGTTGCCGTTGGAAAGCTTGTCTCCTGGCTTCCAGCATCTCAGGGGGTTCATTGGGTCCCACTGGAGTTTGTAATAGTTCTTGCTCTTCCAGTTCTGTCATTGGCGGAGCAGTGATTTCCTTAGATTTCTTTTCCGTAGGCTTTGTGCCACTAATATCTCCAACTTCCAGGTTTTCATCAGCGAGATCAGCTGACTTTTTCTTCCGGAGTTTGTACTGGAGTTTTTTAGAAGCACGGTGCTTTTTCTTGGAAGAGGGAGGTTTTTTGACAGGTTCATCCTCTGTCATCTCCTTGACATTAGGAAATATCGGAGAAGTTTCTCCGTCTTCCCTCTCCTCAGCTGGCGGAGGGGTTTTAGGGCTTTCCTGGCTATCGGCACCCTTTGTATCGGCTGGTTTTGCCATTAGCACTTCATGGAATCCCTCTTGAAAGGATTTAACTTTTCGTACGAAGGCATCGTCATCTTCGTCTTCGGAGAAGTTATCCGATCCGGTTTCCGACTCCAATCTCGCCTCAATGGCGGCAAGCACGGACTCTGTTTCCGAGTTCATCGTCTGGTTGACAGATGTCGGATCTTCCGTCTCTGTGACGGGTATTGGTTCTTCCGTCTCTGGGACGGGTGTATTGTTGTCTGCCTCTTGCACGGGATTTCCGTCATCCGTGTTTTCGGCGATCTCGGATTGCACCATGCCGATAAAGTGGGTATCACTGTTTTGTCGGCGATCTGAGCAAAATCCGGCATCATAGTCGTCTTCGACTGGGTATAGGGCGGGTGGGAGATAATTGCTTTCGCCGCAAAACCCCATTGCTTCCGCGGTTAATCCGATAAAGATATTTGCAGATCCAATCGGTAAAACGCAGGCACTTACCAGATGGTTTTGCGCCGGAATGTAGGATCCGTTGTCGAGGAAGCGCCCGACGTCGTTGTCGAATTCCAAGCTTCCGACAGTGATCGATCTTCCGATTCCGCCTAATATCCCAGATCGGAACTTCACGCCTGACGTCGTCTGCCCCACGGTGGGCGCCAACTGTCGAGACATCGTAGTAGTTTTCATAGACTGGGGTGCCATGAGACTACGGTAGAGACGTGGGGTAACGGGATAGCGTAGTAAACACAGAACACGGGATTTACCCAGGTTCGGTACGTCGCGACAGTACGGCGTACCTACTCCTGCACTTCTCACTATGAGGGACTAAAGCCCGTATAATAAGGTTACAATGTAAGGGAATAGATCTAGCTACTCGACGAGGATGAACTTCCCGGCGAGTTGCGCAAGGCTTAAGCTAGAACCTAGAACCTTGGACTAAAGGAACTTATTGAACTTATCTCCCGTCCGGCTTTATATAATAGCCGGATTAGGGCTTACAGAACCAGAAACCTAGAAGACTACGTTTAACTTGTAACTTGGAAAGTAAGGAATCCGTCTTCTCCTCCAAGCCAGATCACGCGGGCCGTGATCCGGGTTCTTCTAGAATCCGGCGTCTACGCGTCGGACTACTGGGCCGCCCAATGGACCTAAGCCCATTACCTTGCAGGCCACCCTGGTAGTCCAGCTCTTTTGTCTACCATCTTCTATACCCCTAGTCGGTATATATCCGACACTCATCATGAACCATTCTTTCAATATTTAATTGTTATTCTGCAACACTTGATCCACATGAGATATCTAAAACATCTAACATATCACCAAGGATATGAGGATCAAGAACAGCAAAAGAATTACCTTTAAATGTACGAGGAACTTCCAGATTCTTCTTCATCTTATATTTTTCTGCTTTTTCAACAATATTGCCAGCTCCACGGTTCCTGGCACTCCTCCTAGTAGCAATAGTGGGACCCCACTTGGGTTTCTGGGTCTTTTTAGCAGGAGGATCTGCAGAGGAGGCATCATCCAGAGAGGGGAGCAGAGTTCTTTTGGCACCACTAATGAGAGTAACAACCTCGGGATTGAGGTGTTCAGAGCAGGGGTCTTCATCAGGGGCATCATCATCTATATCCATCCCAGCATCAAACATCTCCATGTAGAGGTCCAAGTCAATGGTAGAATTTTCTAGCTGAAGGATACATTTAGGAGCAACAAACTCAGAAACAGGCTCAGGTATCACTTGCAGGGGCTTAGGGAAAGGACCATCCCAATCCCAGACCTCATCATCTAGCTTGTCATATTGAAGCCTGTCAGGAGAGATCCAGTAGGACTGAGGCAATGATCAACTGCAGATAGCTCAGGGCAACTCATGGTATCATCTTCCATAACACCCTTGCCAGCCCTTTGACCAATGGGAGGGGGCACAAGAGGGGGAGCAGGTGGTGGAGAATTAGAGCCAACAACTGTCAGATCATCCTCCATAGCAATAATCTTATTATCAAGGTCATCAGGCCCATCATCAGGTGAGATAGAGTCATTAACATCATTTTCCACTTCAATGTGTAGCAGGTAAAGGGCTTGATTCATCTCAACCACTCTCTGAGGTGGGATCTTAGACCTGTCCTTCACAGATACAAGCATCCTAACAACATAATACATAGACTTAAAGAGCCGATACCAGTCAATGTCAACCAAAACCCCTATGATAGAAGCAACTTGAGCAAATGTTTTCCAGGCACACCATTTTGGTGGGATCCCTCTGACCTTCACCCACAACTTATCCAAATGTCCATACTCTTTGAATTGTGACACCTTTCTTCTCCAAATTAAATGCAGGAAATTCACTCAGATCCGAGACCTTCTTCCAAGGGGGGAATCTAACCAAGAAAGAGCTCGTTTCAAGTTCCCTCGTCTGCCATGGCCATTTCCTTTCCTTGCAGAACATGGAGTTGAAGTTGGCTTCAAGCTCAACCAGAGAGAGGTCTGCTTTCTTCACTAAAACGAAACCATAGTTTGAAAAGTTGAGCCACTTGGTAGATTTCGCAGAAGGCAGATCGATGTGAAAGAAACCCAGCCCTGGATTGCCACTACCAAAGTACTCTGCAGAGGGGTGTTCCTTCAACCATTCTGGGCACGAATTCACAGAGTGACCAGGTGTTGGGAATATGCCCTAGAGGCAATCATAGATGATGTAATTCCCAATGTGTTCATAAAGTTATTAAGTTGTCCTTTGGTTTGAACATCTGATATATGTCATTGAATATGTGATTCGATTGTGGAACTATATATTCATGTTGTTCATACTAGATTGTCCTTGGTCATTTAGGTTGTGCTGGACACACACCCTAGACTAATGTGAGTGTTGGCTGATGACACGGTTCCACTTGTCATGGGCATGGTGATGCCATTCCAACGTTCACGGACTTGGCTAAAGAGTTTAGCAAGTCGGACTGACCCACATTGAGATGCAACGATCAAGTCGTCATTTGCATGTCTCAATCAATGTAATCCTTAGACCTGAGGTTGTCGCACAATCCGAGTTGTGGATCACCGACTTAGGTTCTGTCAAACGTTGTTCTGTGACAAGGCAACTATAAAGGCAGAGTTCGGGTCGAATGAGAAGCAAGCTGCGTGATGTGGATAATCAAGATGGGATTTTGCCCCTCCGATTTGAGAGATATTCTCTGGGCCCTCTCGAGTGATATGATTCAGGAAGCATGGCCATGCGCAACTCAGTTAAGTGTTAACTGTGTCTGTTGACTAAGAGTTAGTCAGGTGAATCACATATCACGGATCGAGAAGAGAGTTGAACTATTAAAGGGATGACGATAAATCGCCTATAGTTCGACAAGGTATATCGTGAGGCAAAAAGGACTAAGATGAATATCACATTGAAAGGTATGTCGTCATGACTCAATGGGACTTGGGAGTCGGCACGTTCTGCTAGGAGCCGCTACCGATTGATCGATTGAGAGTTGGACTCTAATTGTGTCCAAGTCGCCATGAGCCTGCAGGGTCGCACACTTAAGAGCGGGAGCAAGTATTGGTTGGGTTGGACCCGAACCGGAAATGGACTGAGTTAGTGAGTCGGACTCACAGAGGGAATGGGCCACAAGTGTTGTGCAGCCCATTACCATACGCTATATAAAGAGGGGCGCATGTTGACCAACGGGTACGTTAGTCCACTCTCCCATGCGTTGGGAACCCTAGCCCCACTCAGTCCAGCCGCCGCACCGGACCTAGCAGTCCGCCGTCGGAGCTCCTCCTCGTACGTGTGGACACCGGCAGAGGTGCTGTACGTTCAGCACTTCGACGTTCGAGGGATTGGATCGGCCGGATCGGATCGTGGGACTGCACTGCCCCGACGCGCTGCATCGATAATCCGCACCTGCGCGTCTAGTGGTAATACTCGTGGCCTTCTACCTCAGCTAGATCTTGGGAGTACCGCGTAGGAAAAGTTTTCGTTTATCTCTACGCGCCCCAACACCAGGGAGGTTACAAATGAAGCAGATCCTAGGCTTAACGCATTTTCCTACGAAATGTCCCGGATCTCCACAATTGAAGCAAATCAGCTTACTATATCTAGGATCTAGAACTTGCTCAGGCAGTGAAGGAATTTCGAAACTAGATCATTGAGACGAGGCTGATCTATCAGAAGAACCCGGCTGCAACGGCGCACTCACCGACTGACCTTGATTGGCAGGGGGAGGAACTTGGTTCTTCTTGGGATAGACTCTCTAAGGTGGTCGGTAATACCTCTCATTCTGGACGGGTGGGAGGCCAGCAGGAGCTGCATAACCACCAGTAGTAGATGGGTTGACGGCTTGTGCAGGCACGGTCGCTGGAGTTGGCCCGCCGGTACGACCACGGCCCCGCCCCGAGACGGAGCGACCACCTTGCATCTTCAGGCAGAGGACTTCAGCAAAGGATCCCGGCCCAGGCTGGGATGACGGCCTGAAGGATCGAGCACGGTGGTGGGGGAGGGCGGAGGTGGTGACGGGGTAGCAATCGGCGAGAGTGACCTTGGCGTCTTCGATCCCCTTGTGGATCCAGACGAGGAGCCTTCTGGAGTTATCCCCTCCACGGCGAAAAGATGAAACAACCCATAGCTGGTCGTCAAACTCCTCGACCTCCTCCACCTCTACTCCAAAGTCACCGACTGGTGGGGACACGCAGGAGTGAGCAACTAGTCCCACCCCCCGTGAATTTTCAACCGTCCCGCCATGGCTGAGCTCGGGGAAAGCAACAAAATCACCCGACCAGGGTGGAGCAGGGTCCAGAGCTCGGGGGTGACTGACCCGCACCGTCCCAACCTGCACCGTCGGTCTTGCGGAAGGCGCAGCGAGGGGGCCACCGGCGACGCAAACACCGGCGGTGCGCGACGAGGCGGAGCAGCACCCACCGGATCGCGGCCAGGGGAGCTACCCCCCGATACCGTCGAGGGACATGAGCTTGCTTCGAGGCCCGCCTCCGATGAAGCATCCACGCCGGGGACGAATCGAGTCGGAGATGGGAACAGAGCACCCGAGGATGCAGTCAGGTGATTGGGGAAGGAGGTGGCGAGGGACCGGCGACAGCCCGACGGCGGGGGGACGGCGAAGGGGCGGCGATCTCCCGGCGGCGGGGGCATCTCCGATAGGGAGGCGCCAAAACGGTAGCGGGGAGAACACCATCAGTTTGGTGAAATGAGTAACTTCATAGCTACATCATAAATTAGTTTCAAATTATATGACGTGGCGTGAAAAGAAAAATAAAGTTAAAATTACCACACATGTGAGTGGGAGAAAATTATTTAGTAGGGTTCGATTAATTATGATGCAATAACTACATTGCCTTAAATTTCAAATCACCTTTTAAAAGATCCTAAAATAGGTGTACGCATAACAACATATAAAAACATGAAATAAATGGCACCGTCAAAGAAAACCTTATGTTTGATAATGAAGCGTAAGAAGGAGAACACAAAGTTACACATGGATTATCAATATTACTATAAAACATATGAATTGGTCGATGTATAAAAACAACAATAGTAAATTAGTGTAGAAGTACAATAAGTTTATTTTCAAACACATTAAAGTTGACGCCCTTGCACACAAGGAAATACTTTTGGTATAACACATCCACCGTCAAAACATGCACTAAATGAGAATTCATTCACAACAGATACACACCATCTTGTGCAATTCTTGAATACAACTGACGAAAGAGAAAACCAAAATAGTTTCCAACATCGAAAACCCTACAACTTAATCTAGTTCTCAGGTGGACACGAGACACTAGCTAGCACCAACGCCAGATCAGGTTTGTTTTCACAAATGGTTGGAATGGAAATCACAGTACTCCATAAGAAGCATAACAAGGCTGTAAGGTTGATCAAGCAAGTCCTTTTTGGAGATAATATCCACCATGTCACCTCTTATGTTATACACACATATGTCCATAAACCCTATCATGTAAATGAAATCTCCATCAATGGATGGAAGCTTTTCGGCATCCAGAGACACACACCTCTCTTCGCCGAGGAACAGTGTGCGGCCGCGGAGGCTCTTGACCTCCTCCAACAGCTTGTGCTCGGCGTCGACTTTGAAGACTTTCAGAGTTTTATCTATATAGCGAACGAGCAGCAGTTCCCCAGCAGACTCCAAGAGATAAGAAGCATCACCCTCTGTATAGACGCCCACATATTCCTCCATGTCCGGCCATACATTGGCTATGACCACGAGCTCCTCATCGTGTTGATCTGATGGTGCGACATACTTGAATACACATCCATCCATATCAGCACAATATACATTACCTTGGAAGCTAAGAGTGCACAATACAGTGGTATCAATGAACTTCTCGGTAAAGGTATCGCTGGATGGAGCAGCACATAACATCCTACCCCATTTCAGCAAGAACAACAGAGAATCAGAGCCACCATTCACCGAGGTATACACTGCGTTCTTGGTGATCTGTTTAGGTAACGGCGCGGCGAAGGAGAGTATATCACCTGTAAAGGGGTTGAGGACACGAGCCGTGCCCCGTGACACGAAGTCCCCGAGCACGAGGAGACCGTCTGAGATACCGGCGAGGATGTGGTCGCCGATGGCCGGGAGGAACAGGCGGCGGAAGCGCCCGGTAGGGACGTGGAGGAAGAGTCGGGGGTCGTGGGAGTAAGTTCTCCTCAGGTCGAGCATGACCCAGTGCTGTGGGCGGAAACGGGGATCGGCCACTGCGGCGAGCGGAGATGGCTTGGTGATGGCAGAGCGCCAGATGGGGCAGACGGCTCTCATATCCATGTAGGCGTCGACGCCGCCGGTGGTGGAAAGAACGTGGTCGGCGATCTTCCCGACAAGCTCCGGTAGAAGCGAAGACCATTCCGGGATGATGGCTGGGTCCTCCGAGGTAGTGCCGCGGTCCGGCTCCGGCCGCGGCCCCTCGCTGCTCCAGTCGACCACCTCCTTCATGGTCGCGGTCTGGGTCAGCGACGGCTTGTCCTCCCGCAGAGGGTAAGGGGTTGAGATCGGCGTTGGGTGGCAGCTCTGCTTGGAGCCCATATCCGTGTGCTGGTGGTCTGGTGGAGCACACTTGTACAAGGGAATGGAGCTGGATGTACAGGTATCAGGAATGCGTGAACATGTACTGATTACTTTGACGCCCCCTTTTAGCCTTGCTTAGGTCCTTGTCCTACCGTTCCTTAGTGAGCCCTACATGGCTCCATGCATGTCCAACTGGGTGATCCTTCCGGACGAATTACATCCCTCTTGTAATGTTTTTTTTTTACGAGGCATGGGTTAAACTGGGTGTTTTCTCCTCTTGAAATGGTGCTTTGACCAGGCACCTTTCTGCGAACCAACCTGTGGTTGAATGGTTAGGAGGGTGGTTGTACCCCAAGCCCACCAGAGTTCAAACCCCAGGTTTGACACCTGTGTGTCGCATTTAGGCGGAATATTCTTTCAGTGGGAGGCGACGTTCCCGTCGATAGCGAGGCGCCTGTGGTGACTTCGTCAATCTCAAGACCCGCCGACTCAGTCTCTCGGAGGTGCTCATAGGGGTAGGGTGTGCGTGTGTGCGTTCTTAGGGGTGAGTGTATGCGCGTGTATGTGAGCGCTTGCGTCTGTACTGTGTTTCTCAAAAAAAAAAAAACTAGGCACCTTTCTGTGAACCGGTGGTCTGATTTGGTTTATTATTATTGTTTTATTTTCATTTTTTTTCATCAAACTACAAATGGATGTGGCTGCCTCGATCTGTCTCTATGCCTGTGCGCGTACATATACAACTAACTCTATGATTTAATTCAAAGTCAAACAAGAAGGATATGATTAGTTAACTTTGCTGTCACCGCTAGCATCTTTGGAATCAGTCGACCCATCGATTGGGATGGGGGCAATTCAAAATTCAGTTGAAGTTTCCACCAGCTTACATTATCATGACAGTGCTCGTTGAGCTTTTCAGACAGCAAAGCACCAGAAAGTCCTTGCAGCATATCGAGAGGTTATTGCGTCTTTTTTTTCTAGGAACGCGCGAGAGATCACGCCTTTTTATATTAAGAAGGGGGCATACAACCCACAGGTTTATAAGGATCCACAACAAACACACCCACAACCACACACACTCGCCGCCTATCAGGACTACTCTCACAAGAACCCTATAGATTTTCACCTAGTCGCTTCAGCCATGATCGCGTCGAGGAGAGCCACGCCCGATCTAGTCCCCCTGTTGAAGACGCGGTTGTTCCTCTCCACCCAAATGGATCGAAGGACCAGCAACACCAGGCCCGGGATCATGGACGCCTCCTTTGCGTCTCTTTCTAGAAAGGTGACTTCTGCTTACAATAGGGTTAGTCAGGAGCCCATGGACAATATCATCGTCGTTGCCTTCCACTAGTGGAAATAAGGCCTATAGCCCCGGTTTCATGAGGCCCTTTCGCACCGGCCGGCCAACTGGGGCTGGAAAACCGCGGCTAATTAAAGATCTATTTTAGCCCCGGTTACATCATGAACGGGGGCTAAAGGGTGCACGACATTGGCGCTTTTCAGCGAGCGGGTCTGCCAACCTTTAATCCCGGTTCGTAATATGAACCGGAGCTAAATGTTTGTGCTGATTTGGGATGTTTTCCTGCCGCGGCAGCGTTTTGCGCTATGTCTGCCGCGATAGAGTTTTAGTTTGTTTTTTCGACCGCGGTAGGAGGATCTAGGAGGGTCTGTGCGCAAATGAATATATATATATATATATATATATGTTCCATATTGACAACATATATACATATCATTACATGGAACTAAATGAGATCCACTTATACACTAACACTATCTAAATGGATGGAGATCATTGTCGATAATGGAATGCTTCATTTGGATTTATGACGTCATTAACAAAAAAATCCCGCCAATTCCTCTTAAATTGCTTCCAAGAGGTCATGCGCTAGGAGCTCCCTCCGTGTGTCGTGAATCGCTAAATTCTCTACACTCGTCCTCGGCTCATTCACGATGATCCTCATGTTCTCCATGACATAGAATCAACACAAGTTTGTTCCCGCTGGCTGCTCAGGGCACTTTACGTGAAATAGAATTCAATCAAATAATTCTCAAGCAATTAAAGAGATGCATGAATCTAGCAAATGCTACTTACATCCATTGTATGGACTAGCATATTATTTTACGAATGACCGGCTTGGTCCTTCCTGAACCGCTTCGAAGCCCTGTCCGGCAAAGAACAAAGGAATAAAGGGGTTATCGTACGATAATGATTAAACAAAAGGGTACCATAGTGCCACAATGATTGAACTTAATTGTTGAGCATTGAAATCACGGACACATACTCCTCTTGTATTGAGAAGAATCCAGTGAATACTGCACACGTTTAAATGCACAGTCAGGCATAACTCATCAATTACACTTAACATGGAGTTAGCAAAATAGAAATATGCAGAAAGTAACATTCGCCCGCGTCTGTAAGGAAATAGTATTTCACTACAGTAAAATTGTTTCTTCAAAAACATAACAATGTTATTCTCCGTTTCGTTGGGCTATTGCTTTAGTATTGCATCATTGATGACATATGGGTCTATGAACCCAATGCCTCTGCTTCCTTGACATCCCTGAATCTTCATTCTGCATAATATATATCGTACAGTGAGGATAATAAGAAGCAATGATAGAACAAGCTGAGGTAGAGACTTAATGACAGAAATAAATTAATCACTTATAGACAATAGGTGCTGATGATCGATTTATCGAGGCTGTCTAGGCCAAATAAATAGAGATAGTCGTTTCAGAAGAAATGCTCCTCTCCAACTTTGATCATGAGTGTATCCAGCCCTTGGTTTGAGGCTTCCTCTTCTTTATCACATGGAGGTAGGGTGAAATGTGTCATAAGCTTGTCGAAAAGGGTGTTTTTTGACCTATCAGAGACAAAAGTAACTCCAAGACGATCTACTATTTATGCTGGCTTATTCCATTCTTGAACACTTATCGGGATGAGGTCTCTAGTGATAACTCGATTTCTGAACTTAATTGCTGTCTTTTGGGGCTCCACGGGTTTGTCATTCCAATAGACTCCATCGATTATGAGATGCTCTCCAGAAGTCATCTCTTTAGCCGAGCCTCGTTTTGACTTCTTGGTAGAGGACGTCGATGCGTAGGTCTTCTTGGAAGCAGAAGATTCCCCGGCCTTCACTAAGGCGTGTTCGTCGCAATTATCGCTGCTTGTTCCAGCGGCCATATCTGATCCTTTTGATTGCTCTTCTTCCTGCATTGCCTGACCTGACTCGTTCAGGTACTGCGAGCCGTCATCTTGATCTTCACCATCATCTTGATCTCTACCGTCATTGGGTCCACCGGGTAGTCTACCATCTATTATTATTGCGAACAGGTCTTCTTCACCCTCTCTGTCGTCCATAGCACAACTAATACAAATGAAAGAAAATTGTTTCAATAATGTGGAAAACACTAAGTGATATCTCTATTTCAACAAGTTAATGTAGGGGAATAATAATTCAAAGTATCACTAATACAAATGAAAGAAAATTGTTTCAATAATGTGGAAAACACTAAGTGATATCTCATATTTCAACAAGTCAAAGTAGCGGAATACTAACTTAAGTATAACTAATATTACATCGATATCACGAATAATATTTTGGATACATATAGCTCGAGTCTATTTTTATTTAACTCTAATACGTCGAGCTAACTTCGATCATGTACTAAGCCGCGGTGTGCTGAGTCGCGGGTGTTGCGCATCCACAGATACGAAACCCTAACATGGTCACAGATCACATGGTAGGGTTCCCTCCATACGATCGTCCAGCTATTGTTATACTTGATGGTGCAGGTCTTGCACTCGTTGGGAAACCCCAAGAGGAAGGTATGATGAGCACATCAGCAGTTTTCCCTTAAAAAGAAACCAAGGTTGAATCGACCAGTAGGAGAAAGAAGCAACTTCTGAAGGTTGATGCAGTTCATGTGGTAGGGCGCACTACCGATTCAGCAACAACGTGGAACCTATATAACATAATCAATTCACTTTGCCCCAACGAAGAAGTGAGGTTGCCAATCTCACCGGTTTTGCTGATAACAAAGAGGTTAAATGTATGGTATGGAAAACAGTAGGATAATAATATGAAAACAACAGTGGCATTGTGAAAACGTGGAAACAGTGGTTGTATTATCAATATGAGAAAATAGACCGGGGTCCAAACTTCACTAGTGGTGTCTCTCCATAGAAGATAAATAACATGTGTGGTGAATAAATTACAGATGGTCAATTGATGGATATTGAAACATGCATGAAATGATGATTACAATGTGATTCATGCGGGCATTACAACAAGACTCGTAGACTGTCATCAAACTACATCTATGACTAATATTTCACCCTCCTAATTTCATCCAAACAAACGTGGGGTATTAAGTTGTAAGCAACGGATAATCGCATTAAGAAAAGTGTGTAATGTAAACAATTTAAACATCGTTGTTTTCTCCCTAATGGCAACAACACATCCTACATCTGTCACGTTTCTGTCACTCGAGCATAGATGCAAAGGAGGCATGAACTCACTATCGAGCAGAAATACTCCATCTTGGAGTCACTAGCATCTACTTGGCCAGAGCATCTACTAACAACGGAGAGCATGCAAGATCTTAAATAACACACACATGAAGATAACATGATAGATTGATAATCAAGAGACATAGCATTCAACCTTTATCGGATCCCAGCAAACACAACATGTATTATTGCAATAATATGATCTCGATCATGTGAGGCAGCTCACGGGATCTAAACATGAGGCATAAAGTGGAGAGAACAACCATCTAGCTACTGCTATATATGGACCCGTAGTCCAGGGATGATCTACTCACGCATCACTCCGGAGGCGGGCATGGTGGTGTCGAGCCCTCCGGTGATTCTTTCCCCTCCCGGCAGGGTGCTGAGGAGAACTCCAGAACCCTCCCGATCTCGAGTTGACGATGACGGTGGCCTCGGGTATTTTGCGTGAAAAAGTGGTATATTTCTTGGGTTAACATATCGGGGGGAATAAATAGGCGAAAGGGCGATGGACATGGACGCCCGAGGGGCCCACACCACCCCACGCGCGGCCAGGGGGCGCCACCGGAACCTTCAGGACTCCGTGGAACCTTCGGGAATTCTAAGACTTCCGGGCTTCGAATTTTCCGATTCCGCCAATTTTGTAAAACAACTTTTCTGAAACTAAAAACTGCAGAAAATAGGGAACTGGCTATGTGGCATCTTGTCAATAGGTTAGTCCCAGAAAATCGATTAAAATGACATAAAGTGTATAGTATACATGTAGCAAATAACAGGAAAAACAACATGGAACATCAGAAATTATAAATATGTTTATGACGTATCAATACTCCCTATGCAGCAAGTAGACGTAGCGACGGACATGCTCGTCCTCCTCCCTGATACGCTGATGTACCACCTCCTCGAGGGTCGACTCCTCTGCACCGACCGTGGCCCACGCGATCGCCACCAAAGAAGATCCGGTTCGACCACGACATTCGGATTTCTCACCAGGCTGCGTGCCCCGGTAGGAAGAACCTCCCAGTGTCAGCCCAGCGGGGCCCAGTCCTTGACATCGCCCGTTGGGTCCAACAGGTACATCGTCGCCACGAAAAATAAAATAAAATAAAAACACATGATATTGGACATAGAATTATTAGTTTGGTTTAGGAACATAGAAATTATTTCAAATTGGTCAAATATTCTATTTCCATAAGTCATATCTATAACAAATTATAATCAATATATATAATTCTAAATTTCTATAACAAATTATAATCACTATATCTAATTCTAAATTCTATATCTATAACATGTTATAATCACTATTTCTAATTCTAAATTTATATACTAAAATTATATAATCCCGATATCTATTTCTACATTTCTATATCTAATCCTAAAAAAATCTATACAAAAAATCACTATAATCACTAGCTATATCTAATTCTAGATATCTATTTCTAAAAATTCACTATGACTAAATCTAAACTATAACTAAATCACTATAGATAATTCTAAACTATAACTAATTAAATCTATAATATATAGAAAAAAATAATTAGTACAAAATAACAAGAAAAAAGAGAGAGAAATATCTCTCTTACATCAGGGAGGATGGTCGGAGGCGCGGAGGAGTTATGCCTTTTGTGTTTCAGTGTTGAGCAATTCTTGTTTGATTCCTGAATTAGTAAAACATATGTGCAAGAAACATCTAACAAATGGTACACAAGAAAAATTATGCTGCAACTAGAATTTGTGATTCTCTTCACCGTCGAATTTTCCATGGAAAACTTCTTCAGGTGCACTTGTCACATTTACATCATAGCCATATGGAGTCATGGACATTCGTGTAGTAGAGACCCCCCCCCCCCCCCCGGCAAATCTCGTAATTCAACATCACATAGTTAGGAGATTGTCTTAAAGCTCAAGGAAGCTGGGCCTGGTGCTACCAGAATACAACACCATGCAGAACAAGCTGATGGCATCATTGGTCGATCTGAACATGGGTACGTTGACATAATGGAAACAGTAGTCCCATCAACATGAAACCATGAGCTTACAGGTTTCAGGATTCTTTCGGCACATGAATTTCATAGATTATTCAGGGGCCTCGAATAGAATAAGATTAGAGCAGGTAGCTGCCAACTGATTCATAGACAAAATTGAGTGCTGAATTTTTGTAAACTTTAGACAGGAACTTAGTGGACGCGTCTCTTAAGTAAACAATTCAAATTAAATCTTGCGGAAGTCCAAAACATATAATTAAGGATCATAGCAACAGTGTTCTGTTGTAAGGATACAAACTTTTATTCATCTACTTCAGACCATGAAGCAAATAAGCTTCCTGCAAAATTGCACTCAAATAAAAAAGATTTCTTTGTCTAGTGAAAAATAGCCTTTTGACTCAACCCACTGAAAAAGGTTCTGCTCAGGGACAACCTTGAGTTCAAGTCAACGTATTCAGCTCCTAGTTCCATTGCCTCAGAATCTCACCTTCATATTCAACTCCTTCCCGCTTGAGCCTATGAACCACATTAACAACGTATATTTAGCATAAGACCAATGCAAAAGGGGGATTTCCGCACGCGACAACAAAACAAATTCATATTATGCCTCTCCATGCAGTTGTGTGCATCACCAGGATGCAGAGGCTGGGCTATGTTCCCATTTCAAAAATAAATATTATGCCTCTCCTTATGGTGATGACGTGGTACTGAAAAGTGCCAGGGGAAAAGAAAGATGCGACCATGGCCGATCCCGGGTTGCATACGACCAAAATCATATAAATTTGTCCCCATGGAAAGGAGCTACATGATTAATCAGAATCATAAATAAGAAGCGCTCCTGAACTATGTATTAATAGTTTTTTTTCCTTCTACACTATTTCTTCTTCCAGGTCCAACCTTCGCTCATCCTTGTGAGTAAAAGAAGAATCATCCTTTCTTGGTTTTCATATTTTTTTCCTAATGTGTTTAGTGTACATTTGATTATACTCATTCTACAAGAATAATCTACAAATGCTAGAGCTTAAACAGCCCTTTATATATTATTTCTCGTTACGCACAAACGAGGATTTTGAAAAGATATGTGTTGCCAGGCACAAGCTAGAATTATTTTCAGAACTAGTGAATGGAATTTAGTAACTGCAACTTTTTAATCCTAGATTCCGCCTTAATAATATTACTGCTGTAAGAACAATTCCCACTCGGGCATTAAAACAAACACCGTGGTGACAGTAATATTACTGAATAGCTCACCCTAATCGAGGATGCAACGTGACACTTTTGAACAAACTAAACATCTATGCACAAAAAGATCTTCTAGGCTGGGCGAGCATAGCTCAATTTTGAAAGGACTTGCTAATTAATCTAGCAAAAAGTGGGAGGCAGTCTGCAGAGTACAAGTCTGCACAAGTCTACCTAACAACAGTATGGTTCTAACCCGCAAAAAATAAAGAAAAAAGTACGGAACAAACGTGTCCTACATTGACGTCTAAGCTCACCAGGTAGCTCTGTCCAGAGCAGTGCGGATGCCGATCGCCGCTCTTGACATAACTGAAGCCTAATCAACCAGCCAAAGACGGCACCATCACTTGGACAACCCACTACAACGGAATCGGTCTATTGCAACGAAACTAGTCGTTGTAAAAAGTGACTTATCGTCGCAATAGGGTTCTGTTGCACCGAAATCGGTTTCTTTGGGAGGCGTCGCGAAAACCTCCGTGGTAGAAGCCTGTCTCCGCGCACATAGATTCGTCGCTAAAAAATAATCCAGTTGCAACCATTTCCTAGGCCAATTGCCACGCACGTTTCCGTCGCGTCTCGCACATAACGCAACGTACGTATTTCGTTGGTACACCTCTAGTGCAACAAATACCCAAACGTGGCGAGTGACCAATGTGGCAACGGCGAGTGTTCCGTTGCGCTTGTTCTTTCGTTGCAAAAGTCGAGTTTATTTGCCACGTCCAATTGTGTGGCAAAAAACTATGGCAACAAACATTATACGCGTGGGAACAACTTTTTGCCACACACAATTAATCGTGGTAAGATGATTTTGAAATAGTAATCGCAACGGCCTTCATATTAGTAGCTATAAGTAATCGCGACAATTTCAACTATTCGTGGCGCCATTCAATTTCTACAAATTTTAGTTTCGTGGCGTGATGTAGTATTCGCAACATCCACATTTTATGTTGCTAGAAGCAACTGCGACAATAACAACTTTTCGTGGCGCCATTGTATTTCGACAAATTCTATTTTCGTGGCGACATATACAATTCGCAACGTACAAATTTAAGTAGCTAGAAACAACTGCGACAACTTAAACTATTCGTTGCGCCTTTCTATTTCTACAAATTTTAGTTTCGTGGCGAGATGTAGTATTCGTAACATCCACATTTTATGTTGCTAGAAACAACTGCGACAATAACAACTTGTCGTGGCGCCATTGTATTTCGACAAATTTTATTTTCGTGGCGACATGTACTATTGGCAACGTAAAAATTTTAGTAGCCATAAACAACTGCGACAACTTCAACTATTCGTTGCGCCTTTCTATTTCTACAAAATTTAGTTTCGTGGCGAGAAGTATGGGAATTCTGTATTGCAACGAACATAGTTTGGTGGCGTGAATGAACTATCGCAACAAAGTTAGTTTGGTGGAGAAAAAATATTGCGACGATGTCTCCCTCATGGTGGTGAGAGTCTATAGTTTGGTGGCTTCACGCAACACTACAATTATCGTGGTAAAATACCTATTGCCACGTTATAGAAAAAAAAAATAAAAAAAAAATAAGGAAACAAAAAATACGGGCATTGAATTAAAATGTTCAAAAGGGTACGTAAAATATGTTTATTTACACAAAATAATAGTTCTCATAGCTATTTTTAATATATACAAATGAAATTCTCGTACAACATGGATCAAATCAAGATCAAATCAAACTGAAATATCCAGTGCAGCTATTTGTTTCCATCAGAAGTTTGATTGACGTCCTGCAATCAATTGTAAAAAAAAAAAGGTGTGAGTCTAGTCAGCAATAACACATGCTGAAACATAAGAACCAGCAGACTATAGTGTGTGGATGAAGCAAAAACAGTAGTTGTAACTAAACGAAGACACAACCCATAGTGAAACATAAACTGCGGCAAGTATAGGGTGGGTGCAGCAACGCTATAGTGTGGGTGAAGCAAAAACAGAATGTACTAGTACCGAACTGTACAAGATTGTGACTTACATATGACTTAAACATTCGACTTTTCTGTATCGTGCTGTGCGGAGGAACTATTTTCTTAGCAGGACTGTTGGTAAGTGATGGTTGCTGGTTCGACTTCTTAGACGTCTGGAAAAACAAAGTGCACTGTTAGCAACGCAAGTAAACAACTAAATCTTACTAGTTTGCAATTGTATGACTATCATCACCTGAGGTGTAGTCGTCTTCTGTTTTTCCATCTGTGCGGAGAGCTCGTCAAACTTTGCCTGCATCCGTGAGTTAAACTGTGCAAGCAAGTTATTTTCAAATTCTTTTCTTGAGTTTCTCTCCGACTCCATCAGTTGTTCCCTTTGAGAGAGCTCTTCCATTAATCTTTTCTCAAGGTTTTCTCTCTCAGCCCGCTCTACATTAATCTTCTCTTCCATGCTTGCACGTTCATCTAGTAACTTCTGTTCTAAAGTACTGACCTTCGTGGTGAGCTGGGGGTTAACTTTTTGGGTCTCTGCCGCAGCCCGAGCTTGCTCCTCTAACAGCAACTTAGACCGCTGAGAACTAGTTTGCACCTGGGCCATGTATCCGAACCCACGAGGCTGCGATGACTTGCATTGAACTTTAGATTTATATGCTTTCTGGAAAATATTGATTCTTTGTTCAGCTGACAATGGGACATCAGTTTCCTTCAATCTGTTTTCAATCTCTTTACATGCTGTTTCCTGATTAGGAAAAAAATCTCAAATCAGATGTAATATCATCCAAGAAGGAGAACAGTAAATATGTTTAGAGTAGCTCCTAAGTCAGTTAACTCACGTAAACATCCTTGGACTCTTCTGTAGTCCATGTTTCATTCTTTGTATGGGTCAGTCTCCAGAGAGCAACACAGTCTGGCTCTTCTCCAGTTTCCGAATTCCTCTGCAAGTAGTGCAACAATTAGATACTATAAACATTAAAGCAAAGTGAACACCGACGCATGCATAGTGAGTACGCCCATACATTCTCAAAACTGATTTGAGAGTAGGATTTTGATCCTACTCTGTGTTTTGTCTTCATCTTCGTACGGTTATCCTTGTTCTTTTGGCTGAGTTCCTGCTCATTCAATTATAAAAAAAAAACTTGTCAGACAAGCCATTTGATGATAGTACAAAATTCACAAACAGGTAGTATAGAAATAACCAGGAATTTCGGATCAGTGCCAAAGTACTCGATCAACCATTCCCACTCTTCTTTTTGTAAATCTTCTGGGACAACTGCCCTTCTGGCATCATCTGTTTTGTATGCCTTGTAAGTGCTGCTTAGGTCTCCTCGCCAGCCTCTGTAGCGTTCTTTTGCAATTTTAAGAATTTTTCCGTGTGTTTCGTCTGTATCTGGCATATCGTATCTGTCCTGTAATGCGTAGAACAAACAGATAGACTTAGTTTAGTAGTAGTACATTAATTATGGACGAAAAAAGCAGACAACACATGTGAGAAAGGTTGTACTCACCAACATATCTGTGACGATCATGCGATGGATGTTAGGGTGAATGTCTGTCCACCTCCTCACTCCAATAATTGGTAACCTTCTTTTCATTATGATTACCACCTCATCCTTGAATGAACGGTTGTTCATTCCTACTGGACCACCCAATGTTTCAGAGAAATCAACACCTAGCTTTGCAGCTCCATTGGCATGACGCTTCTTACTGGCTTTCAAACCTTTCACTACACCTCGCCCTTTCTTCTTCGGTATGTCATCACCTACATCCCAAAACACACACAAAGAAACAATTTATTTTGTAGTTGATTGAAAGAAATTAGGACACAGCGGTAAAAAATATAGCTAGTACCTTCTTGTAGTTGTAGCTTCGGGCGATAGCAGCGTGCATGGGAAGGCCAATCCTCAACGGAACACATGTCAGTTTCAGACACATCAGTGTTAGGTTCAGTTCCTGTTTCAGGGTTAACATTTGTACTGAATCAGCAATCCTAGATTTTATCCATTAAAACAAATATTAGACAGAGCTTAAATGTCAAAAATAAATTACCACGTCTACGTTTTCCCTGACTTTTTTTTATATTGTAGTATACTTTCAACCCTTGTCATGCAGACAGATCCTTTCTTTATTACTGAAAATGTTAACAATAAATGGACAAAGCATTAACATTGTGCATAATTCAGCAAGCTGATTAAGAATTAATGAACTTGTGTACCATTCCCAAAGGAGTAATCTGTATCTTCTTCTTCGTTTGAAGCTTGTTCCTCTTCGGTTGCATCCCTAACTGCATGTTTATCAAAATTGTGGATTAGGTAAGGAATGCATAAAATAGTTACCGGGGAAAATATTTATTAAAGTCTGTATTGAAGGAGTTGCGAGTTGGAGATTTGGCATGAAAGTATAACCTGTCATAATGATCTGTCGCTTTTTTCTGGTCATCAAGCAGAGACTCTATTGGTGCAATATCAACCGCCGTGGCCTCCTCCCTAAACACACACAGGGAGATCTTCTTATCATTAGAGTGCCTGCGTTTCAATAGCTCGAAATCACTACCATGTTCTATTGGAACAAGTTTTCCTTTGCCAGGGCCATTATTTAGCCTGCAGTACAGGTAATCACGCGCGCCACTGAAGCCAACGTTTTCAATCAAATTGATGAATTCCATATAGCAGATTTCCTCCGGTTCCATGGCTGCTACCACAACTTTTTGGTTTTTATCACCCTCCTTATAGAAAAGTCTAACATTCCAAATGGGTTCGGTCGTCTACAATTAGATAGAAGGAAAAAATGAGAACCCAAATAATCAGTGAGTTAGCAGAACTGAAATAAAAAAAATAGTTACATGGCATTATTCACATAGAAAACCAGATACACATATGATCGACTAGGTGTTCATACACGGATTAACGCTTCAACCAGAGGAAGAACAGAGAATAACAACCAATATCGAGACCATATAAGAGACGACGAGATCACGGAGATGGACGAGAAGCAGATTAGACAGGAAAACCTGAGAGGATTCGCGTTCCATGGAGTCCGATCGCGAGATCGACATGTGTAGAGCTCCGAACGTGATGAGGGCGAGATGAGATCTAATCTGCAATGGCGAAAGAGGTGGCCCGTAGATTGTGCTATGGCGAAACAGGAGGGGCATCGTGCACTTATACATACACGTTAGCGGGAAATTTAAAGTGACTGCTTTTATTTTTTGGTGGGAACACAAAATTTCGCTACACTTGGCGTTTTAGCGGGAGGATTTAAATTTTTTTGGTGGGGCATCGTATTCGAGCAACCACAACGCCTTGTCGACAATATAGGCGCTAATTGAGCAGTTAAACAATGCATGCAATCGCCACCACGATAGAAGGCATATTTTGCATTGAGTTTCAAGGCGTCAGGCTCTTAACTATCGAGGGAAAACTAATCGGATTTATTCCCTAGCGCTTACAACGTAGGATTGAAAACATGTGGAAGTCTCGCATGAGTCATGTAATGTCACTGAACAATTATTGCATGCAACTTATTAGCTGCCGCCGCCTTGTTTATTTCTGCAAACTTCAAATTGCCACTGAAAATATAAACAAGACAAGTAATCTTCACTGCAGATGAAGGTTTGGGTGATCAAACCACTGAAGCACATCACTGATGGCAGTACGATAATTACATACATCCATACGTTCATGATCCGATGAGAATGTCCAAGTTGGCAGACTACGTACTACAACCAGGGCGACACCGCCCGCATCACGATCTTCACGTCCAAGTGGCGGTTACGGGTGCTCCTAAGTGTAATGAGAATAGCTTGCTTTTCATATAAATGCTTGCCTTCAAGGAATTCCCGCCATGCATTCCTGCCAAACATAATGCGGCCGTCCCTGTCCGTGTTGTATGGAACGGTGGTGAACGCCTCTGATGATCCGAGGCATAGCCCAGCATGGCCTGAAGACGGAATGCCAGCACTGTCCGCTATGGACTGAGGTAGTTTCTGGATTTCGAGCGTGTGGATGACATACAAAAAGAAGTAGGTCATAGTAAGGCACACGTTGTAAGCATAAATTGCGTTGAAAAACATAAATAGCATTGGCACCTTACGTACCATCTCATATCTGGCCACATTTGTCCACGTCAAACGAGTCACGTATGGCACTCCAATGTACTCATCTATCGTGGGTAGAAGCTCACGAACGTGGTCCTTCTCATCGTCATCAAGATCAGCTCTCTGGGAGAAGATGATGGAAGAGTCGAATGGGTCATCCTCATCCATGGACTGCTGATCCGTGGACTCCTCATCCGTGAACTCCTCATCAGTCCTGGGATCTGGGTCAGTTTCATTGCTTGTAGTAGCGTCGTGGTCGTACAAGTAGTGCCTGAGGCACATGTCGAACTTGAACACCTTGACGGTGAGCAAGGCGTCGCCGTCGTAACTGAAGAGGAGGAACATGCCGCGCTGCAGGAAGTAATATTGGGAGAACTGGTCCCAGCCGTGCCCGAGGAAAATGCGGCCAGCTTCATCGGAAAGCACATCCATGTCCCAGTTCTTGCTACTCGGATCGTCCGCCTCACGCAGCTTAAGTTCACGTGGTTCACGGCCCTTCAGCAACTCCACAAACTTCTTAGGCAGCACCTGCAGCAATATGAAAGTTAAATAGATAGAAAAGAGTGCTTACTAGAAATAAGTTTACTGTTTGATGATGGATGAGTACTATAAAAATGTAAACAAGTAGTACCTAGTAATCAGTTATACAAAATCTTAGTTGAGCAATGAGGGTGTTTGCCACATTAATTCAAAAAGATGAACTTTCAGTGGGAGCTGAAATGTACCAAATAGAGTGAACATATTAACGTAGAGCAATTGTGCTACTAAAACCCATCTACTAGACCTTAATTTGATTCACAAATTTAACTAGCTACAGGATCATAGCTCAGACACTATGTCAGACTAAATAACTGAAGTGGTGGTGTGGGTCGATGAAGCGTACCAGTTTGTCCGATGTAGCGTCTACTACGAGGGAGTAGAACTCAAAGTATGCCAACTCCATCTTAACAGATCCCTCTGTTCATCATATAATAGAAATGCAAATCAATTTCCGGCTACATATATAATCGAGAATTAACATTTTGGTGATACAGTCCACGTACTGAATGCCGCGTTGTATTGCAAGCGGCAACTGCTTAGGTCGAACATCTTTACTGTGATGACATTGCGGCCGTCGTAATTGCAGATCGGAATAAAGCCTCTCTGCAGTTTGTAGGTCCGGGCGAAACACTCCCGGCCGCGCTTTAGGAACATGCGGCCAGTGCTGTCGAACCACACATCAACGTCCCACGTGGTGCTACGCCGATGGCCGACCTCAAGCAGCTTCAGTGCACGGGGTTTACGGTCCCCTAGCAACTCTGCGAACTTCTTAGGCAGTGACTGCAGCAGAGGATAGAGCAAACCATGAACATCATTCCACCTATCTGACTAAAATGACAAGTAAAATGAGTACAATACCTGTTTGTCCGATGAAGCATCATCTACGTAAGCGAGGAACTCGTAGTCCATCGTATGCAAACCCGCCTGTAGATCGTACTAAAAAGTATGACTTCAGTTACATTTAGCAGACGTGCCAAAACAGCAGAGGTTAAGAAACATGAAGGTTCACTACAAATTTAGGACTAAATGCAGTCTAGCAGCATCATGGTTCAGAGACATTCATACACAGGTGCAATTTAAATTTGACATGCATTCAAGAATTTCATGGAAGTACGGAACTTCAGAAAAGAAAATCTACTAGTATGTCAAGGAAATGGTGTGCCGACAATCAATTGTACTGCTTTAGCAAATTAATTGAAATAGCTACTGGTCCTAAAAAATGGCTCACATCTATTGTCCTGCTGAAGATTAAAAATAGAAATTACTAAAAATAGCTAGTGAACCTAAAAAGGGGTAAAGTCAACTGTACTTGTGAATAGTAAAAAGGGAAATTACTAAAAGTAGGTACTGGTCCTAGATATGCCAGTGTGAGTACCAGAGGTCTTACTTTCAACATCACTAATTACCTACCTAGAAAAAGGCACACACACAACAACAGTTACCAACATCAATTGGGCACCTGGAACTATCAAAATTAACATGAAGGTATAGTGCAACATCTCAATCAGATGCATGTAAGTACCATTTACTTTAGTCATAAACGTGTAATAGACAAATCAGTCATGAATGACATCGAACATAAATATGTGCTACCATCTATATGTAGCACAAGATTTCATATTTCTTTCCTGTCTAGACAAGTAGGACACTAGTTACCTTATAGAAAATGAGTGTTTGAACTTAAATCGTTCTGCAATGCATCCACAAGAGGTGAAGTTCTAACCTGAGTGTCGCCCGCGATGGATCAGTGGTGAATCGACGCGCCGTGGGTCAATCTACAGCGCGATGAAGAGACTGGCGACGACGGCGGTCGCGAGAATGCGGTGGCCCAGAGAGGGATGCTGATCGAGGGGCGGCGAGGTCGAGAGATGGATGGCGGCGGCGGCGGCGGCGACGGTGTCGGTGAACTGCGGAATAAGGGTTTTCTCGGAGCAAATAACTGTAGGTACACAAAGAGGAGGAGTGCGAACTTGACGTGACAATACGAGAGGAAGATGATACTTGGGCCCACCTGTAAGTCTGTTACCACTAATGGTGGGTACATTTCCGCGGGGCAGTTGCCATTTTTATGGTTCCTATCTGAAGTGCCACCGAGCGTCTCCCCTCCCCTCCCCTGCTTTCTCCTCTGTTTCTCCACTGACGATCTTCGTCCTACTCCACGCCATGGAGCAGCCAGACCAATGGTGTGTTCAATTTTAGAAATGTTGGTACAAAAGTATTCCATTCCCAATTATTTTGGTAAACAGCCGCATTGCCCGCTTGTAATAACCGCGCCGCTTCCAACCCATGCCCAAAGTCGAAATCATGATGCATTCCAAGAACCTCGCTTCATTTCAGCAACATTGCACGTGTGGGATCTCAAAAAGCCGCTTCCAATCTCAAGTTGCCTACCAATCTTATGTCGTAGCCGTTTCCGGGCACTTTCGGTCCAGAACATTGTTCCCTTCCACCTAGGATGCCTGGAAAACAGCAGAGAGATGAGAATGTAAGCCACACTTGGCAATGTGGGCCCACACAAAATGCTTGAACCCCATTGCAGGACTTGTATGGTGCCGCCGTTGCGCTGGGTGGCGTCGGACGTTAACCGGGACGATTCTCGCCGCTTCTCGCTCTTGCATGCCAGCCTCCACACCTAGGGCATCCTTACAACCCACTCCAACCAACTCACTCCACATGCAACACTGCACCTTGTTACCCCTGCCCATGAGTGGGCGATGCGTGATCTGGCCTTATATTGCCTTCGAAAGCGGAAGGAACGGCCGAAAACGGGGATTTCCTTGCCCAACTTGTTGTTTCCCATGCCCAAAGTCGAAATCATGATGCATTCCAAGAACCTCGCTTCATTTCAGCAACATTGCACGTGTGGGATCTCAAAAATCCGCTTCCATTCTCAAGGAGGTTGTTCTATTGCAGTGCGACTGGTTCGACGTGCCTCCTGCCAATAGAAATCAGAGTAAGGGGTATAGGAGGGACACGTATGGAATTATTGACCTCGACACTAGTGTACACCGATTCACGGAAGACCCTTACATTCTAGGCATCCAAGCTGCACAGGTTTTCTATGTGAGAGATGTGAAGAGCCCTAATTGGGCAAGTGCTATAAAAATGAATCCACGCAATTTGTTTGCTCCTTCGGTTTTAAATGGTGCAGACCTAGATGATCTTGCAGAAGGAGATGAACGTGGTGATGCAGATGTACAGGATGTCGTCGATGCAGGAATTACAGTTCCAGAATTTACTTTGCCTGACGAGATGACTAGTTGGTGCAGAAATGATGATGAAGGAACCAGCGTTGATGTTTCAGTCATAAATAATTTAAGACCTGCTGATTTTGACGAAGACCAAGTCGAATATGATGCTGATACTGATGATGATGAGGCTTACATAAATGATGGTCATGTTGCTCCTTTGGTAGAATATGAATTGGATGATGACCATGGATTCTTTGTGTAGGCTGTCTCTGCGCTGTTTGGCTTAAAGGTTTTGCCATGAACATGCATGGATGAAAGATCGTGTAATAACATAATTTTTGTTTAAAGATTCCAAAGTTCCAGTGTTTAGAAATTTTGAATTTCCATGATAAATGTACTAGTGAAATTGCGTCTTATATGAGTTCTTGATTGATTATTAAGTACCGTCACTAGTTGCAACATTAGTAAAATGCTAAGTGCTGCAGAAATTCAGTTGCAAACAATATTAAAAAAAAAATGTGCTCACCAAGCTGAGATACTGGACCAAAAATGAAGTGTAGTCCTAAGAAAATTGCAACAGTGATCAAGGGCACGGCCCATGAGGCCCGTTAAGCTAGTCTATGAATGGTCGTTGCAAAATAACTTGTTCATTTTCGCAACAGTACGGTGATTGTTGCTTTACGTTTAACCTATTACCATACGACCCAAATTGTCGCAGTAAACAATAGGTATTGCCGCAGGATAAATTTGAGGCGAAAAACATATGGTATTGCCGCACGAAAAATTTGGTTGCAATAGTTAGCTTTTTTTTTTTGCAACAATATTTGTAACTACCGCAACACAAATACAGATGTTGCAATATATGACTGAATATCACCACGAATGCTTATTTCGTTGGAATACCATGTCTCTAAGGCAACAGAAGGAGTGCCTCGCGCAACGAAAATATTCTGTCGCAAAAACGCGCTTGTATTCCAACAACAGTACAAATCGTGGCAATAGGAGGCCTCTACCGCAACAAAACGACATTTTATCGCCACCAAAATGAGTCGTGGAAATACGAGTGCCCTATCACCACAACGTGAGAGGTCGTCGTAATTTGTGATTATATCGCAACGAAAAAAAAACGTAGCTACAGATTTCGTTGCAAGAGACCGATTCTCTTGTAGTGACCGTTAATCGCCTAGGCCGCTCGCTTTTGTAGGCAACAACAATTATGCCAAGTAAAATTTAGTAATAACAAACAACATGACTCATTAGTAGATGGATGGACTGATGACCGCTTAAAAAACATGCAACACCTTGGGATAAGCAACCTATCCTAAACACTCAAATTGTAACCCAAATTTAATATTCAAGGGTTGTGAACAATTTCTAATCGTCAAATATGAATTTGAAACCATAAGTTTATTTTTAATACCTAGTATCCATAAGAACAAACCTACATGCAGGAAAAGAGGCATCATCATGAGTTCTCCACTCCGTGACCCGGTCGATGAACTACCATTGTCCATCCTCTTATAGCCTGAAAAACTTCACTTGATAATGAGGCAAGTTGAATTCAAGTCTAGAACTCTTAACATTACTTATTATTCAAAACCGGGTTTCATATTATTCAGATTGCCTTAGAAACCTAATGCTACATGTTTTTGTGAAAGGATGCAAAACAATAATTTTTTTCCCGTTATCACCGTATAGCTGGATTGAAAGTGAGTTCCTAGGTTTTGAGAAATTCTTATACGATGGGTACATTAAGGTTGTAACCAGGAACTACAAGGAAAACATCGAGTACAACACACCCATTTCAAGAACATGGACAAAAATAAATGATTCATGAATAGCTGATAAAAACATCGGTTGAACAACGCAATCATATAACTGATGAAGGAAATAACCAAAATATTACATATAACTGTTCCAACATGGAAAAGCATGCTACTTTATCTACTACTCACGGGTGGCACGAGGCACTAGCATCAATGCTAGGCTTATTTTCACAATGTTTATAATTTTAGAAAATAATCGCAGTATCGCAAGAGAACCAGAACAAGGCTGAAAGGGCGATCACGAAAGTCCTTGCGAGAGATAATGTCCACAACGTCACCTCTTAGGTTTTATATGTACATGTTGCACTTGTATTCAAAATCTAACATGTCGGACTTGTCTTCAGAATCAAATATTTCAAATTTGTCTTCAAAATTTAACATGCCACACTCGTCTTCAAAATCTAATATGTCGCACTTGTATTTAAAATCTAACATGTATATGCAATCTCCATCAATGGACGGAAGATTGGCTGCAGACACACACATCTCTCTTCGCCTAGGAACAATGCATGGATATGAGTTCCTATTTTCTTCGAGAAATCATAGGAAGCATGGTCTAAGATCCAAAAGCATGGATATGAGTTCCTTGCGAAAACCTTGGCCCTTCATATGTTGAACAAAATGTTCATGAACAACTCAAGTATACTCATAGTAAGCATGGTAATTAAAGAACAATAAATGGTCTGAAGTTTCTAGAAAATTAAGTATATGTCATTTTGCTTTGATAATCAGTAATAATAACTGAATGAATATCTTTGTGACAACTTTTAATTTTAGTTATGCAGTTTTTCGCTATTAGGTGCCGAAAAAGTTAAAATTTCAACACACGTTGTGGGTGTCTGAAGGCATAAGGGAAATTTGATCCATCCATATTATTCCCCTCTTCAAAGTTGTTAGTTCAAGTCATGAGATTCTTCATGTTTCTTGGACAAACAATTGCAACTCTATCTTTGTCCTATTTGATACCCGTATGCTTCAAATGGTGCGATCATTTTTTCACATGTGTGGTGGGAGGGGGGGGGGCATATGCCCCCCCTTACATATTTTTCACATGCAAGAATTTCTAAATTGTAAACATCATTATCAACCAGAATGGATTTTTGTATGGTGTTTCAAATGAAAGGTCACATATATAATCGTCATCAGAGTATTGTGTACCCGCAGAATAGAAAGGAGAAGCACCAAGCTATGGGTTCCAAGGACGCCTTCGCCTTCCTCCTCGTGTTCCTGATTTCTAGCTTCCCTTAAGATATAGGTAGTCTTGCATTTTTATATGTGAAGAGTGATGCCTCCAGTTCTGCTGCTCAGAAGATATCACGGACCATGTCTGGCTTAATCCTCGAGGTAAGTTAAAAAATTGTGTGGCCGTCTTGATGCAATGCATTTATCTATATTGTTTCTTTCACATGAGCTCTCTTGATTTTTTCGCACGTACATAATAAAATGTATTAGGTACGAACTTATTTGATTATGTATTCTCAAATCCTATGTTAGGGTTCTGGTTTTTTAATTTAGAAAATAATGATAATGATTATTGGCAGAAATGCAAATGGTCTATGTGACCATGACACCATCTATTATATTCAAGACTAAAAATTAAGGGAGCATCAGATTAGTTGATTGCTTCCTTATTATGACATATCTTATGAAAACATATATTTCATAATTTCTAGATTGACTCTTATTTAAATTCCATTATAATTTCTTATCTATATTATAGGAGATTAACCATGCATGAATTGGTGGAATATGATCATAACTAGTTAGTAAAAGAGCTACATAACCACACTTAGTATTTTTGTAGCAAAAATTATCGGAGAGACTCAATGAGTACAATATATGATTAAATCAAAAGGTTGTATAATATATGAAGGAAACCAGCTCAAACAACATAACATCAAGTAACTTCCCTAGTGATTGTGATTTAATATAGCAGAGGCGCTACGAGCTCTTCCTTCAGCCTAACACTTCAAATATCTATATCATGCCCAAAATTTACTATCCACTCTTAAGCCGTGGTGTCAAATATGCAATCTTCGATATGCTCTCTAGACGTGTCATGCGGCTCTTATGAAAATTTTCGTGAAGGTCGATATCCAAAAGTCCTTCCTTGCTTTCTTTATCGTTTGTACCAGATGCCAACACACCTCATTGCATTGGCATAATAAGTGACTATGATCTCTCCATGTTAACTTGGTGGCAAAGAACACGTGAAATGGTTCTATCCCAGTCGGTGTTCCTACGATCCATCACATCTCTTGTGTTAAGGCGGTTATGAAAAATGAGCCAACTGAATCCCTTTAATTTATGATCATATGTTGACAATAATTTTGTTCCTCGGCTACGAGAGGTGCATGTTTGTGGATGCAGATAACCTTTCGTGCTTTGATTGTCACTACACGTACTCGCTCCGTCTCAAAATAATTAACAACTTTATCTAGATATATATAGATGTATGTAGTCGCGTTTTAGTACATACATACATCCATATTTAGATAAAATTTAGATCAAGTTGGATTGATTATTTTGAGGAGGAGCGCGCACTTGTTTCATTGGCTGTAATTTTTATAATACACATGTGCGTGTATAACATAAGGGACGACACGATGGAGACTGTCTCCAGCATGGATATCTTGACCGTCCTGGCCAACTACGGATATCCATAATTTCAGTTCACCGGATCAAGAGTTACACTTAACTCTGGATATTGAACAAAATTCTGGACTGTCATATGTCACATAACAACTCTGGATGTTGAACTTGTTAGGCTCAGACAACGGTGAACCGTCGGATGTGCGTTGCTTCATCTAGACCCTTTGTTAACTGAAGATGTCGCCAGGGGAGGGGAGGCAGGGACTGACAGCACCGCCACCTCGTCGCCACCGCCGCCGCCATCGGCTCCATTCTCGCCGATGGCAGGCATCCCCTCACCGCCTTCGTCTCTGCCCACCGAGCCGCTGACCCGTCTGACCCCGTCGCCGCAACGGTGCTCGGATCTCCCCTGACGCCACGAAGCTCCTCACAGGCACCTACTGGATAGAGTCCCCGTCTGACCCCGCCGCCGCTTACGCGCTCGCCTACCACCAGGTCATCCTCATTCCCCACATCTCCTCCCTGCCGCCGGCCGCCGCCTCTGATTCCGCCTCCTCGCTCGCCTCCCGTGTTGCCTCGAAGCTCGTCACCCGGCCGACGGCGCGCCCGTGGAGTTAGAAGGCCGGACGGCGCAGGCGGTCCATCAGCAATGGCTGCGCCGACAGGATGCACTCGTTGGTGGCGGCATACATGTCTAACCTGCTCGTCTGATCACGGGCCAACACGGGCTTGCAGGTATGCATCCTGTATTCCTCGTATGTGTAGATCCAGGCTGTATGTTCCTTCGATTTGCTAGTACCATCTGCTTTGGTACTACAGTTCAGTTGATATAGAAACTAAAATAAAACGCGGCAGCTATATGCAAAGATCAATAGCTGAAATGCCAAGACCATATAAGTATAAATTACAAGAATGAACACCGGACGTTACAACACCACAGGAGTAGAAATTACAAGATATAAAAAATGGAAGTAATAGCATAGCATGATGCAGTCTGTTTATTTAGCCTGCAACAAGGCAACACAATTTTTTGGTTGAAACAAATCTCCGCTGAATGATAAAATACCAGATGATCTGTAGCTTCTCCCTTTGACGATGGAAATAACAGTACTCCCTCCGTTCCATATTAATAGGTGGTGAAGTGGACGTATCTAGACATGTTTTATTGCTAGATACATCCACTTCAACACCTATTAATATGGATCGGAGGGAGTGTTGAATATATTAGCAATTTAGCACATGATTTAATTCGAAATAGCAGTAGATGAATTGCGACAGTAGCAAATACAGTAATTATGCAAACGTCTAGATCTAGCACAGTAGACAGATTGATACAATCTATTGCAAGTACTAGACATACGAATTGCAGTAACATCTCATACAGATGAAAGAGAGATACGTACGATGGAGCGGTAGCGGCACCGCCGTTGTTGTTGTCCCCAGTGTCGGCCATGTCGTTGATGAAGAGGTTGCCGAGGTCGGGGAAGAAGTCGTCGTCGGGGAAGTCGTCGCCGTCAGCAGTCGCGCGAGTGCGCTCCCCAAAAACCTGATCGCCCCTCTCCCGTACAGGATCACAAGAGGCGGGGTTCCGGAGGCCTGCTGTCCCTTCTCGCGGTGCACGCCGGAAGGAGGGATGGAGAAGACTTGATTGGCGGCGCAGTGCTTTGGAACGGTGGTGCGAAACCATAAGACGAAGTGGCGGCTAGGGTTTACCGTATGCGCGTATTTATATGCGGGCTGGGAGAGACGTGGGCGTAACCCCACGTCTGAGTCGGTCCACGATCCAGAAAGGAAACGGAAACGGTTTTGGAATTAACGCGTCCGTTAATTACCAAATTAATGACTCATTAAGTTTTCCCAATCGACAAAATAAACGCTCTCGGCTCGGCTCATTCCCGCAACCCGCGGCGCGTCGTGACGTGTCGTGACGAGGCGAGGCGTGGCGAGGCGGGCGGCGGAGGAGGAGGAGCGCGCGTGTGGCACACCTCTCCTCTTGCCTTACCTACTCATACATGAGCTAGAATGGCTCACCTTATAAGGTGCTCCCACTCTCTCCAAACTAGCAATGTGGGACTAAACTTTAGTCCCACTCACTCCACTTATTATTCATGAATGGGCCATGACAATTTCAGGATTTTAGTGGGCTTAGTGGGCTAGACATGTGAGCCCATATACATAGCCCATACAAAATTCCAACAATCCCCCACAAAGTGTCATTAGCACATTTCATAAACTCTGTTCCAAAACATTGTTTATATACCGGTGTTAGTGGAGACTGTTAAGTTGAACTTCCACTTAGAACATCATGCTACACTAGTTCACAACTTGAATAGTGGACTATGCCTTGAACTACAAGTTTGCTGTGATACCAGTTTTACACAACGTCTGAACCGATACTAGGCTGCCGCAAGGCTTCCCCGCGGTTTGGAGCGTATGCGTCATACTCCGAAGGCCTTTCATGAGTTTATTAGAGAGCACCCGATTCTCATAGACTGCGACGTTTAACAGTCAGACTCATATAGGTGAGTTCCTCAGGAGATGTTCTGTAGGACACATCTCTGCTTATATAAATAAGCCACTTGGAACACATTAAGACAAATGTCAACCTACCGTACAGATCAGGAGAGTATTGCATCTTTTATGGAGTGGAATAAAATATAAGGATACTCTCCTCTCAGCCGACCAACAGCTTGTCTCCCACTTCTAATTCACGGGATCTCCGATCACATAGAGTGGGTTACCACTGTGGGCAACTCATAACGTGGGTCTCAAACCCATCTCCCTCGATGCATTCTCTATCACATTCCGTGATAAACCCTTTGTGAAGGGATCTGCCAAGTTCATAGACGTTTGGATATAATCCAACGTAATAACTCCGGAGTTCTTCAATTTCCTGACAGATTTTAATCTCCTCTTCACATGTCTTGATGACTTTGCATTATCCTTAGAACTGTTCACTTTGACGATCACAGTTTGATTATCACAGTTCATTAGGATTGCGGGTATTGGTTTTTCAACCATAGGCAAGTCCATCAAGAGCTCACGAAGCCACTCTGCCTCAACAGTGGCTGTGTCTAATGCTGCGAGTTCTGCTTCCATAGTTGACCTCGTTAAGATGGTCTGCTTGCAAGACTTCCAGGAAACAGCGCCACCACCAAGTGTAAAAACATAACCACTAGTGGCCTTAAGCTCATCAGCATCAGATATCCAATTAGAATCACTATATCCTTCCAGAACCCTCGGGTTTCCGGTATAGTGAATTCCATAGCTCGCAGTGCCTTTTAAATAGCGCATAACTCTCTCAAGCGCACGCCAATGATCATCTCCCGGATTGGAAACAAACCGGCTCAATTTGCTCACAGCAAAAGAGATGTCAGGCCTCGTGGCACTCGCCAAATACATAAGCGAGCCTATAATCTGAGAATATCTCAGTTGATCTCTAGTAATCCGTTGATTCTTTCGAAGCAACAAACTAGCATCATATGGAGTTGAAGAAGGCTTGCAGTCACTATACCCAAAGCGACTCAAGACCTTTTCCACATAGTGAGATTGAAGCAGTGTGATCCCACCATTAACATCTCTCAACAGCTTGATGTTCAAGATAACATCAGCTACTCCTAGATCCTTCATCTCAAAACAGCGAGATAAGAAATCCTTAACTTCCTTGATTAAATCAAGATTGGTTCCAAAGATCAATATGTCATCAACGTATAGACATAGAATAACTCCCTCGCCCCCACCATGGCGATAGTACACACACTTATCAGCTTCGTTTACAACAAAGCCTTCAGCAGTCAAAGTCCTTTCAAACTTCTCGTGCCATTGCTTAGGTGCTTGCTTGAGGCCGTATAATGACTTCAACAACTTACACACCTTGCCTTCCTGACCGGGTACTACGAAACCATCTGGCTGATCCATGTAAATTTCCTCGTCCAACTCTCCATTAAGGAAAGCCGTCTTAACGTCCATTTGATGAACGAGAAGACCGTGTGAGGCAGCCAGAGATAGTAGCACACGAATAGTGGTCAGTCTAGCCACAGGTGAGTAAGTATCAAAGAAGTCTTCACCTTCTTTCTGGGTATAACCCTTGGCCACAAGCCTTGCCTTGTACTTTTCAATTGTACCATCAGGCCTAAGCTTTTTCTTGAACACCCACTTACATCCTACAGGTTTACACCCATAAGGACGATCAGTGATTTCCCAAGTTCCGTTAGCCAAGATGGAATCCATCTCGCAACGGACAGCCTCCTTCCAGTAGTCAGCATCAAGAGATGCATAAGCTTCTGAAATAGTCCTGGGTGTGTCATCCACGAGATACACAATGAAATCATTACCAAAGGACTTTGCAGTCCTCTGTCTCTTGCTCCTTACAGGAACTTCATTGTCATCCTCCTCGGGATTCTCAACGTGTTCTATCGGAATGGTGGATTCAGGAATCTCAGCTAATTCCTGACTAGATGAAACAGGTTTCTTCTGATTTGATGAGCTAGACATATCCTTCATAGGAAATATGTTCTCAAAGAAAGTCGCATCATTCGACTCCATAATCGTACCAACATGCATGTCGGATACCTCAGATTTTACTACCAAGAATCTATAACCAATGCTATTAAAAGCATAGCCCAGAAGAACACAATCTACGGTTTTTGGTCCAAGCTTGCGCTTCTTGGGAATTGGTATATTGACTTTCGCCAAACAACCCCAAGTACGTAGGTAGGAGAGTTTTAACCTTTTCCTTTCCCATTCCTCAAATGGAGTAATGGTTTTATTCTTTGTGGGAACTCGGTTTAGGACATGACATGCAGTCATTAGCGCCTCCCCCCACCATGCCTTGGAGAGACCCGAAGTGTCTAACATGGCGTTAACCAAATCAGACAACGTTCGGTTCTTTCTTTCAGCCACTCCATTTGACTGAGGTGAGTAGGGAGGCGTCCTCTCATGAATAATACCGTGTTCAGCACAAAAAGAATTAAACTCGTTGGAAAAATACTCTCCACCACGATCAGACCTAAGCCGTTTAATTTTACGATCAAGTTGGTTCTCTGCTTCGGCCTTATAGTTCTTGAAATAAGTTAAAGCTTCATCTTTAGATTTCAGAAGATACACATAACAATATCTAGTGGAGTCATCAATAAGTGTCATGAAGTATTTCTTTCCACCTTTGGTCAATACGCCATTCATCTCACAAAGATCAGAATGTATAAGTTCTAGTGGTGCCAAGTCTCTCGCCTCCGCGGTCTTGTGAGACTTGCGAGGTTGTTTAGCTTGAACACACACTTGACATTTGGAACCTTTAATAGTACTGAATTTCGGAATTAAACTCATATTTGCTAACCGCGTCATGCAACCAAAATTAATATGACAAAGTCGCGAATGCCAAACATCACAATCATTATCGTGGCAAACATTATTAATAACTTTGGTGCAAATATCTGACAAGGATAAGCGGAACAAGCCTCCGCACTCATAGCCTTTACCAATAAATTGTCCATACTTGGAAATTACAACTTTATTAGACTCGAAAACCAACTTAAAACCATCTCGACATAAACGTGAGCCGCTGACGAGATTTTTATTGATGGAGGGCACATGATGAACGTTCTTCAGTCGCACGATCTTCCCCGAAGTAAACTTCAGATCGACCGTACCAACACCACGAACAGTAGCATGTGACCCGTTCCCCATCAGCACGGGGGAAGTCCCTGTGACCTGATAAGAAGAGAACATAGAAGCATCAGCACAAACATGTACATTGGCACCTGTGTCAATTAACCATTCAGGTGAATGACAAACTGAAAGAATAGTGGGAACTATACCGTACCCAGAGTCCTTCATCTCAGTGTCAGCCATGACAACATTGGCGGTCTTGCCGCTGTTCTCCTGCTGCTGCAGCTCATAACGCTTAGGGCACTTTGGAGCCCAATGGGTCAGTTCACCGCAAACGTGACATGATCCCTTTCTCTTCTTGAAGTTGGTAGAGTGCGACGGCTTAAACTTGCCATCGGGCTTGCCTTTACCCTCGGATTTCTTCTTGATATATTTAGGCTTGTTGGGCGGGTAATGTTTCTTCTGTACCACATGAGCAGAAGAACCTACCTCAGCAACCCGAGCACGTGTATCCTTTGCTCTCGCCTTCTCTTCCACATCAAGAGATCCGATGAGGTCCATTACGGAAAACTCCTGTCTCTTGTGTTTTAGAGAAGTAGCAAAGGTGCTCCATGAAGATGGAAGCTTGGCAATAATGCCTCCGGCCACAAACTTGTCCGGTAACATACACTTAAAGTGCTCAAGTTCTTTAGCGAGTGACTGTATCTCGTGAGCCTGTTGAACAACAGAGCGCTCATCAGTCATCCTGTAGTCATAGAATTGCTCCATGACATACAGCTCGCTGCCAGCATCCGAGGCCCCAAATTTGGCCTCGAGTGCAGCCCACATATCCTTGCCGTTATCAAACGACATATACGGATCCACGATGGAATCATCGATAATACCGAGGAGGGCACTTTTAAACATAGTGTCCATATCCTCAAAGGCCTCCAGCTGTGCTGGATTGAGATCGCCCTCAGGCTTGCCCTTGGTGGCCGCATAGCAGCGCAAGGTTTGAAACCATAGCACTGCTCTCGTGCGCCACCTCTTAAAGTCCACGCCCTTGAAAGGGACTGGCCTTGTCGCCGCAATGACAGACGGCGCAGGTGCAAGAAATTGCCTATAATCAGGTTTTTGGAGTGTTGAATATATTAGCAATTTAGCACATGATTTAATTCGAAATAGCAGTAGATGAATTGCGACAGTAGCAAATACAGTAATTATGCAAACGTCTAGATCTAGCACAGTAGACAGATTGATACAATCTATTGCAAGTACTAGACATACGAATTGCAGTAACATCTCATACAGATGAAAGAGAGATACGTACGATGGAGCGGTAGCGGCACCGCCGTTGTTGTTGTCCCCAGTGTCGGCCATGTCGTTGATGAAGAGGTTGCCGAGGTCGGGGAAGTCGTCGCCGTCAGCAGTCGCGCGAGTGCGCTCCCCAAAAACCTGATCGCCCCTCTCCCGTACAGGATCACAAGAGGCGGGGTTCCGGAGGCCTGCTGTCCCTTCTCGCGGTGCACGCCGGAAGGAGGGATGGAGAAGACTTGATTGGCGGCGCAGTGCTTTGGAACGGTGGTGCGAAACCATAAGACGAAGTGGCGGCTAGGGTTTACCGTATGCGCGTATTTATATGCGGGCTGGGAGAGACGTGGGCGTAACCCCACGTCTGAGTCGGTCCACGATCCAGAAAGGAAACGGAAACGGTTTTGGAATTAACGCGTCCGTTAATTACCAAATTAATGACTCATTAAGTTTTCCCAATCGACAAAATAAACGCTCTCGGCTCGGCTCATTCCCGCAACCCGCGGCGCGTCGTGACGTGTCGTGACGAGGCGAGGCGTGGCGAGGCGGGCGGCGGAGGAGGAGGAGCGCGCGTGTGGCACACCTCTCCTCTTGCCTTACCTACTCATACATGAGCTAGAATGGCTCACCTTATAAGGTGCTCCCACTCTCTCCAAACTAGCAATGTGGGACTAAACTTTAGTCCCACTCACTCCACTTATTATTCATGAATGGGCCATGACAATTTCAGGATTTTAGTGGGCTTAGTGGGCTAGACATGTGAGCCCATATACATAGCCCATACAAAATTCCAACAGGGAGTACAACAGAATGCAGTCTGTTTATTTAGCCCGCAACAAGGCAGTGCAAATTTTGATTGAAAAAAAATCTCCACTTAATATTAAAACATCAGGTGATCTGTAGTTGCTCACAGAGACGATGGAATCTTCCATTATCCTCAGTCAGTAATAATTTTTGGCCACTTAATATCGTACTATTTGTCTGTATTGTGGGCGTCCTTCAAGTCGTCTCAAGAGCCTGGTTATTTCATCTGCTTTACTATCAACGCTGAGATAAACCTCCTGGAGATTTTCAAGAGTCTCGATACCATAAATCCCTTCAAAAGCTTGAAACCGCATATCAATCCTCTCCAGTGCGGGCATTACCTTTTTCTTTCTGTAACTGCAAAGCTTAGACTTGGTACCAGAGTTGCAAAGAAGCGAAGCAGCTTTAGATTCTCAAATCCACCAGGTGGAACAATGATCTCCCTATCTGTAAGCTGTTTATTTTCCTCAAGGATGTCCACTATATCCCGATCATCCTTGTCTGCACTGAGAGTAAAGGTGAGAGAAAACAATTTGGGCAGCTCCTGGATGAGCACAAATGTTTTAGTCTGAAGAACTGTCACACAAAGGGTCAGCTTGTAGAGATTTTTTAGATCTCTAATCCACTCTGGGGGCTTTTCCATCTTCCAAGACAGCTCCAAGCCAATGAGGTATCTTGGAGGTGCTGACATGGAGTCTAGTGAGTTGATAAAATCAGAGCCCTCATCATTACTTGACAGAGTCTGCAGACCACAGCTGCAGAGGTACTTAATGGAGGAGCGTAATTGTTTGAAGGTTTTACCACCCTCCTGTATATGGAGCTTGTAAATGGCCAGCTTCTTTAGGCCTGTCAGCTGATGAAGGCTTGCTACGGCTGCTGACTCCATAGCGATCTCAATGCCTGATAATATACGAAGTGCTTTCATTGGCCCCTTAGTTTTACTCCCTCCAAGCATGTGACGGAGCCGTTTCAGCTGCCCAAAGCTTTTGGGCAGAATTACAACATTGGTCTCCCTTAAGTCGAGAGTTTCTAGATACTCGAGCTTCTCAATGTTTGATGGGATCTCACTAACCTATGTTCTTGGGAGGCTCAAATATTTCAGCAAACCATTTTACATATGTCATTCAGATGCTTCTGTTCCAAACCCTTCCAACCCTCCAGATCCAGCACTTGTATTATTCCATTATTGAATGAATGGAAAGGTAGACGTCGGTTCTGGCTTCCAAACACAGTCAGTGACCACACTTGAGCCAAGTTCATGCCTTTCGTTGAATTATCATGCTTGGAGCCACTTTGTTGCATAGAGAGTCGACGGACTTTGTTGCTAGGAGTTGGCATCAGCCAGTGGCCACCAACAACAGTAATAAAGTTCTCTTCACTTGACTTGGACACATATATTCGAGAATCATGTCGTGAACTTTGAAGGACTTGATCTTCCCATTGCTTCTGTGGTCCACAGGACGTATTATCTTCCTGCTTATTAGCTGATTAAAGTCTGTTTCGGCAACTTCTTCGGCAGGTAGCCCTTGCTTCTCGGTGACAAAACACTCAGATATCCATCGCCAGGTCAGACGTTTCCTACTAATTTTCAAACCTTTGGGGAATATGCTCAAGTACAGACCGCAGGTATTGAGATCTGCAGGTAAATCATTGTAACAATAATCGAGTATTCTTGTGACCTCTTCAAGGGTTAGAGGAGCTACCAGATCTGGAAATAGTGATTTACAAACTTTGCTCCAATGTTCATTAGTTTTTGTTGGGTTGCAGCCAACAAGACCAGCCATGGAGACTAGGGCTAATGGAAGCCCCCCACAGTATTCCCACATCTCCTTATGGACCTCTTCTTTTTTGCTACCTTTGTTGCTTTGTGACTCAGGAACATTAGCTGTGTCCTCATGATCAGTTATGCTTCCGTTGGAACACACTGGATCAGGAGCTTGTGATGTTCTACCCACTGGTTCGCTTGCTTTGCTGCTATGTGTTTTAGAAACACTATGAACGAATAGTCTTTTGGAATTGACATCATTAAGAACATTAACCGCATGAAGAAAATCAGTTCCATCTCTTTCAGAGCATGCTGCACCAACAGCTTGAAATCTTGTAGTCACGATTACCCCACTGTTTTCTATATTAGCATGTGGCAGCCAATTTCTCATATTTTCCCATGTTTCTGCAGACCATATGTCGTCAAGTAAAAGAAAATAAAACACCAATGAGAAAATATTATTTTGCATTAGAATCCTAGCTAAAACTCCAAACTCTGATGATAAAATAACCATCTGAAACTCAGTTGAGTGGAAAAGTGAACACGTGATATCACTATCTAGGCTTTGAGTCCATGCCCATGTATTTGGTGTTCATTTTTGTATTATTGATAAATCGTATAATTGTACCTATCACTTGTCACTGTCATTGTACTTCTTTTAATGAAATAACGCACACAAAAAGGTAAAAAAACTAGGCTGCCCCTTCACCATGGTGTTACATGTATGCTTCCCATTTGGGCCGCGTCGATTTGGCTCCTGGGCTCCAAGGAGATCGATTTTTTTGTAAATATTGCATGTTTCAAAGAGTTACAGTTTTTTTTTCCGTAGATACATATATACAGAGGTGGTCTACATATCCATAATATTTATCTTTCTAAATATACTCTATAGTTTAGTCTACGCAAAGAAGACAAAATTGTGCCTCCGAACAGGCAAAAAGAAAATCAAGATTTTGCTCCCCATATTTCTTTTCTTTTTGTTTCGATCACATCTGAGAATATATGTTGACAAAAATCTGTAGGTACATATTAGACATGTAGCCACTTGTGTGTTTCCAGAAATTTTTTAGTTTAAAAAATAAGGTTGTCTGTGTCAAGCTTCATGCACTACCCAATGCAAACAAAAGTCTGAATTGATGGAAAGGGATAGTACAATCCACATAGAAATTTTAACACCTCCTCTCACATGTGACGGGAGAAGAAGTCAACACATGCAAACCGGAAAAGAACGGCCGCGCGAGTCTTTTCGAAACTTGAACTCAAGACCTTAGGCTCTAATACCATGTCAAACTTCATGCACTAGCCAACATAACTAAAACTCCGAACTGATGGAAATGCGTAGTACAATCCACATATACACTTCAACAGTTTGGATTTTTGAAATACCGAAGGGACGTTTCGTCCTGTTGATTTTGCCTCTTGACAAGGAGGATCCTAGGCTGCATTCCCTAAAGTGCGAAGTTACCCTTGGAGATGTTGATGGTTAGCGATTGCTGCCTTTCATCATTAATTCTACTAAATGTTCCTTATTACAAAATGTAAGTTTCATATGCAATTCAAGGTATAAGCTTGACAGGTAATTGGTGAAAAAGAATGCATAGGTTATTTTTTTTAAATAACCAAAACATGCTTTATTATAGATCTAAGTGTGGATTTGCTGGCAGGATAGCTGCCCCCCTTGCATGCACCGTCCATGCCAGCCTAGAGATCCGAGGAACCGTGCATCGTCTCGACTGCGTCAATACATAATCATGTGTAGTAATATGTGATTAGCGTTGCAGTAGGTGTATGTGATATCACTCATGTACTGCAGCAACATAAATACAAAGATCGATCACTAATATGCAGATATATTAAACAAAGAACTACATCAAAAGAAAAATATTGAGGACATAATCACAGAATCACTACAGACCTCATGCACAAAAACACTAAGTTGATCCCCTTGGGCAGCACAATATTTCCTAAATCTGATTGTGTTTTTCTTGTGATCCAATATTTCTTCAACTAATAAATCTTAGAATACACTGAAACTTTACGTTTTGGGACAGAGGGTGCAATTTTGTGACTACTGTGTTTTGATTTTTTATGGTATTTCATTTTTGTATTTGCATTGTCCACCTAGTTTTACTATGATTTTGTAACTACTGTATTTTTATTTTTGAAAGATCTGAGTAGCTATTTTTTCTGATGGGTGGGTGGATTATATTGGAAATGAGGACACAACTAGACTAACTGAAGCTTCATCTAGTTGTTGCTCATAAGTGTTGGAGATTTGGCAAAAATGCAGTCACCTTATGCATGCAATTTCTATAATGATTACCATATGAAAAAAAATCGTATCAACATTTCATATACCTTTTGCCTTTCAGGTGCCGTTGCAGTTCTTTGATGAGTTGATCGCGGATCATTGCTTCTATCTTGGTTTGTGTCCCACCAGAGCCACGCTCGTTGCCCTGCTGCTTCCGACGGTCCGACCGCAGGCCAGTGGCATGATAACTGCTTCACTGAGTTTTTAATGTTTGGTCCTAGGTGCCTATTATCCAAATCAATTGTTGTGCTGCCTTGCTGATCATTTTTACTGTCTTGAGGCTTGATTTGACCAATAATATCCCTGAGGACCTGATCTTCATCGTAGTTCTGGGAGACAGTGACTGATGCCCGGCAGTCAAATTGATTCCTGAATTCCTGATACAATGCTGATGTGTGACGCCCCGAGATCGGGCACTATGCAGATTTCAGTATTCCCGCCAAATCCGCATAATAACCGATTCCAGGTGGCCACTTGTGATAACATTACAACAGTTCACGAATATTCCGCAACAACAACAGAAAAGATATATACAAGATGACTCAAACGAGTCAGGGATACAACTGATACAATACAAAGATCCAAATAACAGCGGAAGAAACAACATAGCGTCCGACTACGGACAAGATACAACTTGGACTAAGAGTCCTGAAGATAACCGAGAGCGTCAAATCCCTGCCCAGGCCAAGCCGGAGGGATTCCCAAGCTAACGTCGTCAGACTTCAAACCTGTTGACTGCAAGTTGGAATTTGCAGCCACGAAAGAGATTCGTGGGTCAGTACGGTTAAGTACTGGCAAGTGGATAAACCCATACTCACAAGATACCAGCGTAGCCAGTCATCACAAGATACAAATACTTTAGGATCAACGGAAAGGAAGGGGTTATTGCAAATAAGCGACAGCAGGCTGCACTAACCAACTACAGAGAGATACTACAACTTCCGGCTAACAGAAAGGAGATAAGATCGAGTATCGTAACCAACTGAAAGATAACTTCAAACAAACCCATCCTGGATCTCGCCCCTTATCCAAAGAAGCAATCCGAGGATAACTCACACAGTTGGATTAATGAATAATGGATCAGGTTGTTGTGTCAATAAGACTATTACTAGTCAAGTTATCATTAGTTAGGTGTAAGTTGTTCTGAGTACTTGTTAGCCAGTACTTTCACCAAGTCGTCACATAACCGCGGACAACACGGCTTCTCGAGAAGATTTATCCCTGCAGGGGTGTGCTCCAGTACCCGTACACACTCAAGCCACCAACTAAAACTTATGTGGACTTGACACGACCCAAACCATCTCTACAACCCATCCTAGGAGCCACGGAGCTATAAGGTCCCAGCCACGCAGCCGAATACTCAGCGCAGGTGTGCAAAACTCCCGCAGGCCACAACACCCCGGCACTACAGGCCTCGCCCTATATGCATCATCATCATAACCATCACCAGTAACCATGGGGGGCCCTCCCATTATGCAAGGAGCAAATGGAACACCCGAACTAAGTGTGGCTCTTCGGACAAGCTGCAGATCAGATCTAAGTCGAGGGGGGTCCCATACTACCACCCGGATGCGGTGAGCACGCTCATCATGGATCAGTAGACAAGACTCTTTTCCTAGTTTCGACACTAGCAGGCCTCAAAACCCTAACCCGGGCCTCCTGCCGGTGCCTTATCATCAAATTATTATTACCCAGAACAATAACAAGTTGTTGATTGAATTTAAACCCAACTATCAAACTAGACAGGTGATAAGTAAAAGGACAGCAAGACTTGAGCGCAAACAACACTAAGCATGCAACTACGACACGGGGGCCAACAAGGTAAACAAGCAACAGTTAATAGGAAGTGAAAGGAAAATGCTATATCATGGCTGCAGGGTAAACATATAATAGGATCGTGACACAAGCATCGTATCAACAGGCTAGAATAAGAACAACGGGAAGAATCGGTAACAAGTGATGAAAGGCAGCCATTTGGCAGCAAGTGAGTATACTTGCCTGAGATCCCGCAAGGTAGCAGAACTTGTCGTTGCTCACACCATCTCAACGTCCTATCCGCGAAGAAGCAACGAACCTCGAACAAACACCAGATGCAACAATTACTACTACGGCAAAAGATCCAGCATGATCCTATTTTACATGCATGGCATGACAAGATGCAACAGGGAAAACAACTTAAACAGTTTAATCGGAACCGGAGTCCGGAGAAATAGGAATTGGTTCAAGTTGTTTAGCTAACCATCAATATTAAATGTTGATTAACAGGCTTAAACAAGGTAGAGGTGATCTATCCAATATTAAATGGAATAGGGCATGATTGAATTTAATACCCCAACACATTCCATATTTATTTAATAGGTGAACATGCATAACACAAACTAAGATGCAACATACAAAATGCAAACATGAGCATGGATGGCATGAACATGTTAAGGACATGTTTCTGATATGCAAACATATTTTAATTGTCCAATTTGGAATTTAATTGAGCAAGTTGCCAATTTAACAATATTAAATGAATTAAATGAGGAATTAAATGTTGCATCAATTTTAATTGGTCAACACCGTAAACAAACTTTATATTTGGGTAGAGCATTTAATTTTAATTGGAAAACATATTTTATTTGTTGAAATTGGAATTAAGATGAATTAGTTATGAATTTTGGCAATTTAATTGCATTAAATAAGAGGTGAAACGATTATTCAATTTAATTGTTGCAAACCAGAAAACAAAGTTGATATTCAAGTGTGGCATGTGATTTTGGATGAAAAACATGTTTGGAGTATTTAATTTGGAGCAACCATTTGCAAGTTATTAATTATGCCATTTAATCAACCAAATTAAGGATTATTAAATAACATTAATTTTAATTGCCCAAATTGAAAAACAAAGTTGATAAACAGGAAGTACATTGAATTTGGACTGAAAAACATATTTTATTTGAGTTGATTGAACTAATTATGAATTAATTATGGAATTAACCAAATTGGAAAAGAATTGTTTGAATTTGAAATTTGAAACAATTTGGAATGTTCAAAATAGAAAAAAATTTGCATATTTGAAAAGTTCATGAAATTTTGTTTGGGATACATATAAAGTTTGTATTATTTGGATTCAAATTGGGCAAATTATTGAATTAGCAACAATAGATGTTTTCCTGCAATTTAAGAAAATTGCAAAAAGAAGTGCTTGAGGTGCAGTTCAGGGGACTCGAACCTGGGACGCACCATGGAAGTACCACGGTGCCAACCAGTAGGCTGGTGCTCGGTTTGTGTTTGGAACAGGGGTGCAGGGAAGGTGAGGTGTAACCTGCGACACTGGGAAAAATAAAGGAAAAAGAGGAGGCTTGCCTCGCAGGGGATTTGATCCCTTGACCACAGGGGTGCGGATTGGTGCGCGCAGCCACTAGGCTGTTGCTGCTGCTCGTGTTAGGTATAGGGTGCTTATGGTTTTGAGGTGGGCCGATGCGGAACTACTGAAACTACACGTTATAATCTGTCACCTGCATCCTCGATCGATAGCAACAAGATATGGCCGGCGGCCTGCCGCTCGCTGAGCGGCCCGTGCGCGTGCGGTGGCCGGTGGTCGGGGCGCTGGAGGGGAGGGGCTAAGCGAGGGGAGGGAGGAAGGGGAAGAGGAGGGCGAGAGGCGGCTCACAGCGAGGGAACGGAGCGAGGCGGCGACGATCGGTGGTGACAGTGGCGTAGAAGCTGACGACGGCGGGGGGGAAATCGCGACGTCCTGGCCGCTGCAGCCCTCCTCCAACCCAGGTGCCTTCATCAAAGATGAAGGTGGTGGTCTCCCGGTCCCATTCCCGCAGAGAAACCACCCGGATGATGACCACCGCGGCGGTGCCGGCGGAGGGAAAGCGACGGTAGTGGTTTTCTCCGGTGGAATTCAGAGTACAGAGAGAGGGGGAGGAACGGGGCAGCGAGAGAGAGGGAGGATGGCGGCGGGCAAGAGGATGGAGAGGGGGAAGGGGGCGGTCTAGGGTTTGCTAGAGGGGAGGGGTAGATAAGGGCAGGGCACATGGGGGGAGTTGGTGGTGTTGCTGCTTTTTCCTGCAGAGGAAAACGACAGGGATGGGGGGGATCGACTGTACGGAGGTTGAGGGTGAGCCTGATTGGGCCTACTTCGGGTTGTAGGTGGGCTGCCCCTTGTGGGCTGGCCTGCCTCCCCACTCCTCTCTTTCTATTTTTTTTTCTCTCTTTTTTTTTGCATTGTAAGAAAAGAATAGGAAGGAGAGAAGAAAGGAAAAAGGGTTTTTGGGGTGTAAATCTTTTATGTACTATTTTTTATTGATTAGCAAAACATAAGATAACAAGGTTTGTTACTTATTTCCAACAATTTGGAAAATGACAAATTGTTTGAACTTTGCTATTTGAAATTCATATAGGATTTTAGTTGATTTTTAAAATTGACAAATTTTATTTAATGAACCCAAAAACTTAGTGAGCTAAAAAGAGTGCAAGTTGTTAATTTTCTAAAACCACAATTGATCATGTCAAATAAGAGGGAGAAAGATTTGAAACTTAGTTTGCCATTAGGGTGTGGATAAAAAGGAATTTTATTCACAAGCAAACAACTTCAAACTATTGAAACAATTGGAGTGGTTTGATTGCAATTATTAAATTGGAAATTTGGACAATGTGGGAAAGTTTAATTTGGTTTGAAAATTTGAGATTTGTTTTGAAAATCATGATGCAATGCATATGATGCATGTGATGCAATGCAACAACCAACTTTCTATCTAGGGTAACACCCCAGGTGTTACAGACGACACCACTAACAAGGGATTGCGCCCTCGCAATCCACCTGCTAACCCGAGAGGGGAGAAAAGTTCGACTATCGATTCTTCATGCTTCCAACTGATCTCCTCGACACCACTAACAGGAGATTCTTGCTCGGAGTGACGACGATGTTCTTCCACCAGGAACCTTCCGATGATCGAACCTATTAGGTTAACGGCTCAGAAAACGTCCAACCCACGTAGGATCCTAACACTTTGAAAGATAGACAAGGGGGAGACTCCAAAACAAATAAGATGGGAGGGGAAATAGAATAGGGATAAGGAGAAAACAAGAATCCTATTGAGATGTTTTCCAAAATAGTTTAGCAGAAATAGTTTTTTGACACTCTAGAAACAACGACCGTTAGCTAGGTTATCCTACAGGCTTTGCGGACCCGTTGCTTCGATAACCATTCGTATCGAAACAATCTCGGGAATCGGAACCAAGGCTCTGATACCATTTGTGACGCCCCGAGATCGGGCACTATGCAGATTTCAGTATTCCCGCCAAATCCGCATAATAACCGATTCCAGGTGGCCACTTGTGATAACATTACAACAGTTCACGAATATTCCGCAACAACAACAGAAAAGATATATACAAGATGACTCAAACGAGTCAGGGATACAACTGATACAATACAAAGATCCAAATAACAGCGGAAGAAACAACATAGCGTCCGACTACGGACAAGATACAACTTGGACTAAGAGTCCTGAAGATAACCGAGAGCGTCCAATCCCTGCCCAGGCCAAGCCGGAGGGATTCCCAAGCTAACGTCGTCAGACTTCAAACCTGTTGACTGTAAGTTGGAATTTGCAGCCACGAAAGAGATTCGTGGGTCAGTACGGTTAAGTACTGGCAAGTGGATAAACCCATACTCACAAGATACCAGCGTAGCCAGTCATCACAAGATACAAATACTTTAGGATCAACGGAAAGGAAGGGGTTATTGCAAATAAGCGACAGCAGGCTGCACTAACCAACTACAGAGAGATACTACAACTTCCGGCTAACAGAAAGGAGATAAGATCGAGTATCGTAACCAACTGAAAGATAACTTCAAACAAACCCATCCTGGATCTCGCCCCTTATCCAAAGAAGCAATCCGAGGATAACTCACACAGTTGGATTAATGAATAATGGATCAGGTTGTTGTGTCAATAAGACTATTACTAGTCAAGTTATCATTAGTTAGGTGTAAGTTGTTCTGAGTACTTGTTAGCCAGTACTTTCACCAAGTCGTCACATAACCGCGGACAACACGGCTTCTCGAGAAGATTTATCCCTGCAGGGCTGTGCTCCAGTACCCGTACACACTCAAGCCACCAACTAAAACTTAGGTGGACTTGACACGACCCAAACCATCTCTACAACCCATCCTAGGAGCCACGGAGCTATAAGGTCCCAGCCACGCAGCCGAATACTCAGCGCAGGTGTGCAAAACTCCCGCAGGACACAACACCCCGGCACTACAGGCCTCGCCCTATATGCATCATCATCATAACCATCACCAGTAACCATGGGGGGCCCTCCCATTATGCAAGGAGCAAATGGAACACCCGAACTAAGTGTGGCTCTTCGGACAAGCTGCAGATCAGATCTAAGTCGAGGGGGGTCCCATACTACCACCCGGATGCGGTGAGCACGCTCATCATGGATCAGTAGACAAGACTCTTTTCCTAGTTTCGACACTAGCAGGCCTCAAAACCCTAACCCGGGCCTCCTGCCGGTGCCTTATCATCAAATTATTATTACCCAGAACAATAACAAGTTGTTGATTGAATTTAAACCCAACTATCAAACTAGACAGGTGATAAGTAAAAGGACAGCAAGACTTGAGCGTAAACAACACTAAGCATGCAACTACGACACGGGGGCCAACAAGGTAAACAAGCAACAGTTAATAGGAAGTGGAAGGAAAAGGCTATATCATGGCTGCAGGGTAAACATATAATAGGATCGTGAAACAAGCATCGTATCAACAGGCTAGAATAAGAACAACGGGAAGAATCGGTAACAAGTGATGAAAGGCAGCCATTTGGCAGCAAGTGAGTATACTTTCCTGAGATCCCGCAAGGTAGCAGAACTTGTCGTTGCTCACACCATCTCAACGTCCTATCCGCGAAGAAGCAACGAACCTCGAACAAACACCAGATGCAACAATTACTACTACGGCAAAAGATTCAGCATGATCCTATTTTACATGCATGGCATGGCAAGATGCAACAGGGAAAACAACTTAAGCAGTTTAATCGGAACCGGAGTCCAGAGAAATAGGAATTGGTTCAAGTTGTTTAGCTAACCATCAATATTAAATGTTGATTAACAGGCTTAAACAAGGTAGAGGTGATCTATCCAATATTAAATGGAATAGGGCATGATTGAATTTAATACCCCAACACATTCCATATTTATTTAATAGGTGAACATGCATAACACAAACTAAGATGCAACATACAAAATGCAAACATGAGCATGGATGGCATGAACATGTTAAGGACATGTTTCTGATATGCAAACATATTTTAATTGTCCAATTTGGAATTTAATTGAGCAAGTTGCCAATTTAACAATATTAAATGAATTAAATGAGGAATTAAATGTTGCATCAATTTTAATTGGTCAACACCGTAAACAAACTTTATATTTGGGTAGAGCATTTAATTTTAATTGGAAAACATATTTTATTTGTTGAAATTGGAATTAAGATGAATTAGTTATGAATTTTGGCAATTTAATTGCATTAAATAAGAGGTGAAACGATTATTCAATTTAATTGTTGAAAACCAGAAAACAAAGTTGATATTCAAGTGTGGCATGTGATTTTGGATGAAAAACATGTTTGGAGTATTTAATTTGGAGCAACCATTTGCAAGTTATTAATTATGCCATTTAATCAACCAAATTAAGGATTATTAAATAACATTAATTTTAATTGCCCAAATTGAAAAACAAAGTTGATAAACAGGAAGTACATTGAATTTGGACTGAAAAACATATTTTATTTGAGTTGATTGAACTAATTATGAATTAATTATGGAATTAACCAAATTGGAAAAGAATTGTTTGAATTTGAAATTTGAAACAATTTGGAATGTTCAAAACAGAAAACAATTTGCATATTTGAAAAGTTCATGAAATTTTGTTTGGGATACATATAAAGTTTGTATTATTTGGATTCAAATTGGGCAAATTATTGAATTAGCAACAATAGATGTTTTCCTGCAATTTAAGAAAATTGCAAAAAGAAGTGCTTGAGGTGCAGTTCAGGGGACTCGAACCTGGGACGCACCATGGAAGTACCACGGTGCCAACCAGTAGGCTGGTGCTCGGTTTGTGTTTGGAACAGGGGTGCAGGGAAGGTGAGGTGTAACCTGCGACACTGGGAAAAATAAAGGAAAAAGAGGAGGCTTGCCTCGCAGGGGATTTGATCCCTTGACCACAGGGGTGCGGATTGGTGCGCGCAGCCACTAGGCTGTTGCTGCTGCTCGTGTTAGGTATAGGGTGCTTATGGTTTTGAGGTGGGCCGATGCGGAACTACTGAAACTACACGTTATAATCTGTCACATGCATCCTCGATCGATAGCAACAAGAGATGGCCGGCGGCCTGCCGCTCGCTGAGTGGCCCGTGCGCGTGCGGTGGCCGGTGGTCGGGGCGCTGGAGGGGAGGGGCTAAGCGAGGGGAGGGAGGAAGGGGAAGAGGAGGGCGAGAGGCGGCTCACAGCGAGGGAACGGAGCGAGGCGGCGACGATCGGTGGTGACAGTGGCGTAGAAGCTGACGACGGCGGGGGGGAAATCGCGACGTCCTGGCCGCTGCAGCCCTCCTCCAACCCAGGTGCCTTCATCAAAGATGAAGGTGGTGGTCTCCCGGTCCCATTCCCGCAGAGAAACCACCCGGATGATGACCACCACGGCGGTGCCGGCGGAGGGAAAGCGACGGTAGTGGTTTTCTCCGGTGGAATTCAGAGTACAGAGAGAGGGGGAGGAACGGGGCAGCGAGAGAGAGGGAGGATGGCGGCGGGCAAGAGGATGGAGAGGGGGAAGGGGGCGGTCTAGGGTTTGCTAGAGGGGAGGGGTAGATAAGGGCAGGGCACATGGGGGGAGTTGGTGGTGTTGCTGCTTTTTCCTGCAGAGGAAAACGACAGGGATGGGGGGGATCGACTGTACGGAGGTTGAGGGTGAGCCTGATTGGGCCTACTTCGGGTTGTAGGTGGGCTGCCCCTTGTGGGCTGGCCTGCCTCCCCACTCCTCTCTTTCTATTTTTTTTTCTCTCTTCTTTTTTTTTTTTGCATTGTAAGAAAAGAATAGGAAGGAGAGAAGAAAGGAAAAAGGGTTTTTGGGGTGTAAATCTTTTATGTACTATTTTTTATTGATTAGCAAAACATCAGATAACAAGGTTTGTTACTTATTTCCAACAATTTGGAAAATGACAAATTGTTTGAACTTTGCTATTTGAAATTCATATAGGATTTTAGTTGATTTTTAAAATTGACAAATTTTATTTAATGAACCCAAAAACTTAGTGAGCTAAAAAGAGTGCAAGTTGTTAATTTTCTCAAACCACAATTGATCATGTCAAATAAGAGGGAGAAAGATTTGAAACTTAGTTTGCCATTAGGGTGTGGATAAAAAGGAATTTTATTCACAAGCAAACAACTTCAAACTATTGAAACAATTGGAGTGGTTTGATTGCAATTATTAAATTGGAAATTTGGACAATGTGGGAAAGTTTAATTTGGTTTGAAAATTTGAGATTTGTTTTGAAAATAATGATGCAATGCATATGATGCATGTGATGCAATGCAACAACCAACTTTCTATCTAGGGTAACACCCCAGGTGTTACAGACGACACCACTAACAAGGGATTGCGCCCTCGCAATCCACCTGCTAACCCGAGAGGGGAGAGAAGTTCGACTATCGATTCTTCATGCTTCCAACTGATCTCCTCGACACCACTAACAAGAGATTCTTGCTCGGAGTGACGACGATGTTCTTCCACCAGGAACCTTCCGATGATCGAACCTATTAGGTTAACGGCTCAGAAAACGTCCAACCCACGTAGGATCCTAACACTTTGAAAGATAGACAAGGGGGAGACTCCAAAACAAATAAGATGGGAGGGGAAATAGAATAGGGATAAGGAGAAAACAAGAATCCTATTGAGATGTTTTCCAAAATAGTTTAGCAGAAATAGTTTTTTGACACTCTAGAAACAACGACCGTTAGCTAGGTTATCCTACAGGCTTTGCGGACCCGTTGCTTCGATAACCATTCGTATCGAAACAATCTCGGGAATCGGAACCAAGGCTCTGATACCATTTGTGACGCCCCGAGATCGGGCACTATGCAGATTTCAGTATTCCCGCCAAATCCGCATAATAACCGATTCCAGGTGGCCACTTGTGATAACATTACAACAGTTCACGAATATTCCGCAACAACAACAGAAAAGATATATACAAGATGACTCAAACGAGTCAGGGATACAACTGATACAATACAAAGATCCAAATAACAGCGGAAGAAACAACATAGCGTCCGACTACGGACAAGATACAACTTGGACTAAGAGTCCTGAAGATAACCGAGAGCGTCCAATCCCTGCCCAGGCCAAGCCGGAGGGATTCCCAAGCTAACGTCGTCAGACTTCAAACCTGTTGACTGTAAGTTGGAATTTGCAGCCACGAAAGAGATTTGTGGGTCAGTACGGTTAAGTACTGGCAAGTGGATAAACCCATACTCACAAGATACCAGCGTAGCCAGTCATCACAAGATACAAATACTTTAGGATCAACGGAAAGGAAGGGGTTATTGCAAATAAGCGACAGCAGGCTGCACTAACCAACTACAGAGAGATACTACAACTTCCGGCTAACAGAAAGGAGATAAGATCGAGTATCGTAACCAACTGAAAGATAACTTCAAACAAACCCATCCTGGATCTCGCCCTTATCCAAAGAAGCAATCCGAGGATAACTCACACAGTTGGATTAATGAATAATGGATCAGGTTGTTGTGTCAATAAGACTATTACTAGTCAAGTTATCATTAGTTAGGTGTAAGTTGTTCTGAGTACTTGTTAGCCAGTACTTTCACCAAGTCGTCACATAACCGCGGACAACACGGCTTCTCGAGAAGATTTATCCCTGCAGGGGTGTGCTCCAGTACCCGTACACACTCAAGCCACCAACTAAAACTTAGGTGGACTTGACACGACCCAAACCATCTCTACAACCCATCCTAGGAGCCACGGAGCTATAAGGTCCCAGCCACGCAGCCGAATACTCAGCGCAGGTGTGCAAAACTCCCGCAGGACACAACACCCCGGCACTACAGGCCTCGCCCTATATGCATCATCATCATAACCATCACCAGTAACCATGGGGGGCCCTCCCATTATGCAAGGAGCAAATGGAACACCCGAACTAAGTGTGGCTCTTCGGACAAGCTGCAGATCAGATCTAAGTCGAGGGGGGTCCCATACTACCACCCGGATGCGGTGAGCACGCTCATCATGGATCAGTAGACAAGACTCTTTTCCTAGTTTCGACACTAGCAGGCCTCAAAACCCTAACCCGGGCCTCCTGCCGGTGTCTTATCATCAAATTATTATTACCCAGAACAATAACAAGTTGTTGATTGAATTTAAACCCAACTATCAAACTAGACAGGTGATAAGTAAAAGGACAGCAAGACTTGAGCGCAAACAACACTAAGCATGCAACTACGACACGGGGGCCAACAAGGTAAACAAACAACAGTTAATAGGAAGTGGAAGGAAAAGGCTATATCATGGCTGCAGGGTAAACATATAATAGGATCGTGACACAAGCATCGTATCAACAGGCTAGAATAAGAACAACGGGAAGAATCGGTAACAAGTGATGAAAGGCAGCCATTTGGCAGCAAGTGAGTATACTTGCCTGAGATCCCGCAAGGTAGCAGAACTTGTCGTTGCTCACACCATCTCAACGTCCTATCCGCGAAGAAGCAACGAACCTCGAACAAACACCAGATGCAACAATTACTACTACGGCAAAAGATCCAGCATGATCCTATTTTACATGCATGGCATGGCAAGATGCAACAGGGAAAACAACTTAAGCAGTTTAATCGGAACCGGAGTCCGGAGAAATAGGAATTGGTTCAAGTTGTTTAGCTAACCATCAATATTAAATGTTGATTAACAGGCTTAAACAAGGTAGAGGTGATCTATCCAATATTAAATGGAATAGGGCATGATTGAATTTAATACCCCAACACATTCCATATTTATTTAATAGGTGAACATGCATAACACAAACTAAGATGCAACATACAAAATGCAAACATGAGCATGGATGGCATGAACATGTTAAGGACATGTTTCTGATATGCAAACATATTTTAATTGTCCAATTTGGAATTTAATTGAGCAAGTTGCCAATTTAACAATATTAAATGAATTAAATGAGGAATTAAATGTTGCATCAATTTTAATTGGTCAACACCGTAAACAAACTTTATATTTGGGTAGAGCATTTAATTTTAATTGGAAAACATATTTTATTTGTTGAAATTGGAATTAAGATGAATTAGTTATGAATTTTGGCAATTTAATTGCATTAAATAAGAGGTGAAACGATTATTCAATTTAATTGTTGCAAACCAGAAAACAAAGTTGATATTCAAGTGTGGCATGTGATTTTGGATGAAAAACATGTTTGGAGTATTTAATTTGGAGCAACCATTTGCAAGTTATTAATTATTCCATTTAATCAACCAAATTAAGGATTATTAAATAACATTAATTTTAATTGCCCAAATTGAAAAACAAAGTTGATAAACAGGAAGTACATTGAATTTGGACTAAAAAACATATTTTATTTGAGTTGATTGAACTAATTATGAATTAATTATGGAATTAACCAAATTGGAAAAGAATTGTTTGAATTTGAAATTTGAAACAATTTGGAATGTTCAAAACAGAAAACAATTTGCATATTTGAAAAGTTCATGAAATTTTGTTTGGGATACATATAAAGTTTGTATTATTTGGATTCAAATTGGGCAAATTATTGAATTAGCAACAATAGATGTTTTCCTGCAATTTAAGAAAATTGCAAAAAGAAGTGCTTGAGGTGCAGTTCAGGGGACTCGAACCTGGGACGCACCATGGAAGTACCACGGTGCCAACCAGTAGGCTGGTGCTCGGTTTGTGTTTGGAACAGGGGTGCAGGGAAGGTGAGGTCTAACCTGCGACACTGGGAAAAATAAAGGAAAAAGAGGAGGCTTGCCTCGCAGGGGATTTGATCCCTTGACCACAGGGGTGCGGATTGGTGCGCGCAGCCACTAGGCTGTTGCTGCTGCTCGTGTTAGGTATAGGGTGCTTATGGTTTTGAGGTGGGCCGATGCGGAACTACTGAAACTACACGTTATAAACTGTCACCTGCATCCTCGATCGATAGCAACAAGATATGGCCGGCGGCCTGCCGCTCGCTGAGCGGCCCGTGCGCGTGCGGTGGCCGGTGGTCGGGGCGCTGGAGGGGAGGGGCTAAGCGAGGGGAGGGAGGAAGGGGAAGAGGAGGGCGAGAGGCGGCTCACAGCGAGGGAACGGAGCGAGGCGGCGACGATCGGTGGTGACAGTGGCGTAGAAGCTGACGACGGCGGGGGGGAAATCGCGACGTCCTGGCCGCTGCAGCCCTCCTCCAACCCAGGTGCCTTCATCAAAGATGAAGGTGGTGGTCTCCCGGTCCCATTCCCGCAGAGAAACCACCCGGATGATGACCACCGCGGCGGTGCCGGCGGAGGGAAAGCGACGGTAGTGGTTTTCTCCGGTGGAATTCAGAGTACAGAGAGAGGGGGAGGAACGGGGCAGCGAGAGAGAGGGAGGATGGCGGCGGGCAAGAGGATGGAGAGGGGGAAGGGGGCGGTCTAGGGTTTGCTAGAGGGGAGGGGTAGATAAGGGCAGGGCACATGGGGGGAGTTGGTGGTGTTGCTGCTTTTTCCTGCAGAGGAAAACGACAGGGATGGGGGGGATCGACTGTACGGAGGTTGAGGGTGAGCCTGATTGGGCCTACTTCGGGTTGTAGGTGGGCTGCCCCTTGTGGGCTGGCCTGCCTCCCCACTCCTCTCTTTCTATTTTTTTTTCTCTCTTTTTTTTTGCATTGTAAGAAAAGAATAGGAAGGAGAGAAGAAAGGAAAAAGGGTTTTTGGGGTGTAAATCTTTTATGTACTATTTTTTATTGATTAGCAAAACATCAGATAACAAGGTTTGTTACTTATTTCCAACAATTTGAAAAATGACAAATTGTTTGAACTTTGCTATTTGAAATTCATATAGGATTTTAGTTGATTTTTAAAATTGACAAATTTTATTTAATGAACCCAAAAACTTAGTGAGCTAAAAAGAGTGCAAGTTGTTAATTTTCTCAAACCACAATTGATCATGTCAAATAAGAGGGAGAAAGATTTGAAACTTAGTTTGCCATTAGGGTGTGGATAAAAAGGAATTTTATTCACAAGCAAACAACTTCAAACTATTGAAACAATTGGAGTGGTTTGATTGCAATTATTAAATTGGAAATTTGGACAATGTGGGAAAGTTTAATTTGGTTTGAAAATTTGAGATTTGTTTTGAAAATCATGATGCAATGCATATGATGCATGTGATGCAATGCAACAACCAACTTTCTATCTAGGGTAACACCCCAGGTGTTACATGATGCAATGGTGGTCTTCCCCACACCACCAAATCCGACTATGGACAGCATGGATCGATGCTTTTCTGAGTCATTATGATTTTCGAGCCAATCACGGAGCTTCTGCATGTCTATCCCCACGGGTTCCTCAGTATGGATGAGCTGACGGCTGGGCATGAGATGCTCAGCAATGCCACATGGTCCAGAGCTGCCGATGTTGCTTTTGTCAGTGGTGCTGCCTTCGATCTGTTTTGGATTGTCCACTCCATATCTGCTGCGTCGTTCAGCAATATGTTGAGAACGGATCTTGAGCTCACAAATCCTGGAAGCAATTTGCTGGCAAGGCCAGAATGTCCACAGCTCATGGATTCTCGTCACTATGAAGGAGCATTTGACATATATTAGGGAGTCATAAGGGAGGCGGTGAGCAAAGTCGTCAATGCAGTCCTCCATATCGTATGCCATGTCACGGATCTGCTTCATCCAGTCCTTCAGCCGGCGGTCGTTTCCGTCTGGAGCTGAGCCGATGTCACCAAGGAAAGCCTGCATGGTGGCGAGCTCATCATTGATGTACTGAACATCGCCGCGGACTCCACGGATCACACTGTACTCCTGGGCGAGGAGGCCGCCGAGCTTGCCCATAAGAGATTTCATGGTGGCTTCGGAAGCACCCACCACAAACTCCATCTTCTCTTCCTCTGCTTCTCAGCACTACAATCTATCTCCCCATAGTTGCAAGGGCAGCAAACTATATGATTCGGATCATGTTCACTTTTGTTGCATGTGCAGCAGCTGCTAATTTATAAACAGAAGACGAAAACAAAATAGATTAGGGTCACCATAATTGTGGAAAAAAGATAACTAAGTAGAAAAAGACCTAGGCATGTCTAACAAGAACAGAAAACAATACTTATCTATTGTAATAATAAAAAAACGCGGTCTCCGGTATAAGATAATATAGGGATAAATTGATATTGTAGGAGATTTAAGTTTGGGCCTGTTTAAAATACATTAAACAAAAATGTCAGTGATATGAAAAAAGTGAGTAGTCCTGGTATAATCGGATTACAAACTGGATTAGAGACATTAAAAATATATGAATCCCGGTCCATTGTCCACACTGTTAAACAAACCACAACAATTTCCTGCTCTCTTTCCTTACCGCAAGCATACACTGTTTTCCACACTATACGTCTTATCTTTGTTTTTCAGCAAGACCGGTGAGATTGACAACCTCACTGTACCGTTGGGGAAAAGTATTTTGGTTGTGTTGTGTGCAGGTTTCACGTTGTTGCTGACACCGGTGAAGCGCCATCACCATCGTCAGTGACATCAATCTTTCGAAGGTGCTCTTTCTCCTACTGGATTGATTACTCTGGTTCTTAACTAAGAGGAACACTCCTACCGCTGTGCTCATCACACCCTCCTCTTGGGGTTCCCAACAAAGCGCATAGGAAGTGGGCTAGACTTAAATTTGTTTTATGTTTGCTTCTTGATGCTCTATTTTTCTTCAATTAATATTTCTCATGTGAGCATCTTCTCAAATTTATATGCCTAGCTCAAATGCGTTAAAGAAAAGCGCTACCAAGAGACAACCCGTTTTATTTCTCTGTTTTCAATCGGTTTTACCTTGTTTTCCTTTGTGTGCTGTGCACCTGAGTGTTTTCTATTTCCTTAGAAACCCCAATATATCTTTTCTTTCTTGTTTTTGTTGAGCCAAGTAAATCCTCTAGTGGAAAGTTGAGACTATATTTCGGATTTCTGCGTAGGAAACAGATTTGTGCTGTCCACTGTTAAGTACGTATAAAATCACATAAAATTTAAAAGACCTGAGGTTTTTTTTTTCTCAATCCTAAGCTATATACGCAACTTTTCTTAGTTGACCTCTTTTTGATTTGAGCAACAGGAGATTTTCAAAAAATCGATCTCTACCTGCTATTCTGTTTTGACAGATTTCTGCCAATTATTGCATTTACATCTTAATCTCTTTCTTTTGGTGTTATTTTGAGAAAAAATAGTTTTAAAAGAAGTTGTGACAGTAGCTAATGTGTTTATTATTGCTAGTCTTGTGTTGAAACTGAACAATGTGAATTTATTATTTCGATTGCACTAACGTTGCTAATGAAGATTGTGAGAATTTTTGTATGAAGCAAGTTTTCAAGGGTCAAGAGAAGAGGATGATATGATGTGATCAAGAAGAGTGAAAAGCCTAAGAATGTGGATGCCCCGGTGGTACATGATACGTCATAAACGTATCCTTAATTTTTGATGTTCCATGTTGTTTCCCACATATTTTCCTTACACTCTATGTCATTTTTACACGTTTTCCGGGACTAACCTATTAACAAGATGCCATAGAGCCAGTTTCCTGTTTTCTGCTATTTTTAGTTTCAGAAAAGTTGTTCTCGAAATATTCTCGGAATTGGAAAATTCAAAAGCCAGAAGTCCTAACAGTCCCGGAAGCTTCCAGAAGCCCCGAAGAGCCCTGGAGGGGGGCCACAGGGTGGCCACACCATGGGGTGGCGCGGGTCCCCCTGGCCGCGCCACCTAGTGGTGTGGGGCCCCTGGCCACCTCCTGGCATCTCCCTTTCACCCATATATACTCCCCGATGCATAAACCCTAGGGGAATTGACCTTTTCCAAAAAATGCATCCGTAGCTCCACCGCCGCCACCGACAAGTTTCGGGGGAGAGATCTTTGTTCTGGCACCCTGCCGGGGCAGGGAAGTGTCCCCGGAAGCCATCTCCATCGCCGTTGATGTCTCCTATGATAAGAAGGGAGTATTTCTCCCCCGGGGCTGAGGGCCACAGGTTTTATGGTGAGTATCCATCTTCTAACTTTATGCACAGTTCAGAGAGCATTTTTGCCATTCTGATTTTTATGTGCATTTGTCCCAAAAATATTATTAATTGATTCATGATGTCTTATTGCTAGTTCTCAAATTATTTGTTCTAGTCTTCCTCACGAACTTTTAAGGTGTCCTGGCATTTATGTTTTGTCCCACTCTTAAGGACTTGCGAAATACCACTTTGCCATGCTGTCTCTATACTTGAAAGAAACCTTTATCTTTCTTTGCACTATTATCCGTGATCCTTTATATAAGATACTCTTCATGGTGCAAAGTGATTGCTATTATTTATTATTAAAGTTCGATTTATCATGTTTATGTTTGAAGTTTTATGATCTCAGCGTGCATATGCTTTTACATTTTAATGATCAAGATTATGATAGTAGTATGTTACCACGGAAATTATTATTTTATTGTTTACCTACTCGAGGACGAGTAGGAACTAAGCTTGGGGATGCTTGATACGTCATAAACGTATCCCTAATTTTTGATGTTCCATGATCATATTATGACAATTGCTACATGTTTTCTCCCTTACTTATAACATTTTCATACGTTTTCCGGGACTAACCTATTAACAAGATGCCAAGTGTCAGTTCCTTGTTTTCTGCTGTTTTTGGTTTCAGAAAAGTTATTCTGGAAACATTATCGAAATTGGACCGCACAAAGACCGAAGTGCCTATTTTCCCCGGAAGCATCCAGAACACCGAAGAGGAGTCGAAGACGGGCATCAGGGGGGCCACACCATAGGGTGGCGCGACCTCCCCCTGGCCGCGCCAGCTATAGGTGTGGGGCCCTCTGGCCTCCACCGCCTTTGCCCTTTCGCCTATTTATTCCACCCGGATGGAAAACCCTAAGCACGTGATCAAAAATCCCCGAAAAGTTCCGCAGCCGCCGTCACCGTCAACCCTAGATCAGGGGGATTCTAAAGCTGTTTCTGGCACCCTGCCGGGGAGTAAATCATCACCGGGGGCTTCTACATCACCATTCCTGCCTCCGGTGTGATGCGTGAGTAGTTCATCATTGGACTACAGGTCCATAGCAGTAGATAGATGGTTGTCTCCTCCTCACATGGCTCCATGTTTAGATCTCGTGAGGAGCCTATCATGATCGAGATTGATCTTATGTAATTCTATATGCCGTGTTTGCTGGGATTCAATGAATATTGACCTTATGCCAAGTTGATTATAGTCTTTATTAAATATGTTATTTGTGATCTTGCATGCTTTCCGTTTCTAGCGGTTGCTCTGGCCAAGTAGTTGCTAGTGACTCCAAGAGGGAGTATTTATGCTAGATAGTGGGTTCATGCCTCCTTTTCGCCTGTGCTAGAGTGACAGAAACGTGATAGGGGAGGATGTGTTGTTGCCACTAGGGAGAAAACATCAGTGTGAGTGCCCGCGTGCCCAAGCATTGCTTACATTACACACATTGTTTAATATAGTTATCTGTTGCTTGCAACTTAATACCTAAGGGGGTTCAGATGATAACTTGAGGATGGATTATTAGTCATAGATGCAGATGGATTTCGGTCTATGTATTTTGTTGTAATGCTCGCACTAAATATCATAGTAGTCATCATGTTATATTATGCACTACGGTGCAACCTCTGTCTGTCAATTTCACAGCTGTAATTTGTTCACACAGCATGTTATTTTTATGGAGAGACACCACTAGTGAACCTATGAACCCCGGTCCATTATCCACACTGTTAAGCAAACTACAACAATTTCCTGCTCTCTTTACTTACCGCAAGCATACACTGTTTTCCACACTATACGTCAAATCTTTGTTTTCAGCAAGACCGGTGAGATTGACAACCTCACTGTACCGTTGGGGAAAAGTATTTTGGTTGTGTTGTGTGTAGGTTCCACGTTGTTGCTGATACCGGTGAAGCGCTAGCACCACCGTCAGTGGCATCAATCTTCCGAAGGTCCTCTTCTCCTACTGGATTGATAACCCTGTTTCTTAACTAAGGGGAAAATTCCTACCGATGTGCTCATCACACCCTCCTCTTGGGGTTCCCAACAAAGAGCATCTGAGACATGCTCCGCTTTTTCATTGGAATACTTGCTATGCTAGTATTCTTAGTTTTTCTTCTAGTTACTACAAAAAAACTCATGTTCAGCTGTTAGATTTAGTAGTGTTATGTGAGTACTCTGAAGTTTGCTTGCTGTAGCATGTAGAGAATTTTTTAAAAACATATTTTGTATGGTGCTTGTTGGGAAAAGAAACTGCTACTTGAAGTAGAATTTTCAACGATGCAAGTAGAAGCTTGTATAGACCGTGGCTAGAAGTTTTTCATATCATGCTAGATGTTATTTTAGTTTTAAAACCTTGTGGCTATTGAGTAGCATGATTAGCCATCAAAAGAATCATGAGTTGTTCTTGTCATATTGAAGCATAAATTTGTGGTATTCTCCTTTGAGTGTTTTATTTGGTTGACTTGGCGTATGCTCACACCATGTTTATGACTATGAACCAGTCACTAATACCCTCTATGACTATTTAGTTTTTTAACTTGTGGTACCACTTATGCTTTGATTAATGATGTTTATGTCGCTATGCATGATTAAGGCTCTTATGCTCTCTTGATTTGTCGCTCTCAGTTTTTTGCTAGCCTCCACCTGTACTGAGTATGGAATTCTACTCGTGCATCCAACTCCCTAAAACCAAAATTTTCCCATTGTGTCCACCATAACTACCTACATGTGGTATTTAACTGCCACTCCAAGTAAATTGCTCATGTGTTACTTTTAAAACCTTCAAAATTATTCCTGCTTTGTGTTCATGTTTTTGCTCATGAGGACGTAAATAGAGAATCTTTATCTCACTTGTTGATTGGATTTCACACCCTGGACTAGTGGATTGATCCGCTTATCCAATTTATAGATGAGCTGGCAGCGAGGTGCCCAGCCCCAAATTAATACACACAAAATCTCTTCACTATTTTTGCAAAGAGGGATGACCTTCTACACCAGTTCCGTCCTTCATATGGGAGCCGCTCTTGTGAAATCTAATTGGCTGGTGACGTACTGTATTTTATCTTTACCATTCGTTGACATTAGCATACATCTCCCCAAATATAGACACTCCTCCATGGTATGTGATTGTTGGCAGGCACCCGAGGATTCAGTTAGCCATGATTAGTGTAAGATGGATGGGAGAAGTCTCAAACTTTTAATACCTCTATTAATAAAATAAAAGCTCTAACACATGAGTGATCCATGCTTCCCTCTACGAAGGGCCTTTTTTTTAGTTTTATGTTGAGTACCCATCTTCTAACTTTATGCACAATTGAGAGAGCATTTTTGCCATTCTGAGTTTTATGTGCATTTGTCCCAAAAATATTATTAATTGATTCATGATGTCTTTTTGCTAGTTCTCTAATTATTTGTTCTAGTCTTTCTCTATACTTGAAAGAAACGTATATCTTTATTTGCATTGTTATTCATGATCTTTTATTTGTGATACTTCTCATGATGCAAAGTGATTGCTATGATTTATTATTAAATTTATATTTATCATGTTTGTGTTTAAGTTCTATGATCTTAGCTTACATATGCTTTTACATTCTGATGATCAACTTTGTGTTAGTAGCATGTCATCTCAGAAATTATTTGTTTTTATCGTTTACCTACTCGAGGACGAATAGGAGCTAAGCTTGGGGATGTTGATACGTCGTAAACGTATCCCTAATTTCTGATGTTCCATGTTCTTTTCATGTTATTCCCCACATGTTTTCTATACACTTTATGTCATTTTTATCGATTTTCCGGACTAGCCTATTGACAAGATGCCACAGAGCCAGTTCCCTGTTTTCTTCTGTTTTTAATTTCAGAAAAGTTGTTCTGGAAATATTCTCGGAATTGGAAAATTCGAAGCCCGGAAGTCTTAGAAATCCCGTAGGTTCCACGGAGTCCCGAAGAGACCCGGAGGGGGGCCTCAGAGGGCCCACACCATAGGGTGGCGCGGTCCCCCCCTTGGTCGCGCCAGGGGGTGGTGTGGGGCCCCTAGGCCTCCACCGCCTCTACCCTTTCGCCTATTTATTCCCCCCCCCCAGGCGTAAACCCTAAATATATCCCACTTTTCCATGAAAATCACCCGAGGCCGCCATCATCGTCATCTCGAGATCGGGAGGGTTCTGGAGCTCTCCTAGGCACCCTGCTGGGAGGGAAATTCATCACCGGAGGGGTCTACGCCACCATGCCCTCCTCCGAAGTGATGCGTGAATAGTTCATCCCTGGACTACAGGTCCATAGCATTAGCTAGATGGTTGTTTTCTCCACTTTGTACCTCATGTTTAGATCTTGTGAGCTGCCTAACATGATCAAGATCATCTTTATGTAATACTACATGTTATGTTTGCTGGGATCTGATGAATGTTGAATGCTATGTCTTTTGATTATCAATCTATCATGTTATCTTCATGCATATGTTATTTATGATTTTGCATGCTCTCTGTTATTAATAGATGCTCTGGCCAAGTAGATGCTAGTAACTCCAAGAGGGAGTATTTATGCTCGATAGTGGGTTCATGCTTCCTTTGCGTATGTGATCGAGTGACAGAAACATGAAGGATGGTGGACGTGTTGTTGCCATTAGGGAGAAAACAACAATGTTTTGTCTAAGGATGATGTTATTGTTTACATTACACACTTTGCTTACTGCAATTATCTGTTGCTTGCAACGTAATACCCAATGTTTGTTCGGATGATATTCGAAGGGTGGATTGTTAGTCATAGATGAAGTTGGTTAACGGTTTATGTATCTTGTTGTGATGCCCGCATGAATCACATAATAATTTTTTTTGTCTTGCATATGCACTATGGTGCAGCCTTCATTTCTGTCAATTGCCCAGCTGTAATTTGTTCAACACACATGTTATTTATCTTTCACGGAGAGACACCACTAGTGAACTGTGAACCCCGATCCTTTTTCCTCAAACTGATAAATCCCCTACTGCTTTCATACTGCTCTACTGTTTTCATACTGTTTTCATATTGTTTTCCACACCATACGTTTATCCTCTTTGTGTTCAGCAAAACCGGTGAGATTGACAACCTCACTTCTTCGTTGGGGAAAAGTGATTTGATTGTGTTATGTAGGTTCCACGTTGCTTCTGAACCGGTAGTGCGCCCTGCCATCTCAGCTTCTTCACCTTCTGAAGTTACTCCTTCCACCTACTTGTCGATTAAACCTTGGTTTCTTTCTGAGGGGTCTCCCAACGAACGTGTGTTCACAGCATCAAAGAAACACTCTGAATTCCATTTCGTCGAAACAAAACATACTTTTTTATATAAAGGCTTTTATTATTTCTTTGATAGCAAAGATGCACACAGCCGCAAATGAACAATACTAAAAAAAGAAATGGAGGCAATAGATTCATTACAATCAATCAGGTGTAAACTATCGTCGCCTACGGTGGTCTAATCCAAAGATCAGGCGGGAATCCATGTGGGATAAAATATTGATATGTTGCAAACATATCTATAATTTTTGGTGCTCCATGCTTGTTTTCTTTCCAATATCCTATGTTATTTTAATATTTTCACATGTTTCCCTTCGTTTTTCGGATGTTTTCATCGACTAACCTATTAACAAGATGCCCTAGGTCAGTTGTTGTTTTTCTATTTCAGAGTAGTTTTAAAGGAAATATTCTCGGGAAGGGCTGAAAATTCACGGATTGTAGTTTTTACCCGCAACAAAGACAGGGTCCAAAGGGCGTCGGCAGGGGAGCCAGGGGCACTAGGCGGGTGCATTGCACCCCCTAGTCCAAGCTGGTGGACCCATGGGAGCTCTCGGCACCGCCTCACGTCCCCCCTTCGCTTATAAATAGCCCTTAACCCTAAAATCACCGGGGATAGAATTATTTCCCATGAAACATACAGAGAGGTGTCGTCACCTCGAAAGTTCAATCTAGGTCTTCTAGAGTCCTGCTCCGGCACCCTGCCGGAGAGGGGGGTCGTCACCGGAGGCCTCTACATCGCCATGATCGCCTCCGAACAAATGCGTGAGTAGTTCATCTCGGGACTACATTCAATAACAGTAGCTAGATGGTTGTTCTCTCCGCTATGCCTCCATGTTTCGAGTCCCGTGAGCTGCCTCACATGATCGAGTGCATGTTGTGTTTGCTGGGATCCGATGAATCATGAGAATATGATTATTTTGTTCATGTCAATCTGAGTAGGTTCACTTGTATTTTTAGAGAGTTTTTATCTTGTCTTGCAATGCTCTCCGGTGTTTATGATTACCTTGGCCACGTAGTTGTTTTCACCTCTAAGAGAGGGTTTATATGCTAGATAGTGGGCTCATGCCTCCTTATTTCCTGCGCTCGTATGACAAAAACATGCAGGGGAGGATGTATTGTTGCCACTAGGAAGAAAATAACGATGATCTTGTCTCCAAATAAGAACCACTGCTTACATTACGTATTATTCTTAATGCATTTGTCTGTTGCACACATCGCAATCACTTTGTTGCTGCAACTTAATACCAATGGATTTGATGGATAGCTTCCTTGAGGTGGACTTCTAGATATGGATGCATGCTAGATAGCAGTCTATATACTTTGACGTAATGCCTATAATGTTAGAACCCGTGAACTTTATCTCGTTATAATAGTATTGTTGTACATTAATGATTTGTCAATTGTCCATCTGTAATTTTTTCACCCAACATGTTTATTTTCTTTGGAGAGACACCACTAGTGAACCTATGGCCCCTGGTCCTATTTTCATATTACAAACCTTCTTTTCAGTATTTTCATCATTATTTCCTTGCTGTAACATTTTCACTTTAATCACTTTCCAACACTCTATACGTTTAATTAGCATATTTTCAGCAAGACCGGAAGATTGACAACCTTCCGGAAAGTTAGGGCAAGAGAGAGTTTGTACATGTGTTCAGGTTCCATGCTTGGTCAACATCGGTATACATACAACGTCGTTGATTAAGCAACGTTCTTCAAGACTATGAAGTCCTACTGGTTTGATAAAGTCTGGTTCTATACTAGGGAAAACTTACTCTAAACTACAACATACCTTCTACTTGGGGTCTCCAAACGAGCGTGTGACCTCGTTCTCATCAAGTACTTTATTGTCATCGTTGTCGGGGAATTCTAGCTTGATGCAAGGGGAGTCTCACACTTCCACTCTCTTTCTTTTGTTTAGTTCTTTCTTAGTTTACTTTTTTAGTCTTGTTTTCTCTTTATCAAAAACCAAAAAAATTAGTTCTCTAGTTTCTAGTCTTTTATTTGTGTTATCTCGCAATCATGTCTACCAATCATAATACTAAGCTTTGTGATTTTACACTAGTAGGAAAAATCTTATAGAGGAAAACCTACTAGCAGTGAGCTTGTTTAGCAACACGCTTCTGAGAATTACTGGCAGTGCGCGGCCAAAAGTATACGCTTCCAGAAAGAAATATCGGAAGCGTGTATGAACGGGCACACACTGCTGGTATAGTTCGTCAATCCCTGTGGGCGAGGCAGCTACTATTAGCAGCGCGTGCATCAGCGGACACGCTTTAGATAATTTAACCTCTAGTAGTGTTTCTGTTGGGGCGCATGCTGCTAGTATTGTCTGAACTCTATCTAGGGAACCCACACACCCGATTCCTCATTTTCGTCAGATCAAACAAACCTCATCCTTTCTAGAAGAGCCCCGCCACCGCTGCTCCGTCGCCCCGCTTCGTCACCCACACACCCGTTTTGAGAGTTTTTTTTTCATAATTAGGAAAAATCATGTAAAGAGATTGACAACATATCAAAGGAAACTGATTGTCCAGTTTCAGTTGAACAAAGAATCAATATTTTTCAGATTGCATATAAAGAAATCGTTGCTTGCAAGTCATCGCAGCCTTGTGGGTTCGGATACATGGCCAAACTGCCAACTAGTTCTCAAAGGATTAAGTTGCAGGTTGAAGAGAAAGTTCTTGCTACGGTAGAGACCCAAAAAGTAAACTCCGAGCTCACCCAGCAGGTCACTAGTTTAGAACAGAAGTTACTAGCTAAACGTGCAAGCATGGAAGAGAAGATTAATTTAGAGTGTGCTGAGAGAGAAAATCTCGAGGAGAGTTTATTGGAAGAGCGTGCTAAAAGGGAAAAATGATGAAATTGGAGAGAAACTCAAGACAAGAATTTGAGAAAATCTTGATTGCCCAGTTTAACTCATAGTTTTAGTCAAGATTTGAAGAGTTCTCCGCACAGATGGAAAAACAGAAGAAGCATACACTTCAGGTGATGATAGTCATACGCTTGCAAACTCGTAAGATTTAGTTGTTTACTTGCATTGCTAACAGTGCACTTTGTTTTTGCAGATGTTGAAGAAGTCAAACCCGCAAACACCACTTCCACCAGAGCCATGCTGAGAAAATAATTCCTCCACACACCACGTTACAGTCTACTCGAATGTTTAAAGTAATTGTAAGTCACAAACTTGTACAAATCAGTACTAGTACATTATGTTTTTGCTTCGCCCACACTATAGCCTTTCTGCATCCACCCTATATCCTTGCTGCACCTTATGTTTCACTATGGGTTGTTGCTTCGTTGAGTTACAACTACTGTTTTTGCTTCACCCACACTATAGGTTTGCTCCACCTGTTTTTTATGTTTCACCATATGTTTTGTTGCTGACTGGACTCACAACTTCATCAAACAACATATATGTGCTATCTATGGACATGAACTTAACTTTCTTTTTTTTACTGTTGATTAAGGAAGGAAATCAAAATGCAACTGTAAAAATATAGCTGCACTGGATTCTACATCACGTACATTAGGATACCTACGATATATTTGAGTTTCATTTGAGCCATATTGTATGAGAATTTCGATTTATATGTATTATAAATAGCTATGAGAATTATGATTTGTATGAATAAACATATTTTACGAACGGTTTTGAATATTTTAATTCAATACCCGTATTTTTGTTTCCGTATTTTTATATTTATTTTTTCCTTTAACGTGGGAATAGGTAATTACCACGGTAAATGTAGTGTTGAGTGAAGCCTCAGTCGCCACGACTACATATTCTGTTGAAATAGACTTTCCCACCCAGAGTCGAGAGATCGTCGCAGTACTTTTTCTCCATTAAGAATTTGGCCGTTGCGATAGCTAATTCACGCCACCAAACTAAACTTTGTTGCAATAGGGAATGGCCACTAAAATTTGTAATTGTTGCACTTGTTTCTGGCTACTAACAATTAGGACATTGCGACTACTACTTCTCGCCACCAAATAAAAATTTGTAGAAATAGAATGGCGCCATAAATAATTTAAATTGGCGCACTTGTTTCTAACTACTAGCAATTAGAACGTTGCGACTACTACTTCTCGCCACCAAACAAAAATTTGTAGAAATTGAATGGCGCAACGAATAGTTTAAATTGTCACACTTGATTCTAGCTACTAAGAATTTGGATATTGCGACTACTACATCTCGCCACCAAACTAAAATTTGTAGAAATAGAATGGCGCCACGAATAGTTAAAATTGTCGCACTTGTTTCTAGCTACTAATATTTAGGACGTTGCGATTACTATTTAGAACTCATGTTACCACGATTGAATTGTGTGTGGCATATTGTTGTTTCCATGCGTATAAGGTTTGTTGACATAGTTTCTTGCCACAAAATTGGACGTGGCAAATAAATTGGACTATTCGAGCGAAAGAGGAGGCGCAACGAAACACTGCCGTTGCCACAGTGGTAACTCGCCACGGTTCGGTATTTGTTGCACTAGAGCTGTACCCACGAAAAACGTAGGTTGCATTAGGTGAGAGCCGCAACACAAAAGCGCATGGCAATTGGCCGAATAAATGGTTGCAAAAGGCCAATTTTATAGCCACGTATCTCATTCTGCGGAGACAGCCTAGTACCACACGTTTTTTTTGCAACGCTTCTCAACAAAAGCATTTTGGATGCAACACATACCTATGCGACGATTTGGCACTTGTTACAACAATTTTGTTCGTTGCAATAGATCGATTTTAGTGTAGTGGCTGGCTCGCCCCGAGCACTGCCCGGCCGCTCCGTCGCCCCGCCCCAAGTGTTGCCCCACTCCATTGCCCTCCCCGTGCCCTCCCGTCACACATTTTCGTCGCCCTCCCCGTCCCCGAGAAGGTACACACCTCTAGATCCCCTCCCTTGTCCTTTTCGATTTAGCTTGTAATCCCTTTTAGATTGTATCTATGCCACATATGGATTTAGGTTTATATTGTATCTATGCCAGATTTAGGTTTAGAATGTATCTATGCCAACACATTTAAGTTTAGCTTGTATCTATGCTAGATTTAGGTTTAGATTGTCTCTATGACAACATGATGTTAGTGTATTTAGATAATCTAGATATAGTGTTAGATTAATGATGTTGATTTAGATAGTTAGTATTTGTGGATGTACATGGATGCAAATATAGGATCAATATAATTAGTGATGTTTTAATTAAAATTCATCAATGGGTATGCGGAGTATGTTGCATTGCCGGTCACAGAAGTTTCCCGATGAGGACATTTTAGACCGGACAACTTCTATGACTACCAATGTTGCATTCTCCATCGTACCCCCATTGATGAATTTTAATTAGGATACTTCATTAATTATTTATATTCTAATATCTCATCTCGTAGCCTCAAAGCCGAGAGGGGGTAGATACGTTCATGATCCATGAATCATGGCTGGCGCTGAGTTAGTTGATTCCCAAAATTGCATACTTGGTCGTGGAGAAAGACTACGAAAAGAACATGGTTTATGGCAAAAAGAAGTCTTGTTGACCCAAGTTCTTTTTATAGTCTCTCTTTATAACCCAGTATGATTTTTTTGAATCAACTAGCACTACCCTATCCATGACTTCATGGATCTTGGAAGTGTTTCTCTCCTTTCGAATTTGGCGATACGAGAGAGATATTTCACACTAGAAAATTAATGATCTATTTACTGATATTCTAATTATCTCATCTCGTAGCCTCAAAGACGAGAGGGGATATATACGTTCACGATCCATAAAGCATGGTCGGGCTTAGTTAGTTGATTCCAAAATTTGCATACTAGGTCGTGGAGAAAGACTACGAAAAGAAGAGGGTTTATAGCAATAAAATCCGGTTGACCCTAATTCTTTTTGTAGTGTCTCTTTATGGCCCTGTATGATTTTTTGAATCAGCTAGCACTGCCCTAGTCTTGGCTTCATGAATCTTGTAAATGTTTCTCGCCTTTCGAATTTTGCGATAGGAGATATCAGGGAAATTTAACTCGAGGCAATTCATTAGTGGATTTTATAAACATGTTTCATGATCTATCTTTTATTATGTTCTGATTGTGGCTGCCACAAGTTATTTTGTCTATAGATGGCTAGAAGGCTAGAGGTTACAGGGGTGGACGGAAAGCGTGAACTTCCTACTAGCCCGCTACATTTCATACGAGGGTACATCAACTCTCTTGCGTCCATTTGTTCGCGAAGAATGAAAGATCAACTTGGATAGTCTCGGCGGCGCTGACTAGACCAGTTTTTACAAACTGCTCCTCCTAAAACCTCACCAAAGGTACAAATTCCCGCCAACTTACGACAACTACAACCAGGGATGGAATATTGTGAACCAAATCGCCCTCATCAAGTTCTCAAGAGCCTACTGTATTTGGAAGATGAGGTTGCGCTGAAGGTATCTTAACATCGAATTGTTGTGGTGCAAGAAAGCGTTCCTGCTATTACTGCAGAATATTGAGAGGAGTTTAATAATAATAATGCTAACTAGTTTTTATCTATCCTACTATCAATGTTATATATGTATGTACAACTTTTATTTTTCTCTAGACTATACAAAATTTGATTAGTGATTAGAACTGTAATATATATATATGGTACATTTAACGTGGGAGTATGTACAACTGGGTGTACAGAACCATTTTCACACCCTATTCAGTACACTAGGTGTAGACAATTTATTTTGCACCCACATTTTTTTAATGTTCACAAGTCAAAAATTTATATTAGTTATGTAATTATTTACGTTCATGTTTGACCAATAAGAGAATATTTGACATAAAATGGAAAAAAATGAGACATAGCAACATAAAAGTCATAGAAAAACATAAACATGTGTATTTTTCATTTTTTTTGTAGCATCACGTAAGTAAAAGGTTTATGTCATATATATATTTTCTTACGTTCTACTCGACATAAGGAATATGACAAAATTTACGTGACGTAAAAATCATGTACGGTTCAAAAGATACATGGTGGATGTAGAATAACTATTCTGCACCTGGGTGTCAAATAGCGTGGGTCGCGCTATTTGACTCACTGGCAGCAAAAAATTATTCTGTACCCTGCGCATGGAGCGCACCGCCCTGTTCCGCCAGCCTCATGGACTGCCCACACACCGGTCCACCACGGTGAAAAAAATGCATGCGACGTAATAAGTATTGCATGTGAGGTAAAACTACGTTTGAAACGAGGCACTCATCCAGGCCGCATGCATGCAGCTCTCCACCGAGCCAACGATCTTTTGTGAACCACCGGTGTAAGAATGGTGGAATTGAACGTAAAATAACGTGCATACATGTATGTCCACCGATTCAGCCCCGTTGGCATGCTAACGTAAGAAATTTGGCCACCAACCTAAGAAAACTTGGTTGCTTCGCCTCAAATAAAACTTGGCTGCCAACAGACTTCAGCTAGCATAGGTAAGAAAACTGAGAGATGATGTATACGAACGACATAAACACATGTCCCACTAATTGAACGTAGGATATGTAAAGAATTCCAGTACATTATTTTCATAAAAATTCAAATACAATATGTCATCTAGAATTGCAGTCTGTAATAATACAAACACATGGATATCGAGGGTACTGTAAATTAGATACACCGATGCACAGTATGTAACAAAATACATTCTTCAAATGGAATGATCATTTTTCGGATGAAAACCTCTAACGCTCATATTATTGACTGGTCACGACATGTTAGTTCCTTTCCATTTGCCACAATTGCCAGGCTTACTTAGTTGAGAGCAGAAGTTATGCCTTCTGTGTTTCAGTGTTGAGCAATTCTTGTTTGATGCCTGAATTAGTAAAACATATGTGCAAGAAACATCCAACAAAGGGTACACAAGAAAAATTATGCTGCAACTAGAATTTGTGATTCTCTTCACCGTCGAATTCGCCATGGAAAACTTCTTCAGGTGCACTTGTCACATTTACATCATAGCCATATGGAGTCATGGACATTCGTGTAGTAGAGACCCCCCGGCAAATCTCGTAATTCAACATCACACAATTAGGAGATTGTCTTAAAGCTCAAGGAAGCTGGGCCTGGTGCTACCAGAATACAACACCATGCAGAACAAGCTGATGGCACCATTGGTCGATCTGAACGTGGGTACATTGACATAATGGAAACCGTAGTCCCATCAACATGAAACCATGAGCTTACAGGTTTCAGGATTCTTTCGGCACATGAATTTCATAGATTATTCAGGGGCCTGGAATAGAATAAGATTATAGCAGGTAGCTACAAACCGATTCATAGACAAAATCGAGTGCTGAATTTTTGTAAACTTTAGACAGGAACTTAGTGGACGTGTCTCTTAAGTAAACAACTCAAATTAAAGCTTGCGGAAGTCCAAAACATATAATTAAGGATCATAGCAACAATGTTCTGCTGTAAGGATACAAACTTTTATTCATCTACTTCAGACCATCAAGCAAACAAGCTTCCTGCAAAATTGCACTCAAATAAAAAAGATTTCTTTGTCTAGTGAAAAATAGCCTTTTGACTCAACCCACTGAAAAAGGTTCTGCTCAGGGACAACCTTGAGTTCAAGTCAATGTATTCAGCTCCTAGTTCCATTGCCTCAGAATCTCACCTTCATATTCAACTCCTTCCCGCTTGAGCCTATGAACCACATTAACAACGTATATTTAGCATAAGACCAATAAAAAAGGGGGATTTCCGCACGCGACAACAAAACAAATTCATATTATGCCTCTCCTTGCAGCTGTGTGCATCACCACGATGCAGAGGCTGGGCTATGTTCCCATTTCAAAAAAAAATCATGTCTCTCCTTATGGTGATGACGTGGTACTGAAAAGTGCCAGGGGAAAAGAAAGATGCCACCATCGCCGATCCTGGGTTGCATACGACCAAAATCATATAAATATGTCCCCATGGAAAGGATCTACATGATTAATCAGAATCATAAATAAGAAGCACTCCTGAACTATGTATTAATAGTTTTTTCCTTCTACACTATTTCTTCTTCCAGGTCCAACCTTCGCTCATCCTTGTGAATAAAAGAAGAATCATCCTTTCTTGGTTTCCATATTTTTTTCCTGATGTGTTTAGTGTACATTTGATTATACTCATTCTACAAGAATAATCTACAAATGCTAGAGCTTAAACAGCCGATATATATTATTTCTCGTTACGCACAAACGAGGATTTTGAAAAGATATGTGTTGCCAGGCACAAGCTAGAATTATTTTCAGAACTAGTGAATGGAATTTAATAACTGCATCTTTTAATCCTAGATTCCTCCTTAATAATATTACTGTTGTAAGAACAATTCCCACCCGGGCATTAAAACAAACACCATGGTGACAGTAATATTACTGAATAGCTCACCCCATCTGATCGAGGATGCAACGATGACACTTTTGAACAAACTAAACATCTAAGCACAAAAAGATCTTCTAGGCTGGGCGAGCATAGCTCAATTTTGAAAGCACTTGCTAATTAATCTAGCAAAAAGTGTGAGGCAGTCTGCAGAGTACAAGTCTGCACAAGTCTACCTAACAACAGTATGGTTCTAACCCCCAAAAAATAAAGAAAAAAGTACGGAACAAACGTGTCCTACATTGACGTCTAAGCTCACCAGGTAGCTCCGTCCAGAGCAGTGCGGATGCCGATCGCCGCTCTTGACATAACTGAAGCCTAACCAACCAGCCAAAGACGGCACCGTCACTTGGACAACCGTTAATCGCCTAGGCCGCTCACTTTTTTACGGCAACAACAATCATGCCAAGTAAAATTTAGTAATAACAAACAACATGACTCATTAGTAGAAGGATGGACTGATGACCGCTTAAAAAACATGCAACACCTTGTGATAAGCAACCTATCCTAAACACTCAAACTGTAACCCAAATTTAATATTCAAGGGTTGTGAACAATTTCTAATCGTCTAATATGAATGTGAAACCACAAGTTTATTTTTAACCTAGTATCCATAAGAACAAAGCTACATGCAGGAAAAGAGGCATCATCACGAGTTCTCCACTCAGAGACCCGGTCGATGAAATACCATTGTCCATCCTCTTATAGCCTGAAAAACTTCACTTGATAATGAGGCAAGTTGAATTCAAGTCTAGAACTCTTAACATTACTTATGATTCAAAACCGGGTTTCATATTATTCAGATTGCCTTAGAAACCCAATGCTACTTGTTTTTGTGAAAGAATGCATAACAATATTTTTTTCCCGTTATCACCGTATAGCTGGATTGAAAGTGAGTTCCTAGGTTTTGAGAAATTCTTATACGATGGGTACATTAAGGTTGTAACCCGGAACTACAAGGAAAACATCGAGTACAACACACCCATTTCAAGAACATGGACTAAAATAAATGATTCATGAATAGCTGATAAAAATATCGGTTGAACGATGCAATCATATAACAGATGAACACACATACATACAACACATATACATATCACTCCAACAACTCACCAACTATAGATCTTGCCGACACGAGACCGAGAGAGTACGTTTGTATGTGGCTATAGGAAGTGAAAAGATGGAAGGGAAAGTGGTAAAGTGAGAGATGGGGGTGGAGAGAAATGTTTACTAGATTCCCCTCACATATATATCAAATAAAATAGGTTAAATAAGTTTTAAATGGTGGGAAAATGGGGGAAATGGGGTGGTGAGGAGGTGGGGGGCGACCAAATCTAAAATGGGGTGGGGATATGGGGGGATGGGAGGTGGGGGGTGGTCCCAACCACTTAAATTCGTCCCAGGTATACCCGTGACGCACCTAGGCCGCGGTGCGTCACGGCTATGTTGGATACCCGCGGTGCACCTCCCAGTGGTGCGTCACGGCTATAGATGCTACCCGTGGAAAAGATAGCCGTGACGCACCGCTGAAAGGTGCGCCACGGGTATCCAACATAGCCGTGACGCACCACCGCCTAGGTGCGTCGCGGGTATGCCTCCGAGGCTCGCCACCCTGGCCCCACACATAGGCGCAACGCGCCTTATATTTGGTGCGCCGCGGGTATGCCTTTAGGCGCGACGCACCGCACCACCACGGGTAATAGGCGTGACGTGCCAAATAGATAGTGCATCACAGGTATCATCACTCCTATAGCCATTTTCCTAGTAGTGAGGAAATAACCAAAATATTACATATAACTGTTCCAACATGGAAAAGCATGCTACTTTATCTACTACTCACGGGTGGCACAAGGCACTAGCATCAATGCTAGGCTTATTTTCACAATGTTTATAATTTGAGAAAATAATCGCTGTATCGCATGAGAAACCCGAACGAGGCTGAAAGGCGATCACGAAAGTCCTTGCGAGAGATAATGTCCACAACGTCACCTCTTAGGTTTTATATGTACATGTTGCACTTGTATTCAAAATCTAACATGTCGTACTTGTCTTCAGAATCAAATATTTCAAACTTGTCTTCAAAATTTAACATGCCACACTCGTCTTCAAAATCTAATATGTCGCAATGTATATGCAATCTCCATCCATGGACGGAAGATTGGCTGCAGACACACACATCTCTCTTCCCCTAGGAACAATGCATGGATATGAGTTCCTATTTTCTTCGAGAAATCATAGGAAGCATGGTCTAAGATCCAAAAGCATTGATATGAGTTCCTTGCGAAAACCTTGGCCCTTCATATGTTGAACAAAATGTTCATGAACAACTCAAGTATACTCATAGTAAGCATGGTAATTAAAGAACAATAAATGGTCTGAAGTTTCTAGAAAATTAAGTATAGGTCATTTTGCTTTGATAATCAGTAATAACAACTGAATGAATATCTTTGTGACAACTTTTAATTTTAGTTATGCAGTTTTTCGCTATTAGGTGCCGAAAAAGTTAAAATTTCAACGCACGTTGTGGGTGTCTGAAGGCATCAGGGAAATTTGATCCATCCATATTATTCCCCTCTTCAAAGTTGTTAGTTCAAGTCATGAGATTTTTCATGTTTCTTGGACAAACAATTGCAACTATATCTTTGTCCTATTTGATACCCGTATGCTTGAAATGGTGCGATCATTTTTTCACATGTGTGGTGGAAGGGGGGGGGGGGGGCATATGCCCCCCTTACATATTTTTCTCTAGGTAGATATTTGGGCATTCACATGCAAGAATTTCTAAATTGTAAACATCATTATCAACCAGAATGGATTTTTGTATGGTGTTTCAAATGAAAGGTCACACATATAATCGTCATCAGAGTATTGTATACCCGCAGAATAGAAGGGAGAAGGACCAAGCGATGGGTTCCAAGGACGCCTTCGCCTTCCTCCTTGTGTTCCTGATTTATAGCTTTCCTTAAGATATAGGTAGTCTTGCATTTTTATATGTGAAGTGTGATGCCTCCAGTTCTACTGCTCAGAAGATACCACGAACCATGTCTGGCTTAATCCTCGAGGTAAGTTAAAAAATTGGGTGACCCTCTTGATGCAATGCATTTCATCTATATTGTTTCTTTCACAGGAGCTCTCTTTATTTTTTTCGCACGTACATAATAAAATGTATTAGGTATGAACTTATTTGATTATGTATTCTCAAGTCCTATGTTAGGGTTCCGGTTTTTTAATTTAGAAAATAATGATAATGATTATTGGCAGAAATGCAAATGGTCTATGTGACCACGACACCATCTATTATATTCAAGACTAAAAGGGAGCACCGGATTAGTTGATTGCTTCTTTATTATGACATATCTTTCGAAAACATATATTTCATCATTTCTAGATTGACTCTTGTTTAAATTCCATTATAATTTCTTATCTATATTATAGGAGATCAACATGCATGAATTGGTGGAATTATCGGAGAGACTCAATGAGTACAATATATCGGAGAGACTCAATGAGTACAATATATGATTAAATCAAAAGGTTGTATAATATATGAAGGGAAACCAGCTCAAACAACATAACATCAAGTAACTGCGCTAATGATTGTGATTTAATATAGCAGAGGCGCTACCAGCTCTTCCTTCAGCCTAACACTTCAAATATCTATATCATGCCCAAAATTTACTATCCACTCTTAAGCTGTGGTGTCAAATATGCAATCTTCGATATGCTCTCTAGACGTGTCATGCGGCTCTTATGAATATTTTCGTGACGGTCGATATCCAAAAGTCCTTCCTTGCCTTCTTTATCGTTTGTACCAGATGCCAACACACCTCATTGCATTGGCATAATAAGTGACTATGATCTCTCCATGTTAACTTGGTGACAAAGAACACGTGAAATGGTTCTATCCCTGTCGGTGTTCCTACATTCCATCACATCTGTTGTGTTAAGGCGGTTATGAAAAATGAGCCAAGTGAATCCCTTTAATTTATGATCATATGTTGACAATAATTGTGTTCCTCGGCTACGAGAGGTGCATGTTTGTGGATGCAGATAACCTTTCGTCCGTTGATGGTGACTACATGTACTCGCTCCGTCTCAAAATAATTAACAACTTTATCTAGATATATAGATGTATGTAGTCGCGTTTTAGTACATACGTACATCCATATTTAGATAAAATTTAGATAAAGTTGGATCGATTATTTTGAGGAGGAGCGCGCACTTGTTTCATTGGGTGTAATTTTTATAATACACATGTGCGTGTATAACATAAGGGACGACACGATGGAGACTGTCTCCAGCATGGATCATCTTGACCGTCCTGGCCAACTACAGATATCCATAATTTCAGTTCACCGGATCAAGAGTTACACTTAACTCTGGATATTGAACAAAATTCTGGACTACTGTCATATGTCACATAACAACTCTGGATGTTGAACTTGTTAGGCTCAGACAACGGTGAACCGTCGGATGTGCGTTGCTTCATCTAGACCCTTTGTTAACTGAAGATGTCGCCAGGGGAGGGTAGGCAGGGACTGACAGCACCGCCACCTCGTCGCCACCGCCGCCGCCATCGCCGATGGCAGGCATCCCCTCACCGCCTTCGTCTCTGCCCTCCGAGCCGCTGACCCGTCTGACCCCGTCGCCGCAACGGTGCTCGGATCCCTCCTCGTCATCCTCATTCCCCACATTTCCTCCCCTGACGCCACGAAGCTCCTCACAGGCACCGTGCGCCGAGGATTTAGCAAGACGGGACGGCGCGGATGGGGCTGTGCATACACCTACTGGATAGAGTCCCCGTCTGACCCCACTGCCGCTTACGCGCTCGCCTACCACCAGGTCATCCTCATTCCCCACACCAGTCAGTGACCGCACTTGAGCTAAGTTCATGCCTTTCGTTGAATTATCATGCTTGGAGCCACTTTGTTGCATAGAGAGTCGACGGAGTTTGTTGCTAGGAGTTGGCATCAGCCAGTGGCCACCAACAACAGTAATAAAGTTCTCTTCACTTGACTTGGACACATATATTCGAGAATCATGTCGTGAACTTTGAAGGACTTGATCTTCCCATTGCTTCTGTGGTCCACAGGACGTATTATCTTCCTGCTTATTAGCTGACTAAAGTCTGTTTCGGCAACTTCTTCGGCAGGTAGCCCTTGCTTCTCGGTGACAAAACACTCAGATATCCATCGCCAGGTCAGACGTTTCCTACTAATTTTCAAACCTTTGGGGAATATGCTCAAGTACAGACCGCAGGTATTGAGATCTGCAGGTAAATCATTGTAACAATAATCGAGTATTCTTGTGACCTCTTCAAAGGTTAGAGGAGCTACCAGATCTGGAAATAGTGATTTACAAACTTTGCTCCAATGGTCATTAGTTTTTGTTGGGTTGCCGCCAACAAGACCAGCCATGGAGACTAGGGCTAATGGAAGGCCCCCACAGTATTCCCACATCTCCTTATGGACCTCTTCTTTTTTGCTACCTTTGTTGCTTTGTGACTCAGGAACATTAGCTGTGTCCTCATGATCAGTTATGCTTCCGTTGGAACACACTGGATCAGGAGCTTGTGATGTTCTACCCACTGGTTCGCTTACTTTGCTGCTATGTGTTTTAGAAACACTGTGAACGAATAGTCTTTTGGAATTGACATCATTAAGAACATTAACCGCATGAAGAAAATCAGTTCCATCTCTTTCAGAGCATGCTGCACCAACAGCTTGAAATCTTGTAGTCACGATTACCCTACTGTTTTCTATATTAGCATGTGGCAGCCAATTTCTGATATTTTCCCATGTTTCTGCAGACCATATGTCGTCAATCAAAAGGAGGTACCTGAAAAGTAAAAGAAAATAAAACACCAATGAGAAAATATTATTTTGCATTAGAATCCTAGCTAAAACTCCAAACTCTGATGATAAAAGAACCATATGAAACTCAGTTGGGTGGAAAAGTGAACACGTGATATCACTATCTAGGCTTTGAGTCCATGCCCAGGTATTTGTTGTTCATTTTTGTATTATTGATAAATCGTATAATTGTACCTATCACTTGTCACAGTCATTGTACTTCTTTTAATGAAATAACGCACACAAAAAGGTAAAAAAACTAGGCTGCCCCTTCACCATGGTGTTACATGTATGCTTCCCATTTGGGCCGCGTCGATTTGGCTCCTGGGCTCCAAGGAGACCGATTTTTTTTTGTAAATATTGCATGTTTCAAAGAGTTACAGTTTTTATTTCCGTAGATACATATATACAGAGGTGGTCTACATATCCATAATATTTATCTTTCTAAATATACTCTATAGTTTAGTCTACGCAAAGAAGACAAAATTGTGCCTCCAAACAGGCAAAAAGAAAATCAAGATTTTGCTCCCCATATTTCTTTTCTTTTTGTTTCGATCACATCTGAGAATATATGTTGACAAAAATCTGTAGGTACATATTAGACATGTAGCCACTTGTGTGTTTTCAGAATTTTTTTAGTTTTAAAAATAAGATTGTCTGTGTCAAGCTTCATGCACTACCCAATGCAAACAAAAGTCTGAATTGATGGAAAGGGATAGTACAATCCACATAGAAATTTTAACACCTCCTCTCACGTGTGATGGGAGAAGAAGTCAACACATGCAAACCGGAAAAGAACGGCCGCGCGAGTCTTTTCAAAACTTGAACTCAAGACCTTAGGCTCTAATACCATGTCAAGCTTCATGCACTAGCCAACATAACTAAAACTCCGAACTGATGGAAATGCGTAGTACAATCCACATATACACTTCAACAGTTTGGATTTTTGAAATACCGAAGGGACGTTTCGTCCTGTTGATTTTGCCTCTTGACAAGGAGGATCCTAGGCTGGATTCCCTAAAGTGCGAAGTTACCCTTGGAGATGTTGATGGTTAGCGATTGCTGCCTTTCATCATTAATTCTACTAAATGTTCCTTATTACAAAATGTAAGTTTCATATGCAATTCAAGGTATAAGCTTGACAGGTAATTGGTGAAAAACAATGCATAGGTTACTTTTTTAAAATAACCAAAACATGCTTGATTATAGATCTAAGTGTGGATTTGCTGGCAGGATAGCTGCCCCCCTTGCATGCACCGTCCATGCCAGCCTAGAGATCCGAGCAACCGTGCATCGTCTCGACTGCGTCAATACATAATCATGTGTAGTAATATGTGATTAGCGTTGCACTAGGTGTATGTGATATCACTCATGTACTGCAGCAACATAAATACAAAGATCGATCATTAATATGCAGATATATTAAATAAAGAACTACAGCAAAAGAAAAATATTGAGGACATAATCACAGAATCACTACAGACCTCATGCACAAAAACACTAAGTTGATCCCCTTGGGCAGCACAATATTTCCTAAATCTGATTGTGTTTTTCTTGTGATCCAATATTTCCTCAACTAATAAATCTTAGAACACACTGAAACTTTACGTTTTGGGACAGAGGGTGCAATTTTGTAACTACTGTATTTTGATTTTTGATGCTATTTCATTTTTGTATTTGCATTGTCCACCTAGTTTTACTATGATTTTGTAACTACTGTATTTTGATTTTTGAAAAGATCTGAGTAGCTATTTTTTCTGATGGGTGGGTGGATTATATTGGAAATGAGGACACAACTAGACTAACTGAAGCTTCATCTAATTGTTGCTCATAAGTGTTGGAGATTTGGCAAAAATGCAGTCACCTTATGCATGCAATTAATGTTACCATATGAAAAAAAATCGTATCAACTTTTCATATACCTTTTGCCTTTCAGGTGCCCTTGCAGTTCTTTGATGAGTTGATCGCGGATCATTGCTTCTATCTTGGTTTGTGTCCCACCAGAGCCACGCTCGTTGCCCTGCTGCTTCCGACATCCGACCGCAGACCAGTGGCATGATAACTGCATCACTGAGTTCTTAATGTTTGGTCCTAGGTGCCTATTATCCAAATCAATTGTTGTGCTGCCTTGCTGATCATTTTTACTGTCCTGAGGCTTGATTTGACCAATAATATCCCTGAGGACCTGATCTTCATCGTAGTTCTGGGAGACAGTGACTGATGCCCGGTAGTCAAATTGATTCCTGAATTCCCGATACAATGCTGATGCAATGGTGGTCTTCCCCACACCACCAAATCCGACTATGGACAGCATGGATCGATGCTTTTCTGAGTCATTATGATTTTCGAGCCAATCTCGGAGCTTCTGCATGTCTATCCCCACGGGTTCCTCAGTATGGATGAGCTGACGGCTGGGCATGAGATGCTCAACAATGCCACCTGGTCCAGAGCTGCCGATGTTGCTTTTGTCAGTGGTGCTGCCTTCGATCTGTTTTGGATTGTCCACTCCATATCTGCTGCGCCGTTCAGCAATATGTTGAGCACGGATCTTGAGCTCACAAATCCTGGAAGCAATTTTCCGGCGAGGCCAGAATGTCCACAGCTCATGGATTCTCGTCACTATGAAGGAGCATTTGACATCACTTAGGGAGTCATAAGGGAGGCGGTGAGCAAAGTCGTCAATGCAGTCCTCCATATCGTATGCCATGTCACGGATCTGCTTCATCCAGTCCTTCAGCCGGCGGTCGTTTCCGTCTGGAGCTGAGCCGATGTCACCAAGGAAAGCCTGCATGGTGGCGAGCTCATCATTTATGTACTGAACATCGCCGCGGACTCCACGGATCACACTGTACTCCTGGGCGAGGAGGCCGCCGAGCTTGCCCAGAAGAGATTTCATGGTGGGTTCGGAAGCACCCACCACAAACTCCATCTTCTCTTCCTCTACTTCTCAGCACTACAATCTATCTCCCCGTAGTTGCAAGGGCAGCAAACTATATGATTCGGATCATGTTCACTTTTGTTGCCTGTGCAGCAGCTGCTAATTTATAAACAGAAGACGAAAACAAAATAGATTAGGGTCACCATAATTGTGGAAAAAAGATAACTAAGTAGAAAAAGAACTAGGCATGTCTAACAAGAACAGAAAACAATACTTATCTATTGTAATAATAAAAAAACACGGTCTCCGGTATAAGATAATATAGGGATAAATTGATATTGTAGGAGATTTAAGTTTGGGCCTGTTTAAAATATATTAAACAAAAACGTCAGTGATATGAAAAAATGAGTAGTCCTGGTATAATCGGATTACAAACTGGATTAGAGACATTAAAAATATATGAGGAAATTATAGTAAGGAATCCTGATCTAATTGGATTACCTATGGATTAGAGAAATAACAACAACTTTGTTAGAATATAAACTGTTTTGTAAACTGAACCTCCATATCTATGAGGTTGTTCGGTATAGATAAGCGCAATCTCCCCTTAGTCGTTATCTGGAAACATCAGGCGTTTGCCTCCTATATAACACGAAGCACGAGCCTAGACAATGGCATCGTTTTCCGCTCAGATTAATATGGTATCAGAGCCTCCTACTCATCCATGACATCGAGCTACGATCAGCAAAAATCACCATAGATTGAACACCCCTTTCCCAAGAACACCGATCCACCAAAAACCCAGAGCACCACAACCATGATCCACCGTATACCTGATCATCTACACGTCCGAAACCACCCAAGCACCAAATACCCAAAACACCAGAGAAACCCAGATCGCATCTACCACCATTACCCGAACACACCCAGATCACCATGGCCTACTCAAGCACCAATACCCCTCAACCCCTCGGGAACCCGCCGGCAGAGAAACTGAAGCGATCCAATCATCTTCTATGGAAAGCTCAGGCGATGCCCACCCTGCGCGGTGCGCGGGTGATCGGGCTCCTCGAAGGCCAAGAACCGGCGCCGCCGGAGTTTATCATCACCACCGTGAGCGACAAGGAAGTCAAGACACCCAATCCGGCCTATGATGCCTGGATTCTGAAGGACCAGCAGGTGTTGAGCTACCTCCTCAACTCCCTCGCCATCGAGATCTTGGCGCAAACCGTGGGACTGGATCAGTCAGCTGAGGTATGAAGTCTGATTACGTCTCTGTTCTCCTCAAGATCCAAAGCCAACGTTGCCCATCTTCGCGGTGAACTTGCTAACACCAAGAAGGAGAGACTCACGGCCGATCAGTACATCGGAAAAATGCGAGGGTTCGCCACCGAGCTTGTAGCCGCGGGCCGCACCGTGGACGAAAATGAACTCGTTGAGTTCATTCTCAATGGCCTCGACGATGACTACACCGCGCTCGTCGCCTCCGTCAACGTCATGTCGTCGTGCTCGGTGAGTGAATTGCACTCGATGATATCCGCGTATGATATGCGTCAAACAAGATTGTCAGGTGGCAACAAGGGTTCGAGTCGTCTGCGAACGCAGCGTGACGTGATCGGCGCGACAGCGGCAACAACAACACCTACAACGGCTACACCAAACCCTTCCACGACAACCGTCGTGATCGCGACGGCCGAGAACGCGAAGAGCCCCGTGGTTAGTTCTTCGACCGGGGCAACGACGGAGGACATCGCGGAGGCTACGGCGATCGTGGTGGATTTGGTAGTCACCGCGGTGGCTATGGTGACCGTGGCGGCTTCGATGGTCACCGCGGAGGCTATGGTGGTCACCGCGGCGGGCATGACGGTGGTCACCGCGGCGGCTACGGCGGGCGAGGACGCGGTCCAGGAGGCCGTGCTCCCTCCCCATATCAAGATGTCGATTGTCAAATTTGTAAAAAGCATGGCCACCCAGCAGGAGAGTGCTGGTGGCGTTACGAGGAAAGCAATGATCGCGGTGGCAACCGTGATCAGAACAGAGGAGATCACCGCGGTGCCAACGCCGCATATGCCTACGGTGTGGATACCAACTGGTATCCTGACACGGGGGCAACGGACCACATCACCGGCAACTTGGAAAGACTCATGATTCGCGACAAGTACCACGGCAACGACAAAATCCACACCGCAAACGGTGAAGGTATGAAAATCAGTCACATTGGAGATTCATCTATTCAAACCCCTCATTCCAATCTTCAGCTTCATAATGTGCTTCATGTCCCTAGTGCAACAAAAAATTTGCTTTCTGTTCATAGGCTTACTCTTGGTAATGATATCTTTTAGAATTTCACCCTTGGCATTTTCTTATAAAGGATCGGGCAACGGGGGAAATTCTTCTTAGAGGACGGTGTGAAGGTGGCCTCTATCCTATCATTCCATCAGAGATCAAGCAAGCAAACCTCATCACAAACCCCACCTCTTCAAGGTGGCATAGTCGCCTAGGGCATCCAAATAAAGCAATAGTGCAATTTGTTTTGAATAAATTTAGTCTTCCTTATTCCAAGGATTCTACTGCTGAAACCATTGGTGATTCATGCCAAAGAGCTAAAAGTCATCAATTACCATACCATGTTTCTACATGTGTTTCCACTTTTCCATTGCAACAAATCTTTTCTGATGTTTGGGGTCCTGCAAATACTTCTGTAGGACGCCACAACTACTATGTTAGTTTCATTGATGACTTTAGCAAATTCACCTGGATATACCTACTCAAAAAGAAATCTGATGTTTTTGATGTATTCCACAATTTCATGAATCTTGTTGAAAGAAAATTTGAGAGAAAAATTACTACCATGCAAACAGATTGGGGAGGAGAATATGAGAAGTTAAATCCTTTCTTTCAACAATTAGGCATTGCACACCATGTTTCACGTCCTTATGCTCATCAGCAAAATGGTTCTGCTGAAAGAAAACATCGTCATATAGTTGAAATTGGCCTAGCTCTCTTAGCACATGCATCAATGCCTCTCAAATTTTGGGATGAAGCATTTCTTACTGCCACCTATCTCATTAATCTTATGCCAAGCAAGGTCATTGGCAATGTTAGTCCTTCTGAAAAATTACTTGGAGTTGTTCCTAACTACACATCTCTTCGTGTATTTGGTTGTGCATGTTGGCCAAATTTACGTCCCTACAATACTCGCAAATTAGCCTATAGATCCAAACAATGTGTGTTTCTTGGGTATAGTCCAAGACACAAGGGAGTCAAGTGCCTAGATATTCCCACGAGTCATGTGTATATATCTAGGGATGTTGTGTTTGATGAAAACATTTTTCCTTTTTCCCAACTTCATCCAAACGCCGGTGCTCTCCTTAGAAAAGAAATACTACTTCTTCCACAACATCTATTACCACAAGAAGGGGGTGCGAATAATGATGAACATGTGACTGATCATATCTCACTAATACCTGTTGTTAGTCCTTTACAGAATGCAGGAGAAAATTTGGAGCCATTCAGTGAAAATTTGGGCCAAAACAATGAAGTATACGAGTCTGATTCCATGTCAGAAGAAGAAAACGGACTCAGCTCGCGATCCGAGGCGGATTCGGTGTCAGATTCTGACCCTGATGCAGATCACGGGCCGGAATCCGGAGCAGATTCTATGCCCAATCATTGGGGTGCAGACAGCACCGAACACAAGGTCGATGCGTCGTCAACCGCGTCACCGAGCGCGTCCCCGCCTGCTTCCTCGACAACCCCGCCAGGCTCCGACCCGCGCCAATCAGGCGCGTCCATGTCAACAACCCACCAACCGCGTGGTCCAGCCGGTCGGCCTGCTCCCGCTACCCGCCAGTCTGCAGAGGAACAACATGCCACGCGACAGCTCCGGGCTGGCTGCAGCGGAGATCCGCCTGCGGGACAGCAGGGCCGCAGTACAGATTCGTCTGCAGGTCCCAGGCACCCGGATCCTCTGTGGTGCCAGATCCTGAAGTCCCCCCCTGCAAAGAGCACACGGCTACAAAAGGGTATAACTAACCAAAAACTTTGGAAAGATGGATGCGTTCGCTATAATTTTTGTGTACTACGGGAGAACCAAATACTTTGCGTGAGGCCCTAGATCATCCTGATTGGCGCAAGGCTATGGATGAAGAATACACTGCTCTTCAAAACAATCACACCTGGCATTTAGTACCTGCAAATCATGGTAACAGTAATATTATTGACTGCAAATAGGTTTACAGAATTACGAAAAATGCTGATCGTTCTATTGATCGTTATAAAGCTCATTTAGTAGCAAAAGGGTTCAAACAAAGATATGGTATTGATTATGAGGACACTTTTAGTCCTGTTGTGAAAGCTGCCACTATTCGTCTTGTTCTGGCTATATCTGTCTCCAGGAACTGGAATATTAGACAGCTCGATGTCAAGAATGCGTTTTTGCATGGCGTTCTGGAAGAGGAAGTTTATATGAAGCAACCTCCTGGATATGCAAATGTTGAATATCCTAATCATATTTGCAAACTTGACAAAGCTTTGTATGGTCTCAAACAGGCCCCGAGAGCATGGTATTCACGTTTGAGTACCAAACTTCAGCAATTGGGCTTCAAACCATCACAAGGAGATACATCTCTCTTTATTTACAATCAGTCAGGTATCACAGTTTTTGTATTGGTTTATGTAGATGACATTATAGTAACAAGTTCATCGAATCAAGCAATCTCCACTCTAGTAGATGATTTAAACAAACACTTTGCTATTAAGGATCTTGGAGAGCTTAGTTTTTTCTTGGGTATTGAAGTAAGGAAAATTAATGATGGTCTTGTTCTTACTCAAGAAAAATATGCTTTGGAATTGTTAGCAAAAGTTGGAATGAAAGATTGCAAATCATTCAACACCCCATTATCTGCCACTGAGAAACTGTCAGCATATGAAGGAGAACCCCTTGGATTGGATGACACCACTAAATATTTCTTTCTCAGTAAATAAAGTATGTCAATATCTTCATGCTCCTACTACAGCACGTTGGACAACAGTAAAAAGGATATTGCGTTATATACAGAGTTCTCTTGCCCTTGGACTTACTTTTCGAAGATCCACTTCCACTCTTATAAGTGCATTTTCAGATGCTGATTGGGCAGGATGTATTGATGATAGAAGATCCACTGGTGGTTTTGCTATATTCTTTGGGCCAAATCTTATATCTTGGAGTGCTAGAAAACAAGCCACTGTATCAAGATCCAGTACAGAAGCTGAATATAAATCACTAGCAAATGCCACAACTGAAGTTATATGGGTTGAAACTCTACTCAAGGAACTTGGTATTAAACTTCATGAAAAACCATGTCTATGATGTGATAACATGGCAGCTACATATTTGTCTGCTAATCCCATCTTTCATGCAAGAACGAAGCACATAGAAATTGATTTCCACTTTTGTGAGGGAAAGGGTTGCACAAGGTTTCTTTATATTCGTTTTATCTCTACAAAGGATCAAGTTGCAGATGGATTTACAAAGCCTTTACCATATAGAGAGTTAGAAAAATTTAAGAGTAATCTAAACTTATGTAAGTTTTGATTAAGGATGTTAGAATATAAACTGTTTTGTAAACCGAACCTCCATATCTATGAGCTTGTTCGATATAGATAAGCGCAATCTCCCCTTAGTCGTTATCTGTAAACATCAGGCGTTTGCCTCCTATATAACACGAAGCACGAGCCTAGACAATGGCATCGTTTTCCGCTCAGATTAATAAACTTGACGTGGAGAAAACTGAAAACAAAGTAGATTATTTGATTGGAAATGTCAATTGGAGACATAAAAAGATCAGAGTTTTAAAAACAAGAAAACAACTCCAGGAAATAATGGAGCACTCCATTTTTATGTTTTAAATTTCGAGGAACTTTTTTTCCTAAGGTATCATGCCTTTTATTTAGGGATGATGACTTCAAGGGATCAAGTCATCTTAGAATCTTTTTATTTATTCTATCCTTAAGTCTCTACTGTTTTGTTTCCTTTATTTGTCACACTGTTCAAAATATCATCCGATATGCCGATTTATCAGCCGATTTATCGCTTATCGGGTGGTGACCGATAAGATAAATGAATATCGGTGGAGTTTATCATTCGGGCCATTCTTACAAGCGATTTATAGGTCGATATGCCGATAAATTGGCCGATATAACAATTTTCCATCACTGGAACATGTGATTAATGACACCCATCATAGAATTTTTAGTGTTATTGAATACAGTATATCTATATATCATAATTTAGAGATTTTAGTGCTGATATGATATATTTTTGTAGCATATTTTAGATGTTTTAGTGCAAATTTTTTGGATTTACAAAAAAAATGGCCGATAAATAGTCGACCGATAAAATCGATTTATCGGCCGATAAGCCGATATATCACTTATCAGGGGCCGCCCGATAAGTTAACGATAAGCGATATCTTGTCATGCACTGTGCAGTTATTAAATAACTTCTATTACTACTCTATTTATGATGAATACGCTTTGTTTATTTATTTACTTGCTTTAGTATTTATCTGGTTGCATTATAACCCCCCTCGTTAACTTCCTAATTTCTTATTACCTAGAACCTTGCCACAAACTTTCTGGAAAATAATTATTGCTAGATATAATTTTTTTTAATTAAAATGACTCTCTAACTATTCTCCGTTTGGCATTTTCTAAACATTGCTTAATTAGGCACTTTACAAAAGATGTACCTAAAAGAAAGCTTATAAGTTTTGAAAAATTCTAGAAAAAACAAATCTCTTAACAGGCCGAGATCTACAAACATATGCAGTTGTCTAGTATAAAATATTTGATTCAAAATCAAGCTTTCAGCTTAAACTGTAATTTGCATACTTAATGGCTTTTTAATTATTCTACTAGTCTAAAATAATTGAAAAAAAAAGAATCTATTAACAATTCAAAATCAAGCTTTCAGTATGAAATGATATTTGTGTAAGCTTATCAAAGAGCTCAGATCCGCAGAACATAAGAACTCAAGGTGCACACTTAGTCGGACGAAACTGTCAGCTCTAGCTAGTTTTGCTTCTTTTCTTGTGTCTTCTTCACTCAATACTTTTTTTTAGAGGAAATAGCTGTGTTTATTTAATGGCCGGTCAGATCTGAGTCCAACAGGTTTACAATACACCTAGGAGTTACAGTAAACTAGGTTCACATGCCAAATTCTGAAAGTAAAATGAACCAAACGCCATTTTTTTTTTGCAAAATCACAGGATATAAAAAGGTGTTCTACGGACTCTTCCGCACGACAAAAGACACACTTCGTACATCCAGTCCATTTTTCTCTTTGTCAAATTATCTTTAGTGAGAAATTGTTTCCTAGATAGGAACCACATAAAAATCTTGATCTTAAGGGGTACTTTAAGCTTCCACAAGTACTTACGAAGAAATCTAACGTTCCCATGCATTAGATCAACGTAAAAAGATTTAACAGAGAAATCTCCTGAAGTAGAAATCTTCCACCTAACCGAATCTTTACCCTCTAATAACTGAACTCCCATAAGTTTGTGTACTAGACAAACTTATGGTACTTGTCTAAAAACGTCGGAGACCAGAGAATTTTTCTGTCGCACAATTGCATACAGAGAAGGAAATTGATACGCGAGAGGAGAGTTCCCCAGCCACGAATCCTCCCAAAATCTAATCCCATCGCCATTTCCCTGTCGAAATTCAATACGTTAAAAGAATTCTTTCTTAACACCCATGATCCCTTTCCAGAAAGGTGAGTCGGTAGGTTTAGCCTCCACCTGCGCCAACGTCTTCCCATTCAAATACTTATTAGAAAGAAGCTCATGTCAAACCCCTTGCTCAGTTAATATTTTAAACAACCATTTGTTTTAGAAGGCACTTATTCTTAATATCTAATACCTCAATCCCTAAGCCCCCTTGATCCTTCGGACGACACACAATATTCCACTTAGTTAAGCGATATTTCTTCTTAACAGCATCACTATGCCAGAAGAAACGTGATCTAAAGTAATCTAATCTTTTTCGTACCCCCACGGGTATTTCAAAGAAAGACAATAAAAACATAGGCAGGCTAGTCAAAACTGAGTTAATTAAAACCAACCTATCTCCATATGATAACAATTTACCAATCCAAGAACTCAGTTTTTGTTCGAAGCGATCCTCAATAATTTTCCACTCCTTATTAAGCAGCCTCCTATGATGAATAGGAATACCTAAGTATTTAAAAGGAAGAGACCCAGTCTCACATCCGAAAACAGCACGGTATTCATCTAGGAAATCATACACTTTGCCAAAGCAGAAGATCTCACTCTTATGGAAATTAATTTTCAAACCCGAAAGCTGCTCGAACATAACCAATATCATTTTCATGTTGACAACTTTCTCAATATCATGTTCTAGAAATAAAATTGTGTCATCAGCAAATTGAAGGATCGAAATTCCACCCTCTACTAAATGTTCCATAAAACCTCCCACTTGGTTGTCCTCTTTAGCCCTATCAATAAGAACAGCCAACATATCTGCTACCAGATTGAACAAAATTGGATATAGAGGATCTCCCTGCCTCAATCCCTTTAACGTCTGAAAATAATGACCAATATCATCATTAACACGCACACCAACACTTCCCCCTTGTATAAAACGAGCTACCCAATCACACCATTTTGAATTGAACCCCTTCATACGCAAAGTCTGCTGTAAAAAATCCCAATTAACCTTGTTGCAAGCTTTCTCGAAATAAATCTAAAAAATAACAGCATCCATTTTCTTCCGATGAAGCTCATGGATGGTTTCATGCAAGACCACCACCCCCTCCAAAATATTTCTACCAGGAAGAAACGCAGACTGAGATGGTCTGATAACCTTTTGAGCAATAGAAGTGATCCTATTTGTGCCAGTCTTAGTAAGAATTTTAAAACTCACATTAAGAAGACAAATAGGACGATACCGTTCAATCCTACAAGCATCATCTTTCTTAGCGAGCAAAGTTATAACACCAAAATTCAGCTTATAAAGGGGTAACGATCCCTCATGTAACTGACTGAAAAGAGCCATCAAATCAACCTTGATAACACTCCAGAAATGCTGATAAAATTCAGCAGGAAACCCATCTGGGCCAGGTGCTTCATTATGCTCCATTTGAGAAATGACCTCTAAAACCTCCTCCTCCGGAAAAGGAGCAGCACGTAGTTCATTCTCATCATTAGAAACCTCCTCAGTAAAGGACTCAATCAAAGAGAATGAAGTTGGAGCCGATGCTCCAAAAAGTTTTTTATAGTATTCCGAAATGAACACTTTTAAATTTTCTTGTCCTACAATCGTGCCCTCATCTTGTTCTAACTGAAAAATCTTTTTCTTTCGGCGTTTCCCATTCGTAATGGGATGAAAATACATGGTATTATTCCCTCCTTCCTGAATGTTTCTTACTTTCGCCCGTTGGGCCCACTTGGACTCTTCCTCACGACGTAATTTAGATAAAAAATCATCAGCCTGCCTCTTGGCTTCTATTTCTCGCTCACTCAAAGGCATATATTCATATTTTAGATCAAGTTCATTTATAAGAACAACAATCTATCTCGTTGTTTCCTATATTCCCCACTGATGTTCTTAGACCAACCTCTAAGAAAACTACGCCCATGCATGTAATCATTTGGTTAAGTCTTCTTCACGTGAAAGTAAATAATATAATTTTGTGGCATCTTGTACACCAATATTAGGACTAGCAAAATTTGTAAACAAGGGTATGAACTTTGAAACCCCAAATTGAAGTGAAGATTGGCAGAAAGTTTAGTAAACCGTGGCAATATATATTTCAACATGAATGCAAGACGTTTTCCCGCGCCATGCTACAATTTTTTGAATGAAAAAAGCTCAAGAAATAACCTCCTGGGCTATCTTTCTTGGTAGATTTTTTTTTTTAGAAATGGAGGTATTGCCCCAGCCTCTGCATCAAAATGATGCACACAGCCGGTTTTTTATTAATAATAAAAACGTACCACGAAACCTTACAAGGAGTTACATCGATCAACCAAAAGCCAGCTGCTTGACGAAAATCGTCACACCTACAAACTCTTGATGAAGGGGGTAGTCAGAATCGGGGCCGATACCCTGAACTAACACACCAACGCGCATCATCTAATCCGGTTGCTTCCACCAAGTCGCCCGATAGCGAACTGGGAGTACAAATCCGGTTCAGCTGGCCCGCAGTATACACCGATATGCACACTCGGAAGCCGCTGCCGCCAACAATCAGAAGCCGATGCCGCCGATATCCGCAAAACCATCTTCTGGAGAGACCTTTGGAGCCCCCTATGCTAGGCCTGCCATCGACGCCGCCATGGCACCAAACAACACCACCTTCCTGCGCGCATTCATCATTCCGCATCCAACGCCAAGACTCCGCGGCGCCATGCCGCCAAGACTCGTCGCTGTCGAAGCAGTAGAAAAAACACCGCTCCACCTCCAAACCTCTCCAACCAGAGCGTGCTCCAGAACGATGCCCCAAGAGGCTGAACGACACAGAAAGCGCCGTCATCGTCCGATCCGGGATAGCCAGATCTAGGGTTTCCCCCGGAGCGCCAGGGTGGGAGACTAGCAGTCGCAGCGATGACGCCTCCAAGAAGGTGACGACGCTCGCAGGCGCCGTCGTCATCGACTCCATCGGAGCTCGGTTTTCACCGGACGACCGTGAAAGCCTCCCAAGATCCGCCGCGAAGGGCCTCCAGGTTAGCCGAAGCCGCCCATAGCTGCACCTTACCGGGATCGAACCCACGCCGCCACACCACCGGGAGCGGTGGCCCAGCGGCCTAGACCACCACCTCAGGTAGCCGATCTGCCAAGAGGACGACCTCCAGGCCGATCCGGCGCCGCCAATCTGCAAGAAGAGGTTCTCGCTCGCCGGATCCAGATTGGTTCCGAACTGCACCGCTGCGGCCAGAAAACCGGCCGATCCACCACCTCCTGCCGGCGACTCCCACCACCGTGTCCGGCGCGCCGTCGCAGCCCGGGCCGAGAGCCGCTCCCGCGTGTGCCGAGGTTGCCCGCGTCCACCACAACCCACGCAAGGGAGGAGATTCCCCCGCCACCGCCGTCACCAACACGGGCCTTGCCCAAAGGTGACCACCGGCGGCGGCGGGAGGGAGAGGGAGGGGGAGGAGGGGGCGGCTCTGGTGGCGGCTAGGGTTCCACCCGAGTCGCCCCACGCAGGGGACGACGCGGGGGCCGTCCATTCTTTCTTTCTTGGTAGATACAGGACATTTAACATCGGCTACCAGGGCAAGGAAACAATAAGCTGCCAGACAACAAAACGAAAGAAACAAGGCGAACGACCGGTAGGGCAGAGGGGCCCTCACCTGTGAACGAGTCCAAGGTGATCAGCACCGCGGGTAGCTCGATGGAAGGCGTGGTGCCCTCCAGTGGAGGTCTTTAACAGGGGGGATGGAAGGTTTGATCCAACATAGCCTGGCATCTGCTTGTACCAATATGAAGTTAATGGATAGCGTATACTTCAAAAGCTCTAATTTGTACACTTTTGGCCTAGCACGGTGCTTATTAAAAGAAATCCATGGCCAACCACCGGAATCGGCACAAATTCCTATCTCTGCCACCGACGGGGATTGTCGAAAAAATGAACCATATCTAGATCTTGACGGGGAATCGAATGAAGCTCACCTTGGCGCGCGCGAAAACCCGATTGAGATTCGCCTTTGCGGGAGAGAAGCACATGAAAACATGGGAAGTAGGGCTAACGGGCAAGTGAAACACATTTTTTGGCTGACTAGTGAGTCCCGCCCCAGAAATCGTGCACGGCGTGGACGTAACTGTGGACTGCGCGTGGGCGACGTGCCTTTTTTTATTTGGTGTACGTGGGCGACGTGGCTAGCTACGAGATATGCATGCAGGACGCACTATATATGTCACACTAGCCAGAGTGTGGCGCGGCGCACGCCGCGCCGTGCTGATCTTTCTGTTGTACTCCCTCCGTCCACTTTTATAAGGCTCACTTCTTACTATTGAATGCTAAGAAGTGAGCCTTATAAAAGTGGACGGAGGGAGTAGCATTCTTTGATTTGTAGTTTCTCGTTTGGTTGCATGTGTGGATGTAGCATTCTTTGATTTGTAGTTTCCGTTTGGTTGCTTGTGTGGAAGGGTGGCGGCATGTATCTGGCTGGCGGTCATGTTGGTCGTGGTCAATTTTTTGCCGTATAAGCAAGCGCATTTTCAGTTTGGAGGAAACGCATATAGGCGGAGGCACATTTAATTCTAATAAAATTGCTCGAAGAACGTCTAGCTATTATAGGGATAACTGAACTGTAATCCAGGCAGTGATATAGAGGGTCGGCTTATACATTACCGGGCGGCTAGAACAGTGATGAAGTCACGGACGACAGAGATTAGTTACTCCACACGGGGTAGGAGCTACTGCCGCACGACACAGATTAGTTACTCCACACAGGGTAGGAGCTACTGCCGCCAAATATAAGATATTCCTACATTGCTGGCGCTCGAAGGGATGAGGCCGAATAACTGGATGCAGATTTTTCATAAGGCTTTCTTTGTGCTGGTGTACTCATTGTGCAGCTCGGCGAGCCGCTGCCTTGTTCTGCTCAGGTGGAGCTCTGTTTTGTTCGACCATTGTTGGGCAGAGAGAGCGCTTGCGGTAGCTGTGTGAAGGGCCGAATAGTTGTAGTCGTCGTAGCGTGCAGAGGAAGGTTAGTGCTGCTTGGGCGGCGTTTTCTTGGGCTTCTGCTGTAGTGGTGCTGGTTCGCCATGCAATGTGCACCGACGGGTTGTTTGTCTTGCCTGCTCTTCATCGGAGATCCATCTTGACCCAGCTTGTGATGGTGCTCAGTGCGTTGTTTCCATGTCCGATGCCGTCATGGTATGCCGATCACGTCGGGGTTCTGCACATGTACAACGGATGTTTAGATTTTAGAATTTTCTTCTAAGTTGAGGGTAGAACTCTATTTATAATACAAACTGCATAAGAAAAGAGCATCTCCTCTGGTTTAAGAGTTACAAAAACCACAATACAAACCATAAAAACCAGACTAACAAGACTAACAGAAAAGACAGAAGTGTAGAAGATAAATCACCAAAATATTAGCACACTGTAAGAAAAGAGAAATCTTAGAACCTAGACATGCCATATACCAAAGTGGAAAAAAATTGTAGGTCGCTGAAGCACTATTGGTTTGTGTTCTGAATTGTACTGTGAGACATTTGGGTAGTGGAGTATATCACTACATGGCCAAAGCTCTGACCAGTACATGAAGCTTTCCACTAAAGTTAAATCGTAATAAACACCATTCTTATATAATCAGATGTTATGTAACACGGTGTTATTTGATTGCCCTTACGATGCTATAGAAAATGCAAAAATACTTATTTCGTTTATTAATCTTCTAACATTTTTGAGCAAGAAGCTATTGAGGTATGGTTTGTTCTCCTAATTGGCAGACTAAAATAAATTTAATCCTTAAATCTACAGGATTAAGAACTGAACTACTAATAATTTACTTTATCCACAAGAATTAGAAAATAGGATATACTAACATGTTATCTATTATTTGTGTAAAAGAAAATCCCTTCCAACACCGTCACATGAAAATATGGAAGACCTAGACACAACCTTTGAACATCGTGGCTACAATTAAAACAACTCACTATTTAAAGGGGGAGCTAGGGAAGGTAAATAAACATGAAAATATATCACTCTATTTTTTCAATTGGTTTATCAAGAAGTACATATGCACTATAAACTCCAATTTCTTTGGTACAGACTTTTCCATAGTTCTTCCCCGTAATAGTGGCATGGATTAAAAATAGTTATTCATAAGAAGGAAAATCGAAGTGAACATGCTCTGTGCGATCATTCATATACAATTTATCCCATCTTTTTCCCAGATATGACCTAAATGCAGTATCACAATCTCAGGTACGCTAGTAGTATCACATGATTATGCTTTGATAATTTGAGGTATGTACCGTGACATACTTTTGCTTCACCGGGTTTTTTGTAGCAACAAATATTCGGTATCCACACTACGAAAGAGTAGCATATATGAAAAATGCATGGTTATACCTAGCTACCGATGTGAGCATTGATGCAAGTAAGTAGCAATCGTAGCTCGGTTGTTTTCTCAAAAGATAGCTATCAGTTGCTATACATCTGCAAGTGCAAAGGTTCAGAATGATCAAAAACAAAGGAAAAGGATCAAGAATGGATAGGGAACAAACCTTAATAAGCAGGCCTTAGAGGGCATTCAGCTTGGGGATCCCTTATTCTTTTGATGATACATCAAACAACCCTTGCCTGCTGGTAGATTGTGTGCTGGTACTAATGTACACTGCCTTGCCTGCTGGTACTAATGTACAGTGATAGTTAATTACACCACGCGTGGTACTGCAAACATGTGTTACTACCTAGTTACAGAGGTACTGCAACTGCTATACTTTCTACTTCGTTACATAGTTATTGCAGCTGTTATACTCTTCAAACCATCAGTGGCTAGTATCACGGTTTGTTTTTTCACAACAAAAAAGACAATGGCATGAACCATCAGTGGCGGATACTGCTAACAGATGTTGCTACTTCGTTACATAGTTATTGCAGCTGTTATACTCTTCAGGAACCATCAGTGGCTGGTATCACGGTTTGCCTTTTCACAACAACAACAAAAACCAATGGCATGAATTTCTGTTAATATAGAATTTTTGTGGAATATACTTCACTCGTACATGATATGAAGGAAATATATATTTGACTTGGCTGGTAATAACAACCAAAAGGAGATCTGAGTTAGCTCCACTAGTTATACTTTAGAAGCAAGACATGATGCGGACATTACAACATGAGATTGCCACAAAAACAAAACACAAAGTGCAAAAATTTCTTATTTCTAACCATCATGGTTTTTAAGGAGGTAAGGCATCCTAAGGAGTAGGTGGGCACTTTTTCGCCTAGGCAAGGCACCTAGGCACCCAAAGCGTTCGTTTTTCTAAGGCGGAAGGGGAGCACCTTGACGCCTAAGCGTCACCTAGGCGATGCCTCAGGGATGCCTTGAAAACCATGCTAACCATAAATGAACATCGATGTATCCACCTATCATGGCTGGGAAAGACTAACTATGGTATGACCAGAGAGCGCGTAGTAATCCAAATTGAGGACATAAGACACAATCTGCAACAAAGTGTATGTATCGATAATCATCAAGAAAGACAATTTTACTGCATGTGGCGAACATAAGAAAAATAGAAGAATATGATCTTATCTCAATATATTGTGAAACAGGGGAACGAAACAATTGCTTAAACCATTTCATGTTGCTAGTAGAAAACATGCCCTGAGAAAAAAAATGTGTTGCTTATGAGCTGGGAAACTGCCGCAGTTGTGCGTAAACTGCAAACATAACAATCGTGTGTAGGGGTCCGTGATGAAACAAATATTTGTACAAACTAACAAAATAGCTAGCTTCCCATGGATACCATGAGGGAAATGAAGAAACCAAGAACTATTCATATATCTGGATCAATACTGATCTCTTGTGAGCAGGGGAAGACATTTAGGACTAACTATTAAACTTCCAAGTAATGAAGTTCAAGTGAATAAAGAAGCCGTGCGTAAACAACAAAATGGAAAGCATGTCACACACTTGTGCATCAATATTTTCCACATAGGTCTAAGAGCTGATGCAATGAAATCTGATGTGCATGAGGCCAAAAGAAATAAGCTAAAAAATAAATTATCACTGTGGTCAGAATCAAGCATGTACTAACTACATATGGGAATAATGGAATAGGGAACATGACTGACAGCACCGACTGCCAAAGTGCAAGACGTGTCAGCGTTGAAATATTTATTTAAAGTAAGCATATATTCATGAATGAAGATATCAAAGGATACTATGAGTGTGGCAGCAGTAAACAAATACTTCAGCTGATGTATTTTCTTCCCATTTGTCACTACAGATAATATTAAAGACGTACCATCAGCCAAAAGAATAGTTTAGAATCAAATTCTGAAATATATACCTTGTTACAAAGCCTTCGTCATCTCCACCAGATATTGGCACACCTTTTACTGAATCTTTTAGTTCAATTAATGTTCTTTTCCTGCAAAACCAAAATTGCTATTTTAGATAAGCCTCCAATAGTTCACAGCAAGCAAAAAGTTGAAAAATCATAGTCAAAAGAGCCATTTCCAATTGTTCCATACAAAATATGATCTAACAAACCAAAGAAGTACCTGACACTTTACATGGGTCGACAAAAACCATGTGACCGACATATATGTGTTCATAATATTTTCCGATCATCTCAAATTGATGCCACCAGATCTCTTCCTCACAGTCTTAACATCTCAAACTTTATTTTTACACAACTTTTAGGCATGAACTGAAAGTGTATGCTTGCACATTCGTTCAATACCTATTTTCCATCACTTTCACCACATGATTTTTCTAACATACAAATAAGTACATCTCAAATTTTAACTTGGACATGAACTATATCTGAAATTAATATCTAATAATAACCGATGTAAGTTGTTACCTTAGATGTTTATGGCTCGTCAGGAAATGCAGTGGTAGAATTGAGTATGTCTTGTCAAGAGTCTTAGAAGGCTATGTGTGAGTTGCCTCTCTCTGTTGTTTGTTCTGCAAGTTCTGTCGTATTGAATTCCTGCAGATTATTTTGTTGCTGAAATATGGGCCAAAGAATTTATTTAATCAGCATGTAAAAGGATCATCAGAATCATATATATTTAATTACCATCTCAATCCAACCAAATGTTCGATACACAAGACAATTGATACGACATCCGACAGTATGATAGGTTAGAAGAAGTGAGCTTGAAGTCTGGAAGACAAACACAAACAGATAAGCAAGTGAGTAGCTCATTCATGCGAACCGATTCACATGGAGAATCACAAAGGAAATAGACGCGGAAGTGCATAATTTTTTCTCCTCATGCGACAATGCTCCATGCTAGAATTAACACACAAGGAAAAATATCAGGCAGGGATTTCCAAGAAAGAGAGAAAGGAAACCGAGTCAGACTGAGCAATCTGAGAAAGAGAGTAGTTAGCTTTCAATGCCAGGGCGTCGATTATTTTCAACTGACTTAATAATCAGTATGACTACTTTATGATGTTGGACGAAACATCAATCCGATGCAGACTGCTCGCAAAAGTACAATATGCCAGCTAACGAACCGACCTAAATATGAAAAACAAGCTATCCGCGGACTGGAACCGAAGTGACACAGAGGGCAACCAGATTTGAGTACTGGAATTGAAGCGAGAATTGAGTACTGGAATTGAAGGCAGAGAGAGGGCAAGCAGGTTTCAAGCAGTACCTGGTCCGCCCTCCGCCGTACTCCACAACATCAAATCTGAAATGCCTTGGACACGAAACAAAAATCCCTAAAATTCCGAGGAAGAACATGAACAGAAAAAGAGAAGCACGTGAAAGAAAAAAGAAAAAGCCGACAACGGAGGCCGACTTACCTTATGTGGCGGCCGTCTCCATTCTTGTCGTCAGCCCCACTGTTGTCGCTGCTAGGCCGTGGTCGATGAGGCCGGAAGGGGTGGGGTCTCACCTGGTGCTCCTTCTGCCGCCGCAAACCGCGGAGGCGCTGCTGGAACCCAGTATCCCGGGCGATGGAGTCCAAGCCGAAGACCCTGCCATGGTTACGGGTGGATAGTTCATCGAGGCTGACATGAAGTACACCTCGGCAACTCGGCAAGGCGTGACGGCTTCCAGGTGATGGCGCGCTCCCAGATCCGGAGAAGGCGTCTTGGGCTTCCGTTTGTTGAGGAGCTGCACCCTTCCTCCTGGAGGAAAAAGCGAAGGAGGTGGTGGGTGCGATGGAGGCGGATCTCTCCATGGTGAAGCTGTGGATGGAAAGAGGTAAAGGAAAGAGATGATGATAAGCGGTGGAAGTAGGGCCTAGTACAGATATCACAGCTTTGACCGCCAGGTGCCACTGCGCCAACAGAGGGAAGATCCACGCGTCAAAGGCGAGCAAAGCGAACAGTGGCCCACCACGATCGGATCGACCGCAGCGAAGGAAACGAAAGCAGGCAAACAAACAGAAGGAATGGCACGTGTCGACGTAAGAAAGCCACTCGTGACCATCCGAATTTTGTGGTAATTAGGAAGTCACGCGGTTTTGGATACTACTACTTATTATTGGTGGAGCAAACTTGTATAGGGTAATGGAGCCACAGAGAGCGTTGCTATAAAGGGTAACGGAGTTACACAGAGCCAACAGAAGCACCCAAAGGACTCTCCAGGACAGCCCCCTTTCCAGAAGAGGAAGGAGGATGAGGTGGAGCGGAAGCATGTGGCGGATCACTCATGGTTGCCGGTGGGAAGAAGATCTAAAACTGTAGGAGAAAGAGCGAAAAGGAAGGAGAGGAGGAGGGAGGAGAGGAGAGGAGAGCGGCACTACGCCATTCGCCAAACAGGACCAGTTCCATAGCAACCACAATTGAGACGGAGGAAGTAAAGTATGAGTGTATGACTAAGGCAAAGAGTTGATCTCGAGCCCTGTCGTCAATTACTTCGACGCCTTTTCAGCCTTGCTCAGCTCGTTCTGCAGCCAGGGCCGATCCGGGGCGAAACAGAACTTAGGGGCCCTATAAACAACAAAAGAATAATTATATATAAAACTTCTGAATTACCCATAAAACCGTATAAAATAGTGTATGCATACTATTTGAAAATTTTAAAAATTACAAAAAACAGAAGTCACTGATGATGGTATGTCAATATCTATCCTACCGATTATCACAAACATCGATTGTGCCTAGGACCGTTTCGTCGTCAGGAAGTGCGGTCTCTTCTAAGAAAGTCGGCTTCTCACCTCACAACATTACCACAGATGGGTTGTCTTCATCTCTAGTGCATGAGCAATTGAAAAGACGCACCACATGGGTACGTCAG